>JACJUM010000202.1:8976256-9138976 GCA_020976665.1 Heortia vitessoides
CCGATGCCCGTAAAATAATCTCGCGTGCCCCGCAGCCGCGACCGCGCCTTAGCGCGGTCGCACTGGGCCGCGAGGGCTCGCGAGATTTAAGCGGGACCGACGGCGTGTCCGAGGGCGCCTCTAGAGGCTCGACCTAGGCTCGGCCGCCGTCGTTACTATGGATGAATTAAAGCAAAAGAGGACGGACAGATTGAGCCCGACAGCCCTAGGGCTGTCGGTTATCGCACGTAGGTGTAGGGAAATCACGCGTTCGCCGGCGAACGCGGTGTACCGCTCTGTTGTACGAGTGCATGTGTAGTGTTAGTGATCGTGTTGTGGTGCCAGTGAGAGGGCGAGAAAGGAGTGCGATTTTCGCGGTTGTGCTATCGGGCGGGTCGTCTAGGACGTGACGCGGTCTGCGAGATCGGGCGTGGACGTTTTTCCGAGCGACGTATTTTGCGGCCTTGGAGATTAATGGGTTGGGGTGATTTACGGCCCCATCGAAGAAACGGCGCGACGCTTCTTTCATGTATTCGCGAATCGTGGGAAGGTCGAGATCGTGATGTAGGCTCACGTTGCGGACGTACCACGGGGCGTCGGTCGCCCTGCGCATGAATTTATTTTGTACCACCTGAAGGGTTTTAATATGACTCGGGGCCGCGTGAGCAAACACGGGGCTTGCGTAAGTCATTACTGTGCGGATACAGGCCTTGTAGATAGTTCTCTTGTGGCGGAGGGACATCTTACTTTCGCGGCCGATGTAGTAATTTAATCTACCTAAGATGTAGGCGGCCCTATTGCTGACTATTTTTAGGTGTGGTCCGAACGTCATGCCGCGATCCAGAGTGACACCTAAATATTTGACTTTGTTAACCCAGGGGATGGGTCGATCGAATAGTTTAATCGCCCCCACTTCGCGGCGCATACCGTTCGCGCCGTGTCGACTTGACCTCGAGAAGTGTACGGCTGCACTTTTCTCGGGGTTTATTTCGACACGCCACTTGCGAAACCATTCGCCGAGTACATTCACCGCGCGTTGGAGGCGTTTGTAGCTACGGGAGGGATCGCGATTACGGCCCGCATCGTACAGGGCCGTATCGTCCGTGAACAGGGCTAACTCTACGCCCGGAGAGCTGGGCATATCGCACGTATAGAGCGCGAATAGGATCGGAGAGAGCACGGATCCTTGGGGGACGCCGGCTGAAATGGGGTGTCTGCTGGAGTAGGAACCCTCGACTCGATACCTGAACGATCGGTTCGATAGAAAATCTTTAATAATTAGACAAAGTCTGTCCGGCACTCCCTGAAAATGGAGTTTAAACACTAGGCCGTTGTGCCAGACTTTGTCGAAAGCTTTCGCGACGTCAAAGAACAACGCCGTCGTCCCTTGCGGTCGGCGTCGTTCGTTGAGGCGCGAAAGGACATGTTCCGTGAGGCGGTGCAGTTGATGGACACATGAGTGTCGGTTGCGAAAGCCGAACTGTTCGTCTGCCATAAGGCCGTTATCGTAGACGAACCCTCGCAATCGCGAACAAATGAGGCGCTCATATAACTTGGCCAAAGAATTGAGCAAGCTAATGGGCCTGTAGGAAGTGGGATTTCGTGGGTCTTTACCGGGCTTGTGAATGCCAATGACGGCGGCGTCCTTCCACGCGTCGGGAAACACGCAGTTGGACATGGCCGCGTCAAAGATAGTCACAAGCAGGCAAATAATATGGGCGGGGAGAATACGCAGGACGCGGTTAGTTATACCGTCCGGACCGGGGGTATTTATGATTCTTTATGCACTCCTTTTTAGTATTTTTGTCATTACCGAAAGTTGTACTAGTTGAGCTTACTAGTTTAGGGGGGTTGTACCAAGGCATTGGGACGAATTTATTTGAATTTATTGAATCCATCAAATTCGGATTGGGCTGTAAGATCAAAAGATGAGAGAAAAAATCTTTTCATTCCTGGAGAATTATGGTGCTTTTGTAATAGTACACACTGTACATAGTAGTTTGTAATATTAGACAGTTTATTAGTAGGCACATTATGTTGTTTTAGTTTACAGGTGCCATGTTGAGATACCATAGAATTAAATGAAGTAACACACAAAAACATATGAAGGAATATACAGTCAAATAGATGTATGATTTACTTTTGTACGTAGCATACGTACAAAATTAAATCGTATAAGACAGAGCTTGCTTTAGAAATACAGATCATAAAGCGGAAGGCGCATCTAAATCCATTAAGAGGTTTAAAAGATAGTTCTCACCGATAAATATGGTTTTTGGAGCTTAATATTGTTTTGGCTTCTTGATAAAATATTATCTAAATGTTTTTTCTGTATTCATTTATTTTGTATATACACCTTTTTTTTCTTAATTTCATGAAATTATATACACCTATAATCATATTAAATTGAAATAGATTACATTTTATATTAAAAAAAAACACCTTCAGAATCATCCAAGTAAATTACAAACTAGTAATGTGAGTATTTTATTAATGTTATTTTTTTTATTTAAATGTGGTTACTAAAATAGATTTTGTAAGGCGGAGACATTTTAATTAAAACTTTTGCTGACACTTGTGAATTTGTCCAGCCTTCAGTTTTATTGATATTGTTCTAATGGATTTCTTTCACTGCCTGTCTTATTTCTTAAATAAAATGTAAACGACATATTTTTTTTTAATTTTTAATAAGTCTTCAAAATCGTCTTTTACCAAGCGTTTCAAGATCGCACCAAGCCTCTAAATTCATGAGGTAACATTGAATAAACAAAAAAATGAATCCGATAGAAGACGAGCCCGATGGCGCTGATCCTAGTGATCCTGTCTTGTGCGCTAAAGGCGATCTCCATCCAGCACAAATATTTATATGATAAATATTTGTATTTGTTCTGTGTCTTGGGTGGTCGACTAATATGTATTTAAGTATTTTATTTGTAATTCTTTTGTTTTCTGATATCCATAACTCAATCCAAGGTATCCGATGCGTATGCGATGTAACGTATGTGGAGACCACTGAATTTATTTATTTAAAAACATTATCGTTAATCATTCATTTATTCATTTTTATTTAATTAAATCGTAAAGACTGAAAGTTACTTCCGTTAGTCTTCATATTGGAAACATTCTTTGTCATTAAATATCGATAAAATTAATGTACACCGTTTGAGAATTTTTTGATGCTTCGTATTCAAAAGGAAAAACGGAACGCTAATACGATTTTTTTAAGGCCGTTTTTTATGTCAAGGCTCTTTTTACTCCGGAACGCGTAGAAGTTTTAAGTTGAAATTGACATGTATGTAGTTCATAGACTCTATTAAAATCAACTGTTAAAAATAAAATAAAATATTCATAAATAGAATATTTGTTAACGCACAGAAAATGCAATTACAAACCTTTAATCAATAATAACAGATTTAGTAAACTAATTATCTCAGACACCATAAAATACGTACCAGTATAATCAAATAAAAAGGATAAAAAAATGGCTTCGTATATTGAAAGATGCCGATTTTTAAATTTAAGAAAATGATTTACAAGTAAAAGTTCTGTCTGTAGCCTGAGACAAATAGAAAGACTAGTACATATAATGTTTATAATCTTCGAAACTCAATTATCGTGATCAACGAACTACTCGTATATACATTTCACATGAGGTAGACTTGAAACAGAGGTCGCTTGCATTGGTACCTCACTTCCACTTATTTCTAATAGTAGTGTTCGCATCGCTGTAATCTGGTTTAAAGAGTGAGAAAGGCAGCAAATTTATTGGGAAATAACATGGTTAAATATATAGAATGGTGACATAATATCTTCAAGTCACAAGGTCGACCAAGAACTAGTGAAATATTTCTGTGATATTACAATGCGGTGATTCTTATTATCACATGGACTCAACTACTGCTTGGTAGTCGACCTGTTGTTATCAAATATCTACGTACAAGTTTATACTACGTTCGTTGTGCGAGTCTGACTCACACGTGACCTTGACCTTGACATTTTCATATACTCTTATATTCAATAAGTTTAAGATAACTAATAGTAAATGAAGTAAATAAATTGATTACAAGTGACATGGTTTAATAATCTCTATGGTGTAATAATACTCGCGATTTGAACCTTTTCCACCAGTCATCTAGTGCCGGCAGATTGATAATAAAGTAAGTTATTTCAACTACTTTATACCAAGGATTCTTTGCGAGGCAATTGAAATTTAAATATAGAATAGGTATGTGGGATAGGGTGGGAAAAAACTGCATGGGATTACACATCATGGCACTGCTGGAGCATGAAACACAACTGAAAATATCGTTAGGGTTGGAAACTTGAACTATAATTATATACATTCTGACATAACATGTTTGTCACTTTTGAGAAGTAATCCAAATACCGCGAAGTAATCCAAACATTTATTTAAAATGTATAATAAAGTTATTTCGTTTAAAAACCTTAATTTAAAGGATTTAAATGTCTGGTGACCTTTATGAGTCGTACGTAGAACAGAGACAACTTTAATAGAATTATGAACATTAAATTTGCTAAATATTTCTATGTTTGAAAATATTAATTCTTTTTCGGACATTCACAGGTCCTTATTTTTATTATTTACAAGTTCCTATTATATAAAAGTACATTTTAAGTTTGTTTAACACAACCATTAATAAGGGATATTACAAAATAATACGAGAACAAAAACCATGTCAGCCACTATTGCTTGAATAGGAATTATACAAGACAAAAATGCATTTGCTTATCTTTGCACATTTTATTTCCCAATAGTGATTTCAAGCACCTGGAATCTGCCATTACTCTTTTAAAATTGCAAACTTTATAGCGTCAATATTTCAATGAAATTGCGGAACTGTTCACTGGAATCATTTAGCTCGGGAAATATTGGGTTAGTTTTTATTTGATTTGCCATTCTGGGCAACGTAGGGCTTATTCTGAGTAGCTATTCATGTCAAAGGAAACCGTAAAGCCAGCAAAAACATAACTCTAAATTTCACATAAAAACGAAATCATTCTTTTCTTAAGTTTCTAATATTTAGTTTATTTATTCATATTTACTTCAAAATTATTACAGTTAGAGTTAAAACTATATAGCTAGGCAGTTATTTTGTAAGAATAGAATAATGCCAGGATGTTTTTTGTAAACCATACAATTTCCCAGCATATTAAGACATGTTTTTGACAGCTCTCTAAAAGTGGTTTTCTATACTTTTACTCGTAAATTAGTGGTAGACCGCTGTTTCGCTCGCGTTAAGTCTATCTGTATTCCCAGATTATACAGATATATACATTTTTGTACTCATGACTCTAGCTAATCCTCTGTTATTTTTAATTTAATTTAATTTTAATATTTTTCTGCTCATAGAAGTAGTCCAAATAAAAAAACACTCAAAGAAGAATTTATTAACTGATTCTACAAATTGATACACTATATTTATATATTTTTGACACTTCTACTTGACCACTTTCTATGCCGTTAGTTTTAGTATGTTGACATAACATGGCTAGAAAAGACGTGAAAATAACGTAGAATATGAAAATTAATATAAAAATAATTGAACGCGATATGCGTTTTAAATATTGAATAATAAAGTATTTACGTTAACGTGCGGGTTTTTCGTCTAAAATGGTATTCAATTTATTATAAATTAAAATCATCTGTGATTTGTCATTAAATACTTTTTTTCGTACTACACCCACTATTAACTCGATAAAATTATAAAGGGATATTTTTTATTGCGTACGCCAAACATATTGTTATATTTATATACGTCAATGGCATACTGGCACTGCCATTGTTAGAAATATACTGCCACTGCCACATTACAAAAAAATGCGATATAATTTTATGCCTACATTACATAGATTAAATGATTGTATTGCCTTTAGAAATAGTATGCTAAAACCTTTACACCAAAGTGCCTATTACCATGACGAGAAAAACTAATAAAAATGGTTATACGAGAAAAAGTAGTTAAGTATCATAATTCACGTTCATGTCATCTCAGTTCAAAGAGACATTTTCCACAGAAATTCAATCCGTAAATGGCTTTTAGATCTTTAATGTTATGCTGATGTGAAAAAGACTAAAACACAAAGTTGCTTTTTGAACTAGCTTTACATCGATTGCCTTCTGGGAAATAGAACATGCATAGCTTTTTATATATGCATGTCTCATTCGACTGGAAGACGATATTCCTGATAGAGTATGGCGAGGATGTAAATGGAACTGTCTTTTTTCTGATTTCACTATGAATTTACTAAAATTTCAGTATATTTAATGCTTCACAGAACATATTAAAATGTTTTAGTTAAATAAAATACTATAATAGATTTCACTAGTATAACAAACATCAATCCCCATAACCAGATGTATTACACTCTTTGAGGCCCAAGTTCATGGCTGCAGGCCGTTAATCCGACCCAACACTGGTTTATGTCCACAAATAGAACCTTTCGTAGTAATAGAACCAATTTGCACCAAACTCGGTCACCCTGTATGTGGGTTACGTGAGACACAATAATAAGTTTCATAATTTTGCAAAGGGAACTAACGGCTGGGTCCTGGGTGGGACATATTTTATCAGTTTTGGCGGATAAAAGCTATCAACTACACCTGAGTCTTATTTTACGCCTGGGTGCCAATATCGCCTGCAAAACTATATATTCTATTTGTACCAGGCTTATAGCTCTGACTTTCAAGTATGAAAATGTTACAGGAAAAAATCTGTATGATGTGATTACTCAATTATGTTGGATGATTTAGATGCCGGAGCCGACAGAGATCGATGTCCCCATCCAAAGCGTTGAGGGTCTAATAAATGTGGCAGACTTAGGCAGCAGCATCCTTGTTGCGAAACTATGTTCTGCTGTTGCCTCCACCTTTACCCAGCATGGCAATTATATCCAACTATTTTTGTCTTCTGGAGGCCTATATTTCAGATTTATTGGATCTCCACTTGCTACAACTTTGGATTACTTTTTCGCTTCCTGTACTGGCTTACTTACTATATATTTTTTATTACAAACGTTTGTTTATTCTTGGTATTTCTTCCTTCTTTAGGACGTATTCCACCTAATTAAGGTATGTTTGCTTAGGTCGTCTTATACCTATACGCTCTCATTCGCTTCTGCTCTATATATATAAGATAGGTATCAATCTATTTTGATCCATTATATATATGTCTAAACTTCTTTGACCCATCTCTTAAATTCGCATCATAGAAACCTACACATTTTTTGACGTCAATAATGCAAATGTGCTCATATAGAGCGACCAATCGACAACCTTTAAGGCAACATTGATAAATCATAATATAGCTTAGCCCATAAATTACCTTTGTTAATTTTAATTTCTACTGGAGCAGCGTTAATTGTGTTGCATGATTGGATGCTCTAATTAGATCGAATCGATAATACCCTAATAGCAGTTTGGGTAAATTAGAATATTGTTAGTGGAGGCTTATTTGGTAGAATGAAATAGCAAACTGATGGCTGTGGCAGGACTATTGTAATTTTGGTAGGTCATGTATATAATAGCCTTACAATTATTTCATAATACACGAGTATATAATAAATATAATATGCATCGAAAATTGGATCATTAATAGAGGTCTTGTGGATTTCCGATAAAAGAAATTCCTATTTTACTCGGAAACTATAAAAAAACGGTTTTTATCTAAAACGTCACGTCATCAGAAACAGTAAGAGAACAAATAAAAATGTAAGTTGCTATTTATACTGGTAATATTATATACAATTTAATTAAAATATTTTCGGGTTGTACTTACGGGCCCGTTGAATATGATATGTAATATATTCCCAACGCCGTGAGATATCGGCAGAGTACAATAGTACCTCCCCCTGTATCAGATGCCGTAAAAGGTAACTTAAGTACCAGAAACGTCAGATGGCGGTATACTCATTCAAAACAATGCAGCTCAAATGCACAGGGCGAGGATGGGCAGCAGCATCTCCATCGCGAAAACTGCGCTCTGCCATTGCCAACACGCCAAGCAATTAGGCGAAATTCCCCCTTTCTTAGGGAGGCCTATGTTCAGCAGCGGACTTTCAATGGCTGGTATAATGAATAAATTTCCACATCTCTTACATTATCTGCGCCACCAGGCCCATCATATGAAGTGATAACTGTAAACCTATCTTGTGATATGATATTTGTGTTTTTCTGTGACTGGGTGTTAAATATGTGTTTAAGTATTATATATCTAATATTTCTGTGACCTGATGTCCGTAACACAAGTGTTTTAAGCGATTTATTTCAGAGTCAAGTCAATGTATGAGATGTTTTATGAGTTATTATAAACATGTTAAAAGGTAAAAGGTTAATTACTGTCATACGCGGATTTAACTCGCTGGCGCTAACAATAATACTACAAACTAGGCTAGAAGCTAAATAGGCATTTTGTTTAGACTATTTTACAATAATAGACCTGACAGGCTATAACGATGAAACAAAACACTTGTCAGATAAATACTTAAACTATGCTAACTTTTCTAGCAAAATTTTTAATCCCAACACATCTGGCTATTAATTAAAAAAAGAACAACTGAATAAGAGCAGTTTCATTGACATAATTCAAAAATATAGTGCCAATTCCAGCAAACCCCAATTTCATAAAGTGAAATTTTTGCCATCGAATCGAAATCGAATACATCTTACCCGCGGTGTTCATTGATACAATCATCTAAATTCACTTGGTTCGTGACCCGAACGCTGAATGCGGGCTTGTTCGTAGTTAATTTGTACATACTACCACTCGAAGATCGCGAATACCCTTAATTGGTTAAGAAGTTACGGTACACAGTTTTGTTAAGACAGACCTGCGGGTGTACGGATGGGGATTTCAGGATGTTGACGGAAAAAATGTTTGGTTCAAGTTGCAACTATTTTGTACTGTTTGTTACTTTTATTGTTAGTTGATTTATATGGTATGCCTCTTGATAAAATGCAGTATAAATCTTATTATGCATTGAATTAAATACAGGTTCTTATAATTTTTTTTTATATATATTTACGCGTTCACTATTTATGCCAAATGTACTGTTATCACTGCATCGGTTTAATTGCGAAAGAGTGACAATCAGGCAAACTAGTATCTAAATAAATGCTGGTACACTACGTAATAGATTTAAAATATATCAAAACATAAGGTTTAGTGCAAAACAAGCATGGTGTTAATATAATAACATCTACATAATCTGAACACTCACAAAAAGGCAACTCACCAAATATAGAGCAAGTTTATTAGAATTTAATATCTAGACTTATACAAAGTTATAAAGAACAGAGATTAAATTTGAACTTAAAATATTAACCTCAGAATTTTTCGCAATGGCAGGCGGGAGTTAAGACGAAAGTTGCATAAAATGGAATATTTTTACAAATATTTTACCGTCGAATAGTTTATAGGGCTTGCGAGATCCGGGCTTACGTTGGCGAATCCCGCTGATCCGGTTTAAGCACGGGATTCAGCTTGCTGGCGGGAAATAATAAGACCAGGGTACACGGAGTGTCATGCTCCGTGCATTACACGTATTAGGGTACAGACGTGCTCACCCATTAGAGAGCAAGGGCTGGGTTAAAGAGGTAGCTTCCATACTCCATACGATTAGCATTTATGCTTAGGAAGGCATCTTTCGGCTCCAGGGTTGGAATTAAGCACTGTCCATGTAATTTCTATTGATAATAAATTACGTGGATATTAATAACCTTTCGTAAAAGGACACTTTATTGGCTAACGAATGTTATTAGAAGATGCTTTTTTTTTTTATTGCTTGGTAGTCAATTGCTTATAATTAATTACCTTAACTTAAATACACAACTTTACGTTATACGACACAAAACAGCCCATCTATTTTAGAATGAGAAAAAAAATAGCCATGTTTAATTTTGGAACGTGTTGTCTTCTATCTATTTGAAATATTCATGATCTTTGACTTTTGGCGTTTGTTTCTATATAATATTGGTTGATCGAAAAATTCTTTAGCTGTTATGATATCATAAATACGGCGTAAAGTACATGCTTTAGCAATCATATCACGGCACCATTCCACGCGCGCCAGCTTTTGAGCATCGGTGAGATTTCGCAGTGCCTAGCGCAAAACAATCACGCAAGGAATAACTGTGTCTAAATATCACAAACGTTTCTCAATTTAATCACAGAATGTGTTGCTCGTATGCAGTTTACCTGGTATGTTTGAAAATATTTATTTTCCTTACAAGTTTCATAACTTTAATGCGATACAAACAAGTCTGGATTCGATATACCACTGATTCATGGTTGCTTTAGACGAGGACTTATATTAAATACTAATCTAATTCAATCATTCAGTTTCAAGTAAGATGGATCTTTCACAAGGATGCTTTTGGCACAGATCCACGCATTTCGATTAACACGCTCTAGAAAAAAACGTAGAAAATTAAAATAAGCAGTAAATTTTTTATTTAGCTTTCGAAAATCGAGATTTCTGAAAAGATACATCGCCAGGTGTTCGGATCGACCAAGTAAAAACAAAATCAAAAATATAATTTTGGTCAAACCTTTATGAAACAGACGTTGAACATATTAATAATTTTAATAAAAATGAAGTAACTCATATTAAAAAGAAGCAGATAAAAAAGGAGTTACAGGCACAATTCTATTTATCAAACAAAATGTATTTACAAATACGCAACAAACAAAGCCTAGAGTGGCTAGAATTAAAAAGGAATTGTCGCTCGATTTAAATAATAACATTCACAAGCGACACATTATCCCTAACGATTGAATTTATGGTGTCCCTTTCGGCCATAAATTTGATGAGAGCGCGCACTGACGTTTTGCTCACTCATAGAAATTCAGGCGATGCGTGATCAGAATTCTGATGAGGAGATTAAACTCCACGCAACTAAGTTGGCTCCGCAGTCGACCCTGATGGCCCCTAATTAAGACTGGCCTGATGGAGAGACATGCTGTGTTATTCAACACCCGATTCCATTACGAGAGATGTCCGCAAATATTGTTTTGGTAAATAGACCCGGTAAGTGATGACAAAAAGTCAACTTTGCAATGGACGTGGAATAAACTTTTTCTTTTGGTACGATATGACCATTATATCATTAATAATAGCGTCTGTCAGTAGAATAATTTGCTTTACAGTAACTTTCACATTTTGTTTCAGAATACATATTAAATCAAGTATTTATCAGGACCAACTTTTTCGAGTAATCAAAAATACAACCGTAGAATATTTCATATTTGTCGGTATAGTAGTGCAAAAGCTTAACAATTTTATATATAAGTTATACTAATTATATTATAGATATAAAAGGCAACCATCAATACGGCTCCTGTCCTTGGTTGCCGAATTGTCATTTTATGTCATTTAAGTTATTAGGTCTGGAATAAATGAAAGATGTTAAATTCAATAATTTCACGGATTAGCTTGTTGGATGTTCTGTTTACATTACACGAATACATTTTTTGAAAGTGGGAAAATATATCTCCCACTAGACCAATGTTTAAAGTTCATCCCTGACGTAGATGTCTTGTTACATGTATTACATACGTATGTGAGACTATTTATGGTAGTGAGGGGATGTTAAAAGCGATATTTTCCCATCGTGATGTATGGGGATCTTGCCTGGAGCTGTAATGAGAAATTCCGATGTCACTGCTTTTTGTATGACGCGCCCCAAGCTTGTGACGCACACTTTGACACCATAGAGGCTTTGATACATCAAGTGACGCTTTAAAATTCATAGAACAAACGATTATAGCGTATAATCTAGCGTTGTGCAAGGAAGTAATTTTGTTATTTTTGATGGTTGAATTAGATAAGCAGTTTTTTGTTTACGGGAATGGTTGGGATATTAAAATGAGCCTGATTATACTATATTAATAAAAACTTTAAATCTGCAGTACTTAACAGTGTGTATGTAAATGCAATGTTCATAGCAGTTCAGAACTTTTAGCTAGTATCTTGTAATAAAATTTACATAAAAAAAAAATATAAGTTTGAAACTTGTCATGCAAATATAAAAAAATGTAGAGGACCACTAGATTTTTTTATATTTTGACCTCTTAACTAGAAAAAATCATGATTCGACATAGTATCATATCCTGTATAGTTGAATGTACTACCAATTATGCTACCGTTTTTTTCCGAGAGTTTTAAACGGTAATAATGAACGTTGTTCGATTAATGGTGTGCTACTTCCCCCACAGAGGCCTAAATAGTTGGTGATGGCAATTCAACAAAAAAATCACCCCAATATTAAAATATTGGGGTGGTTTTTTTGTTATCTGAATTAATAGTTTCTACAATAATATTGTATTACCTCTTTGCTTGCTCCATTATACATATCTATAATATACGAGTATAAGTCTATGAAATAAACCACTACGTATATGTGGTCAAACAATTTTCCTCTAATGTTTTTCTCAGAAACATATTACGTGCGGTCCGGCCGAGGGTCTCGAAAAAGGTGTTGGTTACAAAACTTGTCAAGAAAGCAATCACGAGAAGTGCACTAAATATTTTATCTAAATTTGTTATAATATATACTTTATTCCCTAGAGACAAAGGCGTTTTCGGCACATTGGCTTCTTTATTACAAGGATTTTCACAGAAAAAATCAATTTAGACGGTATCTCGCGATTAAGTGAAGGATAAATTTCTATTAGATAATATATTCTATCCCAACTCAGGCATATTTTCGCTATAATACATATGAAATTTCCTTAGGCAAGAAATCGGTTTTGTTCGAATTTTCTTTGTTAATATTGAAATTCTTGCATAAACCGATATTTTATACAAAGTTTTAATTATTCTTTCTAGTGAAAAAATATTTAATTGCTTTAATAACATTTGAAATTCAACCCGTGCTTTTCTAACATAACACAAACTGTAAGCTAGTAAATCTATTATTAATGTATCTATAATAATCTATGCATGTATGCATTCAGTTACTTCACAATGTAGTATATATACATTTAGCATTTCATTCAATTCTTTCTTTATTATTCTTTGTTTATTTCTAAATCCCATAAAAAAGATTTCATTTAATGTTATCATTCATATACTTTTGAAATAAACCAGGTACCGATTTAAAAATCCTAATAGTATGTAATTTATTTTTAGAGAAAAAGAAACAAAGAAGTTAAGTCAATTATAGCAAACACAATGCAGAACTCTTTAAAAATGTTATACTAATTTTCCTCACCACAGCTCTAAACGTTTGCCGGCATGCGAGGGGCGGGCCACTGGGTAATTGTACCGTGACTTAACAAAAACTCGTGACTTATATATTTTAACGCTTTTCAGTACAAATAAAGTACACCACCAAAAGCCGCTGATAGCGATAGAAATAATACTAATACGTCTAAAACGTTTGACGGGAAAAAGAAAAAAAACATCAGCATTATTGCTGAGGAAATTTTAGCTAAAATCGAGGGGAGAAAACAGAAAAGCTCATGAGTTTTTACGGTTGTTTAAGGTAAAACGCCGATTTTTCACTTACAATAAAACGTCGTTGAGCGCGTTTATACATTTCTTTTGTAGCCGCGGAGGTACGAGAATTACCCTCTCTTTGTAATGCTAATTTTAAAACCAAGGAATTCATTTTTTATTCATAAGTTTTTCTGTTCCAAAGCCAGCAGTTGGAGCATCCAACTCGCCCGCGATGAGTTTCAACTTGAATAAAACTCATGTATAGTTAGTTCTTCGTGACGCTGAGTTTCGTTTCGGTATTGTATTAAAATAGCTTTAGTTAAAAAAAAACGTAGTAAATGTTAGACAAGATTATACAAAATCAAAAAACTTACAAAGATTCGTTAAATCATGATAATACAATAATCAGATTATAATGTATTCATACAAAAATACATTTAAAATTGTATCATAAACAAAGAAAACAACTTGAGGTTAATTTAATGTGCAAAAAAATTTGCAGCATGCTCTCATTTGTTCCCTGCCCACAAAGTCCAAATTAAAATAATAGAGGGAAATTCAAGATCGCTTACTAAATAAATTTAATTGTAAGTAACGTATAATAAAGAGGTATGCTTTGTGCACAAAGTACGAGAAAAAAAATTAAAGTATTTATATGGAAAAGAATATTGTTGTATTTATGTTGTATATATGTATGTTGTTGATGGAATCGTGTTTATTCACACTTAAATAAGATAATTTTAAATGCGATTTAATAAAAACAAGTCTCAAAACAAGCAACATGTTTAAATATTTTGCGCAATTGCCTTGCTGGGCAGGCGTAGTCGCAGAGCATAGCTTCGTGACAGAAATGTTGCCCATCCCCGCCCCCTTGCACATGAGCTACGCTGTTTTGGGGGATATACCGCCAAGGATTCTAGTATAGGGGGATGTAATTAGAATATACCCTGCTGGTACCGCATTTATTCCAGAATTTTTAATAGAATACCTATGCAATATTCTAAGAGAACCTAACAAGATTCTGGTCCGATAATGATGAATAAAGTGACAATCTTGCTTCACACTCGAGGCAATTACCCGGCGCAGATGTGTTCACGAACTATTACTGTGAAGGGAATCAATGTCTTGTACATTAATCAAGACCCACAAAGACATCAGGAAAACTAATTGCTGTACATTACATGGGTGGAATTGTCCCCTTAAGGACTTCGTTAATTTTAGTTTTGAGGCTAAAACCTTTTACTATCAAGAAAAGAGAATACAACAATCTTTTTTCTTAATAGTGAATAGTGTGAATGTTTGTATAGATAATTAATTGTTACTTATGATTACACAATAGATGGGTTGAACGGCTTTGAATGGTACTTGCAAAGAGGCTTTTTTTGGCTAAAACAACAGATAGTTATTTTTATTTTGGTATAATGCTAAGGGATAAGTTTGCTTTTGATTCTTAAAAATAAAATTGTTGCACTTATCGACATAATTAATAATGATCTTATAAATACACACGGTTTCAACGAATTATCTAAAAACGTTTGACGAATGATCATTTGCAAACAACGATAAAAAAACAAGTCTTGTGACAAACATTGACTTTGTAAACATGTCTATTATTTTAAAAATAATTATTTGACATTATATTAGATATTGCCAAATGTTTCACTAAGCAAGTATTTCACCTTTTAAAACATTATTTTTTGGTTCTAGCAAGGTTCCGCTGCGGTGGCACACTCGCTTAGCTCGCTCGCAGTGCGTTGTGGACGCAGTTCTAACCAAATCTAACAAGCCATTTCGTTTCATTTGATTCAGCACATATTATATTGTGATATAATGTTTTGGCATAATTATTTTCTTTTTTACTAAACATATTGTTAAGTCAGGTGTTTATTAAGGAATTGTTCATCAATTATATTTATGTCAATTTTTGTTATTTAAATGACAATTTATTTTGGTAAAATGATGACACCAATACGCACATATGTTATTTGAAATGGTACCACAAAGTATTTAAAGTACTCTACAAAAAATCAATGATGGTTCTTCAAATGAAGACGTTACAGTACGATTTATTGCTTTATTAAAACGCGTAATTTTTTAAAAGAATTTATAAATTTAACATAAACAAAAATTTAATGTGCCCAACTTATCTTCTGTTCCATGTAAAACAGGGCTGGCTTTTTGCCATTTATCGGCTATAAAATTGTACTCAGTCGTATTACTGAGAATTATATAATGAAAACATGCAAGTAATTCTGATTGTGTTAACATGAAACTAATTTCACTTTAAAGATTAAACTGATGCTGTTTTACTTAATCCTCTTTCGCGTAGCCTTAAGCTGTTATTCAGAATTATTTATTATATTGCCAAAGCAAATATTGCAGTTGTTCATAAAAATATTTATTTATACATATAAGTATATTGAGCCATGAGGTACCGGCGGAGTAGAATAATTACCTCCATATGTAAGCAACACCTGCTAAATAATGAGGTCGGTTCATTCTGCCTGAATTGGCATCATTCAGTTTAGGGCGAGGATGGGTAGAAGAATCCACGTTGTAAAGCTGTGATAGCCATCACGCCTACCCAGAGTACCAATTTATTAGAAAAAACTCCTATGCAAATCCTTGGGCAGCCTAAGTTCAGCAGTGGAATTTTTATCGTTGACATTATGATGGTGATGAGGATACGTATTTGCATATTTTACGTATATATATAATAATATATGACAAACGAAAGTTAAGTGATATTTAAATAATACTTCATGAATAACTTTACCGAGGAATTATACATTTATAACATTTTCAATTTGCCTACGCTGGAACATGCTATACTCATCAGACTCTGAACCTGAATATATATAATTGTCTCTTACCAAGATATTGAACCGAAACAGTGTAGTTCAAATGCAACAGAGTGGGTTTAGGCAGTACTCCTGTCGTAAAGTTTCCCTCTTCAATTGCCTCTAGGCCTGCCCAGTGCGGCAATTATGGCCAATATTCAAGCTTTCTTGGGAAGGCCTGTATCTAACAGTAGACTTGATGCGGCTGCAATGATTTTTATTTAAGTATAAAATGTAAGTATGTGTCTGTTACGTTACTGTGTTGATCCAATTCATTACGAAATTTCGTGCACACATTGTTGTACGTACTGATTAGTATTGAAAAGCCTGTACACAAAAGTCAGCAACAGTACAAATTGTATTAAGGGTTAGAGTTAGTAATTTAATCTCGTATTTATTCCTTTTACTATTAAGAGATACAAGTTTTCAAAATGCAATACTTTTTTGTTCTCTCTGGATTCTTTGAACCCATTAGCAACGCTGCGGGTGATCACTTTTTTAGTATTAACGCAATTCTACGTAAATCACGCCAAAGCATATATCAATATATTTATACTCGCTCATCACTAGATCTCAGTACTGCTTGGAGTATGAGGTTTTATACGGGGGATCCGAGGAATGGTGGTGCACACCGAGACCCGATTTTGACAAGAAATTCAACCGCTAACGGGGTAAAAAGAGATGGCATAATTCGTTTGAATCTTGTAAATTTTTAATAGTATGGTTTCCAATTAACTATTAAATACATTTTTTTTTAGTAAATTGAAATATAATTTGTTATTTTCCTTCGCAGCCCTTCCTATACGTTGTGTAAAAAAATAAAAAGTGTTTTTTTTATAGAAAATCTTTTATTTTTAAAGCTCCATATTGACAAAGTATTTATATACTCTATACTAAAATTAATCAAAATTAATAGGTAGAAGAATATGTTACGGTTTCTTTTCGATTTATCTAAAGCCTAATTGTAAATATCAAGTTCAGATTTATGCTAAATAGATTAGATCGAAGAATTTTTATGGATTAAAATTCCTACAGACATTATTTTTTCCTAGAAGAAGTCGGGGTGGGCCGCTAATAATACATATAGTCAAAGGTTGCAAGTCCACTGGTTATAAAGTCCAACAAATAAGGGGCCAAGTTCAGGGAATATCGGCAAGTTAGCACGACCTTCCCGATAGGCAGGACTGAATTACAAAATAGATACCGATCTCATTCAAGGGTAGGTTTTCATTGCGAAGAGCCAATATTCGATACTTTCCCCCCAAGTGGCACACTTTTACATTTGGCCTGCGTTCCTCATTGACGATTCAACCCTTGCGCGCTCGAACAAACTGGATTAGCCCGGGACATGTTCGCTCGCTAGGGAAATAAATTGATTTTTTTATTTCGCTCTGTTTCCAACTCGCGTCCGCAATAACAGGCCACAATGAAAAATAATAACATACAGACGATTGAACTGCGAACACAGTGAGCTGTATCGCTGGCCTAAACACGAGATAGGCGGATACAACAGGTTTGATTGGGGTGAAAAAATTGGACTGAAAACTTTTGCTTTTTATTGCTACATGGGTAAAAATGAAAAAAAATAATGCAAGTTTCACCTATCTGTTGTTCAGGTATATTGGGGTTCAGCTATGTCTATGTTTAATACAATTTTTTCACTTGATTTAAAGTAAAAAATAAAAAGAATATTCTAAATAATTCTAATGCACTCGTACCTTAAGTCAAAATACTTCTAACACTAATACTTGGCTTCATTTCAGCAATGTTTTATATACATTGCTGAAATAAAGCCAAGTATTAGCGCCAAATAAAAAAATCCTTCATTCTAAAATATGCTATAAAGCCATATGCTAAACCTAATTAATTAATCCGTTCACCGATTATGCTATTACTTACAGACACTTGCTATCAACACACAGCTCGGTACTGGACACATACTAGAACATAAGTACTGCACAAGAAAAATAAATTCTAATTTAAGAGTATCAAGTCAAGGATTTATTGTACGCTTAGCATTTACGAATATTTTGCTGATAATGTTATTTTTTATTTACGAAAGAGTTTTTGTAATCAGTTAATTAATATTAATCAGTTTATATTTTACAAACGTACAATAATACATATCCAGTTTACATAGTTATATTTTAGAAAGTCTCGTATTTTATTAAAAATATAATATAGCTTATATTTTTTCCCTGTAAGAAATAGGGTTTTTTTTTTTTTTTTTTTAAATAGATTATATATATGTGTAATTGTGTGTATATATATATATATATAATTAATACCTCATCGTTACGTAAGCTCACACGCTCTCTTCGGAATTTTCGCCGTCCATAATCTTCAAACGAGAGGGGAATAGTAGCAAAACTTGCAATATTGGATGACCACCACACTGTTGTATTTTTTCACCAGCTATGAAAAATCCATCAAAACTTTTTCACGTCGTTAGCGGACATAGAGTATCTAAGCAACGGTAGAATCATTTTACGCTTCTTACAATTCGAATGCTAAAGGTTTTATAAGAAAACAGATGTTTTGAATTCATCAATTAAAATAAAAGATGTCATGAGAAACACTTTACTAGTGTTAGATTCTATGAATATCACCATCATCATCATCTTAGCAGCCGAATGTTCACTACTGGATATAAGCCTCCTCAAGAAACTGATAATTTCGCCCATATTTGTCACGCTAAGAAGGCTCGATGGTAATCGCAGAGCGTAACTTCGCGATGGAAATGAAATGGACCATCGCCACTCTGTAGCATTTGCGCTACCTAGTTTTGGATGGATATACCGCCATCTGTCTGTAACAGCATCTACAATGTGGGTAGACGATTTGACTGCAAGCCACATACAACAGAATTAGCCTAATACTTAGCTTAGCATATATCTAAATGGGCTAAATAGATTTTATAGAAATTGACACATTCCTCAAACTTTGGTTAGGTTTACAATTTACATTAATCGAAATATAGTGATGCTAGTGTTATCTTCTTTTATTACATAGTATCAAATGAAGTGTACTATCTCTTTGCTAAGATTTTGTAAATTAGTTTAAAAGATCTATTAACAATAAACAGATTGATTTAAAAGAATATATTTATTATTATGTATTAAACAAAGATATGACGGAAAGGAATAGCCGAAATACTTAAAGACTACTAATGTGATGTCGTAACAAACTTGTTTTTGTAGATAGCAAACGCTGGCAAATGAAATGAGTGTGCATATACTTAAGTAACTTAAATAAGTGCGCGATCGCAAGGATCTCTTAAGGATAAACCACAGTAACCATTGTCTTTTACATAGAACAAAAAATATAGGTTATTTACCGAAAATATAATTTAAAAAGCGGCCTGCCGTGAGGTACCGGCAAAGTTGAATGGTACCTCCCTTTGTACCAGGAATCGTAAGAGGTGACTAAGGTACCAGAAAATCCTTCTTGCTCGGGGAGGCCTATGTCCCGCAGTGGACTTCCAATAACTATAATGATGAAAAAGCGGCTGCACGGCCGGTCGTACGTTTCATGCTGGTTGACAGCGGTCAGCGGGTGCGAAATAAAATAGACTAATCATAATATTATTAATGAATCCACACTGCCCCATTAAAGTATCTACATTGAGCCCGTGAAAAGCCAGGGCGGATTGCTAGTTACATAAAATTGTACAATAATTGTTATACCATGACTTGACTTATATAAACAGTTCGATTAAATAATAACTATTAAATCACATTTTATTATATTTAACATTCGAGTGGTTTCAGTATAAGTATCTGATGCTTTCAACAGGAAAATGTACTCAGCCAATGCTCAGCTGCCCACCCACAGATTTCGCCAAAGTTATGGAACTATACCGCACAATATTTTGCTATTTTTGCTTAAAAATAGTGGCCAGTTAATCGTTAATAAAATTGTACCTAGACACTGTAATAAAGAGTGTAATATATTTTTGTAAATTGAAGCCATTTATTACGCATTAGACATTTGGGTACTCTATAGTAAGAATGTAATCCATGAATACACCATCTGATGTTTTATTAATTACTGATATTTTTTAAGCTATACGTTTTAGATAAATATTGCCATCTGATGATGCCGGAACCTTAGTCGTCTAAGAAAGTCTTACCTGGTACAAAGAAGGTGCTTTTCTAATCTACCGGTACCCTACAGCATGGAGATGAGTCATGGATATCAAACATCATAATGATATATAATAGAAAGATATGTATTAATAATTATATTCATCATACAAATATTTGCTTTGGGCGGGAATCGAACACACGACATGTAGCTGTGACCTATTCAGGCTTCACAGTTAGCGTGACAACTGAGAGCTAGTTGCGAGTAATGCTTCCCTGGCTTGCCTGCACGTGCCAGTATCAGATCAGTACAGTTAGTGTTTCATTACTATATCCTGCCGTAATCTTCATATCAGCCAACAGATGTCAACCACGAGACATAGGCTTCCCTTAATGATCTTCAATAGGCACGATTTAATGCGGTATGTGTTTAGCGGGATCCTGTGGATTTAGTCAGATCTTCTGTCTTCCGTGTGGGTAGCTGTCCAACGCTGTGCTTGCCAGTACGTGGTTTCCAATGTAAAACCTTACGGCCTTTTGGCTTGGGCCTTCAGTTCTGCGTACTAAAGTGTTGGATTCGGTGTATGACCTCTTTCTTGAAGTCGGACTTACCAAACTGGTACGTATTTGACTCGTACCAGTTTGGTAAGTCGAAGCGAAGTCTCTACTTAAACTGATGTATATACTATACGGGCATTACACATTACTTTGGTCTTCTCTGTATGAATTTTGAGACCCCTCTATTGTGAAACTACACTGGAGTCTTCGAGCATCGTGCTTCAATCTTAAATCAATCCTGCCACGATTACAATTTCGTCTGCAAATGATGAAAATGAGTTATCTAATCACCATTAATTTTATGCCAAAGCCTTACCATTCTACGAGCTTGAAGGCATTATCCAAAGTGTCCTTTAACATTTTCGGAAATATGACTTCTACCTTCATTTTAGAGAAATAGCCTTCAAACTTTACTCATGCATGCCTAAACATTTCAATGATCGATAGACAATATGGCACTGCTAAAGAGATTCAAGCACAGCCTACGTATCGACCAAATCAAAAGCTTTCTCATAGTCCACAAATGCAATGCTTACCGCAACGTAAAAATATAGTCTTTGTTATAATGTAGGCTTTTCGGACACTGGCTTCGTCGGAAAGGTGGAAGTCAACAAACCTGCACTTGAGACTGGTCGTAATGATCCTAAAAACAGCTAATAAACATGGTTTAGTAGTGAGATTGGGCAATATCACTTTTCTTAAAGATCACATCACGCTTCTATTGTTCAAAGTAGCAAAAAAGCAGCAAGTAATATTTAATTTAGAGGTCATCTGGAAGGGAAAGAGAAACTGAATAACTTTCAAGAAACGGGGAGTGCTCAATAGGTTGGCGTAGTATTTCACGCTGATCCAAAGTCTAATTACTGCTGCCACCTCTAAGCTGATACACCCTAGTAACAAAATGTCACATACATCAGAAAAAGCATCAAAGCCACTAATTTGTCTTAAGTTATGTTTAATTTAATTATTTCGCGTATTTTTTCATTCTTTCATAATAAGTTGAAATTGAAAAGGAATTTGTGAAATCAGTCCCGCTATTTACGTGGAATGTCGTGACTGGGTAAATGGGGATCCATATTATATATATATATATAGATGAAAGAAATCTGTACACTGCATTGATTAAGAAACTAAGTTCACGTGCTAGTTCGCTTCGACAAAAAAAAGATGCTGGGTCTAAGAAGTATGATTGTGGTTCCTTCGTTTTTTTGTTACCATATCATTCGAAGAATTTCAATGATGTTGCTTCATATTATTTATGTGTATGTGGTAATAAAGCTTGATTAAGGCTATTCGATAAAACAGCACAAGTCAAAAAAAATCCGAGGGAATAACCTAACACAGTCAACCATTTCCGGTGAACTCGTTAAGCCACCAAAAATATGAGAGCTGGATTAAAAATAGTCACGACTCAACAGCAAAAGTAAACACTACACCAATCGAAATATTCGCACACAATTTTATTCGTTGACATGCAATGCCAATAAATTCGACTGACAATATATCACAATAAACAAGACCTTTTTTCTTCAAATACAATTCAATTTTCTGTACGAGTTTCGTAGTACTTCGCAAACTCATGAGTGCATATTTGCTCAAGGGATAGAAAATCCTTGTCTGGGGAAATTGCCTTTGATCGGATTGGATGACGGGGCGGAGTCGCCGTCGAGTGCGCCGCACGATTGTCATTTGTTTACAGCTGGATCCAGACAGTGCGCGTTATAGGGTGACTCTTGTGTAAAAATAATCTACACTGCAGCTTAGATATTTATGGTTGATCTAGGAACAGTTTTATGGGTTGAATTTATGTGAAATAAACTAATAGACAACATGCGATCCATACAGACCCTTAATTTCTTTAACCTTTTTCAGTATAATTGTTATATTGTATTGTTCTATTGAATTATATTAACACAGAGTATGAGCTGGTCCATAATACGATTTAAAATGTTCATTTAGAAAGTGTACCGTCAGCAACAAACAAAGTTCCGACGATGCAGCTCACACGATCCAATTTTCTCAATTCCAAACAAATTAACTGCAGGAACAGTAATTATTCTGTGTATTCGTATACTATTTGAACACCCGTAAAAGTGGTAAGTATGTAAACATAAGGGGTTAAGCTGTTTTTTGTGTTACCATATGCGAAGCTGAATTATTTTGTACGGGTCTTATAGTTACATATGATTTTAGAGCTGACTGTTTTAAATAAAGATTCTAGTTGGTTTATAATAGTGAATGAGAATAGTAGCTTCTTCCCTGCGACTCCCTTTGCGAGGTCTTTATGGCATCTCTGAGTAATTTGACACTGGGCAGCTAAACTGTGCAAAAAGTGATGATTGCACAAAGAAAAATATCACATATTAGTATTTTGCTTTATTTTTTTTATGACAGCTTTCGGAAACATTTTATCTTGATCTATTATTGATGACTATTAAAAATTTCAATGAGATCTATTCAAATGTTACGGTTTGAAAGAGTAACAAACATAATTATATGTATACGTCCACATGGCTACACATTCATACATACAAACTTTCGCATTTGTAATATTAGGAAGGATAGTAAAGAAGTACGTGTTTTAATATTGGTAAAGATATGGATTATACAAAATATTTTGAAATTTTATATAAGGAACTTTCAAAATGGATTATATTGACCTGATAGGTGATTTGACCCATTAGCGAGTCATCATCCTCTATGCTTCGGAAAATACGCTAAGCCTTTAGTCCCGGTTGCATCTAGTATTAAAAAAGACTGCCTCCCAACTGCTACTTTTTATGACAAAAATGCAATCAAAAATCAACCAAAGCATCTTTTAATTCTCTCACTTACACGTACGCATGCATGCATTTTGATTTCAAATTTACTCTATAATTTTATTACCAATAGCATTCATTCTATTTGCATATATTTACCTGTAATTAGTTAACCATGCTTTCGATAAATCCCTGGTTTATAAGATTTATAATATTCTGGTGCTATTTATATTAGGTTGTGGTACGAAAATAAATTTATAATTATTATTATCTGCATTATTAAAAACCCACCAGTTCATGTTTCAGTAGTACAAATACAAAAAACATGGCTGATATTGTAGATTTCCTTAGCGACGTTAGTGCAGCGCTCATATTTTTTCAAATTATCATTATATTTATCCAAAAGGTAAAAATAAGTCCACTTAACGTCTTTACATTGACTCGGAGATAAGTCGCTCGCATCGCTTGTATTACAAATATCAGATAACAAAGGAATTACAAATATAACACTTAAATATATATTCTACACCAAGACATAGAACAAACACAAATATGCATTATATAAAAGTTTATTCTGGGCGGAGATCGAACTTACGACCCTTGACAAACTACCCATCAGGCCCGTCTAAATAAGTTGCTTGTACTTCTAAAGGAACTTGGGTATCTACTCGTATACATACTTATTGGACAAAAATGTATCGATAAGAGGCTGCAGCGTTACAACGATTTTTGTCATAAAATATGCACGATCACGTTAGTATATTCTGTTGCTTACTAAGGAACGCGTGTCAATATTTGGTCTCGTCTACATGTTTTATTCGTGCAACGATAAAATTCATGACAATGTATTTGTTTAAAATACCTATTCAGTTAGCACTGAATTTTCTAAATGGGAATGAACTAACTTCAGTATGGATTGATATAAAAACTGTAAGGATGTCTCCAATATTTATCCTTTAAGAGATTTAATAACTCGTAACCAATTCTGCTTGGTGTTGAGAATCTTCGGCGGTTACCACATAACAAAAGTTTATATTATTTTTTACTTTAAAAAAAGCAGTGTATAAATACATTATATTAAATAACTTTATCTTAACAAAACATATTTATTTATTAATTACAAAAGGCATATAACAATAGGTAACTAAGAAAAAAATTAACAAAAATAATAAACTTTATGGGTGAATTATGACCAAAAAATGCATATTTCCGACATGATTAAATAAAGGTAACTACAGAAAATTATAACAGAAATAAATAAACGTTACTAACTTAAAAAAAGTGCCCTAAATAACGTTATATTGAATTATGGAATGATAATTTCGCAAATTAAAGTGTTAAAAAAAGTTAGCGGACGAATTAGCTCTGTCAGAGTGATCCGTCAATATCAGGGCCACGTGCCGCCTGAAGATATATCGTGTTTCTTCATTGCTTGTAGCGTTAAATTATCTATTAGTCTATTACAGACCCTATATTTTTATTTTTGTACTATCACTAATCATTTATCTATTGTCGTTAATCCGGTTGTGTAATCTTTTGTAATCATTATGTGAAGCTTAACGATCTTTTCATTACACTTCATGGTTTGAAACTATCTAGATTTACAATAAAATTGATATATAAGTAAGTTGTGCATGCTATTTACCTTGCAGATTGACATTTAAATAAAGTAATAAAAAGGGATATATCGGTTTTGATATATTTTTTTAAGCTTTAGGTCTTCCAAATACTAAATAAAATAAATAGACTTTGGTTCTGAGACGGATGTCTTAATTCTTATTTGATCACGTAAAAATACTCAAACATCGTCCTAACCAGTACTTGGTGCACTACTTTGAGCTGACTATTAAGACTCATAGTTAGAAACCAAGCTTTGGTGTTGAGAAGTCATACGTAAAGTTTTTTCCCAGTTTTCTGACCGATTAGTTTCAGTTGTCCATCTGTAATGTTTACTTATTATTTTTATGCCTGCAATGTATAGACAAAAAGAGCTTGACGTAGAAATGGTTTATGGAGAGCGTCGCAGTTGAATCAAAAGCCAGACAGCCACTGTATAAACAAAATTAAGATCACATGTGTATTTTCTCTTGCACTTAAACCACCTACAATTAATAATAAGTATATATACATACATACATCACGCCTGTATCCTATCGGGGTAGGCAGAGACTTTGAATCTCCACTTGTTACGATCTTGGCATACCTTTCTTGCTTCCCTTACTCGCATTAGTCTTTCCATACACGCTCGTTCATTTTTGGTACTTCTTATACAAACAATAAATTACCTCAACTAATTTAAACTAATTTAAGTCAGAGCCGCACCAACAACGTCACTTTAAATTAAGTGCTTGAAATTCGCGCCTGAGTATAGAATATTCTGGAGCGTTATTTAAATCTTTGCGCGCCACAGTTTTAAGCGGCACAACAAATAAGAGTCCCGATTACGCATTCAAAGAGCCTGGTGTAAAGTGGGAGGTTTTAATAAACCGCTGGCGGCGTGTCAGTTATGAACGTTATGATATTATGCATACTGTAATAAGAAGCGGTACAATGCTCGGCGCACCTACACCATTTCTCTGAAGTATAATGTAAGCGGGCTAGTCGAAGGGCCTGCTTTAACCAGTTTGTAAAAAATCACCTCATTATTGTATACGTTGACGGCTATAAAATTTATTTTAATTTATATGTGAACGTACTTATGAGTATTCAGGAAATCTTGAAATAGTATTTTGAAAATATTAATACCCAACGTCGAAAAAGAACATAAAAAACCTTTTTATCCGTGGCTTGCCGGTAGAACTGTGAGTAAAAGAGGCGACTAAGGTTCCGGAACCGACATATGGTGGTATATACTCCAGTGAAACATATTAATTTAAATGAAGCAAGGCAACGCAGGGTATGTAAACAGCATCCTCGTCTCAAAGTTACAGTGTGTGTAACGTAAGTGAACGATCTACGGTAGCGATAAAGATGATAAAAGGCATTTTGTGGAATACATAAATACTCCTTCTACAATTTTATAAGGCTTCCAAACGTTTTGTAAAGCGAGTTGCACCAATTTTCAATTATACCTGTGCCTCTAGAATATCACGGGCTTGCAATCAATTTTGACAAAAAATAATTATGACAAAAAATAATAGTGATCATCTCTATTTTTATTTTGCTTTACTTTTACAAACCTTTAACGCTTTATATAAAAGTGGAAATTTAATATACTATTCATATTTAATAAATAGTTTCAACGATCTACGACTCAGAAAGATAGTATTAAAATAATAAAAACTTCTTTATTTAAAAAAATAACATTCAATACAAAAAAATATGCCAATAACCGTCAAATTATTAAAATTTTGTAATATACCTAATATAGAGCAAACAATCCGATGTGCTGATTTTTACCACATAAATTCCAATGATATTGTTAAAAAAAAATGTTTTTGTTAATTTATCCCCAAGCACCTGCAATCTATTTAAATAATGTGATTATATTCCAAATTTTTTTCGAAATAAAACTAGAATAGGTAAATCCTACTTAGATTCCATGATTACGGCATCCCACATCAGTAAAACGTTTTGTAATTTCACCGTGCACCTTTTACTAATGGACTACATGAATTCAAAATCTACGTCATCAAAGTTCTGTGGTAATAGGTGTTGACAATAGTAAGAATAATATTTTTTTTCTTATTTGTCAATCAGTTGAGTTGACTAAAGTTGACTAAACTTCATTAATGAAAAATGTTGAGTTCGCAAGTTACAACATTTGACCACATTTTGTATTCTGTTTCCATCTTGCATTCTATCCCCGAGCTCCAGTTACAGGAGCAGAAAGCCCATTTAGCTCGTGTAGTGGCTTTGTGCTCGTAGTCTGGTGGGTTAAGCATCGCGACGGCAGGACAATACCTCGGACCTTTTTAAACCGCTCGTTCTTGGTTGCTAGCAATTCTGAAAACTAATGGGCTCAGTTTCGCCCATTTGTCTATTTAGCCTCTACATATGCTGCTATTTGGAAATATTTAATATTAATATGAATAGTAACCGTTTGTTTTGTAATAGTATTGTAAAATATAATAATAACATGTAACCCATAAGGACGCACACTCTAAAGCAATTTGTACGAAATCAGCGACAAGTTTATACTAAAGATACTCTTTACATAATTTATAAACAATTTGCGCCACTAAAAAAAAGAGGGTGGTCCGTCCTCTTTTGCTGAATTTTGAAATTGCGAACCCGGCAGCTCTAGAGCTGCCGGTTTTCGCTCGAAGGAGTAGGGTCTGCACGCCGCCGTTCGTCGGCGAACGCGGTGTACTGCTTTATTATAGGAATGCATGTCAATGTGTGATTGTCGACTTAGTGTCGTATACATACATACATACATATATATACATACATACATATATATATATATATATATATCAATATGAATTATCTGTGTACTTACTATATCTATAGAAGATAGATTCTTTATATTATATATACATATATAGGTTACAATACAAGGTTTGTTAATACAACATATTATTTACGCATAAATTACCTAAATACATAGAATTTGAAGCTATACTGTGTAAATACAATATATATAAACAATAATAGTAACAATAAATATAGTCCAGTCTAGCATAATATTGTTAGCAATTCCTCTGTCTTGTTGTAGTCCAATGCCAAGAGCCATTCCCTTACTGTTGTTTTGCATGTGTGTTTATTCATGTCATGAATATCTATTTCATGGTTAATTTTATTATTAATAAATGGTCCTGCAAAATTTTGAAATCGCTGTGCCAACCGGGTACGACATGGCTGATGTATATTTTGGAAATCCACATACCTTCGTCTTCTATGAGTTAGTTTATTTTCAGGTTTACATAGTTTATGCTGTTTGAGAATAAGTTCTTGGTAGTATAATTGTCTCACTGTTAAAACTTTGCTATGGATTTAGAGTTTTGAGGTAGGGTATTTAAAAGGTCAAATGTACATAGCTTTGAGCATCGATCTCTGAGCCCTTTTTAGCAGTAACATATTCGTTTTAGTAGCACCCCCCAAATAGTAACACAGTACGACAAGAGAGACTGACATAGAGTTACGTATAATGTTTTTAAATTTTTTTCTGTAATATGTCTTATATTTCTAAAATCTGCAGTTAATTTCCGAATTCTTTGCGTTAAAATATTTATGTGAGGGTTAAAAGTTAATCCAATGTTATGCCAAGATATTTATATGTTGAAACATTTTCTAATTTCGGACAAACACAAGTACCCTTCTTAAATTTACAATTTATCTGGTGGGCGAAGAGATGCAAAGAATTTGTAGTTGATTGAGATTTTTAGTAATCGAAAAAGTTAAAAATTTTGTTTTATCTGTATTTAAAGTTAGTAGGCTTTCATTCAATTTTTGTTGTATGTCAGTAAAGCCAGTTTGGGCATTTGCAGTGACATCTTACCCATCCCAGTTACTACCACTAAACACCAAAGCAGTATCATTGGCAAATGCAATTATTCTACCATTTTTCAGGGTAGTATGAATTATGTCGATAATGTAGATGATAAATAACGTAGGTCCCAACACACTCCCTTGAGGTACTCCATATTTTACTTCACAGGGTTCACTTATAAAGCCACTTATTTTAACTGTTTGTTGTCTATGGCTCAGATAACTTTTGAAAAGTTTGAGTTGTTCCCCTCTTACACCAACAGACTCAATTATTCGAAGAATGGATACAGTATCGAAAGCTTTTGCAAGGTCAAGGAATATTCCAATACATTTTTTCCATAACTTAGTTCACTGACAAAGAAATTAGTGAGCTACGATACCGCATCACTAGTCGATCTTCTTCCCCAAAAACCCAACTGATTTGGTGCGAGAAGATTTTTGTCCTCAAGATATTTAACAAGCCTTTTATTAATCAGTTTTTCTACAATTTTTGATAAAGAATTTAATAGAGATATTGGTTGGTATTTTTGAAAACTTTTAAGGTCACCTGTTTTGTGGATTGATGTAATTCTTGAAAGTTTAAGTGCTGTCGGTATAGTAGAGGATGGAAAACATATATTGGTTATATGCGTAATCAGTGGGACCAATATAAATGCGTTATCCTTTATTATGTTGTTAAAAATGTTATCCCAACCAGGAGCACAAATAGATTTGAGACTGTTTATAATTCCTTCAACCTCTTTGCAATCGGTGTTCAGTAATACAAAAGAACTTTCGGTCTTAGATTTTTTTTAGGAATAGTATTTTGTGATCGTAATTGTTCCTTTATAATATCTGCTAGTGACTTTCCTACTTCACTGAAGTACTTGTTTATGTCATCTACAGATTTCTTTGGGTCATTATTAAGTTTTAAGAGGTCAGAGTAACTATGTTCTGCTGTTTTGTAACGTGTTATTTTTTTAATGACTTCCCAAGTTTTTTTGACACTAGTAGAGATAGCCAATTCAAGTTGTGCTTTTTCATAACTAATTTTTACTTTTTTTATGATATTAGTAAGATAATTTTTGTATCTATTGTAAGATATTTTAAGAATTACATTGTTTAGTGATTTCTTTAATTTTGGATGTAGTTTATCTTTGTGTTTTACACATTTTAACACACCATTTGTTATCCATGGTTTCTATGGAGTTTTGCTTTTAGAATAAGTTTTAATTTCTGTATTTTGTTCTATTATATTACTTATTATAGTGATTAAATTGTTGATAGCCTGTTCAGGATCATTCGTTTCGAAGATTGATGGTCAATTTACTTCCTTTAGATCACATATTATTTGGCTGTAATAGATGTTTGGGACTGTAATGGGTTTTGTTTAGGTTTCTTATTTATGGCAAGTAAAACTGGGTAATGTTCCGTAATACTACTTTGTATCACATATGTGTTAAAAGGGTGGGATCTTTTACCTATTGTGTGGTCCAAGCAACTATCAATACGCGTTGGCAAGTGATGTGTGAGATTGAGACCAAATGTTGCTAATAGGTTCGGATATTCTAATGCTTGTTTAATGACAGAATTGGAGTTAATGTTAATGTTTATATCTCCAATTAAAATTATATTGGAATATATATTTAGAGTATGCAGAATTATTTTTAAATAATTTAAGAAAGGTTCTATGTGTGTGTGTGAGATGGTGTTCTATAAATAGACATAATAGCAGCAGTGTTATTCAAAATAGTAACTAAACAATTGGCATCTGATATATCTGGTTCGTATGTATGTGTATCTAGCATATTGTTGAGGAAAACAACAACACCATCATTTTGGTTATATTGGTTTTTTGTAGCAAGTGGGAAATAATTTTTTAGTATAGGAAGTGTTTCGTCACTTGCAAGCCAACATTCAGTGAGAGTAATTATATCCGGAATAAAATCAAGTCTTTTTAGTAAAATGTCGAATTCATTGAAATTTCGTCTAATACTTCTGTGTCATTATGGTGAGTTTTTGTTTGTACTGTTTGATTATTGGTTGTAAGATATCAGGCGTATATGTACATGCCGTGTTAGATTCACTGTTATCCAAATCAGTGATAAAATTGTCGTGTATATCTATTTTTTAATAAACTATAAACTACTAATAAACTATAAACGTAACTAAAATTTTATTACAAACAGGTTGTATTCCGTTAATAAAGTAAGTGGATCGCTATTTGACTTCTAACATCAATCATACATTTTTGACAGTAGTAATAACAAAAGTATAACATATGTTATATTAGTTTTAGATCAAATTTAAATATTTTGTTTATAACTATGAGATAATGTGTTATAATAATTATATATAATAATAATATAAAAATGTTAATACAATAAATTAATAATATTTTGATGACTATTTTTTCCAGACTTTTTAGTCCTGCAAGTTGATTTATTCTTGACAATTATGTAGGGACCCCGTTCCTTTTCATGAATTGAAACACGTCCATTCGAAATCCAGCAATAGGCAAAATTTGAGCTTTTTGCAAATAATTTTGTTTCGGTTAAAAATATCGGTATAGTACGTACATAGATAATTCATAGTGTGGTAATATAATAATTTATACGATGTTTCTTAGAAAAATAATTCCGTTTTCTATTTTAATTAAGTGCAAGAAATAAAATAAAAAAATATACGAGATTATATAATAAGATAAATTATTTAGTTTATTCGATATGAATCACTATGTACATTTACTTTTTTATTTTGGAGTAATTATTTATTTTACATGTACCCACATACACACAGACCTTGTTTGTATATTAGAAATAAATATCTCCACCATCCTATTGGTAATAAAATATTCGCTATCCTCTTCATTTGCATCATAAAAGAGTGTAGATTTCTAGCTAAGCTAATTTTCTTTGTCTGTCTCAATTATAACTAAATATGCACTCTGAGTTATTAGATGGTAAAATTATTTGAAACAATAAAAAACGACTATCATTACTGCACATTCAACTTTGGATAGCACCATACCAAAGTTTACTGCATTTAACTATTAGATAGAAGAAAATTAAATAATAAAGCTTAATAACTTGAGACAGTAACACTGTATAGGTAAAGTATAATCCAATCGACAACCATTTTCTCTATACTTTATGTTGGTAAAAAATGAAGGAAATTTATCCAAATAAAAGTATTTGTTGTACAATATTAAATAATGCCCTGTTCAAACTCAACATTTCCCAGCAAAAAATTAAGTACCATAATATTGCATTTCCTGGATTTACTATCAAGTAGCTGGGATCATTGCATCCCATTAAAGTACTAATAAAATTTCACAAAAAGGAAAACTAGCATATATATTAGAATATATGTAGAATAAATTAATTCACATTAAGTCCGATTACATAAAAATTACATTATTTTTATTTCGATTTTAAGATAGTACTGAAATTAAAATTCAAAAGTTTGAACTGACATGAACAATATATTTTCTATAACCGTTAAAGTTATCTAAAACTAAAAATAGATTCTTACAAAACGCATGACCTATTTACAAAATGTTTTATAACAATCAAACTGCTGGCCCTACAAAAAGGAATTAATCCTCCAACAAAGGACACAAGTGAATTTAAACCATCTGACTCCATTCACTTTTTGGGTTGGAGTCGGATTACCGGACAGTTCGATAATAGGATTTTCCGTTTCGACGTTGCCTTAAAATGTTGACGATTTAACTATTGATACGAATTCAAATCGATTGGAAAATGGTTGTGAGTAGAGTTATATCGAACCTTGATTAATGTCAGTGCTTTATTGATTTATTTCATTCAAAATTTGTTCCTAAAAATTTTATTTACTGCTTAACTCCAACAATATGACATAATATCTGTATATATATTTCTGTAGAAAACTAATATCGTTTTATATTGTAAAATTATACACGTACACTAATTCATATAACGGCTAATAATAGGTCTTCCCAAATTTAATATAACTTAACCAATAACCGTTAGTTATTTGTTAAGACAAAAAAGGAAAATATTAACAAAAATAATATTATTATTTTTGTTAATATTAGGCAAGGAAAACAATAGACCACTTTTCGACATCAAATCCGGACAACACATTACTAAAAGAAACTATATAAATCAAAATCAAACGTTAAAACTCGTCTAAAAATCCTTCATTTTAAAATATAAACTCACTTCAGGTGTAATTGATTTCATTATTTTCTTGGAAAGCTGAAAGATGGGAAGCTGAAAATGCAACGCGTTTCAAATGCCTTCTGGATGATGCTGGATCTCTTTAAAGAATGGCTTTTTGAATAGGTCCAGTAATCATTATCAAATTAGGACTTAGCTAGTTTACTAGTAGCTACAGCTAATTAGTTCTGTATAGTAGAGACTTTACTAAATAAAAAAACCTTTAAAAAGTTATAAAAGTTGGACCGCAGAATGCCATTGCAAATCCTATCCTATTTTAATCTATCCTCACACTAGTATTATGTTGAACTAGGAGTTTGGGGTTTGCTAGTGCAAATCCTCACAAACGAAGTCCGTGGAACAACTAGTTTTAAATTGAACAGTTCGACTCCCAGCTTCAGTTCAGCCAGTCCAGTCAAAGTTTCATGTTATTCATAAAAATAAAAACTCGTGGCATAAAAGAATCCTGCACAAATAGGAAATAATCTTGTAGCCTTTCACTTTCTACTACAGTAAAATATAATTTCATCTAGAAAAGTTATCAAAGTGAAAGAATCTCAAATGAGAAACGTTTTGACATCGATATGTAAATTCTTACAACAAGCTCAGGCAAACCTTATCTATACGTAACTGGCCTAGCTTCCAAGAACAACCAGTCTTTTATCTCACATACATTCATTTATAAAGGCTCCTAAAACAAGGCGTACTTCTACGTCTCAAGAATACTATCAAACTTTACAAGTAAAAATTTACACAACCATATAAACATTATAAAGAACTGTCAGTAAAAGTCAAAACATCTTCGTTTAAATCCGTTGCTAAAGTTTACCTTTCGAAAACTGTACGGTGTTTTAATAGAAACTGATAAATGCATTAAGCTACATCCTTTTAAGGGAAAATTGGCAGCTGAGCATTTATTTTCAGCACGCATATTGTCCAGAGATAATGCATGCTTCGACAGGCATGAGTTTTGTACAAAATTATTTTCAATTTTAATTTTAAGTCGTCAATATTTTAATGAAAGAAGCCGTTTTGTCATACACCTCCAATATTTCCAAGATTAAATATGAATGCAACGAACGGAACAATCGCTCTTGTTAAGTTTCTGGGTTTCTCGAAATAATTAACCGAGTTTACAATTAACACATTGAATACTGGACGCAATAAATTCATTTAACAATAATTCTGAAATATAGGTAGATAACTGAAAATGCTACAATGGCTTGAGACTGTAAATCTTTTCGTACTTATTTTTCAGTTGAATACCTAATAATTATACCTAATAATAAGCTTAAGATCTAAACTAACTCAAACTCCATATATCTTTTTTAATAAATAAACCGGTAGAGTTCCGCAGTCACGAAAATGTACCGTATGGTTTGATTAAAGGAATTTAATTAAAACGTTTCTTCATACTTAATAAATACTACATATACAAAATGTACCGCTTGTATCTTGAACAAATACACGCAGATCTTGTAAATATTATTTACGCTTCATTACCTTCTTATTATTTAGATATTATTAAAATACTATGTTAGTATTTATGTAAGTAAATTAAACATAAATGAGTGGTTTAATCACGAACAGTTCAATCTCAGAGATACGAATGATAATCATCATTATAGCAGCCGTGAAATTTCCACTGTCAACATAATTGCAGTCCTGGGCTGGCGAGGTGATTATCACACATCATCATTGAATGTAGCTTTGCGACAGGAATGCTGCTGCCCTTCTCCACCCTATTGCATTCGAGATATGGTTTTACGAGTGGATGTGCCACTATCTGTCAGTTCTGGTACAAGGGAGGTACTATTTTACTCTGTCGGTACCCCAATGAGTGATAATATTTAATTTAAATTGTGGTCTAAATTTGATAAGAATCGATTTAGATTCTTTAAATATCAAACAGAATAAAAATGAACAGGTTCTAACCAATCACAAAAATCCCAACCAATCTGTACCTACAAAACTGAAAATATTTCATTGCAAACTAGCTGCCGATTCGCCTTGGTCTGGGTAAAAATACAATTTTATCCCTTTACTGTTAGTGTTTCAATCCTGGTTTTAGAGCTCTAACCTTTAAACTACCTAACTAATACATTTCTCCATACTATCTTCCCAATCCCATTAATAACAATAAAAAAATGCACTAGGGTTATGCACGTATATATACTTAAACTGATTATTTTTGTATACAGACGTTCGATACTCGGAGGCAAAAAATATTTGTGGATTTGAATGGCCCGATTGATAGTCGTATATATGGGGAGGATTTTTGATAGAAAACGAAATGGCAAATTTACATGTTCCGTCGTTAGTGATCACTATCAGCCCACTGTTAAAAAGGTTTATAAGATGCATATTAAAATGGCGTGAACCAAAAAAGTTTACTTTATATGTGAGCTATAGTTTTATAGCACATAATATATGCATGAGGAAACAAGAGGGAAAAAAAAGATGAATAAAATATCAGCTAATAATGACAGAGAGTTAAAAATTGTACAAAATGAAGATGGTAAGTACATACAGATAATACTGTAATGATTTAGTATTATGGAATTTAAATGAACTATATAGAAGACGCTAATAAATGCACCTCTTATTCTGAGTGCGTTTTTAAACTCGGGTAAGATAACAATGCCATTCTTCAAGTTGAAAACCGTTACTCCGCGTTTCTTTGCAGAGAACAATATTTTCCAATTTAAGTGACAAAGTGCACTTAGGTCGGCATGTTTGAAACCAAAACTTTGCCATTTGAACTACAGAACAACTTGCAGCTTTTTTCAGTTATTTATGTCCTACGGCTTTGAAAAGGGGTTATTTTATCGTTCTTCTCGTAGCTTGCGTATCGATAAATGTTGCCATATCTAAGGCTTTCTTATAATTAATTTGTTAAATAACCATTGAAGGTCAAGCAGTGTGATTATATATATAGCGTGTTATATTTCCTAAAAAATATATGTGTAAAGAACAAAACATCATGTTAACTATAAACAAAATAAAAATATTTTATTCAGTAAAAATATTACGTGATAAAAATTTTTCACTGAGCTTATTTTGACTTACATACCCTGTCAACTAGATATAAATTATATAGGTAAACCAATAAATAGCCATTCGGTCTGCAAATGTTCCAATCCGAGACAGATATTGACTTGTGAAATCGCAAATTTACTATCTTAACCTTTGCCTTTTGAGCGGAAAGAAAAAGGATAGTTCGCGGAAGTTGTTCCATCGACAAGATTGAGACATGCTCTTTGATCTAGTAGTTTCTGCGGTTCCACTGGGAAGCAATACGTGTATTATATTTGATCAGGCGAATATATTCAAAAGATATCCTGTGTTTATTGAGTTTGATAAAAAAGTATTTTTATCTTGGATTTATCTTTCATCATCTAAAATACTTTATTTTTGTCATTAATATTATTTCTATGTAAATCCCTACTAATATTATAAATGCGAAAGTAACTCTGTCTGTCTGTCTGTCTGTTACGATTTTCCGCTTAAACCTCTCAACCGATTTTGATGAAATTGGGCATAGATAATCTTTAGAACTTGAGAAAGGACATAGGCTATTTTTTAATTTGAAATAAGGGTTGTAAGGGGTCGAAAGAGGGGATGAAAAGTTTTATGGAAGTATCGCTATTTTTAGAGCTAGAAATTTGAAACTTATATTTCAGGCCAATGATTCGATATAAATAAACATGACATTCAAAGTTTATATAGTTGAGGTAAAGAGGTACCCAAAAAAACTATTCCACGCGGACGAAGTCGCGGGCACAGCTAGTAGTGACTTTTTTACGAAAAGACAACTGACTCATAATATAATGTATTATCAGACAACTAAGTAGTTTTTCTTAGCTTAAATACAAAAAAATATTCTTTAAGAGTTTAATCTAGTTCAATTAGTGTTATTAAATATCTTATACTAATATTCTATATAACATTATAGATGTTAATCGAAAATATAAAAAAATATTATGCTTCTGTGATAAATCCGGACATTTCCGGATGCTTAATTACCTGAACTAGCATAGTTTTAATGGGTGAGTAACAGCACTTCCATCGCGAAGCTATGTATTGTAATTACCACCTTGCTTACTAGGTAAGCAAGGTAGTAATTACAATACATAGCGTTGCAATTATAGGCAAAAAAACCTCAGGGTGGGGGAGGGGTCTATGCCCATTAGTAGGCGAACTACGAATGCTATGATGATGATTATAACTCCTATGAAAACAAATAAACTCACAAAGCAAAGTACAAAAAGTAATCTTTATTAATAGAAAACGTGTTTCATATATGTATACAAAACAATTACAAAGTATTGCACGAAAATTCTCAATCGTCTATGGAACATTTACAAATGTAGTCGTGAAAAATTGCTCAGCCTAAATCTCCGAATATATCACACGACTGGAGGCTATTTCAGATTTTTGTAGGTGCAGTTGTTTCAATAAAACATTGAAAGGCTTTCAACGAATTCGCAACATGCACGTTGGAAACGGATGATAATTCAATTTCCTAAGCTGATCCACGCAGTTTAATTGCATCAAAACAATTTATGTATATGTAAAAAAAAATAATTTAATTTCAAATTCAGCTTTTATTTTGTTTTTTTTCAAAGTGACGTTTAATTTAGACGAATACATTTAACCTACTTCTAAATAATAATAATATACTCTTTATTGTACACCAATAAAAACATCACAAAAACATGGAATAGTAGGTACAAGAGGCGGCCTTATTGCTAAATGAAATTTCTTACAGGCAACCTTTGGATAATGTTAAAGCTGGTAGAAGTTTTAAGGTGCATTTAGTACATATATACATAATAATAAACATCATATAATACACGTACATTTAAATACAAATAAAAGATAAAGTTACAGAACAAGGAAAGTAACAGAATCAAAAACAAAATCAAAGTGACAGATAATACTCCTTCACCATTCTCTTAAAAATAGAAAGAGAACGAGCAGGTCTCATTTCAAGGGGGAGCGCATTCCACATTGTCACATTCCACGAACCGCTTGAACTGTAAAGGATTTGCTATAGAAGCTTGTGAAATGCAGAGGCATTTTGAGTGATAAATTATTGTATATTGTACTAAAGTATTGCGTGATATTATAACTGACTTTCATCATCACCATATCAGCATAACGCCTTTATTATAACGCTTACAGCTAGACATCCCGAAATGAATTGTTTTAATTTCAGTGCTTAAGCCAAAAGTAACTACACTAGGCAAACGTGCTGGCATATGTAGAGTGACGACGAGAAAAGCTAGGCTCGGTAATTACGCTTACCAAATGCGGGAATTAATACCAAAAAACCCCTTTTACTTAGGGAGGCGTATGTCCAGCATAATATGATGATAATAATAATTATTCACGCCTATGGTTATTTTTGAGCTTAGTTGATAAGGGAACCAAGAATAGGTCCTGTTCTGACAAGTTTCTATGAAATATCTTGCCAACGATATTTAAACTCATCTGAATTAAATAAATTCTAAATAGATTAATGTAGAGTCAAATTTTTATCTTAAATTACTTGATTCATAATATTTTAAGTATTTATATCCAATTTTACTACGTAGCTAATATTAAATTTCTGTTACATTTTTAAAGCGGCATTGTCAGAAAAGTTAATGTAAGCTATTGATTCCATGGGAACTAGATATATCCAAGGCCTATCTGATTCGATATTATAGGTATATTGCGGATATATCATCCGCAATATACCTACAATATTGCGAACCTTACTGCTAGTCTCCGGACACTCCTTGCGAGCAAAGTCACCGGCACCAACCAGTATCTTCTGTTATATTTTCATTTACAGCCATTATATGACTATGATTGATTACCAAGTAATATATGTCAAAATGGATATTTAACATTCTGCAGTTCGTTTTATATAAAAAGTTGAAAGTAATTAAAATGTTTAAACGTATGCCATTTTTTTGTTTATTCACTAAAATGTATGAATATATCGCATATATATACAAGTGAAAGTATGTACAATGATAGCCACAAAAGCATATTTATAAACATTTATAAGAGGAAAAATATTAAGATGTAAAAATTGAGCCTGTAGTATTAAGTTTAAATGGTCTAGCTTAATATTTCTAATATTATTCCAATACTTTTTGCAGTTTACCTCATTCGCTAGTTGTATATTTAATCATAGATGTGACGCTAATTTCAATCCAGCGCGAATGTACGCTAAATGAAATTATTAATTCCGTTTGCCAAGGAGATAATTTTGCAGAATGGTTGCGTTGTTTGACTTTAATTAATTCGAGGCTTGTCAACTGTGGGTATAATTTCTCCAGCGCCTGTCTGAGGCATGTTTCTCGTTACAGTAATCGCCCAACGTTCATTTGGTGTCGGTACAGCGTGGTGAAACTGAAATCATTACACATATATCTCGGCACATTTCACTTGATTTGTTCTTCGACTCCTATGCCATAGTTTTAAATAACAAGTCTCAAATCCCAGACGAGTTCCCGAGTGAAACGTCTTTGGGTTGCAAACAGAAAACAAATGCGCAAAATAAGTTCGATGCTTTCGAGTCGTGAAAACCGATAGGTAGACTCACAACGCACGCTGAGCCAAACGGAATCCGTACCATATTTCATGTTCTCTACGTTATGCGCTTTGAGAAAGAAAATACATTTTTCACTATCTTTAGAGCTCTCGCAGTATATTTCCTTTGTTTGTTTCATTCTGCACCCGATAGTTTTTACAGTGCAGCAAAATTTAAATTGAATTCGTTCCATTTTTATGTTTACGTAATGAGCCAGTATTCCAAACGATTTAGGGGCTGCAGACACGTTTGGGGTACGACGAGAAAAAGTGAAATAAATTGTGAAACGGTTGAACGAGCCGCGGGATGATTTCTCGTTTGCCGACACTTGGTAACGATTCATTTGAGAAACTCATTTGCGAGAAGCCTCTGGAGAACGATCCTCATTTGCGTAGTGTAAGTGGAGCAAGTACCGACTGATTGTATGGGCCAAACGGGGAAGAATTATTTGTACGTGTTGGGATGAATGGTAGGTACCTGTCGATAGAAATTGAGAAAATCGAAGTTCAGCGAATATAATATTTAAACAGTTTATAATTATATATATTTTTTTAGGGAACTTTAAATGGATATCTTGGAAGAATGTATGAATTTTAGTTCTGTTAGTGCAATTAATATTGATCTTCTTTATTAAATCAGCCGTACGTTCTCTACATAAAGACCTTTCCATCTACAATCACACCGATTCAACATGGCCAACTTCCTTTATGATCCTGTGATACTACTCAGATATTCTGTCCATTTCTTGGGTGACCGTTTTACCTTAAGCTTACGACCCAATTGGACATCGATTTGCAAATAAAATAACAAAAAATCTAATTTTTTATAGAATTTAATTATTATGTTTTACCACACTCACGTTATATTATATTCATGAAAAAACAATTCTAAAGGGAAATATCTTTACTTGCAAGATTCGCGTAGTTGCATAACAACAAAAGGCTGTTGAAATCTGCACTCTGCATTATGAGGCGGAAGAATGCTTGACTTTTCGAGTGTGTAGGGAGCAACGGTACAGTGACATCTTGCCCACTTAGCGCCCTCTAACGGGAAGACAGGGAGTCATTTGAAACAAAGGGTGAAATTGCCCGAGGTGGTGCATTCAACGCGTCTCTATGTGTACATTGACCGCACTGCTTGTATAATTGTTGACTTGTGGCGTGTACACTTTAAATAAAATAAATATCTTCATCAGTATATTCTTACTCTTTCTCTCAACCTATTTCTTAAAAACGATAGAACAAGTTGTCTGGGTGCGTGATTTAAAAAAATGTAGGGGATTGGTAGGTGAAACATCGTACATAAAAATGTAAATGTTGAATAAACCGCGATATACCGCTTGACAGAAAATGGCTACATGACCGTTTTTACGCCTGACCGAGCGGAGTGGTAACAGGCACACACTTTTAATGCAGTTAGTACCTACCTCTATACTGCAACGTCATATATATCAACCAACGTACGATTTTGTTAAAAAAGTGGACAAATTGAATAATCAGACAAGTTATATATTTACGTTACATTTTTAATAAAGTAACTCAATAATACATACAATACGTCAAACGATAGCAAAATAGAACTCAGTCGATTTTATGGAATTACAACAGAAAAATAAGTATAAATAAGGAGAAGCTGACTGACTGACTGACATATCAACAGAGGACCTAAACTATAAGTGTTAAAAACTTGAAATTTTGGACAGTGGGCCCTAACGTACGGGGCCAAAAACAAAGATTTTTTGAAATTTTTTCCCCTAATTAGGTAAACGGGGGTACAGTTTGTACGTATAAAACTTTGCTGTTTTTAAAGTTATTCCAATAAAAATCTGTATGAATGTTCTTCATTGAAAGTCATGAAACACGTGTCAAATATTTAAAAAATCATCCCTTATTAGATAAGGTAAATTTCTTGCAGACACCTGAAAGAAAATATAAAGGTTGAAAACACCATCATTATCATTTTCCTTGCACGTCGAAGCTAATAAATCACTGTCTAAAAGCTAGTGGTTATTCAATTTCAAGTAGTTTTTCCATTGACATATCTTTTAAAAAAAAGTAAACTTACTTTAACCTTTTTTGTTTTATAACTTAGTCAAGAAACGAGCATACGGCCCCCATGATAGTAAGCATCACTGCAGCCTATAGACGATGTCCTATGTCTTATAATGTCTTCAAGTCGCAAGGTTGGTAACCTTGCGACTTGAAGACATTATGTCCCATTACCCAGCTGTTTGGCGGTAGAAACAGATGGGAGCGATGTAAAAATGCAGACGACTTTTGTATAATCATTAAATCCTTAATACTGAAATCGTATTGTTTTAGTCGCAATATTATTAAACAACTTAAAATTTTATAATAAAATCTTACATAATTTCCCTTGAGCGATTTTTTTTATGGCCGAGTTGAGCTTGCAATTCTATTTATTTCTGGTGTTAACATCATGTTTGTAATTTACAATTTTTCCTTAATCTAGGTTATATATATAACATAATATCTTCATATAAACAGTAGTATGAAGTATTTAATAAAGTATTAAAGAGAAATAAATATTACTGTATTCAAGAGTTCATTTTATACAAAAAGTTAGAAGTAATTAAAATGTTCGGTTTGCTCGAGCTCGTAGTAATTCTGATAGAAAGTTTTCAGAAGTTTATAGTTTGGAGTGTGTAGACTTCAATAGTTATCTAGTTTTCAAAGTTCAGTGCCACTAATTAAATCCTATCTAAATAGACTCTTTCAATTGTCTTATTTATTTCATAGATGTATGTATAAATGAATCGCATTTTCTTGTTTATTTACTAAAATATCTGAATTTATCGTACATATATATATACACAAGTGAACGCATATTTTACGTCCACGTGAGTAGACCTTATTGCTTTATATTTGGTTTAATCTGGATTCCATTGCTTATTACGGCCGGCGCACTTCCGCTGCTGGACATCGACCTTAATAATTTCTAATAGATCCAGTTGTATGCGGCCTGTTTTCAACGCGATCATGTAGTTTTAGTCAGATCGTCTGTCTACCTTAAACTGCCTATACTTGCTGGTACGTGGTCTCCATTCCTGAACCTTATCAACTCCATAGTTCATCGGTTCTGCGTAATAAGTGCTCTGCCTACTTGCACATCAACTTGCTAATGTTGGTAACTGGGTCATTTACGGATCTCCCCATTACACTTAAAGACCATGGTCGTTGATCAACTTTCGACTTAAGACACTGAGGTATATCGGACGAGAAGATGTTCCACAGTTTTGCGAATGCTGCCCAGCCAAGTTCGATGTGGTGAATGACCTCTTATTTGAAGTTGAATTTACCTTACTATACTACTTCACATCAGATACTAGAGTGAATAAAACATGGGCATTACACATAATTTGGTCTTCTCTATGATCAATCTGAGGCCCATCTGTTAAAAAACTTGATTGAGGTCTTTAAACATCGTGCTCAAATCTTCGATCAATTATGGCATGATTACAATGTCGTCGGCAAATCGAATTCCATTTCAGGAACTTGAAAGCATTTTAGAAAGTGGTATTAGTTAGTTTCAGAGCTATAACTTCTCCCTGTCTAACACCTCTTTAAAAAAATCCTTGAATTCTGCTCCTATCCTCGGACCAGCATAGTGGCGTTGTCATACAAATACTTTAACACATCCAATGTACCGATAGTTAAAACTATTGTAAAGCTTAAGTGTCCTAGATAACATATTATTCATTTACTAAGTAGTTATTTAAGTATTTTATTGCCATATAACCGTCAATATAAAGATATTGTCAATCTATGTCGGTGTCAGTCTCTTCCTATATTTAAAAAAAGGAGAGGTCACTCTAAAAATTAGAGTGACCTTCTTATTTAGTATCTATATATATCCTAAATAGTCTTCATATATGTACACTAACCCTAGAGACTTTGTAGGGTTTTAACTATACTTATTATGTTTATACAAAATAACTTTTAACGCAGAAATATCTTATAGCGTTAAGGCTGCCTATTGTGGTATTCCATGCTTTGTTAATATTTATGCTTTTATTGATGTATAATAAAATGTTAATTATTGCATCTACTTTAGTATATGGGGGCATTAATAAATTCAAGACAAAAGAAAATAGCAAAACAGGAACATTTTGTGTCATAAAGCGTCAGCTTAGTCAACAATCACCCTAAAAAAAAAGTTTACATACTTTTTGTAAAATATTTTTTTTATTTTACTAAGGTCTACGCGCTAATATACAAAAATACTTACAAATAAAATTTAGGTATAAACCAAGATCATTGCAACATCAACAACCAACAATGCGTGCGTTTAAATTATATAGAACTAAGCACTTTAATAAAAGTCATGCAGATACCTCATAAAAAGGTCGTTTACATATTACTTTATTCCAGCTTGAAGTGTGAGAGAGGCAATGCAATTACTGGGAAATGTGATATATTATTTTGGTGGTGACATGGTTGTTATCGCGTTAGTAATATCCTTGTGAGAGTTGAGCATCTATAGACAAGTCACGCTTACTATAACGCAGACCGTGTGCTCGTTTATCCACATTGTAATAAAAAAGAACAAGTTAGTAATTATAAATATGAAGAATATTATTCAATGCTTGAAAATCTCACAAATATGTGTTAATCTGCATAAATATCCACAATGTCACTATAGATTAGAAACGATAATTTTATTAAAAATCAACATAATCAAAAATTTCACTTTAAAAATATAATTATACGATGTAGTATTTTGCAACAAAACCTCCTAATGTATATAACAATAAATTGATCATCACGTCACACTGTTTCATTTAAAGAGCCGCCGATGACTAAGTAATATTTTTTTGGAAAATGTTAAGTAATATTAACGTCAACAAAAAGGTCTGAAGTGACCCAGCATTAAAGTCACCTTATGACTGAAACCGTGATAGATTGCCGAGGCGAGCGGCCCCGTTTATTTTTTATTAAATGCCCCGGCAGCTGGCTTCAATTGCGGCAACAGTTTTTTGGGGTCTACCCTCCGATGTTTATGCGTGAATCTGCCTATTATTTCGCGTTTTAATCTACTGTAACAAGCCTTTTGTTTAGTTGGGTATAAGCAAGGTTTTGAAAGCCTCGCACAGGCGAAAGAAGTGCAAAGTTGCAGGGTCATGCTGACATTGCTTATCCTGTTGCGACACAGTAAAGTGAAGTCATATAAAAAAGTACACAGGACTATAGATCAACCAATAGAATTCTGAAAAATCTCAATCAAACATGTAGTAGACAGAGTCGAGCCAACTAATCTAAGTTTTGTCTGAATAAAAATAACTTTGATTATGAATTATATAAATAATATATAAATATATATACATTACCCAAATGATTGAATATACTTATTTTTTAAAAGATTTTAAACATAAACTTAAAATTAATAATTTTTTGATCTGTAAAAGCACTAAAAATATTCTTAAGTTGACATTGCCTCAAATTTTTACGTGTAAAATTTTATTAAAGCATTATATTGTAGTATTAATACGACATACTTATTAATACGTTAAAAAACCAGTAATCTATTAACAAATCGTTATATATTTTACAGATATTTCATCATAGTACGAATTTTAAATATATAGCCTAAAGTAGCCAGCTTTATTTGAAAACGACAAATTTCAAACGCCCATTGAATTTTCACTTTTTTTAACCTAAATCGCGTATACCTAACTCTGGCAAATTTATGGTTCAAAGCTTAGTTCCGGATTTAGCCCACTACGATTTATTCACTGCTGTCAACTGGGCAGCAAAAACACAGTTTTGGTATGTAAACCAGGGAGACGATCAGTTTCGTTAGGTACTGGACAAACCATACAAATACCTACTTTGCTGTAATACCTTCTAAATAAAATCCTTTTTAAATTTTACATGAGGTAGTCCTTAAACAGAGATCGTCTGAAACCGATCAATGGATCTCAACCAATGGATCTCAACCAATGGATTGAGAGTGAACTCACCTATTTCTACCGCCAAACAGCAGTGTTTGCATTGCTGTGTTGAAGGGTGTGAGAGGCAGTGAATTAAGTGGGCAATGTGACATAACATTTTCAAGTAACAAGGTTGGCAAGCCGCGAGTGATTTCCTTGTTATATTAAAAGCGTCAATAGACTACGGGGATGCTTACTATCATACACACCCTGTCGTATGTTAACCTGGTCTAATAAAAAAGTATATTTAAAGCTTTCTGCCTACCCCGATATCATTCGGTTACTTAGTAAAATTATATCCCGTTACCGTGGGAGTTTTATTTCCGATTTTGGGTAATAGTAACTATTTCTATATAAACTTGTAGATTAACCGTAACATGGAATGGCTACCACTATACTGACGATTTTGTATGACTGTAGTTTCTACAAGGGTAGGTGGCTTAAATAGGATAGATAGTCAATGAAATAATAGATTATCCATATAATTTTACACCCTCTATAGCATCATTTTATAAGGAGTGCTTAAAAATTAGTTACCTAAAATATTTTCCTTCGACGATAAGTATTTTCTAGTAATTTTATTAAAATACTGTAAAAACTATAGAACATTCATCAAAAAAATTATCTTTTACCCCTTTAGGGGTTTAATTTTGTATAATCGTGAAAAATGTTTTTTCTTATTTTCTGTTAGGGCTATATACAAATTTCAAGTTTAAAAAGTAATTTCTTATCTTTCCTAATAAAATATTACCCCTTTCTACCCCTAAATAGATAAAATTTTAGAAAATATTGTTATAGAGTTTTATTAAAGCATGTCAATGGGTAATATCACGAAATTTCAAACAGATCTGACCAAATACATAAAAGTTTCATACAAACCTTGATACCAATTTCCTCCCCAATAGGGGGTGACTTTTCTAAAAGCTCTTCTTAGTACATTTATGCGATAAAAAAGATAGCCACGGTCTAAATATCACGTTTCTAACTTCGGTAGTCTTATTGATAATCAGTCAGTCAGTCAGGAAAAGTTCCTTTATGTAATATATGACATAAAGTAAGAGACGTATAAGATCTTTTAGCAAAAGACTAAGTTAATGAGACATTAGATTATACACGCTAATGACATCCCAATACGATCATTAGTATACTAGCATAACGCGAAAAGCATGTGTGATTATAATATTATTTCATTCTATTTATTCACCTTTGAAATCAGGGCGGCATTACTGGCCTTGCTGTTTACTGAATGTTGTATTTAAGTAAGCAAGTTTCAGAAAGTATGTTCCAGATAATTTAAATTGTGTTTATTTGTTTTAGAACTAATTTAGTTAGATATATTTTAGAATTTCAAACGAAATAAAAACTAATAGCCTTTTATTAAATGAACTAGCAGATTATCACGATATAACTATAAATTAAATAATTGATGGATACTGTAATTTTATATTATGAAAAAAATATTTTTTGAAAACAGTCAGCGGTTTTTGTGTTTATTCGTTATAAACGCACAATAACATTAATCTTGCGTCACTAAATTCCATGACAGATGTTAATAGTTTGAATTTAGAAAATAAAATATACCCTGTTACTCGCTGAAAATGTAATTTTCTGATGGTGAAAGAATTATTTGAATTGGTGGAATAAACTTTGAGTTAAATCGTACTAAACAAACAAACCAATAATCAAAAATTTCCTCGTTACAGTATTAGTATGTATATCATCGATGTTCTATCAGCTGTGCCAATAAGAATGATTGTGTATGTACATGTCACGGTTCAAGTAGGATCCCGTCAATGGACGTCCAAAACTATGCTATGTTTGAAATTAAACCTATTATTAGATAACTCCGTTGTACATTTGGTCACTTTAAAAATATGTATAGTATTGATATAATCATGTTACGCTATAAAACAGTAGTAAATAGGACACGAAAGTAGGTCCACTAAAAATTTTAATCGCTTTGTACGGATATTCTCAGGATTATTTAAATCGAAAAGTAGAAATAGGTGGAAGTGAGGTACCAATGCAAAGACGACGTTTTATATGAGACCTGCCTGTACCCACTCTCACCTATTTTTTTATCTAAATAGCAGTATTCGTATTGCTGTGTTCCGGTTTGATGGGCGAGAGAGACAGTGGTAACGTGCTAGTGATATTCTTGTGATATAACGAGCATCATAGACTGTGATGACGCTTACTATCAAGCGAACTCTGCTTGTTTGTCGACCTGGTCTACTAAAATAAAAACTAACTATTAAAATCTAATAGTTATAAAATAGGTCTGATACCATATTTGATCACCATTTACTTAATTGGGTTTCTACTAAAAAGGCTATATCATGTTTTGAGTCTTTGTTTACTGTTTGTTACACTCTGGTAACTGATAAAAAAGGAATTACAGTGGTCCCTGGTCAATGAAAGTAACCACTGCGGCACCAAGACTTTAAGGTACGAGAAAAAAATAATTCATAATAATAATGTGTAAAAAGCTTTTTCATGCTCTGACAGATAAGTATAAATTATTTTGATATATTTTATAAAAAAAACTAGGTATGTTTCGATCATAGGTCAACAAACCTACGGATTTTAGTATAAAAAATATCAAGACATTAAACGTCTTGAACGTTGAAAACATCTCGACGGAATTTGTTCCGGCTAATTAGGGTAGGTTGTTATGCAATTAAGAGGAGGAAATCTGTTAGAGGGACAAACAACGTTAAATGGTCAGCCGAGACATGCGGTAGAATTATTAAGTTAATAGATTTTTCATTTACCTACAATTCTCTATTATGTAGTGTTTAGTACATAGATTGGTTTATTTTACAGCTAATAAATAAAAAGCTATAATTGATAATTATTGAACGATAGAATTTTCTAGAAACATTTGTATTATTAAATATGAAATCATATATTTAAATCAAAAGTGACTGCGACACGTCTATCAGTTTAGGACAATGGAATAAACACCTAGTTTTTGAATTATAAGAGGAAATCAATCAAACAAGTCACTTGATGGTAATACTGGCGCGTTGCAGTATTGAAAAAATATAAATTCCACAGAAGATTTTTTATTTTATTTCTTCACACTACACTTGGTTTCGTGATAAGTTGATTAAAGCTGCACTAATGTTACGTACGTCAGAGGAATTACAAATATACTACTTAAATGCATATATTTAACTCCCAGACATAGAAAAAACACAAATATCGTCACATAAATATTTTCTCTGGGTCGGAATCGAACCCACGCCCTTTGGCGCACAAGATTGGATCACTACCATCTGCGCCATCGGACCCGTCAAATTTAATTGTTATTTCGGCTGTTAAGTAATTATTTTTTAATGAAAATGTCATGTATATGATTGCTAAAATGGCGTTTTGGGTTTGAAATTCATTCTCGTTGAATTTTTCTTACCTATTAAGAATACATACCACATAATATGCCAAAAAATATGGACCATCAGCGATATACATACAACATCAAACAAGGACTATTTAAATAAGCTACGTTACCAAAACCACTACAAAATTGGGACACCTTTATACGCGATGCGATAAAAATTAGTGCCCCTTAAACGTGTCCATTGTTCAAGCGGCCCACAAATTCTTCCACTTAAGTTGGGCTCGTGACAAATGTAAGGCCGCTCCCAACTGTTACGTTTCGTTTTAACCCGGGGAACCGTAAAGCGACATTGATAAGTGTTCGATAGCCCACGTCTCTATTTGGCCCGAATTAGATATAAGCTGGCGTGGCTATTGCTTCCGTGATTTGAAAATGACTCCACAAATTTTTGTTCGTTCATCTTGCTAGTATTATAACGTAGAAGTTATGTTGGATGTTTGTTGTGTGTGTATGTTTGTTGATTTTTCACTTAAAGAGTACTAAATGGATTTTATTAACAATTTGCAATAACTTACTTTCCAAAATATAATGCATGTTTGCGCCCCTGACGCCTGTCAAGTTTTATTCACTAATCTGCTCAACTTTATGTTAATGTTTGAGGTGCAGGTAGAAATGTAAGTTTTTCTACATCATGAAAGTTTTTAAAAAGATAAGTGGCAATAACAGATTTTTTAAGTTAAGCAAACTAAATGCGGTTAAATTCTATGTGGCTGGACTAGTTTTAATGGGAGTTTTACTAGCGCATAGCTGTAACTCAGCTATGACCCAAAGAGTAACTTAGGTGATTTTTATTTACTATTCGGTGGGAAAAGGAAGTATACAAGTTAATCCATGGGACACTGCTAATGTAGTATATATAAATATTTTAAGGGGTATCGGAAGAGTAGAATAGTACTTAGTGATAGTAAGTGACATTGCGATTGCTACCTCGCTAACCACCAACAGTGGATATCCAACGGCTGATATGATGATGATGATAATTTTAAGTCATTAATTATGCAATATTGAAACATATTTGAGACAAATGGAATTAACATTATTTTTAGAGAATTCCATTTTCTTTACAAAAAATACGCAGAATATGAAACAAAAAATAATTTGCTTATTATTTGTTATTTTGTTATTTAATGTTAATATATAAATATTCAAATTTTCGGACAAATTACGTGAAACTTTGCCATTACATGCTAGTATTGATGTGTTTTAAGCAGTACAATTGATTGATTTTCTCTACGAAAACGAAACACGAAATATACATTTACATTTTTTCAGTTTTGGTCCACACGTCTTTCGAGTCCATATGTCTATACATCGAGGTATAAAGATCTGTCAAAATGTTAACTGATTGAGAGGGAGATAGATAAAGTTCTAATAGTTAAACATTAAAGTTAGAATCTTAAACAGGTTTGTACTGGTTAATCTGCAGCCGCATCGAGTTGGATTGAACGGACACACCGCTCGTTATGCTGAAATTAATTACAGTAGGATCAAAAGTTAATTTAGTTCGTTTTGCGTTAACTAAATTTTTAGGGGAGGTTGGCGGTATGTGTGTGCCGTTTTAGTTCAATAACACACCAGTACTAGTAAAAGTTGAGTCTGGAAGTTAAGGGAATATTTATTGTCTTTTTTTTCATACGATTTTTGAGAATCTTTATTAACATTAAACATATACATTAATTATGTTAACAAGGATAGTGAAATTCAGAGGTACTGACACCGATTACAATACAACTTTCACGAGACTTTGTTTGACGAAACACAAGCTTGAGACTTGTCTCAGTTGCTCTAAGACTCATAAAAGTTTCCCGTTTTATTTACAGGAGCAAATCGATACAATAAAAGAATGAGCAAAAACATATATTTATATCTTTTGAAGAGCCTAAAAATAAAAATTGTTTATTTTAAGCATACAACTCCCACCCAGTGGGCAAGCACAGAATTCCGTCACCACTAAAGCGTATGCCTTCCGTCTAATCGAGTAAATGTTTCCAAACCAGTGGTCCGGACACGTCGCGTAGCAGCTACGAAGCTCCGTTCGCTGTAGTCCGTAGCCTTGTAGGTGTATTCTCGTTCGACATTTGCAATTTGCCTGAGAATTCAGCGAATAATGGTGACAACGATGTATATGTAGTAGTTGTATAAATCAAGAAACAAATTCATTAAATACTATATATATTAAGAATAATGCACTATATTACCTACCTGTATACCTATAATATGTATAGTATATATACTAAAAATATTATATTAGTTGTACCATTTCTACGTTATTTGAAAACGTAAAAAAATCATAAAGCTTTACAAATAATATATTATAACGTAGTAGTTACGAGGCGTAGAAATAGAAAAATGCATTAACAATATAACATAGAGTACACAAACAAATACTGGGTACACTAATATATCTGTTTTTTGTAAACTATTGACACTGATTAACAAAAAAAATTGTTTTTTTTGGTTTCTATTTTGGAACAACTGGAAAAAAATAAATAAAATTACTTTTTTCCAGTTGTTCCAAAATACTGTTATCAAATGCATCAAGGAATTAAAAATCTTATCATTATAATTACATAAAGGTGTATTCACAGTGATTCATTACCGGATATGTGACAGATTTTTCTCAAAAAAGCAAAGCGCTACGGGAAAGGACCTCAGACGCTCAGACTCGAGCAAACATTTGTGCTGCACTCCCGGGCTTGATGGCCGCATTGGAAATGTTTTCTGACACGCTCCGTTTCCTTATTATGTTTGAAATTCAGATTTTAGATACAGACCGATAAGACAAAGGATATAATTCAATTTTGCCGAGACAATGGCTCTCTTTGATCGGGCAAAGGATGGCATCGCTATCAATTCAATGCCTTCAAGATTTTGATAATAATGATGAATAAATAGTCCAAAAGCGATTCGGCTGATATAAAAGTTACATTATATTCCAGTTCAGTTTCAGTTACCGGGCTGGCCCTTTACACTAGTCAAGGTTAATTGAGCCAACAAACTTCAGAGTAAAAAACAAACCGTAATGGTGATACCAAAAAATACGTGAGCATTAGAAAAATAGATAACAAAAAGGACAGAGCCATGATAACAGATACAATAACGAAAAAGTTGAATTTCCTATATTAGCCAGAGGCTTAATAAAACAATTACCAAGAATAAAGGAAAACATATAAGAGCTGTAACAATTAGCTGAAAAAACGATACATTTTAGAGACATTTATTTAGTACATTTCCTCAATTGCTTAATTTGCTTCATTACTTTCGTAGCAACAACAGGACGTTGGACATAGGCTGCGTTAGAATGTTGTCTTAAAAACTGGCGAACGTTGTCGGTGGATGTTCTTCGCTGTGTTCGCCGATCGGGAACTTTTCAACAAGTAAAAGAATTATGTAGACTACTTTGATTTTTATACGTACTTATACCAACTGCATTATGGAACCTTCAAGAAACGTAATATAAATAATGTAAATAAAAATGTTTGTCACGTTTTAACTTGAGCATAAACCTTGATTTAAACTTTAAGACTTGGCTTGGCAAATGGATTGAACATCAAAGTAACTTGAAAATCACCATAAGATTCGAAGAAAAGCAAGAGTTATAATTTCAAAATGCAATAAGATAATTAGAAATAAGAGAGGCAAATCTGTTGAAGTAAACATAGTTAACCCATATTCATATTGGTCATGAAATAAAGTGGGGTTCGAATCGAGAGTGAAATATTTTGTTTAACAATTAGTTTTCACTATATCCATTGGGCCCTTTCTCCACATTTTATATGCAAGGAGTGACGTCCTTATAACAATGACGTCGTTTGACGGTAATTTCATACCCATTGTGGTTCCATCATACGATTGCAATTTTTTTTCAAAAAGATCCTGTATTTAATAAAAACGCATATTGTATTCAATTGTCTAATTTCTATACAACCGCAGATTTAAAGCTTGAATTATGGTTGCTATTAAATGATTAACGTTATGCATGTCGATGTTTCGGATTTGGAATTTTATTGCTTTTATAGGTTGTTCATATTATACGACACGATATTCATATTTGTGCGAAGTAAATACAGGTTTATCAGATACACTATTATAATATTATATGAAATGATATCTTTATTTATTGTGATACTCAAAGACAGTTTAGCCGACACGACTAAGAAGTACAAAAAAGTAGATTAAACATAAAATCTTTAAATTATGCATAAAATAACCACTATTCAACAGCTCTGTGAGTTATTTCATATCGTTGTTTGATTACCCTACAAAAATAATTCTCAAGAGTGACAGGTATATTGTCAGAAGTAAATGTGTAACAAAAATAATGGCTACTGCTAATTGTATTTCCTGATCAGGTAGTGCTATGAAGTTAACCTTTTTACAAAAAATATATATAATATGATCCTGGACAGATGCCTTTTATTTTCTTACCTTCTTTGCAATTGAAATCAATGTGTTTTTATCATTGGTATATAATAATTTCCCTTTGCAAGTATTTAAGACTTATCAAACACTAGCTGTGCCCGCAATTTCGTCCGCGTGAAATAGTTTTTTGGGTACCATACCTCTTTACCTTAACTTATATAAACTTTGAATGTCATATTTATATCGAATCAATGGCCTGAAAAATAAGTTATAAATTTCTAGCTCTAAATATAGCGATACTTCCATACAATTTTTCATCCCCCTTTTCAACCTATTACAACCCTTATTTCGAATTAAAAAATAGCTTGTCCTTTTTCAGGGTCTAAAAATTGTCTGTGTCAAATTTTATCAAAATCGGTTGAGAGGTTTAAGGGGCAAAGCGTAACGGACAGACAGAAAGACAGAGTTAATTTCGCATTTATATTTTAGTAGGGATTATAAAATGCAGACTACATTACATACATACATTTAACAGATCAAAAATGGTTAACTTTAGCTGTGCTCTTTAACCCTTATATTGATGTTATATTTAGTTTAGCCGATATACGAGATATCACAATCACAATTAGCACAATGTGTTAGGAGCTGGTTTATTTCATTATAGATAGGCTCTCGATATAAGCACGCCGCCCGGTTTAAATTATGGAATATTTTCATTTCTCTTAAAACATTTGCAAGTGGTAGAAACCACAATACCATTTGATAAGTATTTTATAACGACTGCGTATATCACCATATCCACATACAAACATCAACAACGGCTTTGATTGGTGTTGTGAACATTTTTGAGGACAACAACAAACGAGGTTGCTTTTTTGGTATATGCTCTTATGAGTATATAATATGACGACACTTCTGGAGTTGAATTACTGATGATTGGAGACAAAACCATCGAGGACCACAAACCAGGTACAAAACATTTTGTTAAACAGATATCGCTAAAAATTTTTGAAACAAAGTTTTATATTAAATATAATCGAATCATAGAAAGGAGATTGCATAAAATTTTCACCAACATGATATTAAGCATTGGTTCTGATAAATTTGTGGACAAAAGGCAAATATTTTGCTAATTTCACAAAACCCGATATGATTTGTGATGCAAGGATTTCTGTGCCTGTTTAAATATTTATTTATTTATACATGTTAATTACACTTTGGATCAGACAAAATGTAATTAAATTTTATAAATTATAATATTACTCACATTTTGTTGAAATTAATAAAATATATATACTAAAGTCTATGAATTAATTATTGAAATTTTAAGTTTGAATTGAAAATTACTTTGAAGTTTTGTTCGTATTTAAAATGTTATTTGCATACTTAGTATCTGCATCGTATTTTCACCTAGTGAGGCAATAAAAGCTTATAAAAGTTATTGAAGTTGCGAATAGTCTTTCTAAAAACGTTATGTTGATTTTAATAGCAGTACCTACTGCAGCTAAAATCTACATAAAATTTTTGAAAATCTAAATAAAATAAAAAAATAAAAAATCTACATAACCGCTGAACAAACAGTATAAATGCAATCCTAAGATTTATTATTTTTTAAGAGTATCATGGATTTTTTTATTCTTTTAATGAATAATAACAATAGAGGAGGAGGTTTTCAATTCGATTGATTTTGTTGTGTGTTACTTCATATCTCCGTTAATTGGAAATCATTTATTCTTACAGATATAACCTTGAGATGGTCCCGTTCACACCAAATCCCAGTCTGACGATGGGATCCTAAAGAAATATAGGGTAATCCTCAAATTTTGCAGACAATGTGTTTTTAAAAATTATTCGATTATTTGCCTCTCGTATTGTAGTCGTTTATTTTTGTTGAAAAATTGTATTATCTTCTCATTAGTCACATATATATTACATACTTGGCCAATTAACACTAATAATTTCACCTCAATATAACATAAGTAGATATTTGGGTTAAAATTGTGCTGAAATTTTTTTATTATTAAAAAAGGTTTAAATATTTAAGTGTATCATTTTGTCATAAGAGTAAACTTATATTACTTATAGATTTATTTTTAAATAAATTAAAGGTAATTTCAAATTTCAATACTTAAATATCAATGTACATGATTTATATAATTCCAGTAGAAATACAGTCTAAAGGTTCCTTCAAACTACATTACCACGATACTAGGTATCATTGGATTTTGCCCATCCAGTAAATATAGCTGTACAGCTTACTTCTCATTCCAGGGCATTGATTTCATCACTACTTCAGAGAAGTGTAGACCGCAAATCCAAACTCTGTTTCTTCGTTAATTCACGAGTACTTTTGTTCACATTATTTATAAATATGCGTGATTATTATTTGTTATAATCATACAAATATATCGTATATATCGTTGTAATCACATAAAAATCCCCCTTCCTTGGGGAGGCCTTTGTCCAGCAGTACTGACTACCACTAGACTACCACTGGCTGATATAATAATGATGATATAATATTGAAACAACATTGCATTCATTGACATGACTCCAAGGTAAGTTGTTTTAAGCATACGTGTTACAGATATCAGGCAACAGAGAAATCACAAATATATAATACTCAAATATATAGTTTACACCCAGATACAAAAAACAAAATACAAAATATCATCATGTAAGTATTTATTCTGGGTGGAGATCGAACCTACGACTTTTGGCGCAAAGATAGGATCACTACCATCTACGCCATCGGGCCCGTCAAACAACCACCCATCAAATCATCTATAGTCTTACTAGTACACTACGGGTATAAAGTTTTTTCTTTATAAAGAGTATACGGATATTTGTTTGATCTTCTTTTTAAATTCTCTCTTTAAACTCATTCCAACATATGTTCTTTAATCATTTTTGAATGAATATCATTAACTTTTATAAAGCCTGTTAGAACCATGCATCGAATGATCTATTGATTCGGATGATCTTCCGACTGGAGTAATATAGATGTTATAATTTAGTTCAAAGCTTGATTAGTCGATAGAATTGACTTTCACTGTCTACGAAATATTTATTCGTTAAAAAAAAGGAAAGGCCTCGCCTTGATATTCCGTTTAATCGATATCCTATACATTTTCCAATCGTTCGAATTATTAAAATAAGAGCGAGCGCCGTGTCGCCCGGCGTTAGCTGCTCCGAACTTTTTTGATATTATTCAGCAGCCGTTGCACGTAAATCTACCCCAGCATTGGTCCCGGCAACTTTTTCAATTTAACAGGTAAGGATAAATCGTTCATTCTTTTTATTTGAACATAGAACTGATATAAACTCCCAAAACTTTAGTAGGTGGGGGCTGTATTGTTTGCTCCGTGTTAACTTCCAAAATCTTTGGGTTTGGAAACAATCTGCTTGTGTAAGAAATTCCTGTTTCTGCTGTGAATTTAGCTACTGACGTTGGAATGTAATATCATCATCATTGTAGCCGTTGAACAACAACTACTGCTACCATCCTAACTCTATTGCATTTGAGCTAAGCTATTTAAGATGGATAATTGGATATACCACCATCATTATTGGTTCCGTTTCTTCGTAGTATGCGACTATACTACGAAGTTACGGAACCAACATCCGGTAGAGGGAGATAGTATATTCTACTTTATATCCCAAAGTCTTATTTCTAATACTATCATAGTTATTTCAACATTTAATTTATTCCAATGTACAATACACAGCATGAAATTTCTGAATTTTTCAGAGAATTATAATATAGTATTATACATAATAATAATACTCTTTTTTGTATACAGATAATTACATGAAGACCAAAAATCTTATAAATAATAATACATTGGATGGAAACCTTTGAATGGATATAAACGAAGAAAATGTGGTAGGGCAGTTTTATGTGTACTACTATTTTATAAAAATAGAATAAAGTTAATTAAATACTAATAATAATGTTCTTATAATAATAAAATTGCATAAATAAAAATAGAACTTATTAAACATACATACACGCTTACAATAAGTAAATACAATGGAGAATATAAAACTAATATTACACAAGTAACAGATACAATGACAAATAGTACTCCTTTACCGTTCTCTTACATTTTACAGTGATTGCGCGGGTCTGAATGATTAAGCTTAAGAAGACTCAAACTGTAAGATTTTCTAAAAAGTATTGTTTGTTATTTCCCCACGTTTAAGAATCCTACGTGCTAAATTCAATGATGATCACAAAGATCTCTCTTGACCTGTCTCAGCTACGAATACAAAACGTTTTTAAGGTAATTACGTCTGTACCTGAATTTCTAATGATACCTTATTTTCTTTATTAACCTAGCTTTTTTTACCATTTAAATTGTTGGTATAATTATTGGTGCATTTCTGAAAAAGAAATACTTTTTGAATTTGTCAGAGTGTGGTCAAAAACACTTTTATTAATTGAGTAAGGGAAACAGAATACTTTATATAGTAAAGAATAAATTAATAAAAGTGTTTTAGACCACACTCTGACAAATTCAAAAAGTATTTCTTTTTCAGAAATGCATCAATAATTATACCAACAATTTAAATGGTAAAAAAGCTAGGTTAATAAAGAAAATAAGGTATCATTAGAAATTCAGGTACAGACGCGATGGCTAGGAAACTCTATTTCTCGTAAATATGTGTTAAATCTCACAAATATGGCCACTGCTAGTTGTTCCCAAAAAAAAGATGAGCTTTTTTCTTAAAATACTACTAAGTCGACAATTAAGTATACGGTCCTCGTGATACAAACGGCACCAGCCTATAGATGCTTGTATAATCACAAGGATATATCTAGCGTGTTTCCCTACTAGTGATTTGAAGATATTATGTCACATTATCGATTAAATAAAAACTGCTTTTTGATGGTAGAAGTAAATGAAAGTGAGGTACCAATGCACACGACTTCGAGTATGAAGTCAACCTTTATTGAATGTATCATTGTGTCTTTTATATTACAACTAATATCAGAAACTATAGGTGTAATTATTTAGTTAAATATGGTTTTGTTTGTAAGCTAAATTTTAAAGTTAAATTTTAAAGCCCCTATCTCCAATGACCACATGCATAATTGAAACGGTCCGAATATTTCAGAGATTGAATGCAAAGATCACATAAGCTTGAATTTGTACTTTTATGTAGCTCGTCGATTAATAGATTGGTAGATAAAAGTTTTTCAATTGAGAAGTTTTCTTATCGATTAGTCTGACGATAATAGGGTATAACACGGTGTATAAGTGGAAGCGGTAAAGAAACTATAACCTTATTAAGTAATTCTTTTTCTTTCCTATCTCAAATTTAGAAAAAAAAACTATATATGCATATTTAATCAGGGTATAAATGAATAAATTCACACATCTCATGTTTTAACCTGACTCTAATAAAAGTCACACAAGTGTTATGAACATAAAACCACAGAGGATTCACAAATATAATTTATATATTACATTCACCACGGAAACAAAACAAACACGAATATTCATTATATAATTGTATGTTGCGAGTGAGGATCGAATCTACGACCCATCGTGCTCATGATCAGACTAACATTTGCGCCATCGGGTCCGTGGTTGAATAAATCTTAACTTACTTTAAGAGGTTTTATGCATAGTGAATGCTGCTTATATTTAAGATGATATTTACTAGAAATGAATTAAGTAACCAATTATTCTTTATTAATTGTTTCAAACTTACAAAAGTTTGACTTGTGAAAAAAATGCGCTAACATTTCAGCACAAAAAGAACACTGGGAAGAATTCGATATGTCAACTAAGGTATTGATTGTACACCCATAGTGCAGTCTCTCAACATGGGAAAGATGCAGATTCAAGTCCCTACCTTACACCTGAGAATTGTTAATTTTTTTGTATTAAATATCATCTTAAATATTTTTACTTAGTTGAGTATCAGATAAATATCAATCTGGGCTAATCATAATTTTTGGCTTAATGTAACCACGAACCTACTACTAAATAAAGCAATAATCTAATTTTATTGGATATTTTGACAAATGTATTTAATGAAAAATTAATTTAAAGATATATAGCTATATATATATATAGCTTACTCAGATAGTTAAAATATTTCTAGTAAAGTAAAATTTTAAACAATTTTATGGGTGTGGCGGCTGGGAAACGGGTTTAGATCTCTTATTTTGAATTATCAGTCATTGTTCAGGCCCGCTAACCCCTTTCCACCGTATCCGAGTCTTTAGTATCATCTCGCAGAGGCACGATGAACTACTGAAATCGTATCCTTTATGCTCGCAGTCATTAAAAGTTTTATCTAGTACAAATGCGCTGCCAGTGCAAGTTTATTGTTGTCTAAAAGGATCTATCCGGAATTCAAAGCGCGTTTGTACCCTCGTTTGAGATTCTGTTAGAATTATACGGGGATTGTGACTAGGATTTTGATTATTTATTTCTTTTGGAAGCCTCGTTATTTTCATGCATAACGGTTCTGGATGATATGGGCACGTTATTTAGCTTTGCTTTAATATTAATTTATTTAAGTTTTATACTTTTTTTTAGTTTGAGCTTTCGTTTGACGAAAAAAAAATAATGTGAAAAAGTTAAACACATCACGTTTTAAAGTTTTTGAACGCGTAAATGTAAGAAAACACACATGGAAGTGATCCTATCTTGTGTGCCAAAGGTTATGTGTTAGATTGCCACCCAGAGTCAATATTTATATTAAGGTTGTCAAGTAAATGTTTTTTGGTAGTATATATGTGATTCCTCTGTTGTCTGGCATCCGTAACACGAGTGCTCTAAGCAACTTACCACGGAGTCAGGTCTCTCTCCATCTGGGTATTAACAGGTATGAGATATAGAAATTTAATTTGTTTATTAATATTTAGTTGTTAATGTTTTTATTTCAAACTTGATATTATTTTCCGTATATTCATATCTGACCTTATTATAATAATTTAAGCAGGAAAATAAATCAGGCGAGCTACCTTTATTACTGTAATGTTGAAATTTGGGATGAATATATAATTCAGAATTCCGATAAATGTTAAAAAAGCTTTAAATACAGAAGTGCATGTTATACCGGAATAATTATTATTTGTGTTGTTTACTCCATGATGTAAACAACAAACAATATCGTGTAATAGAATGAAAACCAGGTAGGCTAAGGGTCAACTACAAAATATTCAACACTGAAGTGACTACACTCTTTATTAGATATATACTATCTTCTCCTAATTAAAAACTGTAAAATTTATTTAAGGATTTAAAACATACAGTACCAAAGTCGTTATCACCAAATACTATATTACCTACGCTACTTCTGGTGGACATACCGCCATCCGTCGCTTCTTATATCCCAGTAACCTATTACGACATCTTTAACGAGTAGTATGGTAATATATCCAGTACAACACAGTATAATCTAAATCAATTTGCTCGGTCATTTGGCCTAACTAATAGGACGAGCAATAATCGACCATTTCTTTTATACTATCAAATTGGGTCACAAGAATGGCAAGCTTGATTGGTGTTTCTCTAGCTATTGTAAGGATTTCAACGCTGCCAACCCTGTGACGATAATCCCATTCCCCACTTATTTAATCGCGTCTTTCTTTCCTTGCTGCTAAATAATAGAAAAAATAAACAAGATTACTCAGACTGATGACCACTGCTTTATTAATTAATAAAAATCTATCATAAAAATGGATTAATAATTATTAATCCATTTTTATGATAGCTACGATTATAACGTTAACTCACTAGTAAATGCGCATTTTAGCTATTCCAAATTGTAATGATCCGCGTTATCGAGATGCATTTGGCGGGCTTTTAAGATCTTGGCTTGGTTTTTAAGAACAATACAGTTCTCAGAGTATAAAGTTCTTAGTAGTTACAATCTGTCATGTGAGATTAATAGTCATAATACACTCATTTGCAAAAAAAATGGGTGGTTTTGATTTTAATTCTTCTTTAAAAAATACGGTACCAAAAAGTTTTCAATCATTTGTACATGTTACTGGTCGGTAAAGTGCCGTGGTGTTTAAAACAGTACGTTCTAAATTCAAATTTTCGTTTGATGCTTGTTTTTACAGAAAACCACTTTTTATCCTACATTTTTGGTGCGCAGTTCTAAAACATAATACCGGTTTTCGTAACTTTATTCAATTTTTATAAATTTATTACATATTCGTTATTTACACAGCTTCATTTATTGCTGTTTAGCTGTCTCAATAATGTCAGAGAAAGTGGAAAAAGCTAACAAAATTATTGCGCTGCTCGAAAAGGATTACAGCCAATGATTCGTGGTGCAGAGGCTAAGACTAAGTGAGTCGCTCGACGGTTCAAAAGACCTGGCAGCGGTATCAAGACACCGGTTCCGTACGTACCCAACCACGGGATGATCGTTTTCTTGTGAGTCGCGCATTGAGAAATCGCAAGTCTTCATATTTAATAAATATATTTTCACTAATTTGTATATTTTTTCTTAATCAATAATTTTATAACCAAATTATTGATTAAGAAAAAATATACAAATTAGTTAAAATGTATTAGTAATATTTTGTAATTAGAAAAAATGTATTTGTATCAATGTATATGTATTTTTATCAAGAAAATAATTATATTAGAACATTTTATGGCAAGTTCATTTAACATTTAGAAACGGTTTCATTATGTTACAGAATGTATTCCCTAGTATGTATCCTGCATTAAATCGATTGCGATAAAAGAAGACCAATCAGGGAAATTAATCGTCCTTCCTCCACTCGATTCCAATAGTTTGTATTTGATTGTTCCTTTCGTATTCCGCCTTATAATCCAAAATCTATTTTACTTATTATTTTAATTGAGAAGCTCTTTATTAATAGGCTTTTGTTGTAATACCTTTATTTCGTTAGAGGTTTTAGACTAGACATAATAATATAAATGCGAGAGTAAATCATAATGATGATCTATTTGAAAAAAATTATCAATTATTGTATACTCAAGTATCTAATTAATTTATAAACCAATTACTGTTATATATTGATAGTAAGTATATAATAGCTAGAACTTAAAGCTTAGTACACAATAAGTAGGCTCACTTAATAAATGTCTAAGTTAGGTACTATGATTATGTATTTGAAAAGAATAATCAATCAATAAAACAATAAAACATTTGGCCTGGGATTATGTTATTTTCGAATAAAATACGGCAAAAATCATCAGATTTTGGTTTTTATAATAAGAACATGTTCTTGGTTCCTGTTCTCTGATCCAATGTGGAGACTTCATAATAGATATAATCATTCGATTTCTTTTCCTCCACTTACTATATAATTAAGCACCAATCAAATTTATATTTAATTAAATATGTAATTTTAATGTCAACTTATTGCGCATTGCATGTAGTGTGAACCTACTTATTGTATACTCAAGTATCTAATTAATTTATAAACCAATTACTGTTATACATTGATAGTAAGTAAACAGTAGCTAGAACTTAAAGCTTAGTTCACAATAAGTAGGCTCACTTAATAAATGTCTAAGTTAGGTACTATTACAGTCATATCAATTAAATCGTCATGCTATCAGCAAAAGAGCCGGAAATTGATACAACAAAAATAGTACATTGCGATTCCTTTTTTTAAACACTACTAATTCTAAACTTAAATAAGGATAACAAAATTTTAATAATGTTGCTAAACAAGTAATTTAATTAAATTTATTGTATAAAGACGTTCTAAACGTTTCGATGAATCATTGCTTTTTATTACAAAATTCACCTAAACGTTTTTCAATAAAAAATATTTAATAGCCCTTTGAATATTGTCGGTAATGGCTTCCGATCACAACAAAAGCCCGTCCACCGACAAGCAGCATTGTTGCCGATCAATGGATGCTGGAAAATGGCTCCTCGAATCATGAAGGATGACAGACTCCCTTTGAAATCATATTTTTCGTTAACTTCCCTTTACATTTAAAATCTTATTTAATATTATGACAGGTTTATTATGGATCTAAAAATATACATGCATTAATTAATTTTAGACGTGGGCTGTCATTTTGTTTATATTTATATTAAAAAAATGAGTCGTTTTAGTGCTATGATAATTTTAAAAAATGTTTTCTAATATGTACATATATATTATATTGGAAAATTTATCATCATTATTCCGTCCGTGACTTTACTTATATCGAGTCTCTCCTACTCTTGTTGTCATGCCTTTTCCTGACCCCTAAACCATCACTACAGAAATATTAATTTAACTTTTTCGCGTACAAAGACTTTCCGCAAGTACCTTATATTTTTCCGAGATTTTTTTTCCTTTTTTTTTGTGCTATTTCAGGTAATTATGTATCTGCGTCTGAATTTACCCAGACCCGTTAGGAGTTCTCCAGTGAAAGTGTAACAAACATCTAAACATTTATAAGTAATGAATAAATTTACATGAAATTTCATATTTTAACATGAATCCGAGATATGTCGCTTAAATGTGTAGCGGACAATAGACAACAGAGAAATCAGAAATATAGTTTTTAAATACATATATTTAACATCCAAAACCAAAACAAAAATAAATAATAATAATATGTGGGTTGGGGATTGATCTTGGGCGCACAAATCACCTTTTCTATTTATGCCGTCAGGCCTATTTATGTATAGTGACAAACATTTTCATATATAATATTAGTAGATTACTAGAAATAGTATTAGAAAATTAGCATGGGTATTATAAATAGTGTATAATAACACATAAGATACTTGTTATGTTGAAAATAGGATGGCAGGATAAATCTGGCTTTTTATTTTTATCCTGGAAAACTGTACGATATTCGCTACGGTTTTTCCCAAAAAGATTGATAAAATATATCTATAGTGGCAGTTCCTAAGTCAGGAAATTACACGGGAACACGTGTTCCCGAGGTTCACGATATGTATAAAGTTGCGGGCGATAGGCTAGTCTAATCACAATAATGTTTATTGTTACTGTTTTAACATTAAATATATTAAATCCTTTAAAAAATTTAAAGCTTCATACAATATATAAAAAAGAAACTTTGTTTAAATAATAAGTATACAAATGTACACTAAAAACTTTAACAGATTTCATAGTCAAATTATTATTTTTATTAAAATTTGCGTGTTAACTTACACGATTATGGTAATTAGAATAAAGTCAGAGTTACAAAACGCGACCAGAATTAAATATTCAACAAGGGTATAGAAAGATGACGTGTTTATATTAGACTTATAAAAGAGACATATAAGTGACTTTTAGAATCATTATTATTATACCAGCCATTAGAAGTAAACTGCTGTACATAGGTCACCCCAACAAAAGGGGTATTTCCCCATATTGCCACGCTGGGCAAGTGTGATAGCAATAGCAGAGCGTAGCTTTGTGACGGGAATGCTGCCCATTCCTGACCCGTTACACGAGCTACATTTCACTGAATGGATATACCGACATCTATCGGTTCCGGTACCTCAGTCGTATCTTATGACACCTGGTACAGGTGGGATACTATTCTACTCTGCCAGTACCACATGGCTAAATTGTAATCTGATAAATATCTATTGATCATGATTTTGTACGTGATTTCCTAAGTTTATTGTATAACTCTGGTCATCTAATTAAGATTAAATTACAGTTTTTTTTACAATTATATTAGTTTGTTTTTTTACTTGCCAACTGTAATTATCGATTAATTGTTTATAGTAAGATCTGATAAGCTTTTTCGTAATAACTTTTGGTAGATAAGTTATTTGTAGCCGAATCATAAATAAGTGTATACCTTTTTGTAAATAAAATACCCCGAAATTATAAATAACATAAACAGTGAAAAATTATTACCAAGATCCATTTAAAAAAATTGAATTGGGTAGCAATTAGCAATATTTTGTCTATTTGTAAGTATTCTTAACTTTAGAAGGAAACAGAAAACTAGGGTACCTTCAAAATAATAATAAAACATCATTGTCAAACAGTTTAGAAGTCTGACAGTAAATACAAATTTTCTCAAGAACGAGTAAAGCTAAGATTGATTAATATCAATTCATCGGAAGAAGTAAATATAATATTTCTATCGAAAATCTCACATATTGCACTTTGAAGATTTATCAAAGTGCACTTAAAATTATGCTTGGACATGGAGAAAGATTTATTTATTTACAAGTTTTGTATATATTAATAATCTTCTTTCATCGTTGTATTCATTGTCTCCTAATGAACTTTTGTAAGCGAATCAGTATTTTTTTTTACATATACTGGTATCATCATCATCGTACAGCCATTGGAAGTCTACTCCTGGACATAGGCCTCCTCCAGAAAAGGGGAAATCTCACCCCTAACTACCGCGCTGGGCAACCATGTTTGTAATTGCAGAGCGCAGCTTTTGCTACAGGGATGCTGCTGCCTATACCCTCTCTGTACATTTGATCTACACTGATTCAGATAGATATACCGCAATCTGTCGCCTAGTCGCCTCTTACGACATCTGGTAAACAGAAATGTACTATTCTACTCTGCCGGTACCTCACAGCTAATATGAATGTTATGTTATACTAGTAGGTATGTTATTTTTATCCATTATAGTAATATTATATATGGGTAGTAAGTGTATTTGTATGTCTGTTTGTTTGTCTAACTTTCACAGCAAAACGAAGCGACAAATTGACGTGATTTTTAAGAGAAAGCTAAAAGTTAGCATGAGGACTATTTGTGATGAACAAAAAATACTGAGCATAATTTTTTTTTATCCGCTTTAAAGATTACATGGGATTACATTACATGGGACTTTTCGCAGTTTTTTAAAGTAAGTAGCTAAGAATTGGTATATAGACTCTTTGTCACCAACGAAAAATACCCGTCTTATTCTTTTTTAAAATCCTTCTGTAGCCTCGAAAATAGGGAATGGAAATGTGAATAAGAATTTTCACAAAATTAGAATAAGTTCTATGATACAGACTAAATAGCGTATATTCTGGCAAAAGCTTGTATAATAATACTAATTTTACTGTATACTATTTTATTTTCTGTCAGTATTAAATACAAGTTTGCACAGCTTCAATTTTGCACCTACAATATTCTAACCGATTCCCGTTACCTTAACATTACACAACGGGTAACAGGCTCGTTACTGCAGATATAGAACCACATTGTACATAGCCCTCCGATCGAAGTAGCGACGACGCAAACAATGGTCCGGCCGGCGTCGAAACGCTTCATCACAGCCCTGAAAGCGGCCTACGCTACACCCAACCATTGTGGCTTTTGCTGTTAGACCAGCGCTGACTGACTGTTACACCAATGTATGGGAAAAAAATGTGATCAACGTATTTAATTTAAATTATCTGTATATCTATCCAACGGAGTGGGAGTGGGGCCTGTATTTGAGCTAATAACTCGGATGGATATACCGCTGTCAATTCTGGTACTTCAGTCGCCTATTGCGGCACCTGGCATAGGGGGAGGTACTATTCTACTTTGCCGGTACCTCACGGCTCACTACTAAATATAAAATGTAAAAGTTGAACAGAGAGAGTACCCTAAAAACTTTATGGTAAAAGTCAGGTCAATGAACGATGAAAACTAAAAAGAAAATGGCATTCAACAAGCTACCTCTCTAATAAACCTTAGTTAACAAGACACCGAAAGAACTGAAGGATATTATAATCTGTGTTTTCAAAACAACACCTAAATTCACACACACAAATTCCTCATTACGTTACTGCTAAATATTTTGGCTTGCAAAAGGATAGGAGATAAGACCTGGTAAAGGCATATCTGGACCAAAAGAATGGCTCTGGACACTAAACTACGATCGATGGCTGATTGGTAACAACTACGAGTTAACAGGCGAAAACGTAAAAGCTGTACATAAAGCCATTCTAAAAACAGTTTCCTTTTACGGAATAGAACTCTGGAGAAAGGTGATAGCAAAATTTTAATTCTGGAAAGGAATTAGACGAAAACTGTTAGAACTATGTTCAAAATTCCTGAATGCATCCATATTATGTACTTACTACTCAACCTGAAGCTGATCACGGTAAAACAAAAACTAGCAAACATGTTTATATCCTAGCTGCAAACCTTATGGGATCAGAAAATATAGTAAATGCCAGGCTGTAAAGAAAAAGCGTTCCAAATCTAACTAGAACATGATTCTAAATCTAATTAGAAGATTCACCAATAATAGCGAGAGCAGTCAATGGACAGCTTCCTGCACTTAACTAATAAATATAAATCAGACATCGATCAGTTACATAACAGGTTGCAATGCTAAGCAATATTGAGAAAAATAAATTGACTAGACTGAAGATATATTAAACAAACTAATCCTTTATCATCATCATAGCAGCCATAGAACGGACTCTACAGGACGTCCAAGAAAGGGGGAATATTTGCCATAGTTGCTGCGCTCGCCTAGGTCGTAAAGATCGCCGAATATAATTTTGCGATAGCAATGTTGGTGCCTATCTCCGCCTCGTTGCTTAGAGCCCACCCACATAGGGTGGAGATGGTTATAAGCATTCCCGTTCCGAAAGCTGCCCTTTGCAATTACCAACTTGCTTGCCTAGCACGGCAATTATGGGCAAAATTCCCCCTTTCTTGGGGAGACCTATGTCCAGCAGTGGACTTTCAATAGTATGATGATATTCAGGAGTAGAATTTGTGACTGCTTAGTGTACAATGCTGAACTTTTGAATACCTGTTTTTGAGTTATTTTTTTACCACCAAATGTGTGTTTTCAGGTGAATGTTCAGGTCTATATTACAGCGTAAAAATTCCTGATATTGGTCCCACTTAGTGCATTTATTATAGATTTTCGAAAAAAGTTTGGTGAGAGTAGCCTGTATATATAAACTGAATAACTATATACAGCCTGTATATATATACTGAATAACATATAACTGAATAACTGAATAACTGAATAACTGAAGTCTGAACCGATGACAAATCTTCACATTTATAAATCATAAGATAATTTCTTCCTATTGTTTGAAATAAATCTAGCAGATCTGGTATTTTATTGTAGTCCGTTGGCCAGCATGGTAGCAGTAACTTTTCCGTGCGATATACGTTTGAGTTTGAGTTAATCAACCTTGATCCCCAGAAAGTATGTTTAGAGTTCTAATCACCGACGCATATAAAATAGAGCCAAGTTTGTTGAAAAAATATATTTTGTGTCTTGAGGACAGTAGATTGCAGTAAGTGTTATTATGGTACATTTTGTATTGAAGTTGTCTGTATTTTTTCTATTTTTTATATTATCGCAGTTCCGGTTCTATATATAACATGATAATGCAATTCTGTATGTGCTCGTGGTGTAAGTCTTGTTTCTGATATCAGGGCAATATCTATATTTTCATTACACATAAACAATTCAAGTTCTTTTCGTCTGTCCGTTAGCCCATTGGCGTTCCAGGTCATGATCGTATTTTTAATCGATTGTGATTAGCTTGATCATCTGATCATTTATGGTGTCCACCATGTTTTTTATTATAGCTTGTAACCTTTCGAACTTTCTTTCGATTTGTGTCATATAAGCAGAGAAGAATAGAAGACCATTCACTAGTTATTACAGAAGGGTTCTGCAGTTGACTAATAGGGTTATCACGTTTGTTTTTTTGGTACATTTGTGTAACTGAGTCCTAAGTGATGCGTTGAATTGACATTTTAGTTGATGCTCTGTGTAAGGTTTGTGTTTGCATGCCCTTGTGATTGTAGCCCTTTTTTAATCGAATCTATGTTTTCTGTCGAGTGCAAGCCTCTGATCACTACTCTGTATGCCCTTTCACTTTTGAGTTTGTACGTGTAGTGGTTAATGTTGTGTTTATTAAGATTATCTCTTATTGTTTTATGTTTCGATATCTATGGGCATGAGCGTTGTAATATGTCATGTATCTTAACGAAGCCATGGTCAGTTTCTATATTCACAACTTTTGCTATAAGTTACCTTAAAGAAGTTATGTTAACTATACCCATCACGAATATTGGTTCAGGTTTTTCTTTGTTTTTGCAGACGGTTTCCGGATCTTCGTCACTAAGGATGTCAAATTAGATTTGTAAAGGAGCTTCGTAACTGGCCTTTTCAAAGTTTGTTTGTTTCATTTAGTTTTCATTTGGCTATCATTTAGTTTGCGTATTTCAATGGGTACTCTGTTTTGTTGCCATTCGTTGTTAGACAGTTCCTCTACATGTTGTCCCAAGCTATTATACCTGAATTGGGATAGCAATTGACAAGACGTTTGGTATTTGATTTGAGTAAGTGCTGTTATACCGTACATTTGCGTACATATGCGTATCTTTGGATTGCATATTACTGTAGCTTGGGAAGCCACTAAAAGAAAGCGACCTCGATCTTGCTTCGAAAATCTCTTTGTTGAGAAGTTGTTGAGTATAGATTTTTGTTTGGTTTTGGGGTTTGGTTTCATTTTTCTGCATTTATATTCCCACGAGGATGGACGAAAGGGTTGTCACTCCCAGGGTGATGCCATTTCTGAGAGAAGGCAGCATACAATGGTGTTTGCCTGGTTGGTGCTAACGGCTGACTTCCACAGACATGCATCTTTTGGCGCGTCTTCTACCTTAGGGTTGGGGTAAATATGTTATTGAAGCTTTTTACCTAGTGGCATGGGCGGTATAATCAATACATTTAATCTCAGTCTGCCCCCCTCTTTTCACATACGGACTTGGGACCGTTAGTGGCGAAGTTAGTCTTGTCTAATAATATATATATTTTAATATTTACAGCGTAGCTCCCTATCTTTTAATTGCTCCTATAATTTTACGCGGGCATATGTGCCTAAAGCCACTAGTGCGATTGGATACTTGTGGAAATGTTACTCAGGCAAAGTATGCGACCTGCAGCTTCATTATCTACTGCCATTATGCTGTTAATAATCCAAAAGTATAGATTATAAGGAACATGTTTATCTTTCAATATATATATTTCACTATATATTATCAAGCAAATAGTTATGTATAATGAATATGCGTATACATTATTTGGATACAATAATAATTGCATTGTTATTTGCTAAATTCTTATATTATCAATTGAAGTCACTTGTATCATTATTAGAAACGTTTTTACCATTAACTATCAATGCTACAATGCAATATCATTAACTACCAAACTGCTCCGTGCTGAACTCGTCCTGAGTACCGTACAAAAATTATAAATAGAATAGTAATAAAAATAGAAATTAAGAAAAATATTGACTATTACAATTTATCACATGTTTTTCATTTAAATATTAATCAATAAAAGTGACTGAAAAGAAAATAAAATATAAAGCTGAGTATCTAAAAATAAATTGTACAAAAAAATTAATTTTACTACTAAAAATCGTCTTATTAAAGACATTAATAATTATAAAACTCACGGACTTACCTTTATTTTGTTCATTCTTCCTTTCTCTATGGACATCGGTATATTATTCTTATTTACATCCCTTATTTTCATTCTCATCTAGCCAGTACGCAACATTGTAAATTCGGCCGTCAACTGTATATAGGACAGTCATCACGTAGCTTGACTCAAGTCATTTGCATCACAACAAGCTGAGCTGCTTCTCGTTAATCATGAGACCGGAGCACTCGTCGCGTGTTCTCATTTCACACCGTTAAATCGAAGTTGTAAAGTCGGGCAAATTAAACATCGAGCCAACTCATTAGTCAAATATGCAACAAATGTCTCAGTATTTCCAGTTGCTTGTGAAACAATAATAACAACAGTTTTCAAAAGAGTTTCAGATAGTAGTTGGACACAAGTGTATGTGTTTATAGAGTTGGAGGGGCCCGATGGCACAGATGGTAGTGATCCTATCTTGTACGCCAGGGGTCGCTTTCAATTCCCACCAAAGACAAATATTTATTTGATTATATTTGTGTTTGTTCTGTGTCTGAGTGTTAATTATATTTATAAGGTAGCATATTTGTAATTCCTTTGTTGTTTGGCGTCCATAACACAAATGCTTTAAGCGATTTACCATGGAGTCAGGTCAATGTATAAGATGTTGTGGAATTTATATAGAGTTGGTTAAGTTAAATAGAATAAATATTATTAAGTCCGTGCAGTTGCTTTAAACGATATCTGACAATCACGTCAATTGTCAAACGACTGACAGTTTTGTCAAACGCAATAAAATTTACATCAAGTTAATAGTAAGTTCTTGATTTTTTTAATTTTTCAATAGATTTTTCAATAGAACAGTTCATATGTAGCCGCATATTGAATCTATAAATTGCCTGATTTTTTATTAAGATAGAAGAATAGATTATACATTTATTATGATATATTTATTAAATTGTAAAAATAGGTCCGATTTAAAATCAACATAAGTAATCACCCATAAAGTACTTTTCTTAACTTGAACTTTTTTATATAGGTCACAATTTGACCATTTTAAGAATAATATTTACTGGATAACATTTATTTGCCTCAGGTGTCAGACGCGAATGAAAACTGCAATCTTTTCCATTCCGGAGAATGAACGGTAATTAATAACCTGGTCACGTTATTTGTATTTCAAGCCCTAATTATAAATTAATTACCTATTATTTTGCGAATTTCTGTTAATTTATAAATAACAGGAGAATCGTGTAGAAAAGTTTTATAACTAAATAAATTTACATATTCAACATAAAACTAAATGCATATAATCGTAATAAGTAACTTAAAAATCTAAGATCGTTAAAATAGAGCGAATTTCACACTTGACGTGAATTGGTATCAAATGTCAAGTAAATTGGTTTCATTGGCAAAATATCCTTTTTATTTATGCTTTTATAATAGGAGATTTACTTCACGCTGGCTCCAATATTTTTGAGCTGGAAGATTTTATTTTTGTAAGAAAATCTCTTTATAAATGGATTCATTTACAAAGAGATTTAATCTATTTAGATTAACCGAAACGAATTGCCAAATTTTAACTTATTACAATTAAACACTTAGATTTATAATAGCTAAAAAAGCACATTGCGTTTCCACCGACCGTGGCCGCGCACACAATGTCAGTCAAGCTTCAACATGTCGATTTGTGCTCTTTGATCAAAGCTTTAGACTCTGTTCGTTGTACTGCTTGTGATAAAAATGCGTCGTATATGCTATTACATTGTACGTACCTTATATGTTATCAAAGAGGAACACTTATTTTTTTGAAAAAGTCTGTATCATTTTCTGACAGAATTAAAATATACGCGTATAAAACGCGTAATGAAGTAAATGTTATAAAATATTTATCATAGCAACCACGTACGTCCACTACTGGATATAGTTCTTGCACAAAAAACGAGGAATTGCCGCGCTGAGAAGAAGGAGGAATTTTAAGAATACTGCTGCCCATTCCCGCCCTGTAATAATAGCAAGGTTGGTTCGAAAGGATATACCGCCATGTTTCGGTGCCTCAGTTACCTCGTACGATACTTGGTACTGAGGAAGGTATAATTCTATTTTGCGAGCAGAGGTACCCAAATATTATACTTGTTAACAATTACAGTCTACCAGATATCGTAACTAGCATATAACTTTTACTGATATGTGTGGGATCGCCACGAGCTTGCTTGTAACACTACACGCTCCTAAATAGAGTAACTGTTAATAATTTGGGGTACAAATCAAGGGGGTATTCACGCTACCACATGTGTACTGTTAGCATTATGATAAAGTAACTAAACACGAATACGGTTAAACCAGCACGTTGCATTGTTATTGCAAGGTACGACGTCGACCGCGTTCGGACCACCGCAGGAATTGAGAAATAGCCCAATAGATGGAGGAGGCATATGTGTTTGTTTCAAAGTAGACATAACAATGTCACGCCTATTTTCAACCTGATGTCTAATAGACTTTTAGTTTTTAAAAAGATATTTTAAATACAATTTATTTTTAGCATTTGTCATGGATTCTGAACAGAACTTTATAACCAAGCCGATTTGTTTTTGCATTTTGCGATTAATTACACTCTGCGAGCTGTAAAGGGTATCCCCTTTGTGGGCAGCGGCCTCCCCGTCGTGAAAGCTGCACTCTGAGATTGTCAAAACACTAGAACAAGGTGCCAATTATAGACTAATTTCCTTCTATCTTAGAGAGGCCTATGTAACACTTACTAACAACAATTAATAACAACAACTTAAATGACTGTAAAATCTCAAAGTTCTTTTATTGGTATGAATAATAAAGGTTGCCTCTTGCTTTTGAATTGAGCCCTATATGATATGGGTGTAATGGATAAAATATAAATTTAATTGGAACTTAGTTATAAATTGAAATTAAGTAATAACATCGTTTATGAAAACTTATCAAAAATATGAGGTGATAAAGGTGATTTTACCTTATCCATTGAAATTCTGTTGTGTTGACTTCATGTTGCTTTATATGCAACGGTCCGCATTGTCCATAAAGCGGGGTGGTTAGAAGCTAAAAGATGTTTCGCCAAGTTGTTCACATCAAAATTGATAAAACAGTTTGATATTAATGTAAACTCACTAATGGTACGATAAATCAGAATTGGCAGTTAATAAAGAAAGCGTGAAATATTTAAAAGAGTCCGTTGTTTTTGGCTGTGAAAGCCAAAAACAACGGACACTTATGAAATTATTATTTCACTTTTAAAATTATGAACATACTATATTATAATATGAATCATTAACAAGATAAAAGTTGGAAATATAATAGCCTATAATCCTATAAATATAGCTTGATTAGAATGACATCTATGAAACTCACATTTTAAATTATTTACTTGAATGATTTCTGGTGTTAATTTTAGGTTGATTTGATAATTTGCTTTATATGTGAAACTATTGAAAGCAATATTAGTTATAAATTATATTGCCAAATATCATAACAATAATATATATAAATCGAGCGACACTTGTACATTAACATCTGTTATTCCTATTCAGTTACATATAAAAGAGTATAGTAACCAAAATATTTTTTCATTTATTTTATTTGAAACAGTAACACAATATTAAAATTTATAGCTGAAATACTTTGACCACTATTGCCGTTAGGTACCAGCAGAGTAGAGTAGTACCTTTCCTGTACCAGGTGTTGAAAGAAGTGACTGAAGTACCGGAACCGACAGATGGCGTGGTGTCCATCCGTAACACTGTAGCTCTACAAGGCGGGGGTGGGCAGCAGTATTCCCATTGTGAAGCTAGCGAAAACGTTAGCCACTACGGTTGCCCAGCGCGACAATCACGGGCTAATTCTCCCTTTCCAGGGAGACCTAGCAGAGGACGTTTTCCCGGTGCTATGATAAAAAATATAAATACCTTTACATGTTTTTGATGATGAAAATAAGTTTAGAATAGAAAATAGATATCGAATATATTTATTGTTTCAACTAAATCTAGTTAATATTATGTCGATGAAATCTTACTCTCAAAGCTGTATAACAAGAGAAGCAACCGTCACTAAGAAACCACAGTCTCAGCACGCTTCAAAGCCGACACGCGCCGGGCCGAATTAGTACTGTCGATGATAGATTCATTAGCTCTCAGATATTGGTTTGTTAGTGATCCGAATTGGTTCTAGTGGTTAAATGAAATAGAATATTTCCTTCGAATGAGTAATATTATTTCTCTACTAACGAGCTTCCTAATATTATTAAATATCTAAATCATAAGATGCAATACTTTCTAACGATTACGCGTTGGTAATAAACTAATTTCAACGTTTTTAAAGATAACTGAACTTGCAAGCGATTACTTTTAGATAACTGAAACCTAAACCTTAACAATAAATTGTAAACTAAATAAATAAATTACATAAATAAGTTACAGCAATATTATAGTTATTAAGTATAATTACATCTTTAGTTATTGAAGTTGCTAATAAATTGTCTATACCTATAAAATATATATTTTCGTGTTTAGAACTTATTTGCTTTTTTGTAGTAGTATAAAACAAAACTATGTAGTTTTGTTCTTATATATGAGTTTATTTTTTGGTATGTTATGATTCTCTTAAGTGTTTTACTATAAGTCTTGGATAATACTAATAGTCTTGGATAAATAATACTATAAGATTTTTTTAAGGTATTACTACAAGAATAATAAGTAGTTAGATAACGTATAACTCATTTATGGTATACAGAATCTTTTTACAGCCTTCGTTACATCCATTTGGTCTTTCTTAAATTTTGTAGCTTATACTGTTTTTGCGGGATAGCCGCATCAAGTATTGTTCTGACATGAGTCTTAAAATTATTATAATTTGTATTGACATCATTATGCGGCGATAAAATATCGCGCCAGTTAATTTGGCTACATTGGATTCTAAGCGGTTCTTTGTTGGATCTGATAAAAAATACGTTTTTTCATCCTGTAAGTTGTCGCAACTAGATGATAATTAAAAAAATCCTGAAACATGATCGGTTTTAGAAGCCCATTAAGTACTTTATATATACGAGTATAATCCCCACGAGTATAATCCTTTGCAAAATCACTTCCATGTATGTAAACAGCACGATTGCACTTGTGATAGTGGCTGACAGTAACAAACTCTCCAGGTCAACAAGATTGAATTGAGACTGACTACGGTAGCACAGAAAAAATCACATCGACTTTGGCGGAACCATCCAGAAATAGTAGATGTCAACGAGTCCGATGGTGCATATACAAATCCTATATGATGTACCATGGTCGTGGATTCGACCTAGGAAAAACATTAACTTGATTAATATTGGTGTTTGTTCTGTGTCTGGGTGTGGAGTATGTTTGTCTACTACTCATTTAGCAAGTACTTTCAGCAACTTTGTTATTTACCGTAGGTAGACGACAGACAGACAGAGCGCTGTCAGTTAATCCTACCGCAGTTGTCAACTTATCCCTTTTTATAGTAGAACTTTTCTTAACATTTCAATAAATAGATATTTTGAGAAGTAGAGGAAGTATATTTCAAATAAATATATTATTATTATTCGTAACATAAGTGCTTTAAGCCATTTATTTCGAAATCAGGTCAATGTAAGAAACGTTGCATGATTTTATTATTGTGAATTCCCCTTAATTAATCTCGTAAAAGAGAAGGTGAATGCTTTATAATTTCGGTAGAGAGATTCTGTATATTTAATAATACCTAATAATACAGAATTTCTGCTACCTTAATTATAAAGCATTTACCTCCTCTTTTATGAGATTGATTGAGAATTTAATTGATTACCGATTTCTCATAATAATCGGACTTACGATCCTATTGTCTCATAATTGATTACGGATTATTGGTCCCGCCCACTGTATAAATGTATATATTCCCCAAACTTTGATGTTATTTCCTTACATCTTCATAGTAAAGATAATATCAGCCTTTTTTATTCTAGCACTGCAAGAGAACTGGTTTTCTTTAGGGATGCATAAGAAGTACAAGACATTATCCATAACTTTGTTAGTTTCGAATATCAAAGTACAGAAAAGCTCCAAATAATTATTTTTTTGTCATCCATCTGAGCAGCAACCGCTGCGAAAGTTGTTTAACTATAAAAAAAACTTTCCTGAACATGTTGTCTGTAGAAATATTTTTAAAAGACTTCAAAACTTTATTTCTTCGAAATTCTTTTTCGCAATTTTTTTTTTATTGTGGGAAATATATTCTTGATTGATGCGGTTTTGATCTAGTGGTGCGAAATATAACTCCAGAACCGTTATATATATTCGAAACTCGAATGTCATCATAGCATTTGTACGTCATTCACTGCTGTACATAAACTTCTTCAACAAAGTGATTTTTCTTAAAATTACAGCTGGGCAGGCTATTCAGCTTTACAACGGGAATGCTTCTGCCCATACCCACTCTATTGTATTTTATCGCTGTACAGGAATCTATCATGCCTTATATGACACATATTACGGGAGGAGAAACCACTCTTCTCTGCCCACGGCGACTCATTACTCAAATATGAAGACTAGGGTTTATAAAAAATAATACTTTCTTAGGATTAAATTAACTTAATTTAATTGAGAAATGTGTTAGTCAGGGTAATATGTTAGTGCTAATTTTGTGACCTTCATTTGTAGTATACGTTAGTGATAGTTTGTATTTATCGAAATTAAGACGAACAACGGCCAATCCTCTCTAACCTTAGTTAAATCTCTGAGATGGTTTCACGTCCCCAAGGTGACCCAGACACAATATTGTCTAAGATTTATTAGTTCGCTATGATTGTGTCTAATTGGAAGACAACAATAAGAGTAAGAAAAATGTATAAATCTTCATTTTTAATTAGCAGCGCACCGTGGTTTTACTCGCGTTAAGTTTTAGAAATTTATACTAATTTTTCACCTTTTTACCTCTCTATTTATAAAAGTATATTTTACACATATTTCATGAGTTTTTATGTTGGACCTTCATGAATTTCACTCCAATAACTTTCAAATCAGCAGAGCTTCTCACTAACTTTGCACCCCCGTTATTCCCCTAAGGATTTTTGAAAAACATACCCTGTTTTTCAAAAATCCTTTCTTAGTGCTTCCATGAGTTATAAAAGTAACCCTTGTGCCACATTTTAAGTTTTCAACTCTTTTAGCTCTTTTAGTCAGTCAGTCAGCTTCTATATATATATATATATATATATATATATATATATATCATAATTATTAATCGTAATTTATATGTATAAATTACATTTTGTCTTACTTTGTGCACAAGTGTTTATTTTGTTTAACTCTAATTATGTAAAATTGGACTACGAGTTCGTTGTCTAGAAAATACTATACTATACTGTGGTAAGTCGCTTAAAGCACTTGTGTTACAGAAAATCACAAATATACTATCTATCTTAATACATATCATCATAAAAATTATGTGTGTATTAAGGAATCGAACTTACGGACCTTGGCGCACAAGTTAAAATCACTACCATAAGCGCTATCAGGCCCGTCAAAAAACAGTACCAGTCAAAATTAAGAGAAGTGTATTAATAATAACATTTCCATTGAACATTAAAAGTTTCAAAAGTGAAAAAGTCATTAGACTGTATGTACTATATATCAATAATTTAAATGGAGCTGATAAATAAATTGGCACTCACATAAAAATACTAAGGATTGATCTTATATTGAAAGACATTATTGATGTATCAAATAGTATAAGCATATATTAAACCAATAGATACAAGAATATAATTACAACTTTGTACTCATTAAAACATTTTAATAATTATTTTATTTTATTACGTACGAAACCAACACAAAGTTAATAAAACCCTAGTAGTGCTGCTTATTATATTGCACGAACGTTAGCTTTAGGATGACTTAAAAGTAGATCACATTTTGTTCAACAATAATTACCCACAGAATATGATACTTTTCGCTACAAACAAAAATGAGCAGCATAAGCAGGCCTGAAGGTTCATATTACTTTGTCAAGGGTACGACTTTGAAATGTCAGCGACACCGCCCAGGTTGTATAGACGTAAAAAATGTAATAATATAAAGATGCGTTATTTCATCACTTCCATTTAATTTAAGTGAATCCTTACTTAAATATATGAGTGTATAGGCGTGTACTTAGAGTTCTAGTATTTGTAAGTCTAATCAAATTTATGTACCTACTTTTATTTAAATTGTAGTTAATTGTAAGCGTTGACTTTTTTTTGTAAAATAAATTAATCCTTATTGTTGTGAAACTATTTATAATTTAATGCGGAGTCGTTACTAACAAAACAATTATTGTGTTTAATGAGAAATATTATTTTTCGCCTCAAGTACTTGTTGTGCATATGACCTCTGAATTCACCAATGTCAATTTTGTCTTAAACTGTTGCGTAATAGACACTCAAAGGCCTACTAGACGAATTATCTACATTTGTTCAAGCGAAGCCTAAAACAAGTAAATTGCCTGCTTAAGCCTGATTTAGACAATTTAGTAAGCTTTTAAATTTTTACGAAGCGGCTATTATTTGGGGATTTCATGCGTGAAAGAAGCTGCCTTAAAATTATTTTAATGAATGTTGTTTATTTTTATGGAAATATCAGACTGACATAAATGAAATCTTGTACTTTACGAAACTTATGTCCAGCTGTGGACTTCAAAGGCTGGTATGATGATATATAACGGTTTGATTTGGTTAATAAATTACTTAAGTTAAGTAGAAATTACTCTGCGTAGGAAGGGACATATAGTATAAGCACTGTGAAGTGCCTTGTAATTCTTCGGTCGCGCTAGAAACTGGCATACAAGTCATCCCAACATTGATTCGAGAACTATACAGTGAACTGGCCAACCAGGACATAAAGAAATCTTGCAATGACGCTAAATACATGAAGCTAGTTTAGTTCAGAGTTAGACTACTCCGGCAATTGTCAAAAATGTTTTTTATGCATATTACAATTTACAATATGGCTTTTCTCTTGAAGTTACTCTCAGCGTTTTTATACACCAAACAAAATTGTGCAAACATATTTTTTTATACATTTATGCAGTTTGGCATGTTTTGGCATGTTTTCACTACTCATAATATGGTGGACCCGATGGTGCACTCTGTAGTGTCATCAGGTCGCGGGCTTAATAGCAAACGAGATAAATATTGATGTGATGAATATTTGTGTTGGTGGTTGGTTGGTGGTATCTTTGCCTGGGTGTTAAATATTTTAGTATTATATTCGAGATTCCTCTGTTGTCTGATATCTGTAACAAACATGCATTAAGCTTCTTATCGATGATTGAAATGTTGACATAAAATATGAAAGCCACGGTTAAAAGCCGTTGATTTGTGGTTTTGTTGAATTCTAGTATTTGCTTTTTCTATGCATATTATTGGTTTAAGTAATTACGAAATATTTTGTTTGACTTTAAGAGATGTAATCTATGATAATAAATATTATACAACGTATAGCCATAGAATATTAAAATTCTATAGAAATTGTGACAAGCCCGATGGCTCAGATGGAAATATTTGCTCTGGGTGGGAACCAGAATCCAGAACAAATATTTACATGATGAATATTTATTTGTTTTGTGTTCTTCATGTAACTAAGTATTATATTTGTCATTCCTCCATTGTCTGAATATCTTTAAGACAAGTGATTTCAGCTACTTATCTCGTAGTTAGGTCAACGTAGGAGATTTTTTATGATTTTTTTTTATTTATGATTAATAAAATCATTTTTTTAACGTATTACCCGGTTTTCCTAGATTAATGAGCATTTCTTTATAATTCAGTTACCTTAAAAAGTTATTAAGAAAATAGAGTGAAATCTGTAAGTAAATTCAATAACTATAACGGAAAACGTTTTATTATTTCCTCTATTATATATAAGAACGGACACGATATATTTTACTTACAACTAACTGAATACAGAGTCACGTACCGTACATTACTCTCTAATACCTATACACGTATTGCGAATTTTGGGGTTGCTCCGTCTATAAACAGAATTGATATTAACTGCAACACAGCCTTCTACGATACAATACATACTGTTAAACATATGTTACACATTTAATTTACTGCATATTAAGATCCAGATTCCAAATTAGATATCCCTACACTCAATTAAGCTTAATTGATGGAACAGGTGATATCAAACCCTAATTACTGTGCCACGATAAATAAATTGAATGCAAGTATTTCTGTTAAATCTGATTAAATTTGGTTGTTTTTGTCAAAGTTGAAGTTTGAAGACAAATTTGGCGTCAACCCACGTTACCTTCACTATGTTAATTTTTTTTTTGAAAACTACACATTTTCCTTTGATCTATAATATGTATATATAATCTTATTACAACAAAAGTAATATTCGTAATCTCTACTAATATTATAAATGCGAAAGTAACTCTGCCTGTCTGTTACGCTTTCCTGCTTAAATCTCTCAACCGATTTTGATAAAATTTAGCACAGACAATTTTTAGACCCTGAGAAAGGACATGACTATTTTTTATTCGAAATAATAGTTGTAAGGGGTCGAAAGGGGGGATGATAAGTTGTATGGAAGTATCGCTATTTTTAGAGCTAGGAACTTGAAACTTATTTTTCAGGCCATTGATTCTATATAAATAAACATGACATTCAAAGTTTATATAAGTTAAAGTAAAGAGGTATGGTGGTACCCAAAAAACTATTTTAAGCGGACAAAGTTGCGGGCACAGCTAGTATCAAATAAATAGCTTTTTCCTAAATTCATATGAAATTATATGTGAGTTATTACATAAAAATAGAAATTTTTTAAATTTGTCGCATTCTATGTCTGTTTGTTCCAGATAATACTGAAACGGCCGTACCAATTTTAACGACGCTTTGACCAACAGATAGCTAATGTTATAAAGAGGAACTTAGGATACTTTTTTTATTTATAATCCTAAGGGGAACTACCCGGATGAAAATACAGTCTAGACTAGTTTATAAATATTTTTTATTAGACTATTCAAATCATTATGAATTCAAATGTACCCAATTTTGTATCTAAAGACTATTTATAAAATAATTCATAAAAACGTGTATTAGATCTCAAGAAACCTCACAGTAATAGTTTGTAAACCATTGGTATATTTACAGGCTATAATTTTATTACTTGTCCCGATTATTTTAGCCAATAAAATGTCTATATATCTTTAAATTACAGTTATAGTAGCCATATATCGAATGATGATAAAATTATTAAAGGAAATCACTGATTTAAGAAGATAGGTGTCATATGTTTGGAATCGATTGTCAATCTTGTACTCATGCGAAGCTGGGGCGGGCTGCTAGTAATAAATTAAGTTACACGAGGTAAAAACCTCTTACAAAGATGGTGGCATTGGTACCTCAGTCTCACCTATTTATCGCCGCACACATATTTCATAGTAGCGTTCGCATTGCTGTGTTCCGGTTTGAAAGGTGAGAGAGGCAATGAAATTACTGTGTAAATGTGACATTGTATTTTCAGTTCACAGAGTTGGCAGCACGCTAGTGATATCCATGTGATGACACTAGCTTGTATAGACTGCGGTCGCATTTACCATCATACGGACCGTATTCTTATTTGCTAACTTCATTATAAAAAATAAAAGTTTAGAGTTTAATAGTCCCACTGTAGTATATATCGTAAGAGGTTATTAACCTTACAGTAATGTGTAGTGATAGATGTCATATGGGCAGTAGCATTTCTGTCGCAAAGCTAGGCTCTGCGATAACCACCACGAGTGCCCAGCGCGGCAATTGTAAATAAAATTTGCCTCTTTCTGAGTGTGGTCTTTGTCCAGCAGTGGACGTTCTATGGTTACTTTCATTTGTGTACTTTGACATCATTTGTGATATTGATAATAGTTAACTTGTAAAACAAAAATTCTGTTCCTTAGATTTTTCCGGTTTTGATGAATCCAGTGAAAGTATAAGTCGTAAAAACATATTCTGGGTTTCAATGACCATTCCAAGTATTTATATTTATGGAGTTAATCATGATTAACTGTTAAAGGATTACTTAACCTCATGCTATATTTGATAAAGATAGTTGATTGAATTTGCACGGTAAAATAGGGATCAAAGTTGAATGTAAACCCGCAGATTTTTCTTGCCACATTTCATAAAATACTTTTATGTATGAAATATGTAAAAATTTCAAATGGAACGTGTAATAAAAGTGTGAGATAAGTAACATTTGCGCATGACCGCCCTTTATGGTACCTAAAAGTCCGTCTACAGTGTCTTGAACAGAAAACGCAAGGTTGGTCCATTTTTCTGTGTCACACTACAAATAGCTGTGGGGGTTGACACGAATCTTGGAACTCAGTGGATACTCTCTGTGTGCGGGGCACAGTAAAAGAAAAATATATTCCAATTTAAAGTAGTGTTGTGCGACTTGAATGTTTATGAGTAATACGCCAAAACCTTTTTAAGGGGGTAGACGAGATGAGGCGCGATCTTATTGCTTATAGGCGGGGATGTTATTAGATTGACACTTTATTGGAGCAAAAAAGTGTTGTAGTACCTATAGGTGACTGGAATATCAATGTACTTACTAAAGCCGTCTTTATATTGGTGACATTATTATTTGATCTTATATTTTATTTGAACACGGTGTGATTTTTGTTCTGTTTTTTGTAAATAAATAATATAATCAATACTAAGTAAATAATATAGTATGTAAGTTCATCTAGATTAAGTAAAATAATATTTCAATAGAAAAAATAAAGAAAACTCTTATTGTACCAGGTGTCACAAGAGGTGACTTAGGTACTAGAACCGACAGATGTCGGTCTATTAGAAACAAAATAGCTTGAATACTACTGGGAGATATGTAGCAGCGTATTCGTCGTGGAATTGCGTGCGATTGCCCCTTCGATAACCCAGTGCGGTTGTTATATCGACCACGACCACGACCAACAAGCATACAGTCCGCGTGATTGTTTGTGGCGCTGCAATCCACGAGCATAGACGCTCGTATCGCAAGGATATCACTAGCGCATAGCCGACCTTATTAGACGACTTGACTCTCTCACCCTTTTCACCGTAACACGGCTATACGAACACTGCTAATTGGTGCAAAAAATAGGTTTAAGTGACCTCATTAGGAACCTTCCTATGCAAACGAAATACGTTATAACTGAAATGCAAAAATAAACAACTGTATATATTATAATTATATTCAAACATACTGAAATTAATTATTTTTATTCTATTTAATAAAAAAGTATCTCATTTCCGTAAGATAATAAATAAAAATGTTTTATATCACTGAGGTCAAAAATAATTTTGATGGGGGCAACTTCTGTTAGTACCTCAGAGACCTCCCTGGAAAAAACGTCTTATCTACATTCGCGGCAGCATTAAAAATAGGCACTTATCTCGATTTAGTCTTTTTCAGTATCATCAATCATACTTTCAAATCATTTGAAATGAGATGAGAGGAATTTTTTGAATAAGAAATTTCTTGAATATCGTGTAGAGATACGACTGAGGCGGCAGGGTGACATAGTGTTTAATTTGTAATAGACTTTATTTTATTACTTTAAAATTTTGAAGTCTTCAGAAAAGCATGTACTTGCTAACAACATATAAATCATCTAAATCTATTCGGAGCAAACATAAACAGAAATCTACACATAAAAAAGTTACTTATGTTAGTTGAACAAACATTAACAAAATTCCTGTACACATGAAACATAAAGTCATTTAAAGCACTAGTTTATATTAGCACGGATTTCAGACAACAATGGAATCACATATATAACACATTTGATACCCGGACACAGAACAAACACTGGGGTCCTTGGTGGGGAAAGAACCCACGACTTTAGGCACACGATATGATCATTAACATCTGCGCCATCGGGCCTGACAATATGTCTGTTTTGACAAAACCGTTTGATAAACACTAGTTTACTTACTTCAACGCAACAGAGTAAAATTGTTTTGATTTTACTACAAATAAATCACAATGGTATAAAATTAAAACATTAATAAATTCATTAAACATTAAACCCCTCGGGCGCCTATCTAGGGGTTTAGACGTCGAAAAATTGTGACAGTAAATGAACTTTTATGTTTGTAGTCTCTTATTTATTATTTAAATCTAATTTACAAAGTTCACTAAATTTTTGTATTATTTATTATTTAATAAAAAAAATATAATTATTCTTGTTTTAGCATATAATTATATTTTAAACAAACAACCACTGTCATAGCTTTCAAAGACGGTTTCAAATGTGACATATTTAAATTCTACACGAGACCATAATGAAGGAGCGATAGTAGACAAAATACCGGTACAGTTTATATTCAAAAAGTACAAGATACAATTTAAGAATTATCATAGTGAAAATGGAACAACGAAGATGATCAATACAAATTACTCCAAAACAAAATTTGGCTGAGGATCAGGAGTCATCAGGGATCATCAGAATAATCTCAGACAGTGCTTCATGACATCATGACATTAGATCTAGTTTACCCTCATGGGTATGAGTCTGCTTTGTAAAATACTATAATAAATAAAACCTCTACGAGGCGATGAAGCAGCAGGCTGGTAAAAAGGTTGTCGTTGGAGCTGAACCTATCTTAACCCTAATGCATGACTGCGAGAAATGTCAGGGCAGAATACAGCAGTAGAACCCTAATGTAGATATAGCTACGAGAAATGCACTGACAGAACACAACAATGGAACACCAATTGTACTAGTCTGGCATTAATATAAACCGATAAGCCAGAGAGGCGATATACCCTATAGGCTGTGACCTCAGCTGCGAAAGTAGAAAAGGTCTCAACTGTGGTGCTTCTAGCTGGTAGGTGATACTACTATGAAGAGCCTGCTTGCTGCATAAGGAGCAAAAAATAGTCAATTACATCGGATCTCTGAGGTCACCAGAACGACTTGAGGAACTAGGCTAGAAATCTGCCGAAGCTACACCTGCATCTACTTTGGTGAGCTTCTTACTAAAAATTACCTGCCGCTTAGTGTACTTTTATTTGATTAACTATCATCCTCCTTAATTAAACATTCTGCTATAAAACTCAGAAATTTTATAGCAGAATGTTTAAGGAGGACGAGAACGAACAAAAATTGCCTGTTCAGCCTCCCGTTCATCCTTACAACATTGATATTGATAATCACGTAATGCACAGTATGTATACTTTTAGGCAATAGCCTAAGAAATTGAAATATTTGCCCATAATTGCTCGGCAGGTGTGGTGGTGGCGATTGCAGAGCATAACTTGATGACTGCCACCCATATGCTGTTGCCCATTGATATACCATTAGCTATCGCCTATAGTACATCCGTAGGCTCTATAAGACTTACGTACTTTACTTTGCCGGTACTTCTCGGCTAATAGCGAAGTTTTCTTAGAAAAAAAACCCAATTTCTTTAGCTTAACAATAGTATGAAGTGGTCACCCTAACTTGGAGTGCTTATTACGGTTAAGTCTTGCTTAAGCTTTGCCGCTCTCGTATCCCTGAATACTGTTGAATAGAAATACATTAAATGCAACCTTACATTTTCAACTACTATTCAAATTCAATTTATATCAATTCCCTAGCCCATTATATCAAAGAGAACAATTTTAGTTGGCTACTTATTACTCACAGTAATTATATTTATGTAAAATATTAAAACTGGGTCACTTATCTGTTTACTATCGTTATAATAATTAATAATTTTTACGCAACAAAATAGCTAAATCATTTTTTAACAGCAACTATTTATTTATTTATTATACATTTGGGTTATTATATATCGCTATTATATTTCGTCATAATTTGTTTTAATTTTTAACCATAATAATGTAATCTTTATAAGCAAAAAAACAAAAGGATTTTATAACTGACTGGGTATCCCTTCCCACAATTCGTTATTGTTAACACAAAATTAATTGAGGTTTTCTAAACGATATAATTTCTCTTATTTTCGTTAACAAAGACAACAAAAGATAGAATTACATTCATATTATACAAACAAAGAAAATTTGAGAACATTTGGACCCGTGAAGGCAAATGAGTAAAATACTTAAAGGTGGAATGAAAACATTAGATTTATATTTACGAAAAGGGAGCATCTTGGGAGCGCATTTTTGCCTCATTTGTCTTCTATATGGCCATTACAGTAATGTTTCCCAGGAGGGATACTTCTGAAAAGATATTAAATAATGGCGGAAATGAACGTTTCGATAAATTATATTGAATTTTTCGCATTATGGGATGTGCTCGGCGGAGCGGACGGCGTTCGTTAAGATAGCAAAGTGCCACTTGTGACGTGTAAACTTGATTCATTCTGTCGTTAAACCGGTTGTCGCGTGGAGAGCTGAACACTAATTTATTTTTCGCATATATTCTGAGGAAGAAATAATTAATACCATATTAATATTATAAATGCGAAGGTATATCCGTGTCTCTGTCCGTTATACTTTCGAACTTTAGCCATTTATAAATATTGACACAATATTGTATATCGACCTATTACTCTAGGAATGGCTGTAGGGCACTATTGCCAGAAAAAACATAAGTTCTCAATAGATGAGAACAAGCGAGCAGTAGCATTAGTTGTACCCATATTAAAGCAAAATTTCCGCTTGATAGTATGAATCACCGCGTGATATAAATAGATGCTCGTATTACAAGGATATTAAAAGTATGTATAAAAAACACAAATATTCCTCAAATAAATATTTGTCCTGGGTAGGACTCAAACAGTTGGCCCACAAGATAACAACGCTACCGAATGCGCCATCAAGCCAGTCTGCTGACGAGATTAGAAAGACAAGGGATGGACTGAAAAGAAAGAAGGAAAGTTATTGTATACTTACTTTAAAAAAGGTTACGTTCATGTGCTTAGAGCTATTGCATGAACGAGCGGTGGACTTATAAATTTTTCTATTTATATACATATCTTCTAATACTGCTCATAATTAGACGTGAGTTTATGTACATAATTGGTACAATCACTTCACTTCGAGGCTTTGAAGGGTCGCTATTTATAGAACGCGTGCAAACTTTACCTTTGTTAATAAAGGATCGATTAAATTTAATGTAGTCTATTTTATCTATTATTAAAACAACAAACACAGGGTGGGATGGCTCAGAACATAAACCATCAATGAAATGTTCAGAAAACGTGTTTTTTGAAATTAGAACTGATATCTTAGATCTGTCAAGAATCCAAGCAAAATGAATATCCAAAATACTTCGTCACTGATTAGAACTAATCTGTATATTCCACTAAATTGGAAGAACTTTATTTCGTAGTTATATATAATAGTTTTATAGTTAGTGTTAAATAACCTGAATATATTGCGTTTAGGACAGTATAGAAGTCGAAATCTATGAATGAAAACAAATTGAAGAACGACAGTCTTAGAAATGGTCTGGTGTGATCTTTATTCGGCTCGAGTATCAAGGGATGAATCAATGTTGAAGAACCTTTTATCTGCTTATCCTGTTGCGAAATTGACGTGTGTTTATATAATTTATTCAGTATTTTAGTGCGTTATTTGTTAGGCGCGTTTTTTTTAAACTAATATTTACTGTATTGTATTGTTGCTTTAGCTTTACCGCCAAACTCCAAATCTTACGTCGAATCGTATACGAACATTTTTTACAACTTTCCCCACGTTAATCTTCGCAACAATCCTACCTCTTGTTTGCCTTGTAACATCTGGCCGGCCTATAAATTCACAAGTAGGGTGACATTAATTTTTTTCTAATAGCCGACAAACCTCGCTCTTTAATGTCCACGACCGTAAATCTGAGCAAATTAAGCTGGAATGATTAAGCTTGGCTGTAAACCGTGCCGCTGTAGTGACCCAATTTTTGGTACTTAAACACCCTTCATTTAGGTCTTATCTGCATGTTAAATAGAATCTTAACGACTCTTTGTATTAAAGTATGAAGTTGTGAAGCAATTGCCTTTAGGAAATTCAGCAACTTGCCTAGTTACTTTATCTTTTGCTTTGATGACTTCTGAATGGTATTTTGAATGAAGAAACGCAATGTTTGTTTTTGCCGAATTCCCATTGCTCGATAACTTTTAGTTTCCTTTTTCTACTAGGTTGAAAGTAAATATGCCTGCACCACTATATATATATATATATATATTTTTCAGTTTTGTGTAATTGTTGACTGGGAGATAATGCCATCTGGCATTAAGTCCGCCATTTGTACATTTTGTAACATTTTGTGCAATAAAGTTAAATAAATAAAAAAAAAAAGTAAATGCCTTTGTACCAAGTGACCCATTATTACTTTAATACTGACGACGGACGACGACATTAATTTAAACTCTGCGCGTGGTCATATGAAAAAAGATCAAGAAAGTCTTCAGCCAAAAGCAAAAAGTCTGTCAGAGATAGTTTGATAAAATGACAAAGGTGTCAAATGTATGTCAATGTTCTAAAAATATGACCTACAATAATTATTAATTATATTAATATACAATCCCAATATGTTTTTTAAATTGGCTTTTCCAAAGTTTATCTTTCCTCGTTTTTGTTTATTTCGAATAAACTCAGTTTATTTCCAAAAGTAATAGTGTACGCGCAGGTCTGTTCTAGAACAAGGCAAACGATACTCATACAACGTTAGTACTCCAGTACCAAATTCTGCTTGTTTGTATTCGGCTCGTACTTGCACCTGTCGTTCGAATGTCCTCGTTAGGGACGTGCAGCCTCGCCGCACCTAGATTACACCACACCGAACTTTTACAATCTATTCTTGTGTCAGTGTCATTCAATAAAATAGCATTTAACACATATTCGAATATGTTATATAATATAAGTTTGACAAAACATAAAGTGACCTAATTCCTCTTCTTAGAAAGATGATGATTAGATTTTAATTTTGTTCATTTAATTTTCGTCTTTTTTGATATTTAAAATAAGGTATTTGACTGAATTTATTTAAAATAAAATTTTGATAGCCATACAAAAGTAGTTATCTCTTTGTCATATCAGATCGATCAGATTAGATTGAATTAATTAACTCTTGATTTGCCAATCTTTGTACATCATCAAATAAACTGTAGGTGAATGTGTGTTAGACTAGAGACTACCCACGTCACCACCTATGGTAACTCCTTTGACATTCAACAAACCGTTTGTTAATTAGATTAACCCCACGGGAAGCCAAAGTTTGCTAGTAGATTTCCCACTATAACTAAATTAGCCCCTCAATAACAATATTACGTCACAAGTGGCCAAGTGGCATACCAATAGTTGTTTGACAAGCTGAAAGTGCGTGAACACAAGCAGAAAGTGTATTTTGTGTTCATATTGACGTTATATTGTCAGATTAAATTTTCTACAAACATTGGGGCTGGGCACAGCTGCAAGAGTTGGCGTAATTTCGTCTCGACATGACAAGGGTATTAAGTTGGGTTGACCCTTTTTATAACCCAGGTCACTAGCCCATGCAAAACCTCTGGAATAATTGTCGCTTGGAAATATGAGCACCATGCAAATCTAATTTTGGAAATCAGCTGAGTGGATAAATTATGTTTTGTGTTGTGTGACTGACATTTTAGGTAGTTACCGTTTTCATTCATGTGACAAGTGCAATGTGAAAGTGCAAAGTATTTTAAAATAACAACGTACCCGGAAATTGGGGAAATGATGTCATTTCATTGTGTTTCCATTTGTAAATTGTTAATGTTGACTATAAAATATCATTTACGTCGCGGTTAATAGTTCTATTATGTAAATCATAGTAGTGCTATAAATAAACAGGGGCATAACTGAAATTCATACGTGCACACGTAATGTAACCGTCAACATCATTAAAATCAATGGATCGTAAGCCTATCCAAACAATTTAATCCTCTAACAGACGTAGCTGAATGCAAACGCTAATCCTGATTTAAAACTGCTAAATTATGCATTAATTTGTCTCGAATTAAAGGCTTGTAAGTGTTCCCAAGTATAGTATTCGAGACTCAGCAAGATTTAAGAGCGTCGCTCGCAGAACTGGGAGATAAGAGTGGATCGCGCTAAGCTGGAGAATTACCGCCGTTTCTTTGTACGACAGACACGGCCCGAGTTCGTCTCTCGAATGAGGATAACTTTCCGTATGTGCCCGAATTTATTTAAATTCACAGCATACCTCGCCCCGGCGCGAATAAGTGAAGTTACTACGACATCATTAACTCGGCAATAATCGTAATGAAATGTTCCTCTTCGTGACCCAGCTGCGCTGGCGTGGAAGACAATATTACGGGCTTTATCACAATTTAGGAGTGTTAAGCCGCTCAGAATTTCTTCATTACTCACGCGGAATACGGCGAAAAAGAAACACCAAATGTCTGACTAAAAGCAATAAAGAACGATGTCAGTTTTGTCCTATCTGCGCAGTTGAGAGACACGTAGGCCCCTGCCTAATATACATATAGATTTTTGTGACAAATACACGTCCTCCTCATAAGAAATTCACCCTTGTCGCTGGCGCCGGGCGGGCCCTTGTGAATTATAACATCAGAAAGCGCCAAGTTTTTGTGCCGAGATTAACTGCGTATTACAAGCCGAAAGTATGCCAATGAGCCGGTGTTTCCCGAACTTCTTAATTACTTACGAAGGGTTTTTTTGTAACAGCCGTCTTTTTAAAACGAATTGTTTTCACGTTTCAAAGTGGAAGAACGACAGAAGAAGTTTGCATAGTTAACGTTCACTGTAAAAACTTGGAGGTGAAACTTCCTGAGTATTTTACTGGATATCTACTTAATCTTGTTTAAGTTGGTTTCCTTTGTGTAAACATTTGTGTGTTTGTTGACTACGATATGAATAAAATAAGTTTAATCAATTAGAACGATGTCTCTTAGAGGTCTGCATCACAGGAATATACAACTTTTATTTACGAAACTTTTCAGGGTAAACACGCCATCTCAATATCACCTATACCGTCTTAATTTTCGTTCGTTGAACATGTTTTATCTGATACGGATATGGATATCGCATTATATTGTCTTACATAATTAATATATATTTTAATGTATACATATATATTTATACCAGGGATCGTAAAATATGATTAAACTACTGGCACCGACAGATGGCGGTATATTCATCAACTTAAATACTAAAGGCGGGGATGGGCAGCAGCATCTTCTTTACAAAGTTGTACTCTGCAATTGCCACCACGCTTACCCAGCTCGGCAATTATGGGCAAAAATCCGGGAAGGCTTATGGCTTATATGATGTTGATGATAACATATATAACTGCCAGATTTATAAGTAAAGCAAAAAAAACAGTTTGTATATAACAGTTTTAAGGCAGGCTTTAAAACCTACATCTATTTCCATACTAAAAAAATTAACATACTAAGCAATCAAGATATCATGCGACACACTGATTTATTAGAGTTAGATATTGAAATTTAAGCCCATCTCTTTAAAAGTATTAAAAGAGTAACATAGTTCACTCAATAGTGCAGTACAAATTACTATTTTAATTTATATATTAATTATGCTTTAACATTTCTTCATCGAATTTCTTATGTGAGTATATATATATATATATATATATATATATATATAGTAATCAATGCATACAAAATTAACGGCCCCTTACATACACGCTACATTTTGCCTTGTTAATATACCTTTAATCAGGCCAGACGTTTCAATTACTCTGGTGTGGTGGAAGTCATTCAACCACGGTGACACTTATCTAGATTAATCAACAAGTTTTTCAATCAATAAACAGTCATCGTATTTTCATCAGAAATCCAACATTTAATTATATTTTTAAGTTTGTTACTCATATGCTAAACAGAAAGACTTATCTTTTCGATTTTCCTGCGTTCAAAATTAAATATATAAATCTTAGTTCACTACGAGTCTTTAATAGTGTGTCTAATTAATTAATCTATATGACTTTAAAATAAACAATAAACAACCGTGTTTTCGTTGAATAGGATTGCCATACGTAATACCGTACACCAACTACACCAGTAATCAGGCTGCGATATTTTGACGTGACGACTCGCCTTCGATCAGGCGAAACGTCTGAATCACTCTCGTGTGGTTGAAGCCATTCACCACGCTGAAGTTCCGCTACGTGTGATTAATGGTCTCGCGTTCCCTCGACATTGTGTTTTTGTGATGCAAATAACTCGAGCCGTCGGAACAAGGGAAATTGAGTGGGGGGGACTGGCACTACCGCAGTTTCAATTGCTACGCCGCTGAATACTGATGAACCGTTTTGGTTAAAGGTATTATCTCCGTTGCAACGTTTAAGGCAAACTGGTAAGACGCGATTTATGACGCGACACGCAAGGGTTGATGTCAAGTGTTTGAGTAATTGGGCCGAAGAGAACTGAGACAACTGTCGTATTGGGGTAAATTTATGCAACAATTTTACTTTAAGCAAATGTCCGAGATTTACATTAAAGTATTTTGTTTTAGAGACATTTGAAATTGTAATACGGGGGATATTTGAGATAAACATCAACACTTTTTTTTTAAATAATACAAAAACTTATTTTATCATAATAATCAAAACTTTTCAACTACATAATAAAAAATAGTTATTACTAGATTTTATTGACCTGACACCTAGATAGCATCTTTTAAGGGCCAATCGCTGAACGAGTTCCTAAATCTTTTAGAAATGAGACCACCAAAACCAATCTTGCAAATTCTGCGTAGAAGACACCATAAATTAGGTGGATCCAGCCCATCTGTCTGCATGTAGGCTGCATATATCCAGTCATATTGAACCATCACCAGTCATGACAAACACTTCTTGGGGAGGATTACGAATTATAAAAAACTTTTTGAGATCTTCAAAACAACGTCGTTTTGATTGTGCTCTGCTTACTCCCGAAGATGATAAACACATCATAGAAGTAAATCAGCATTATTGATAGCCATTGGGAATATTCCCCATACCTAGTAATTCTCACTAATACTTTGTATATCATGAATTTTAGCTTTATATAAGTTCGTATATTCCTTTTGTATCCAAAACAAATGCCGGCGCTGCCAATATATTCTTAGACCTTGTTACACTGTTTATTTTCTACGTTCTCACATTGTTAAATGCTTATTTATTACTTGTGATAAATATTTCTTTGTTTTATTTTATATTCAAATGGTGATTAATCACCGAAGGGAAAATTCAATCATTTTATATTTAACTTACTTTCACGCATCACGCATAATATAATTGTGTGAGTAATCTCCACACTGAAACAGTGTCATATTTTTATATCATTATTCCACCTTTTATGTATATCTTGACATAATTGTTGTATTATAGAATTAATAAATATATATTGTAATTCTATTTTCTCTATATTTATTTAATTATCCGTGTATCACATCACTTTGTTATAATGTGTGGTTCTAAAATTCATGTAATATTTTTGACAATAATACGTTTTTTTATTTCTGATCATTACTTTTAATTGAGTATTAATCAGATTACAAAATTTTAAAAATAGACAAATATCAATATCTTTAAAATAAGGAAGACACTGTTGCAGAATTAATTATCAGCCTATTAATGTATAATATTGTGATTTAATTGTACAAATTATATAGTCTGACTATGAGATATTGTACGCCTAATTTCGTTATATGCCTTAGTGTATTAAACTTTACCAAACTTTACACAATTGATATCGAGGAGATCTGCGAGGTACATTAATTTGATTTGACCAAGTAAATGAGGGGGCTTTATTGTTTAAAACTTTATGGAGGATCGTTAAATCACCAACGTACGTCAGTCTTTCAGATATCGATTTGGTTGTAAGGTTTCCTCTGCCACGATAATGCGGGTATGCTCACTGTACATGATTCCTATACACTGAGACGCATCACTGTAGACCAAATTACAGTTAATGCTCGTGAATTTGAGATGATTATGCACAAAATTGTTGAAAATAATTATTTTCAGTGGACAATTCGGATTTTTTTTGCATTTCCTTTAATAAATCCAGCACACAGCCGCATTTCTTTTTGCTTTCTGTGCATGAGTCGTGAATTACTCGTAGAGATAGGAAATTTATATTCTTGTTGTAACTAATATACAAATAGGTTTTTATAAGTTTTACTGAATCTGCCGTACCAAAGGGCTCTTTTGCCGGGATTTAAAATCGTCCCTTTGTAAGTACATCATTTGAAAATAATGCAGATGGTCTATATCACCGAGATCCTCAATAGTTTTGCATACTATAATCTTATTTGCAAACATGTACATATTAGCATGGCTTATTTTTTTTTCCTTTCATTGATAAATATCAGAAACAAAAAGGGACCTAAATGAAAGCCCTGTGGTACGCCAGACCCAGCAAAACTTATATACATCAATGGCCATATTCAGGGATCTTATTGATAAGAATAACACAAACTACCGCTAAAACGACCCGCACAAACCCATGCCCTAAAGTTTATACAGGAGAACATAGTGATTAACAAGAAAAAAACAACTAGAGTTGCATCGAATATTTTTTTATGTATCGATAGTATTATCAGGGCCTAGATTGTATTTGTTGTTTAGTTATTTTCTTTTCAACTCATTCTGTGATTTACTTATTTATAGCTTAGTAATATATATATATATTATTGTTTGGTCTAAACCGGGAACATTAATAATTTTAGTTAAGTGCGCCGAAAAAAAGTGGCTTGCAAAGTTCACCGAGGTAGCATCTGGGTCCAGTATTGTTCAACGCATTCATTAATGATATCCTAAATTATTTCTTACATACCATATCCTTTATGTCTACTGATCTTCTAAAGTTGATTAGAATTTGTGAAACCTTGGGATTATAAAAAAAATCAAGAAAATATCGATCGTACGGAAGAAGGGTGTCGCGTGAAAAATGTTTACCAGAAAACTTAATTCTGTTAGTAGCTCTTATGGTATTAGAGGTATCTTTATTAAGAACAATGAAGAGATTAAAAACTTAGGGGTAATATTTGATAAAAAAAAACAAATCTTTGTCCCTGGCATTAAAAATTTTATAAAAAGAGCCTACCGTATTAAAAATTATAAGAATAAAATATTAATATGCAACACCATGGTACACATTATTCACGAGTACTGTTGTGTTAATCCGCAGCTATAACAAAAGACTTAAATATTTTAAAATGGTAATAGAAGATTTTTAGGCTCGTCTGTCCTGTATATGGCCATTACAATGATAGTTATCCCTTATTTGAAAAATTTAGGTTACGAGTTCCAATTAGAATTTCTTGATCTCCTGTCACTCCACTTTACCCTCCCTAGCGTAGATCAGTTTTAGATGCTAACTCCCCTATGTAAGTTGCTTAACGAATACGGCGGTTTGGTCGACTTTCACGCAGATTGACTCATAGTTGGTTCAGTTAAATAATTTTAATTTAATTTCTACACATGTATTTTTGTCTTTGTATTATTATTTTTTTGTGTTCAAGGTGTACTACTGTATTAATGTAATCAAATACATGGAGAACCAAAACAATTACATGTTTGGTTATTTGTTCAGGTTCAGGTTTCTAAATAATCTACTTGACATTAAAATTGGTGTTTCTTTTGGCCAATGCCGATTTAAAATCCTTGAAATATGTATCAAAATCATTAAAGATCCTTTATATAGTTCTATGATTTGTTCGTAAATATTTTTTATTGCTATATATATCCATGAGCCAAAAATTTTATAAAACAAGCCGACGGTTTTAAACAGGGTTAGATGTTTATGATTTTAAGAGTACATAAAGCGCATTCCAACAATTCAGACTTAAACATATAATTGCAGAAACCAGAGCATTTTGACCATACTTGATTGGTGGCATGATGTATGTAAGTGACGAACTCAGATTTCGCAGAAAATTTTAGAAAAAAAAAGATAATACCTTTCTAAGTTTACTAGTTGTGATTAAGTGGCGAAGCTATTTGCATTTATTTTCAGGCAATGCAACTCTGTTCTCTTATTGCTACACTTAATAAATAATGCAAACAACCTATTTATATTGAAATATCAAATTAAGCTATCATTACTTTTTTGTAAGCTATAATATTCAAAGAAATATATATATAATAAAGATATACATACTGTGAACATATTAAAGACTTTCTTTTTAGTAGTGTAATTAGCTTCAATATTCAATTCATCTAATAATTGCTTAGTATTTATATTTATTGCCAGTATAGACTTTGGCTATAAAGCTAATTAAATACTTAGCATAAAACTAAATATATTACTAAACATATTTTAATTTGTTGGAATGTTGCTGGACACGCTTTTGGTAAAATTTCTCAATACTGACGAGAAAAGCAAATCACTAATGGTAACTAAATTTACAAGGATAAATGGAAGTAATAATAACAATAGTAATATTTTTTACGAAGGAAGCAATCAAATCATATGAAGAATCACAAAAGTGATCTTACATATTAGATTTATTGATATAGGCCTACTTTTAAATAGCGTCGGCACTAGACGGTTCTCAAAATTAAGTTTTACAGGTAAGTTACGCGCCACCGGATCGTAACCTGCAAGAAAAACTGCTGGTGATAAAGTTTTCATTAGTACTTAATGGTTAGCGTTAGTGAAACTGTTAGTGACTTAGCAAACACCTATCTGTCTTAAATCTAATAGTTAAAGCAATTCGACCAAATACAGTTGCTATTTACATTATCATTACATTAAAGTAAGTTTTAAAAATATTTAAAAATTCTTATTGCATTTTACGGCTGTTTTACTACAAGGCATTTTAATGCAAATTCTGAAAAATGCCTTTATACAAATTATTTTCAGTTCAGTAATAACTTCAGTTCAAAACAAAACTATTATTAAACGGTTTTCATTTCTTTTCAATCGCGGGTCAACTTTTAAACTAAATGGCGAACGGTGTTGCTGTAAAGTTTATATACATTGGTAGTTTAGAGTCGATAAATGGTTTTATTACGATTATCATTGCATCATTACGATTATCATTTTCATTGCATTGTCACCGTATATTGACACCCTTATATAGACAGCTTTTATCATTAATAATAGTTACTAAAGGTAATCGTCATTAAAAGGCCGCCCGTGTTGGTATCTAATGTCTGATACCATCATATCAGACATTGGAAGTCTACTGCTGGACATATTCCTGCCCAAGAAAGCAGGATAATTGCCCCTTTTTGCCAGCTTTCGCGAAAGAGATCTTGCTGCCCTTCTCCGCCATGTGCATTAGATCTTCTCTGTTGTGGATAGATATAGCGCCTGGTAAGTCCTATTCTACTATTCTCTTATCTATTACTGGGTAATATTACATAAAGTAAGGGTTAAGAATGCTTATCATTTTTTTTGGTTCGGTTCAGAAGGGAACAAATAATACACACGTTTATAAGGTTACTCCGTATAATTGCGACTAACTTTAAATGTATACCATTTCTTCTATAGTCACGGCGCCTCATTGGAGACGCTGAAGCGACTAAATAAATGTGTCCCAATATCTTCAGTTTATAAGGTTGGCAACGCGCTATCTTCGTCCAGTGATGTTAATTATCAGAAACTATTTAATAGAAAAAGTTATTTAAAATCCATCTCGCCAACTTAGGACTTGTATTTTGTTTTTTATATTCTAACTGCGCTTGTAGATGAGTAGCAGTCAGCGTTTTCGTCTCTCGGTATCCTACAAATGCAGATTCTCATTTATTTTGTAATCAAGTTAAGCGTATTACAGTTGGCAATTGCTCCTGTATAGCCTTTTAATCGATTTCCATCCAATCCAATGATTACACACGCTAGTGTTAAACATTTGTGGCTTTTTGTCACATAAATCAATGCACCTGGAAAGCTCGTAGTGAATTATCACATATTAATGAGATAATAGCGACTGTACTTGATTTTGTCCATTTGTTGATATCGTGACAAATTCATCACAATATTTTATGATTGTATCAATTTCATCAATATTCCAGATTTGTCAAAATACTTTTGTTGCTCTGTTTCTTTTTAATTTGAATGCGTTTAAATATATCTTATTAGAAAATCAAACCGTACAAACGTGATTTGCATTAGATCTCACTCTCACCTATTTCAACTGCCAAAAAGCAGTTCCCGCATTGTTCTATTTTAGTTTGAAAGGTAAAAGGCAGTTAAATTACTGGGTAATGTGACATCATATCCTCAAGTCAACGAGCGTCTGTAGGTCTTGGCGACGCTTACTATCACGTGAACCGCATGCCTGTTTGTCGATTCAGACATATAAAAGAAACCTTTTTTCTTTAATTATATGAGTTTGATAACAATGCATGATTACAATGTTACTGCATCTTTAAAAATTTGTTATTCTATTTTAACAACTAGTTGAAAATTCAAAAATGTTAGAAAATTATATGTAAATATATTTATATAAATATTTATTGTACGAAAAGTTTAGGGGTATTCATATTTGTATAATATAATGGTCAACTCCTAACGGCAAATGTTCATTATTATTGCTAGTATAGAATTCGATACTTATGTAAGTTAATCAATGCTTTGTGAATTAACGGAGCAAGACAAATGAGCAATCTCTCTGTCTGTCTGTATTCTGTTCCTAAGTCGTATAATCAACATTTAGTGCAGTATTAGTATCTATAACAATAATACCGTGATTGTGGCTTTCTGATACACTTATGTAACCGGGCGTTAATAATAGCAGTAACAATTACTGACATAATTACTTGTTCATATTAAAAGCTTCGGAAACGCAAAAATACATCCCGCGTAAGGTAGTAAGCTATGTCACTTACATCGTACGTAGCCTAAGAAGGCTCGCGACATTATAATGATATCACTGGCGCACCGCCAAACTTATGAGCTGAAGACATTATGTCATATTATTCCAGTAACTGCAATATTTTGTTCATTTTTAAAACAGAGTACTGCAAGCTTTGTAGCAGTAAAAATAAAGAGAGTACCTGTTACCAAACCTGTAAACCTTTAAAATTATATTATATTTTTTTTGTATATATTATCATCTTTTTAGGGCAGTTAAATATAAGACTGTTATAAAATAAATATATTCTTATAATTACATCATTCAAACCGCCACGCTGGACCATCGCGATAGTTATGAGAATAAAAATAATTCATTATGTAATTTACAAATATTTTATAAATTTTCTTTTGCTTTATTTCCGTCTTATGTGATAAAAATAATAATTAAAAAAGAATTGAAATAAAACATGTTGTGTACACATATCCTAAGTTACCGTCTTGTTAAGATTATATTTAATTTTGAATATTATTATGCACAAATGACAGTAATCTGTAAGTGTACCTATACTAAATAAATAATTAAATAAAGCCTTCTTGTGGAATACAGTAATAGACGTTCTGTGGAAACTATACTTGAGCGATGTTACAACGAAAACGCAATGAAGATTCTAGACAAAAACCCTAATATAAATAGAAGTGATCTATCGTGTGAATATAAAAAAAACCAATGAACTGAAAACCACTGGTACTTTTAAAAGTTAGCTACAAATTAAAACGTGATCTAAATCTTCAGTATATATAATGGCTATCTTACTTAAAGGTCTGCTTAACATTCTGTGAGCTTCCCTACGAATATTTAAGTAGGAATTGTATTCTTGCAAAGAATAGGCCGCGAGTGGCATAAAATTTTAAGGCTCCAGCTCCCAATTTAGCGCACGCAAATGGCCGCGGTGCAATCAAAAGGTTGATTGTGCATTATTAAAGTATTGCTTCCCGCAGTTCCCGGGACGAAGTTTCGGTTGGTCTTTTTAGTTCTAAAATGTCACTTTGTCAGGAAAGAATTACTGTTCTAGGCGAGTTCGTGATTTTAACCATTCTAATTGTATACTTTTATTTGGCGTTCAGAGAATTATGCACGGCCTAATTTTGATATTTTGAAACAGTGTTTAAAACTGTTTAGTTCGTCAAACCTTTGAGTGCCAAGCAATCAGGACGTTAATTATTCTTATGATGTCCAAGTGAACTCTGTAACTTAATATCATTTTGTATTGTAATATATTAAACGCCAAAATTATTTATAGAAACATCCAGGATTATATGTACATTTTTATTGTAGTTTAACAGAGCCCCGCGGCTTTACCCGCATAGTTCCGTTGTTAATAATAAACAATAAAATGAGTTTAAGTAACTCCTTATAACAACAGCTATCTGCTAGTGTTAGTCGGTCCAGGCATCATCATCATCATCATTACAACCATTGGAAGCTCCCCAAGAAAGGGGGAATATTGCCCAAAATTGTCGCGCTTGGCAAGCGTGTTGGCAATCGCAGAGCGCAGCTTTCGAGACGGGAATGCTGCTGCCCGTCCCCGCCCTGTGCATATGAGTTACATTGTCTTGGCTATACCTGTCAGTTCTGGAACCTTAGTCACCTCTTACGACACCTGATATAGAGGAAGGTACTATTTTACTATACAATACTATTTTACAATAGTAAACTAAAAATATTTAAATGGTTATGAGATAATAGTCCATGAGATATACCGACATTATTGTCTTAACTGATTCCCTTTGTGCATCCTGAAATATACTAGTTCCTTGATATTCTTAAATCTCTCCGTATTCTGCATCAGACTTTTTCTAAAAATATCTATAATTAAGTCCGTGTACGTCTTTTATAGTGAATGATTTTTTAAATAAAAAGAATAAATTAGGCATCATTTTCAATATCTTAAAAGAATAATACAGAACCCTATTCAAGATTATTATATTAGAATAAAAGTTTCTCATACACCATACATAAAGTTTATACTGTGCATATAAAACAATTCGTCTGCGGAATCATAAAAGCAGTCGCTATGCAAACGAAAGGTAAACAATAGTTTTGTGGATAAATAAATTGGGACTGCTTGCTATTCAAGTATGAGACAGTCAGTCTATCGCGGCGAGCGTTTTGCGGTTGGTGCTATCTCTTATGGGTGTACATTAATTAAACTGGCTCATAAATGCAGGTGGTGGGTGTCCTGGGGCGACTTCGTTTTGTAATTTACGTCTAGTCTATTTGTTTTAATGACTTGCGAACAACGCTGTGGTTGCACTTATAGTCGCGAATGTGCCACCTAGGTGGGACTGCGCTTTATTTTGCTGTAATGCAAGATATAATGCGGTATATTTATTAATGAATTTATAAATTAGCCAAATGTTTTAAATGCTATGATAATATTGGCTTATATTGTGAATGTTTTAACATTTTTTTATTTCTCGGAATGATACATACTTCCTAATAAATTAAATTGTAATAAAAATAATAGATTAGTATTTATACATACATGAGTACGAGTTAAGAGGCTTAAAGTATTTGTGTTGCGGATATAAAACATATATAATACCTAGACGCAAAAAATATATATAAATAAATATATGTCATGGGCGGGGATCGAACCTACGACCCAAGGAGTATAAGATACTTTGGAATACGTGATCGGGCCCGCCATTGAATTTGTTGTTTAACTAGATCGATGATCTTTCTCTATTCAAAATTGTTTTACATGCTTCACCAAAGGTAGGCTACATTGGTACAAATTATATTTCTACAGCAATGTTGTGTTCTAATTTATAAACTGAAAGTGGCTGTTAATCCACGGAGTACTGTGGTCTTACTGTTTCTATACTTGTTACGAGTATCTCGCCGCGGCATTTCGACTCCGCATTTTTTTGTGGTGGCCCAGGATTTATTATAACTACGCCGAACTATGATCGCGTCTAGTTTCCCTTACGCCCGCTATATTGGACACTGTCGAGTTTTAAGAGTTTGCAAGTTTGAGACTTTATACTCACAACAGTGCAGGTACGTGAGAGCGTAACTAACGTGGTTAAATTTTACGCCCACATGATTGAAATTACTACGTCTGTTACTACGTCTGAAAATATGGGTAATGTTCATCATCTATCTCTTTTGTATGAAGCTTATATATAGATAAAAAAGGTTGATTCTTGCGTTGTCACAAGCGTCTATAAATAAATGTGGTTCGTTATGATCATAGCAGCAATAAATCGTCCACAATTATTGGTAGTAGACCTCATACAAAGGTCGTCTGCATTGGCACATCACTCTTACCTAATTTTACAGCTAAATGGCAATATTTGCATTGTTGTGTTCCGGTTTAAAGGGTAAAAGGGAGAGTCGGTAAAATTATTGGACAATGTGACAAATTATCTTCAGGTCACAAGGATGGCAACGCGCTGGTCATATTCTTGTGATATAACGAGCGTCTACAGGCTGCGGTGATGCTCACTCGAAAACTGTATGCTTCTTTGTCGATCAGGTATGATAAAAAAAAAATAGAGAGTAGCTTTGCGATTTGAAAACTGCCCATCCTCTCTCCCTGTGAATATTTTTTAGTGAATATAGCGCCATCTGTCAGGCAGTACTTATAACACCTGCAAGGGCAAGTGCTATCCTACTCAGCCTTTACACTAAGGTCTTATTTTAACCATAAAACAATATTCAATATTTTTTTCAAAATATGTCAGTTTTATTCTATAGGAACTAGAAATGTTCTTATAGAAATATTAGCATCGATATTTATCAATGTGTCAAAAACAAACTGTCAAAAACTCAATTGTAATTATGCTCTTTAAAGTAAGATCTCTTTTTAATTTCTTTGCTCCCAGTTTATTCTAGCTTGTTTATTTTTAAAGTGATTTAATGAGAGTATTAATTAACAAGAAAGTGCTTTTTATTAATTATCTTCCACCGTTTTATAGAAAAACCGGTATAGAAAAAATAAACTAACCTCATCATCTTAATAGCTGTGGATCGTTCGATGAGAATGTTGTATGTTAAAATAAATTATATGAAATTAGGTATTGCTAACAACTTCTTCTAGAAATTTATTACCACAAAAGTGGCAAAAAAGTGGCCTATTTGATGGTAGGCGGTTACAACAGAGGCATTATTCACGTGTTGCCAACCCCTTAAAACCCAATTTAGGACCCGCTTACTTTTGAAAGAACTCCACACCTTAGTCGTTTAGGATCACCTCCATACGGAGCTTACTCCAAAACCTTAGTCTATGCAGGAGGAAATATCTCCGAAACCATTGGATAGATGAAAAATTTACTAGATCATAATTTTTTGTGTTTTACATAAATAATAAAAAAATATAGGTTAACTAAAATAACTTGAAATTATATTAAGCCTATGTCACTCAGACGTATAATTATTATTAACTTGTGTGCTTGCAGCTATTGTGATGTAAAAGAGAAACAAACATCCATTCATAAAATTCGCACTAACTTAAATCGTTTCAAGGATTACAATAAAATTCAAATTTCACATAAATCAACTTTTATGGCACTACTATTTGGATAGAATACTTATAAATGGCAATCAAATATTTACCAGACAATATTTCACCAAGCGCCATCTTTTATTCTGTAGTTTAAAAATGTATGCACCTATTTTACTTGAGAAATGAGAATTATCTCATGAATCAATTGCGCAATCACTACAAATACTGTTTCATCGATCATACAAATGTAACGTATCAATTCTTAGTCACTGAAGAAATAGTCCATAAGTAAATAAGTACACTACGTATATTGAACTGTTACACCAAATAATCAATGTGGATGTATACAAGTGACTAGTGAATCAAATAACAATATATATTTGATTATAAAATAAGCTAACTTTTAATGCTTTACCCTAATATACTGTGTAGAATGATCAAAACGTTCTCGTAAATCCGTAATTAATAAATGTAACTTCATGTCAATATCGTCATATTATATACATTTCGACAATCTGTATATAATAGGAAGAAACATCGCTAATAGCTAAAATATCTTACTAAATTTTAAAATAAAGTTTGGAAATGGTTTATACCTAATCTACTATGATAAATAACGGGGCATATTTTAAGCGATACTTGCATACAGAAACTCTACCGTCAAATTAAATTATGAATATAAACCTTGATACTTAATTAATTAATACGACATCGAATACACAATAACTCTATAATAATTACTAGGGCCTTCTGTTATAATTTTAACATAATACTTTTTACATACTCTCTGACTACGTTTGGTGTTTCATTACACATATAGAGTCAGAAATAAAAATATAGAGGCAGAAAAAAACAGGCTGAAACTAAGTAATTATGTAAAGTCTTATCGCAAGGAGCAATTTCTTTCATGCAACCTTTGAATGCTAAAAGTTAATAAAATGCATAAGGCATTTAAGAAGTACCTACGTCATATTATATTAAATAAAAGGATCGTGCCAATTTTAAGGAAAAACTAGATACAATATTTCAAAGAATCAAACCGCTGCTTGATATTTTATTTCTTACTTACGACTACACGAGTTACGAAACGACTACGAGTTGTCAATGGATCTACAATTAATTATCAGACGATGCATGTAAGTCCTCCAATGAATATATTTGGAGTGTATTCAAGATGCGCGATTCATTATCAGAAGCGGGAGAGGAGAGTAAGAGGCAAGTTTTAATAATGTAGGCCGGTTGGCAAGGCACCGGTTTCCTTCCATTCATCCCCCCTTTCCGGTTGGCGCAATTAAACGGCCGACTGTTCCGGTACTTAAAAAACTTTTAAAGTATAGGCTCAGACAATTTGGGCCCGTATATTGTTGCAAATGATGAAAACATTATTTATGTTTGTGCTCATTGTTGGATTTTATTTTTATGGCCACGTCCACTTTGTTCAGACGCTATTTTGACTGTGAAATGTTGGGAGTTATTTTCGGGAATTACGTCGGGCCCTAACAGCGGTGTGAAGTTTTAATTTTACGGTTTAAAAGCCTGAACTCGAATGGGATTGGTACTGAATTTTATGTATGGTAAATAACGGATTTGGATGCAAATACTATATGGGTTTTGTTTTACCGAAAGGTAAACGCGTATTTTACTCGTGCACGCCAATTTTCTTAAGCGATGACTGAGCAGCTTTTGAAATGAGCAACGTTGCTTTTTTTCTTAATAACTTTCCATTCGTCACTGTTAGTCCGCACATTTTTGCAAAGCAGCATCTAAGTAAATATCTCGTGTAAGTTACGTCATGAAAATTGTATATTTAGTAACTTACTGCTTGCTTGGTTCTTGGGTAATTCAACTTCGTACCACGTTTACTTTTTAGAGTTATATATTATTTGATCTTAATAAATTATAGATTACGTAATAATCTGATATCCATATCATTATGATGATGTTTTAAGATCCGCTTTAACGTGATTGCGTAAGACACATCCGTTTGTGTATAATTGAGTAATAGAAAAGATGGTAATAACGGCATCAAACAAATTTCAATATAGTCTTAGAACACGAATAATTAAATTTTATTTTTAACAATATTTTTTTAGCACACAGAGGACACTAAGAAAAATTCAACGATTAAGGTTTTATAGCACAACGGTAGAGCAAGGGAAAGAAGCGATACAGGTTCAAGATCCACCTTAAGTCCGAATTTAGTCAAATATTAATATTTATACAATTTTTATACAAAATCCAACTGTGTTTTGTTATTAATCCATCAATTATTGTATTACTGTAAATGGCAGATTTTTATTGTTACCTATGAGATGGCTTAAACTGTCTAGAACAAAAAGCATACATACAAGGAGAATCAACGCCAGAGAGATGTCTCCAGGAATATATCGAAATATCATTGCCAGTGTTATCTCTATACTACAGACAAACAAGCTTTGAAACAAAGACAGACATAGGACGGTATATGTTCAGTGTATGCAGTATATACGCCTACGAATTCCGAGTTAATAACTCAGACGTGCTTCGACATTTAAATGTAAACACGCATATAGCACGAATGCCTTTTGTAAATACTAGAAAAGAGGAAACTCTTTTCGTATTTTTAAAATAAACTTTTAACACCCGCCGCAGATTAGTGGGTTTTGTTTACCGCATAACGGGTACGGGGAACGCAAACTAATTGCGCCCTTGAAACGAGAGCCGCGTAAACAATGTTTATAAAAGGTACGGAATAGACCGTCTCCGTAATACCGCGTACACTGTATATACGCTGAATGCGGTAACTCGAGTGGATTCCAGACGTATATATCCAGCTAAGCGTCAGCCATAACAAGATTATAAACCAATCTTGTCTTAGTATTGATACACATACAGTTGGCATCCTTTGTTAATAAACTGGATACGAGAATATGTTTTGTTGGTTGTTTTGTAGGTTAAGGTGTTCTGAGAAACGTTCTATCGCAAGATTCGATCAAAGCGAACAACAATTTTCTTTTTATTATTAAAAAAAAATTATTATACATTTTTAGGTGAAATAAGTAGTCTTATCAATTTCATTCAACTAATCTCCAGATAAAAAACGTATAACGGTAAACAAAAAAAATGTAATTTGAGCTGTATTTTAACATAAGCCATATTTAAATTGTAAGCTATATATTTTTTTAAGAGGTCTGTTTAGAAAATTACAAAATTAAATTAAAATGTTAATGTGTTTAAAAATACAGAAATAACAATTAATGTTTATATCATGATACACTAGCATTCCACCCTTTCCAGTTAAACATTTTTTTAAACCGTTGTCGCAAATTAAATATTTTAATATTTCTGATTTGATTTTTAACCGAAAAACTGAGCGTAGATCTTTTATTTAGACTTCTTATAGCATTTTCATGTTAAATCTGAAACAAAGACAGTTAGTACAATATAAAATTGTGTCTGACAAGTTGAAACGTTTTACATTATTGACTTAATTTTTTGTAGAATCATGCTGAATTACTAAAACGTCAATTCCGGGGTAGGGGGGGGGGGTTAAAAATAAAATTGGTTAGGGGTGTGGTCACTGATTATTGGGCAACCTTATGCCTGATTGTATCCCCATGCCTTTTGTCGGCCGTCGTTGAGGGCAGATAAGTTATTTGCAAGAGAAGAAAACTTATAGCATGGCCGTCCTAATGCGGTCGTTCATCATTTGATGGGCCGAGACTGCACGCGTTCACTGGCAAACGCATATTTGCATTAGATAGGATCACCACCGTCTCTTCACGCAATCGGGCCTGTCAAATACCCAACAAAAATTATAAACTGCCTTATTTATCGCTTAGCTAGTGAGCATCACAAAAAAGTGATAGTTGAAGTGCTACTTAATAAGTGCTTAATATTCTAGTCAAATGAAGCAAAGGTACTGGCTCGCAGTTATTTATTCCACCGCGGCCGCCTTATTACATTGCGCGAGTACCGCCACAAAGCCTCAGCCGTGCCTTATCTGCCGACCAAGAGAGCCTCTAAGCCAGGTTGTTACCTCGGAACACATTGTAACACATTATGCCAGTCCCGACCTAACGCCCCATCCTCACATAATAAGAATATGTAGTCTTATAACATTACGCTCCTTGACAATATGCCATTAGATATCGCTGTGCATAAACGATAAATGCAACTCTGATGTAAAATGCAAACTCTTTGCATTCTATGTTTGAAGCGATAGCTGGGGGAATGACTATGAATTTTCTATCTAGTGCTCGGAACGTATATGTGTATTTGCTTTGAAATATTTTATTTTAGATAGTTCAGATTATTTTAGAATAAAAAAGAACTTGATTCTTTAAAGTTTAACTCGACCATTGTCACTTAACAGGTTTTTCTCTTGTAAGGAAAAATATACAAGCGTGTGCATCAAATATTTAATTAAAGTGTGTTTTTTAACATACACCTTCTTGTTTTGCATATCTTTACATATCTTTCGTACAAACAAAGGAAGAATGTAAAAACTTTAAACCTTATGCGATTCGCTATAGTTCCTCCGCATTTCATGCAAGCCTATATTTATAATTCAACGAAAACAATATTACATTTGAGAAATTACATAATAAAATTGCGCAGAGCTATTTCATATATTTGCAAAGAAGAGCACATAACAAACACGTTAAAATAATAATGTACCTACAAAGTTTAAAATGATTTCACAGAAGTGTACACATACATCTTGCTCATATGGAAGTTCATTTCCCTGCGTTGAACTAACTTCCACCGGCGCTTATGCACAAGCCACTGGCAAAGGGGAGCAAGTATATTGTAAGGTATAATACGTCTCATTTGCAGAAATTAATGGTGAAGTTAGCACAAAGAGAAGTCTAATAATTTTCCTCTATATATACAAGAGCCCAACATAATTAAAACAGATGCATTGTCTCGTAATATTTTCTAACATTTACGCGTTCACTATTCATAATAAAACTACATTTTTAACTTTAAAATGGGGTTTATATAACTTTTTACATGTTTAATTTGACGTTTCAGTTATTTTGCGGAGACCGTTCTCAAAATTAACAAAAGATGTTATGTCAGAATTTAAAAGTTACAATTACTAGCTTTAAGTTTTTAATTGATTGTGGGTTTTTACTTTGCACATGCGCGTTCCTATTTACGCAGTAGGTGCTTACAGAATCTTATAATCTGGCTGTGCTGTGTTTGCTTCGACTTTTGATCAAATGTATAACAGGCAGGTGGCATTTTCTAACCACCTGAAATTAAAATATTTTAACTTCAATAGCTACGCGAAGCATCCGAGGAATTAAAAGGTTTTCCTTCGCGGGAATTAAGGTTTGTCAAAACCTGTTGTAGTGGTTGGGTTTGTCTTATGCTCACACACTACAGATTTTCCAATCCTATATGTATTGATTATTTGTTATATGGTCTATGTTTGAATTTCTTTTAGTTTGACCGATGTTATAGATTAGGTAAGTTTTACTTGAGGTAGACCTCATAATAAAATGGTCGCCTGCATTGGTACCTCACTCTCACCTAGTTCTACCGCCAAATAGCAGTATTTTCATAACTGTTTTCCAGATTTGAAGGCTGAGAGAGATAGTAAAATTACTGGGTAAATTTCATATCTTCAGTTTACAAGGTTGGCTATACATTAGTGATATTCTTGTGATGACACGAGCATCTATAGGCTGCGGTCACGTTTGCCATCGGGCGGACCGTATGCTTGTTTGCTGACTGCATAATATAAAAAAGAAAGACCACATTTAAATTCAAGCTTCAATCATATATGTAAATTGATCTAATAAATAGTTCAGTATCCCAAGAAGTACATAAAGATATGTAAATAACTAAGCATTTACAACGTTATATGACAGAAGAGTATGTTCAATTTTGAAGTTCTAATGGATAAGGTAAGATCTTTTTTCTCTAGTGACAAACTAATCCTAAGTGGCTTGAAGTATTTCTGAAGATTATTGACAGGCCTTTTAGTTATTTATGGGTTAGGTTACATTATAGGTTTGACTAAAATCCTAATATTTTTTTATTGTCATTCTTTTTAACATCAACAATATTTAACAAATCTCCGAAATCAGACCTTTTGTTGCTCACTCAAACACAAATGTTATAAATTCATACAACATCATAATGTCAGAGACATCAGACAACAGAGAAATCAGAAATATAATACATAGATAAATATATTTGACACACATAGAACCAAACCAATATCATTATATATAAAAAATTTCCTGGGTGGGAATCGAACCCACGACCTTCGGCACACAAGATACCTAGAGAACTTACTACAATATGTGCCATCAAGCGAAGTGAGAATTCTAGGAAGGACTAAAAATCAATTGAACAATCTCTATAAACTATTTAATATATCATTTTTATTTACAAATCACATATCGGTTTCGTCGTCATATTAATTTCACAAAGTAAACGCCAAAATTGTTTTGTACTTATTCGAATTGATCACACGCGTGATACGGTTTGCTTACTCGAGTCGTTTTAAACATTCACGAATTCGTGTCACGATATCAGAAAAACAAAGTCGGCCCCGTGGCTTAAGCGTTTTCATGTCTTTGTACAATAATCCTTTCAGAAAAGTCCGCGGTCATAATCTGGGTACCAACGGTCAAGCAGACCACAATAATCGCTGGCGAGACGTCAGTCACACGAGGGTTGGAACCAAGGATGGAACTGAAGGGTTGGATTATAAGGGTCTAATTCTCTGAGGCAACAGGATTATTAATATTCAAAGCCACGGATGATGGTCCTAATTTACTTTTATTTAATATTCAATTACAGGATTTGTGAGCCTATCACTGGGTAAATTATACAAGATTACGGTGCGGCTGCATCCTGGATGTGTTTTGATTGAATTTCAGATAGTTGTTGGCAGGATTAGACTCGATGGCAATATCATATTTTACACGAACCAATTTTGTTGTAACTGTTTAAATTTATGATTTAAATTTAAAATTTACGTTAAAAATTAGTAACGATTATATGGCTTTCAATCAACTAACCTTTATTAAAAAAATATTTAATTAACAGATGTTTATAAAATTACTAAATATGATACGTTTCCTGGAAATAAAAATAATGTTAGTATATTTAAATAAATAATAAGAGCAAGGCAGAGCAAATAGGAAAGATTGTTAATATCGTCACCATTTCCACAAGCAAATAAAGTATGAGCAAGAAATTCTCTTTAATAAGAAAATGTAATAAATACTGTCGTAGGAGAAGCGGGAGATCTTTTCATTTGTGAAATTACGTTCAGTATTATAATACTAAAGTACACATTTGGCAACAGCACAAATCAAATTGCGGTTTTAATTTAATTTCTCATACACCGCCACATGCAAGTATAATATGCCAAATATGTAAATAGTCTGAAACTAATTTACAAAGTCCAAACAGTTATACTATTTTATACAAGCATTATAAAAGTTGGGTTTTAATTAACGCCGTGAAACTATTAGCCGAGATTAGAATATGTTGATCCAACTTTTGGCACAACGAAGAATGTTCAACGGTATTATGAACATAAATTTTTAATATTATTTTAGTATTTCCATTGAACGTAGTCAATGGAAATGATTAAACCAAAAGATACTAAATATATTGTTTCGATATTTTATAAAATATTAACAAAACATTCATTTATTTATTTAAAAGAAAAGTATACTTTTTACTATAGGTATTTCAAAAACCAGTATAGGACATCATAGACTCATAGACAAGTGCAGTCAAAACATTGATTAATACACATTTAACCAGAACTACTACAGTTAGCATAAGCAACACACGGACGACTTGTAAATAACAACACAGGCTTCATGATATATTTAGTTATACATATTGTTCGCTTTCATTAGTAAGGAATAAGGTATTCTTTTAAGTTGTTCTTTAAATTTATTTCGGTGATTTAGTTTTAATAGGCTATAGAAGGTTGTTAGTTAGTTTTGGTTCTTGATATTATAACAATTGTTTTCAATAAAGACTATTGTAGCGAGGTAGGTATAGTAGTTTATTGTGAGTTATGGCACGAGTATTATATTTATGATGTTCAGGTATTTCTCATGGAAGAAATGTTGTGCTAGTATAACGTATTAAATGTTGTCATGTATAGGTATATTTTTGCTATGATAAAACGTTTTATTTATTCTAATAATCAGTGTTTATGTATGTAGGTGCAATTGTTTCTAATATACTTGTTTGTAGCTATATTAAATTTAGATATAATTGTTTCTTTCTTCCATAACAGCTTAATCCATAGTATATTATGCTTATCACTAAAGCTTTGTAAATCTTCAACAGTATTGTATGTTTTTACATTTTTCGTTGTATAATTGGAAGTTTTGCCAATATAGCACACAACTTATCATAAACATAATGGATGTGGTTGGCCCATTTTAATCGAATGTCAATTATCAGGCCTAGAAACTTTAATTTTTTATTATTTTTTCTTTCCACTATTTATAAATTAGACCTGCATTATGAGACTATTTAGATAATTGCGTGAAATCTGTTTTAAGTTCCCTAAAGGATTTGCTTCTATCATTATTAGCTACTATGAGGCATGTATCATGAGTAAACAGAGATATATATATATATATATGTATGGTATAACTCACAATAAACTACTATAACCTCGCTACAATAGTCTTTATTGAAAACAATTATTATAATATCAAGAACCAAAACTAACTAACAACCTTCTATAGCCTATTAAAACTAAATCACCGAAATAAATTTAAAGTACAACTTAAAAGAATACCTCATTCCTTACTAATGAAAGCGAACAATATGTATAACTAAAAATATCATGAAGCCTGTGTTGTTATTTACAAGTCGTCCGTGTGTTGCTTATGCTAACTGTAGTAGTTCTGGTTAAATGTGTATTAATCAATGTTTTGACTGCACTTGTCTATGAGTCTATGATGTCCTATACTGGTTTTTGACATACCTATAGTAAAAAGTATAGTTTTCTTTTAAATAAATAAATGAATGTTTTGTTAATATTTATTTTATAAAATATCTAATTAATATATTTAGTATCTTTTGGTTTAATCATTTCCATTGACTACATTCAATGGAAATACTAAAATAATATTAAAAATTTATGTTCATAATACCGTTGAACATTCTTCGTTGTGCCAAAAGTTGGATCAACATATTCTAATCTCGGCTAATAGTTTCACGGCGTTAATTAAAACCCAACTTTTATAATGCTTGTATAAAATAGTATAACTGTTTGGACTTTGTAAATTAGTTTCAGGCTATTTACATATTTGGCATATTATACTTGCATGTGGCGGTGTATGAGAAATTAAATTAAAACCGCAATTTGATTTGTGCTGTTGCCAAATGTGTACTTTAGTATTATAATGTTGGCCCATTTTAATCGAATGTCAATTATCAGGCCTAGAAACTTAAAAGTTTTATTATTTCGTCTTTCCACTATTTATAAATTAGACCTGCATTATGAGACTATTTAGATAATTGCGTGAAATCTGTTTTAAGTTCCCTAAAGGATTTGCTTCTGTCATTATTGGCTACTATGAGGCATGTATCATGAGCAAACAGAGATATATATATATATATATATATATATATATATATATATATAAGTTAAAAAGCTTCTGCGTTACCAGTTATAAATAAAAAAATATCAGTAAGAATGAATTTAGCATCTTACTTTATGTGAATTGCAAATGGAGCGAAAGATTGTATTTAAGTGGATTTATTCAGGCAAATCTTTCCTAACGAATTGTTTGCTTTCGCAAAACTTTAGCAATCCCAAAATATTAAATCCTGGAATACTTTGTCCCATGAATTTAATTATTAAACTTTCTTTATATACAATTTTCAATGTACAATATGCCAAATACTGTAAAACAAATGATATACAGATAGAGTATGAGAAGATATAAGTATTCAAATTATAATGAAAGGTTTCAAAACTACATCACACTTTTTATCATGATGTATGATTAGGCATAGTAATCATGATAAAAAAATATATTTACGCAAGTGGGATTCTAACACTGTTTTGAGGGAAAGTTTAAATATCCACTTAGTTTAAATCTCCCCACCAGCATCTCTACAAATTTTCACAGCTTTCAACTAAACCTAGCTGCAAAGATTTTTTTGAGCCTGTTTATAGTTAGCATCTCTTTATCTCTTGGAGGGAGGTATATCTAAGGAAATATATGTTTATCCTGCTTTTTTGGGATGGAATAAATACCATACACATCAACTTATAATAAAAACGCTGTCCATTATGAAGTAAATATAGTAGAGATCACTATAAATTAAAAAATCTTATTAAAATTTTTAGGTTAATCTACAATATGACATAGATACGCTTTGACAGAGGCATAGTTTTCAGACGTTTAGTGTTTGCAGTAGCAAACACTTTTGGTTGTATAGTATTTTCTCTAATTGCTTTAATCTCTTAAAACGAACGATGTCATAAAAGCGAAAACAGTTATATATGACCTAGATTTAAGTCTTTATTTAAATAAGAAAGGATCTTTTAATAATGCTACCAGTGTTCGTAGTTTCACTCGCGTTAAATTGTGAAACTTTCATACTAACTTTGCACGCCTTTTTACCCCTGTAAGGGATGATATCCAAAAAGGTTTTTACATGTGCTTCATAACTTTCAATGAGAATTTAATTCGAATAATTTCAAAAACAGCATAGTTTCTTATCAATTTTGCACTCACGTTTTACCCCCTTAGGGAGTGAACCATCCAAGTCTCTTATTAATACTCCCCAATGTTATAAAAGTAACCTCCGTAAAAACTTTCAAGTGTCAAACGCTGTTTTAAGTGCTACGTTGATATGTCAATCAGTTGATATATATATATATATATATATATATATATATATATATATATATATCATACATACCCTAATAACCTTATGGGGTTAACAAAAGTTGTTTAAGCAAATATGCCAATGAGTTGCAATCTTATTAACAAAAAAACAGTTTATAACGAACTATCACTTGCCTAATGACACCAATGCATAAAATCCTATACATCGTGAGGATTATTATCAGAAAATTAATTATTAAGGAACGTTTTTATCTAAATTAAATCGGTCCAAGCAACTTGAACTGTTAAGTCCGCTATGGTGAATTACGCGAGCCACCAAAAAAGAACCTGCAAGTATAAGTGCGATGTTGAGGTGCTAGTCAAATTATCTGTACACTTTATGGGTGAACGGACATCTTACGTTGCACTTGCCGCTGCGTGTTTTATTATCTGGAACGTCACTGATGAACTGTCGGCGGTCGATTCTACTTCTTGTGGGGCCTGCCCGTTGCCATGTCAACTTTGTTAATCCACTGGGGATATATTTGTGATGTGTATCACGGAAACGTAGTCTACGTTTCGTGTCTCTATCATTATATTATTTTAAAATTATTTATTTTACATTGATAGCATTAAAATGTAATAAGACCGTACTTAATGTTTTACATTGTTTTTCTGAAAATTAGAAAGCGTAACTAATGGTCTTATTTCTTTACTCTTACTTTTTTGTTAAATTATTATGCGTAGGGTACCAGCATAGTTTTACCATAGACAAAATACTGTACAAAGTTGTATTTAACATGTAAATATATATTTCTGCCGTGAGGTACCGGCTGAGTAAATAGTACATCACTCTGTACTAGGTGTCGTAAGAGGCGATTAAGGTACCAAAATCGACAGATGGCGGTATATCTATCCGAAACAGTCTAGCTCAAATGTAATGGGTCGGGATGGGTAGTAGCATCTTTGTCGCAAAATTGCACTCCTAAATTGCCATTACGCCTGACCAACTCTGCAACTATGGGCAAATATCGCCCTATCTTGGGGAGTATCTACAATAATTATGAAATCTAACGATATTGTTTCACCCTAAGCAAATATTTATCATGTTAACTAAAGCAAGCTTGGCCAAACTATATAATCTTTAAAGCAAAAACAGCAATAAAGAAAATACAACAATAAGTTTATACTATTTCTCCACTTTGGTTTAAAATGACAAATATGGCGTGGATGTAGATACGAGAAACGAAATGTACAGAAGACAGAGCAAACACGGCTATCGAAGCTCCCGAGTCGGTTAAATCTCTGAGGGCGGTCCTTAGATATTGCGTTGTTCCTATTATATACTATGGCTTTTTGAAGCCAACTTTATTACTTGTCTATAGCTGGACTAATATGACGTCAATCTCGCCGGCTGATTGACGCTGTCGACGTGAATAGACTTAACAATTCTCTCACAGGGGGAAGAAATGGCTCGTTTAATAAGCAAAACTATGCCTGCGCATTTCTCATACTTCTCTGTTGCTCTAGAAAGCATCCATTAAAAGCGTGGTTACTAAGCTTCAGCTACAAATTAAATCTAATCAAATAAAATATTCTTTATTCAAGTAGGCCCATTACAAGCACTTTCGAATCGTCAAATAATAAATGGTACACTTTTTTTTTAATATGAAGTGCTAAAATACAATGTATTCATAATACTGATGACCTTGATGACCCGACGGGATCATAAGAGACATTTAACATTTAAGCCTACCTTATACAAGTCTGCCGGCACCAGACGAGACTTAAAAATAATGCAGATTCATTACACGAGCCACCAAAGAGTAACCTACGAGAAAAACTGGTGGTGACAAAGGTTCCATCAATACTAAATGACGGGCCCGATGGTGCAAATGGTAGTGATTCTATCTTATACGCCAGGGGTAGTGGGTTCGATTCTCACCCAGGAAAAATATTTAAATATGATATTAGTGTTTGTTCTGTGTCTCGTGTTAAAAATATATATTTAAGTATTATATTTGTGGTTCTTCTGTTCTGTTCGATGTCTGTAACATAAGTGCTTTGAGCGACATACCACGGAGTCAGGTCAATGTATGGGATGTTGTGAGAATATATGAATACTAAATAGTTAGTGTTCATAGAACCCCTACCGGCGTCGGCGCTAACAAACTGTTGTATTAAAGTTAGGTTCATCATCATAATCATCATACCAGCCTTTGAAAGTCCACTGCTGGATAAGGAGGTTTTATGCCCATTATTGCCGCGCTGGGCAAGCGTGATGGCAATCGCAGAGCGCAGCTTTCGCAACGGGGATTCTGCTGCCCACCCTCGCCTTGTGTATTTGAGCTGCACTGTTCTGGGTGGATGTACCGCTATCTGTCGATTCTGGTACCTTAGCCGTCTCTTGCGACACCTGGTGCAGTGGGAGGTACTATTCAACTCTGCTGGTACCGCACGGCAAAAGCTAGGTTAGGCAATCTAGGTTAGGACAATTCAATCACAGGCAGATTTATGATTAATATAATCTTTAACACTATAATATTCTAAAGTTATAAATAAGCATACTCTTTACGTATTTTTTAAAATAATTAATCAGTAAGCTTGATACCTGACACACAAGATGGACAGCATTGGTGGAACCCATGTAACTACTAGGTTTTCTTGCAGGTTTTTTTCTGGTGGGTAACATAATTAATCTGCTGTTAACTTAGTTATTTATCCTACTCGGTATGTTATGGTTCTGGCAGAGTAGAATTGCATCTTCCCATGTACCAAGTGCCGTAGGAGGCGACTGAAACATGGCGATATATCCAACCGAAAAAGTATTGAAATACAACTTGTTGTATTTGAAAGCGATAATGGGCAGCAGCCTTTTTGTCGCGAAGCAACACACTGCGATTACTCAAACAAGCAGTTATAGGCATAAATCCTTCTTTTTGAGGAAGCTTATTTATGACGACTTATAATGACTGATATGATGAAACTTAGTTTCAAGACACATCTAAGTCCGGCAGAGTAGTTTAAGGTAGGCCTAGGTTCATCAGGGTCATCTGTATTAGCGGGAATTTTGAATTAAATTATGTCCTTATTGGAAATATTTTTGTTGCTATTATCGATTTTTATTTTGTTGAAGGTTTGAAAGTGTTTCTAAAGGTTCTACTTGAATAAAGTATATATGACATTGTCTTTGACTTGAACTTGGACTTGACATTGATGTTAGCTTTGATGTGTGGACTTTCAAGGGGTCACGAAATCTCAACAGGACGAATTTTGACGGGAGTTCTCAAAGGCGCCACTAAGGCACATACCTCATCTTGAGGAGTCATCGTTTGGTAGAATTACACAACTGAAAGCCGATTGCGCTCTGATTTACTAGTGCGGCTGGGTGATTTGAAACAAGTGTGCTTGTGAGAGGGTGTTTGAGATGGCATGGGGCGAGGTGCGATAACTAGCGTTAGTTTTTATACGCAAGTAGTATTTACTAATATGTTGACCTTATCACACACGAATCTCTTATATTCTTTACCGCTTTATCGTACCCGTACAGGATCCATTATTGCGTTATGCTAACAGTCTTTACCAATAGGTGGGCAATAAAGCGATTGAGTATTTCTAAAATACCACGGGGTAACATTTAGTCTCTAAGAAGACGAATTGTACTTTGTGTATAAAAGAAATATTTTACTTGGAAAAAAACGACGTTACTCGTGTAGCAAGTCAGATACAGTTGAGTAAATTTGGAATTTTCTGAATAATTATGAATTAATTAGGTTTTTTTTGCATTCTCTTCTTAAAAATGACAATAATTTTTTTTGCAATTCAGTTATCGCAAGGTTCAAATCAAACAAAATATTGAAAAAACCTCTGAAATTATAGACTTTGGTTAAAATTAAATTACACTAAGGATACATATATAGATCCGAGATAAGCAATACGTTATTGAGAGAAAGAGAATACAACAAAATAAAATAGATTTAATTAAAGTCTATGCAACAATAGCAGGGAATACTATATCTATTCTGAACTCTAAACTCTTTTGTACAAATGACATAATGGCTAATACAAATAAAGTATGTCTGTATAGGAACAATTATCTAAATAAAAATAGCATCATATTACATCTGAATTTCGTATTCAAGACACCTTCAGAGTACTCCGTACTCAAATTAAATATCAAATTTGAATTTTAACATATAATAGCAAGCGAGTTATATGTCAAAGACGTATACTGATACGCAACAACTATAACAGCTCTTTGACGTAAGTTGTTAAGGTCCCAGGGGTCACAACCGACGGACGGCATTCAGCCTGTTGCTACGGAACACTCAATTGTAAAGTAATGTACCGCATTACCTATTTACGATCGTATGTTCAACTATAACAATACCAGTAGAAGAGTTCCTAGAATGGTTTCTTTTGTATATCACGACAACGGTGTAGACAGGATAGTGTGTTCTATCCTGATAATACCTTTATCCTTCTGTGTTACCTTGATGGAAGTGCCTATAAACTGTAACACAAAAACAGACTAAATCTGTCCAGAGTCTTGGAATACATAACAAGGGTCGCCGGCATATCTATTGTTGGGATGGTTAAGTAGGTGCCAAAATAAAGAAAATGCTTTGAAGTATCTAACCTTAATCTTATACCGAATAATAGGTGTGTCGAGACATCTTGAAATTATAGATATAAATTCATTTAATAGTAGAAAATATTGCCACTAAAATCCATGTATTTTATAGTCAATTATATTGAAAAGTTTTAGTTCAGTATTCTTAGGAAGCTATAAAAGTGTGTAAATAATACTAAAAATTTATTGCTAGTAAAAGTATTATTTAAAAGACTTAACGCTAGACTACTTTTTTGTCGTTTTAAGTACAAGTACCTGAAGAAATTCATTTTGGTGAGATAGCCTATGCACTTTTCACGCAGTTTACGAGGCGGGGATCACGGTAAGCGTGGAAGCCAGGCTTGCGAGATCTGAATGAGACCAACGGCAATCGCTCAAGGACACCTCGAAGGCATGGACCTCGATTGGAGCGAAGCGGTCTTCCATCGGGATACTTGCAAAACAGAGAACTGAGTCATCCAGGCCGCTTTAAAACGGTCGGTGTGGGCTCAAGAGAGCATTGATTCTACGACCAAAATATATACGAATTGAAAGCTGAGTAGGTATTTATATATTTATTTATGTAGGGCTCCCGCCCTATATACGTATATTCTAAAATTTACAAAGTAATTTCAATTAATAAATCATATGCATCAACCTCATCAGGTTCAAATCCGTCTCCGTCAAAATACAGCTAAAAATAATAATATGTGTAAAAATGTTTTATTGTGAAAGAAAAAGTCAAACTAGTTTCTATTATTATATTTTGATAAATATATGTACATGTATATACTATGTTGTTAAAAAAGACTGCTGATTTCTATTAGTAAAAGAAGTCCCAAAATTAAAAAGTAGTTTTTGAGCCCATTCGTTACAAACAAAAATAAAATACTTTGTGTGTATAATTTTTTTTTGTTTTAATGAAGAACGCATTAACGGAACGCATTTGTGCAAAAAACTTTTTTTATAAAATAGTTTTCTAAAATACCAATACATCTATCAAACAAGAATCCAAATACACGTGATGCAAATAATAAAGCATAAATGTAGTCAGTACGAAAATTTTGTTTAGCAAAGATTGAGATTCTATGCGGAATTGGGAATACTATGACAAAACAATTACAACTTTGCTTCTTGTTGGTAGTCAGGCATAATCTTAATTTGCGGTGGCTATAATTGCTATACAAATATAGAGCACTGTACAGAACAGAAAAAAATTAAACATAATTGTAATTATGAAAAATATATGTCTCTTGAGGTTCCGGCGGATTTCAGTACTTTCCACTGTAACCGGTACGAGAGAGGGCGATGTTACCGAAACCGACCAATACAGAGGGCGGCGATGGGCAGCAGTTCCCCAGTTGTGAACAAGCGCCCTGCGTTTGTGTCGATTCTGCGTTAATTATGGGCAAAATACCCTATACTATGGAGGCTCTATACAGCAGTGAACTTTTTGCGGCACCTGATGATGATGATGATAATGGCTTGAAATAACCAGAAAATAAATTTAGAATACATTAAATAAATTGATATATGATAAATAAATAGAGAGTTGTTCATTTCATATCCAAACGCTCAGCCCTCTATATCATACGATTGCGAGACCACTGGTTTGCATATTGCGGTACTAGGGCCTTGCCTCTTTTTTAAAAGACCTTTACGTAATGTGAAATTGGTGCAAGTAAAAAATAAGACGTTACTAAAGACTTTATTATATCAGCCGTAGAACTCCAATTAGATATAGGCCATCTAAAAAATGTAATAGAAACACTTGTATGCTGCCAGCATCCAGCGCAATCTAGTGGTTCTAGTCGGGCAAGAAGTTTCTACTTCAGAATCTTATGGTTCTTTCGACTGTTGGTTTTGCGTGCTATGTACCCTGTCCTTTGTCATTTCAATTTGATAATCCGCTAGACCATATTAATATCTTTTCCTCTGTTACAGATTAGAAACCTGTTTATAGCCGAACTCATAACTTCTGTCTATCTGCACAAATGTTTAATTAAACCATTTTTAATTAAACATTTGTGGTAACAAAAAGGTGAATAAAAAAATATACAGAATGCTAACATGCAATTACCGTTAGAGGTTTTAGCTTGTAAATATATAATTAGTGAGCATTGTTTCCATTTTTTCTACAACAAAACAGGTAATTTTGAATATTTCACAAAAGCGAGCGTTTTAAATTCTTTCTTTCCATTTTGTACCGTGCACACCACTCAACTTCGGATTGTTTTATGGGAACTTTTTTTTACAATGTGGAGTTTCTGCATACCGCCGTTCTGTTGTGCGAATCATGAATTAGTAAAAAGGAAAGTTAAACTTTTAAATATAAAAGATGGTACTGGAGGCGTCTAAGCTGTAAAGTAAACGAACATATAGCTAATACACTCATTTGCAAAAAAACGGGCACCTAAGCAATGAACCGTTTCAAATGTTACTATTGGTTTGTTTGATAATTATAGGTAGTTTTACTTTCACAATTTTGTAAATTAATAAGCAAATAGTCGTTTTCGTCAGTATTATCATACAATTTTGATAAAATTTATAGGTTTTCATGGTAAAGTTCACTAGTAGTGTATGTTTGCTAGTAGTGCATATGCTCGTTAAGTAAAAGTTAACAAAGATTTTTGTTTGTTTTTTCTTTAATAAAGTAAAAGCAGATAAAAGCTTAGTCTCGAGTATGACCCCCTCTAGCTGAAATCACAGCTTGGATTCGTCTGGGTATGCTAGAAAGGATATCCCGGATACTTGCTTGCGGAATACGTTCCCACTCCGCGGTAATCATATTCTTCAGCTCTCTCTGCGAAGCCGGTTGTTTTCGAATTGTTTCAGAACGTCCTAGACATGCTCTATAAAGCGGCCAATGCGGGTTGTGCATGAGGAATTAGAACTTCCGTTATGTATCGATGTCCAATCAGTGAGCTGTTTTCAATGAAGACTAACTCTGTACGATCCATTAAATTTATTTCTGCCCAAAACATAACAGAGCCCTCACCATAAGGTGTGATATCTTTAAAACAAGCCTCTGCAAAGCGTTCTCCCCATCTTCGTAGCACTTGCCGTAGTCGATCTTTACCGAAGAGAGATATCCTGGCTTCTTCGGAGAACAATACCCTATTCCAGTCTTTTTGAGTCTATTACTCATAATTTGGAGCAAACCTTAGTCTGGCAACGCTGTGCTCACGGGGTAACTTAGGGCCGCGGGCCGGGCGATGACTGCGTATATTGGCCGCGAAAAGCCTCCTCCTGACCGTCCATAGACTAATATTCACATTTCTTACTTCTTCGAGGTTGTTCTTAAGGTCCACATTCGAAGACTTGCGATTTCTTAATGCGCGACTCACAAGAAATCGATCATCCCGTGGCTGGGTACATGGTTTTCTTCCAGAATCAGGCCTTTTCTCGACGGAACCGCTGTCTTGATACCGCTGCCAGGTCCTTTGAACCATTGAGTGACTTACACTTAGCCTCTGAGCCACGAAACATTGGCTGCAATCCTCTTCGAACAGCGCAATAATTTTGGTAGCTTTTACCACTTTCTCTAACATTATTGAGACAGCTGAACAGCAATAAATAAAGCTTTGACAATTAAGAATATGAAATAAATTCATAAAAGTTGACTAAAAGTTATGAAAACCGATATTATCTTTTCTATCTTCGCACCAAAAATGTAGGATAAAATGTGGGTTTCTGTAAAAACGAGCATCAAACGAAAATTTGAATTTAGAACGTACTGTTTTAAACACCACGGCTTTTTCAAAGCTGGTCAGTAATATGTACAAATTATTGAAATCATTTTGGTACTGTATTTTTGTAAAGAAAAATTAAAATCAAAACCCCCCGTTTTTTTGCAAATGAGTGTATATTCTTGTTTTTTTATAATAAGATTTTACAGCGATAACCTATAAAATACTTAACAAATCAAAACAAAGCAACAAATATGAAATCAATGTTTTGTTTGTTTTTTTAATAACAATATTAACAACAAAATTATATAAATAAATTCAAATCAAATAGTAAAGCTTCTTGAATTGGGTAGAAATTTTAATCGACGTTATTATTTTCACGTTATTTTTAAATATCACAGCTCAAAAACTTCGAGAATAGGATCATGTCACAAGAAATATTCAAATACTATATATTTTTAAAGATTTTTAAATCTGCGGCAATTAAATAGGTACATAAGCAATTTAAAATGAAAATGTAGCATCGATCTACATCGAAACAAATTAGGCACTAAAACAGTAAATAGTTTTGTATTTTTATAGTATAAATACTTTCTAAGTAATAAAAATTATGGGTCAATAAATGCACGATCTTGATAATTATTTGCCTTATAATCCTACAAAAGTAAAAAAGACACCCATATTTTCAAGTATATTTTTGTTTAAATTATTACTATTGATATATTTTTTTAAGTCGTGTGATATATCATTAATGGACCTAAAAGAAAGATTACAACAAGTATTGGCTCTTAGACGTTGTATGTAGGTGAACAGTCTTTGATTACTTTCAAGACAAACAAATGACTTTTGTCTTAGGGTGCTCCTAAAAACTTTTTTTCCTGAAGTTTTCGACAAGGTTGCGTAATTTTGTTCCAATTCTTTACTCAACCATCATTTTACGACTTTTCCTCATTAGTACGTACACTACCTACTTCTAAGATTAACTGCTTTCATAACAAACTAATTTAATTACTAAAAATATTAAAATTGCATATCTCTATTTATGGTCCAACGTTCCCACATGAAAGCAAATATATATAGGTACCTTATAAATAGCGAGCAAAAGATTTCCGCCTCACAACAATTACTGTATTAAAGGCGTGAGAGATGCTTCGTTGCTGTTTGCGGATGACCGAGATGAATCCAATAGACTAACAACTATGTTGAAGAGTTTAACTTTAACCAATATTCAATTACAAAAAAAAATGCTTTACAAATATTAGGCAATCCATTTTGTTTGACAACGTTCTTACGCATTATGGTTTCGCGGAAATGGTATAAGTAGGGTAAATAAGAAGAATATGCCTACATAACAAAGGAATGCGATACCCGCAATAATATTCTGCTTATGAAAATAATATTTGCCAAATTTAGGCTACGTGATACCAATATTAGAACAAACTAACCAACAAAAAACCTTAGTCCATCGGTGTAAGTAACACGAGCACAAATAATCTTATTTAGGGATAAAGTTAATCAGAGAAATACGCGGCAAACGATACATCAATCATCAAATAGACACTGAAAAAAATCAATGTCCACTTACTATTATTATGCCCACTTTGTCGTAATAATGTAATGGAAAAATAAATCAATATCCCGGTATAAAAAGTTCTGTGCAATTATTCTTTCCCAGTCGTAAATTTTCAATTACTTACGCCCTTTGGAGGCGATTCTGTATTAAAATTCTATTGTAAATTGGAACAAAAGAATTATGTAGCCGTAAGCACGAACAAATTTTAATAAACGCGCTATTCAATTTGTTATCTGTCCCTTTACACATTGTTTCATGAAAATCTAATCAAGCCAACGAAAAACACAATAGACCCAATTTTTGATATCTGTTAATTGAAATCAATCCTTTCTTAATACGGGTCCGTTTTGAATGAAATAACAGATATGAACAGGGACTTTTTTGTGTTGTGACAATCGAATTTTCGATACGTTATTTATTGTGGACGCCTACGAGATAACGTTGTCAGTACTTACATGTTTTACTCTTTTTACAAATTGTGTGCAAATAACGCAAAAGAGTTGTACTTTACCAAATTAAAATACTCGAACGGAGAAGGTAGAAATTATCTAATTGAATGATTGTAGACTTTAATTTTCCTTGTATATATTTATGATTTGTGTATTGTAAATGACTAAACAGGTAGAATTGTATTTAGATGATATTAGAGTTTCTTCTTTTATCCTATGCTAAAAGATAGCCGTATCATTGTGTTTGTAAATTGTGCTATATCAAATTCATAAGTAGAAAATAAAATCGTATTTTATTATTGACGCACACAAACAAAAATGAGCAAACTTGCAATAAAATCACTTTTCCACGGCCTTCAACGATGTGTATCTTCTATTTTTGGTTAAATTAAACGATTCTATTAACTTTATGGTTCTGAATAGTGACAGAAGTAACGTCAGAATGTGTAACGAATTAACAGTGATAATAATATTTAACTCTTTATTGTACACCAGACATAGAAACACATGTAAATAAAAGCAACAATTGTGAATTGCAATGGCCAGTCTTATCGCAAAAAACGATTATAGTATTATTATTTCTAAATATAAATTTGAATTTCAAAATTGCTTTATATGATGACAAACTTGTGGTATTTATATGTTAACAAGATATTTTACAATAATATAGCAGTTACACACTTAAATACGCGTTTAATTAAATTAATAACAGACAATGTCATTAATGGTAGAAACAATCGTCAACATAGAAATGTCTTCAGTTCAGTGGAGCCAAGCTTCACTGCCTATTAGTCTCGGTAGTCTGGGTATTCATCGCTTGAAAAACACACAACTTCTAGCCTTCCTAAGAAGGCAGGAAGTTGTGTGTTTTTTTGTGTGTTTACTTCGAAGCTAACGTCATCGTATAAGGTGCTGGAGCTCGTTACTCGTATTTTGTCATGTGATGGTGATGAGATTCACGTTCTTTATGCGGACGAGGTTCTGCAGCTTTAGCGCTCAGGGCGGTAGAGGTCTCCCAGAACAACCAACGTTTCAACAAATCAGGAACGATACTCTATATAATATTTCTTTGGAGAAACTCCTCAGCCTTAGCACTGGGGTAGAGATGGCTGGATGACGCGCAGCATCCAGGCTTGAATCATGTTTCAAGCTGTTCCTTCGTAAATTTCTAGATAACGACGATGGCATTGCGTCTAGGCTGCAGGATCAGCGAGCCGCATCGTTGTATATATAAAGCTGAGGTGAATGCCATTAGATGGCATGGCCTTTATTGTGTTCGAAGTGCGGGTAGACTGTCTAGACATCACTCTATATATGATATCTTTAAAAAATCCCTCGTGTCGGCTCCAGGACTTAGTCGTACCAATGGAAATCGACCTGATGGCCTATCATTGATACCTTGAACGACCCCTCTGGTCGTTGCGTTATGTGAGATTTTACATGTGTTTGTTTTTTTACTCCCCCGCGTGTGACCTCACCGCGGCCAAATCTGGTACTACAGCGGAAATGACCGCCAGACTTAAAACGGACAAATATAGTTGATTGGCAGCTAATTATTATTCCGTCCCGGTTACTATTGAAACATCTGGAGTATGGAAAAAAAAAAAAAACTTTTTATCAAAGAGTCTAGAAGACGTTTGGTGGATCGAGGATTGAACCATTGCTCCCGGGCTTTATTGATGCAGAGGATCTCGCGTGCACTTTGTAAATGCTGCAAGCAATCTGAGGATCCTTAGGTTGGACATGTTAATTTTTTAAAATGCAATATTTTAAAAAAAATATATTTAATTATATTAATTTAATAATATGTGTAGTATAGATTAGAATTATTGTTACCGTCTAGTTAATATTATATTTTAATATGAATTTTAGTATGTATGACAGTAGCCTATAAGTGTAGCTCTATTATTTGTAAAACTATTTTTAATTATGTTAATAGATGATTTAATTTATTTGATCGCGCATTTGTGTTTACTTGTGTATTTAAGTATTATATTAGTGATTCCTTTGTTGTCTGGTGTACGTAACACAAGTGCTTTAAGCTATTTACCTCGGATTCAGGTTAATGTATGAAGTGTTCTATAAATTTACTTTTATTATTATATTACTTATTGAATTTATATATAATACCATAAGATTACAATTATTGAAACTAGAAAACAGCACGACAATATTAGGAGTAACTTTGTAACATAATACGAGCAAAAAAAATTAACGTTAAAATAGTCTTAATAAATATTAGAAGATATATTTAAAATAAGAATATGCTGAGCAAAGTTCGAAATACCGCATTTAATTAAGTTAATGTTAAAATTGACCAGCGTTCCGCCAAACATCTACCGGTGACTTCACTATTACTTAAGACAATGGCATGTTTATGTCGACGCCGATAAAAGCATCAACATTTTGTTTATAGGTTGGCGCTAAGAAACACTAACTGGTACGAAACTTTCATCACCAGTAGCTCTAGTTTTTTTCGGATAGCTTACAAAATAAACTTGCTTAAGACCCGTCTTACAGACAGTCCAATTTAAATGACTAATAATAATATTATTTTATCAGAGTCCTTATACTTCTTAAAATATACTATGATTAGAATCAGCACCATCATCATCACAGCAGTCATAAAACGTCAACTGCTGGTCATAGGGCTTCCAAAAAAAGAGGGAATTGGCCCATAATTGCTGCGGATTGAATGAACCCATAAAGGCTGATTGATCTCAGACATTTGGGGTTTTATTTCCAAAAAAGGCTTATGGTGTGGCGTAAGGCATATTACCCGAAATTACTCTATGGTAATCTATGTGTAAAGAATATATATTAAAATAAAATCAAATAATACGTCCTCTTTGTAAAAATTGTACTTATTCATATCCATTCATTATACAAATTAAAATTGATATATTGATAAAGCGAAAAAAAAAGTTAAAGTAACATCTAGTTCAGATTTGTTAACGTTATTATAGAAAAAATATTTTAACAATGAAACCTCTTAAATTCAATCGTTTTGTACACAAACTCTGAGTACTATCGAAGAACTTTCAGTTAAGTGTTCCGCATAGTTTTTGGAGCCGCAGCAGCAACTCTTCAATATTATTTTTCAATTTCTCAAATAGGCAACCTTTCATAGTTTGAGGGAAAATTCAAAGTTAGCAAAGGATATTCAGGGGAGAGATTGAAAGTTTCTTGTTTAATTTAGTTCTGAAATCTGGTAGATGAAACTGGTAGATATGGTTCCGCAAAATTTAATGTTCAGAATTTCGTTTCTTAAAGAGCAATTATTATAATACATTTCTTACATGTTTTCATTATCTAAGTGGATAAGCAGTCGTCATAACTGGTAAATACGTTACTGCAACTATTTAACTAGCTTGTTACAAACTCTAAGATCTTCCCAGGTCCCTTATTTTATTATTTAACAATTGACTCACCTTCAATCACAGGGAATCTTATAATTTTTCTGATACCTATCATATCTAGGTAAGGTCGCAGAAATAAATGATAGTAAAATGGGAACTACTAGGCATAGCAGTTTTTATTTTAATACAAGCTACTTTTACATCGATACTAATGTTATAATTGTGAAAATAAATACAAAAGCGGAAAACGCTTTTAGGTTCCAACGAGGTAACGATTTATATTAAATTGTATATGTAAATGAACCGGAAAATCCCAAAAGTTTTCACAAGACGTTATACAATGTGAAGACGACGTGAGTGGCGTAAAAAAGTAATAAATAATGTATTAGTTAGCATATTCGAAGTATTATAACAAAATAAAATTGTCCAGTTCTTAGGAAACTTCTTAGTTATAGTAAAAGTAGTTACCGTCAGTTATATTAATAATTAAATAAAACCAGTTAAACTACTATTTTAGTCGTTATTATCAACTGCAGTGGATTTCGTTTCGCCTACAACCATTAGACATAATTTTTAACATATTGCATCAACAGCTCATCGCACCGCTGCTCTTAAACAAAACGGTGGCTAAATATCCGAACAGGAAATTAAATAGGAATCAGAACAAATCCCATTATAAACTCTCATCAATCACTAAATTTCCCTTAGGGTACCACGCAAAAAGTGAAAACGAAATATATTGAGTGACATTGTAATAAATGTATTCAAAGATTGATTCAGCCACTGGAGATTTGGGAAATATTAGAAATATATGAGAACAGAACCAGTAACAACAATTGCGAATTGACATTAAATTGAACGCATGAAGGCGCGTAGGTGCATCATTTCTGAAGGGTTTGGTTTAATTTCCAACAATATAACTGCGACAGACTTCGAGTCTTCGAAAGACTTGTTCATGATTGGGAACCTTTTAGTATTCCTTTTTTCTAACAACACCAATTCTCATAACATCTTATGTGTTGACATGACTCTGAAATATCTTTAAATACTTGTGTTATGGATATCCGACAATATAGGAGTTACAAATTCAATATTGAAATGCATATAACACGGAAATATATATATATAAACACAATGATCATCACATAAAGGTTTATTTTGGGTGAGGATGGAACCTACGAAAACAAGACTCAAGACAGACAAAAACAGAATATTTATAGTAGCTATTTTTATTATACCTCCCTTTAATTATACTTTTCAGTATCATTATATTAGTTATAGGATGTCCAATTTTAGACATAGGCCTATCCAAGAAATGTTGATTAAGACCGATTGTGTGCGGTCTAAAACAGTGTTAATCGAATGCAGATGGCGAGGATAGCTTGCAGTATCCCCGTCGCAAAGCAACTGTTAGCAGTTGCCACCACCCTTGCCCAACGTGGCAATTTAGACAACTCACTGTCACGTATCTAACGGCTATTATGGTGATGATAAAACACAGCATCTCATAAGTTGAACTGACTCCAAGATAAGTAGGTTACTTAGAGCACTTGCTTTACGGATTTCAGATAACAGGGGAATTATAAATCAAATACTTGAATTTTTAACACCTAGACATCGCATAAATGACCTGACCCCTGGGTGAGAATTGTACCCATGACCCTTAGCAAACAAAATAGGATCTCTTTCGAAAGCGAATCCAACCTGATCAACAATTACTATTTTTAAACAACTTCAAGGAAAAAATCTAGCATAACAGCTGTACAAAGACCATTATAAAATACAGACTGGTTGATCTCCAACCTTACAATCAGCCATTTTGTTTGGTTTATGCTGCAATTAAAACGGGAAATGGGGAAGAGGTTCCCGCGCTTAATGTGGCGTTTGAGAACCGAAATGAAGTCTTCTGCGGCTGCTTGCGGCGAGCATTACCGTCCGTTCTCTGGCTTTAGAGAGAGTAAATAGCATTATATTTAGCAATCTAAAATAAATAGCATTACATTCAGTTCTTAAAGATTGGTCCTAGTTGTTACTCGTAATAATGCCATGTTTATAGGTTACCAGATTCTGTGTATTTTGAAAATTCTCGCAGGCTCATTATTTCTACATAATTAATAATAATAATAATAATGAATTCCCATCTCATACATTGTCCTGACTTCATAGTAAGTTGCTTAAAGCACTTGTGTTATGGACTATACTACTTAAATATTATTTGATACCCAGACACAGAACAAACACAAGTATCATCCAATAAATATTTGCTCTGGGTGGGAATCAAACAAAATACATAAATAAATAAAAATAAATACATAAATTGGTTTACAAAACATCTCAGGCATTGACCTGACTCCAAAAAAAAAGCACTTGTGTTACGGGTATCAGACAATAATACTTAAATAAAACACATTTAACATCTGGATACAGAATAAACACAAATTTATCATGTAAATATTTGTATAAAAAAATTATTGTAAAAATATTTGCCCTGGGTAGTGATCGAACTCATGTCCGAAACTCATGTCGAAAGTAAAGACGCTTTAACATTGAAAAAGATACCAGACTCAACCCATTTACATCACAAGCCAAGTACAGAAAAAGCATGCAAATATATATTTATATCTTAAAAAAAATACACTGAATATAGTATTTCATTAAATTTGCATCTAAAGGTAACATATAAGTATAGAGAGTAGAAGAGAGATATCGCTTAATGTGGCATTTCAAAAGCCAGAATGAAGCCTTTTGCGGTGGTTTGCGGCGAGCATTACCGTTTTACGGCTTTAGAACAAGCATTAGAAATCGAAAACTAATGTTACTCTATTCCATTTTGATTCAAAGATTTTATATTGTCTTTGAACGGTTATTATCGGTACTATCGGTAAAATTACCATGAAATTACCAAGAAACATGAGGTTAAAATTTAAACCAGCAATATAAAAAAAAACTAGTACATACTACATTTTTACATCAAAGTAAGTTGAAATTAAAATTATTATTTTTAATAAATTATGATTTAAATTATGTATATTTTATATTAGTATTTGTTGTAATCGATTTCTTTTAAAACGATACTTTAATAGAATATACGTTATAAATGAAAATTGAAAGCACATTGTAATGTGCTCTCAATTTTTATTTATATTCATATTCATTTAAATTTGGGCCAAATAAGTCTCTGAAACAATAAAATATTATAATTAAATAAACAAAATTAAAAAAAACTCTTAAAGCATTAAAAGTATAAAATAATCAATTAAGACAGTGTTCAGTCAGTTTGTAAAATGAAACCTAATTCTATTAAAGCACCAATTCTCTTAAATTTAGATGTAGATAAGTCAATTTACACAATAAATTTATAAATGTTAACGGGTTATTAAAATAAATTAATTACGCACGCAATTTCTGAGTTGCAATTATAAACAGAAAATCCCCTTGAAGGCGTTGTTATTTTGTACTTATGATAACAAAGCAAAAAGCTTAGTTTGTTTGATTATAGTATTAAAATTAGTCCTCATCAACATGTCAGCCGTAAAATATACCTTGCTGCTGCCTCCCCAAGTGCGCTATCCTGCGGTATTAGTCAGATAACATTATGAATTGGCTTCCAACGCTGTGCTGACCGGTACAAGGCCTCCATTCCAGAACCTTGCTATTCAATTTACTTAACAATTAAAATGCAATATTTAAGTATTTTACCGTTAATTACCCGTCTAAACATCTATAAGTAAAGGGTATAATATACCCAACTCAATTTGTCTCATAGCATTCCCCCTAAGTGTAATTGCGTTTCGTAATAAGTAATTTGGGAAATTCTCTTCCCGGGGCTTGCTCAACGATGGTATAATTAGATACGTCGTTAATTAGAAGGCAGCTCTACAAGAGCACTCAGGGCCCGTTTTCGTTTACTTTCGCAAGCACTAGGCAGGTTTCCGTGCTGGTTTATTAAATCAGATTTAGAAATATAACTTTGAGTGTTAGTATTAGCAATTTTGGGTTTGCAGAGATGACACTACATTTGAATGATGATAGGATGAGTCTGTGTGTCAACGCTATCAAAATTTTGTTTAATGTTTATATTATTCTGTTTATATCTTTTCTGTCCGCCAACTTTGTCCGCAACGTTTTTACTTTATATGTCACCTTGGTTGAAGTCTTATAATTTTGATAAGAAGTCTATATCACCCTTTAAACTAAACTGAGCATAAAATCGTGTTGACCCCTATAAAAAAATCAAAAGTCAGATCATGGACAGATCGAGACCATGATATTGGGATAAAAATTTGCCTCTGTGTTAGAATACAGAGGCTACTTTTTATAGTAGATCTAGAAAGACAGTCAACCTCTGTGCCAAATTTTCATGGCAAAAAAAATGGAAATTACTTTTCTGGCATGAAAGTATAACAAACATCCATGTTGATAACATATTATGGTTACTGGAACGCTTCGTGCTCTCTATCGATTAAAACATTTTCTTCCTACTAAAACCAAAACCCTTCGTATTCAATCCTTGGTTTTGCATACGATTTTGGATTGTCTATTAAACTACTGTCTTCGTTTCATTTTCGCCTTAGGTAAATACGATCATATTTCCCACTACCGTTCTCTTCTCGGCTGGCTTCCTATTCGTGAACGTCGCAAAATTCGAGTTCTAACCATACTATTTTCAATACTTTTTGATCCATACGCACCAATTTACTTAAAGGACAGATTCCAATTCCTATGTTCCTCTTACGAACGTAATCTCCGTTCTTCTAATACTCTCTCGCTCTCAACGCCTTTTCATCACTCTAGTTTTTTGACAAACTCTTTTACAGTGACAGCTATACGACCCTGGAACGAACTTCCGTTTAATATTAAGCAATCCCCAAACAAAAATATTATATACATATATATATATATATATATCATATACATTTATTGCGTGTATTTATACAAATATGTATGCCACGTTGATCTATTTTGTATATCTATTGTCTGCACCACTATATATATATTTTCTGTTTTCTGTAATGGTTGACTAAAAGATAATGCCATCTGGCATTAAGTCCGCCATTTGTACATTTTGTAACATTTTGTGCAATAAAGTTAAATAAATAAATATTATGTAGGATATACAACGAATTTGTTGCATGAACAATATGAGTAGAATATCTCACGTATGTGCTTGAGTGAGTTTAATTACTGGTACTTAATCAAATAAAAAAATCTGTCTACATAAAAAAATAATTGTGAATACATATTGTATAAATCTGCATACAACTCAAATGTCATTTATTCTATAGATAAGCACTGAGAATATTTCCTAAATTTAATTGATCTAGTCGTTGACATATACAGTCTAATGTACTGACAATGGTCGCACACATTTTTTAAATAAATTGTTTTCCCATCGATTACATTTACAAATCTTCCGCTCCAAATGGAGTGTAATTTGTGACAAATTGCCAAAATATCTTTACACAAAAACCATAAGGCCAAATTGACGACTGTTAGGCTGTCCATCGCTCCAAGAAAAATGGCTGATATAATTTTCCACGAACATATGGCGTACTGAGAACATAGGGGAGAAAGCTATTCTGTTAATGGAGGCACAATGGAAAAGAAAACTCAATCAAGCGCACAGTCGTCGTGATTTCTGCGCCTAACTAGGTACAACCACCACGCGCACTATCGCTTAAAAACACTACATAATAGTCCGTATTACAAGTGCATAAGGCAGTTTTGACGTTCCCCGGCGTACGGTTGGTCGTATAAGAGATATATTGTGGGCTTGGAGTCGTCATTAGCCGAGAACGCTACATCGCCCGTAGAGAGCGGTAGGAAATTCTTCTAAATAACCTTTACGTAACTTTTCATATGTGAGCCTGATTTAGCGATCGTCATTAGAGTTGAGCCCAGATTTTTTGTGGTTATGCTGTTAATTGGACGTTAAACGTGGGGTCTTGGGCTTATTGCTTCTTTGCGGGCCTTCAATGCTGTAACAATTTAGAAAAAATGCGATGAACTTTATTAATGTGTAGTGATAGTGTATTACACATAATATATGTGTAGATATTTGTTTGTTTCAGTGTAATCATCCAATATAGCACAGATGGTCCAATACAAAGATATATGTATATAGACAAATGGTATGCATTACTCATTCTAAGCACACGTTTGTGATTATTGACAAACATGTTGTTTAAGTACCATCTTTAATGGATTTAGGGATTGCTAAAGGGTTTATTTTTTCTAAATAAAAATGCTCAGAAATTTTTAAATATATTTATTTTATATGACTTTGCGATTAAGATAATTTTGAACATTACTCAGGAATCTTAGAACACAGATAAGCAAACCCTGTTGTTGATAGAAATAGGTGATGAGAATGAGGTACCCATGCAGACGACTTTTGTGAGAGTACCTCTAGCAAATATATTAAGAATATATTCCTGTTTGATGTGTAGTAAACAAGCGTTTTATATAAAATGATATATGTACAAGTACCTCCCAGTTGTCAGGCTCGGCACGTATGACGCGCGTGCCGGATGAATTGAAGGGATGCGTGGTACCCCGGCTCGTGACATGAGCCCTGGAATTAAATGCAAAAAACTTCGGGGATGTACGGAATTCGATGGCAAGGCAGGTTTTCATCAAGTACAAATATCTAACAATACTTGGTTGCAGTCGATATCGTTGTTTACTTGAGTTTTAGTAAAAAGTGATACCAACGAAATCGCTGTAGGACTTTATCCAAAAATGCCACCATTGGAATAATAATGGTTTCTAAGACGTTATGCCCCGTGAAAGTGGAAATAAATAAAAACTATTATAATTTTACTTTTTCTGAAATTACAAGTTTCTTTAACCTCCAAGTTTTAGGTTATTAAAAATTAGCTATTACGGTCATTGGGGTATATATATATATATGTGTAAAATATATACACGTGTCCCATGAGTTTTAATGAAGGAACTTAATAACTAATTTTATTCGAACAACTACGAAAAGCAAAGTGTTTTAATAACTTTGCACCCTCGTTTTACCCTTTAATGAGATTAATTTAAAAAAACCCTTCTAAGCACTAGGCTTCCCTACGTTATAAAAAGAATAACTGTGCAATTTCAAGTATGTATTCATTATAGTTTAGGCTTTGTGTTGTTATGTCAGGCAGTCAGCCAGTCAAGCAGTCAGCTACCCCTTTTATATATACAGACGTATGTTCATATTGATTAATTATTATGATTATTGTAGAACGGGAAAACTGATATAAACCACTTTCAAATATTGTCTCAGAGAGTACCAGAAAGAGCAGTAAATATGTGTTCCTATCTTTTAGTCGATAGGAGCTAGTAATATCCTTGTGATGTCATTAATTTCACACCAAATTTTAAAAAATAATAATACAGTTTAAACAAAGAATAAGTATATTAATAATTAGGTAAAATAGGCGGCATATTGCAATCTCTTCCAAGCTTTAAAATGCGGTTTGTTTAACTTTTTACATTATTTGTTCGACGTTTCAAGTTCTCAAGATTGACAAAAGATATTGTAAAATTATCGCAATACCATAATGTACTTATTATGTGATAGATCATATGAGACTAATGTGGCCTCTTTCTTGCAACTAACTTATAAGCTCTTAGCTTGAGAAAGGAATGGTTATCAAATATAATAAAACAAATGTTTATAATTTTGTTTTTAATTTATGAAAGATTTATTATTTCGTAATAAAATAGTCCCTAGCATTCTTCATTTTTTGTTATACTAGCATTTACTGGTATGGAACTGTTTACTTTTTTGGTAAAAAATACTATCATTTTTTTTTAAATCAGTCAGGTAATATATTACATATTTTTAAACTTGACATTACTATTTTTTTATATGTACTTGTATAGTAGATAAATCAGACGAACAAGAAAATGAGTATGGAATAGGTAAATGTTGTATAAATTTGAGTCAAAGAAATCCCTCACTAAAGAGTCAGGTAACTTATTTTCGTTTTCTTAGTTTAGCTAGGTATCCACCTAATTCTATAATGTCACATTTATTTAAATCACAGTCCCTATAGGTACATAATTTTGTCTATGTAATGAGATGCGGAAAATGACCCATAGTCCGTTTTCATTTGCAATAACACTCGAGGACGGGTGCTGCACCGATGAAATTTCTGAAATATACATTCCAATAAAGAAAAGTGTTCTGGGAGACGTTGAAAATGTGTCGCATTCGGACAAATTTGGGTCGAATATAACCTCGAATGGAGAGAGTGAACGATCCCTTACAACCGTAATATAAAATCCAGTGAAAACCACTTTTACAATATTGAATAGATATGAACAAATAGGGCCGGTAAGACGTACCAATCTTCAACAAAGTCAGAGCTATAGATTAATGAGGTAGGGGTGAAGTTAGTTGGCAATGCTCAGAACGTATAAGCCTGAGTTTAATAGGCAATTTATAATGGAACAAAAAACTTAATCGTTACTTTAACAAATCGACAATTTAAATCTGTCAGCTAACACAGTAACAGTAACGAGTCGGCAGGCATAGGAGAGTTTTTGTGTGAAAGATTAACGACAAAGTGCGGGTCGCAAAAAAAGCGTCGCAAAGTACGGAAATTGCCAAAACTTCGTGTCGAAGCTTGAAATTTTTGTTCTAAATGTCGTCGTAAATGAAAGATGGCTCTTTTAAAATCGGAAAAGAAATTAGGAACAGGCGTTTTTAGGATTACGAGTTTTGTAACAACTTACTGTCTGAGCTTTTTATTTTCTTGCAAATTAATTGGTTTTAAGATATAGGGTGTGTATATTAACAATGCCGTTTTCTTTGAACATAAACGAATAATGCTGGTTTTTTATTTTTTTATCGCTAGTTTTATTAGTACGTCCAGGGAAATGTTTCTATATAAATGATAAAAGTTACTACGTCTGACAATAGCTTTCATCTTATGGGGCAATTAAGACAAGGCCCAGGCGAGGATAAATTTGAAAAGTTATGGCAATTTTGTCCGACTTTTAGAATTTAGTAGATATAACAAGATTAAACCAAACATTTATTAACTAAAACATAAGTAGTATTATTATCATATTAAAAACTCATTTAAATCAACTCTTGGTTAAACTACATATCTTTCCTCAAAGAAAGATCTGGTATCTAACTAGACATAACAAAACAAAGAAGACTTAAAAATGCAATAGTTAAAACATATTGTTTTATTTATGCCATCAATATTTGAAACTGAATGATTGTCATAACAATCTCAATAACAAACTCGGCCAGTAAATAAATATCAAACTTAATAAAAGTATAAAAAAAATTGTATGCGATACAAAAGAAAATAATTATTTTTGTCAGCTCGACTATGTTAAGGTATATGCTAATTTTTTAAACTATTAAACGGATTTTTTTGACGTTTGAGTAGGTAGGTAAAATTCAGCATAAAACAATATCAAAATGATGACAGTAAAAAAGCTATAGTCAGTGCAAATTAAGGAGTTCAAGCGAATGGGGGAAGGTTTGTCCATAATTACCGCGCTGTGCTGGAGTTTTGGAAATCGCAAATAGCTCCGTGACGAGGATAACCATCCCCGCCCTGTTGTATTTGAGCCACGTTACTTCGGATGGATATACCGCTGTTGGTTTTGTACCTCACTCACCTCTTATGATACCTGGTACAAGTGGAGGTTCTACGATTTAAAAGCTAAAATTATATAAATGTAATTTTCTAAATAAATTTCGATCGAGGTTGTATTAATTTTTTATGGCTTTTACAGCCACAAAAATATTTTTTTAGTATAATAAACCGAAATAATGGGTCTATAAAATTAGCCAGTGCCTAATATATTACCAATATCGGACAGGCTAGCCCAAGAAAGGTATGTCTTAATTACCTAGGAATACCTAACACGCTAACTCGACAGATGTTGACCTGTCATATATACTTACTATAAAAATGGAGGAGGGCGGTCAGTAGCATTCCCGTCGCATACTATGCTCTGTAATTGCCAACATATCTGCCTACCACGTCAATTATGGGCAAAATTTTTCCTTCCTTGCCTATGTTTAGAAGAGGACTTTCTGCGGCTATTATCATCATGAATGACGAATTTCCAATACAATAACAAGTTATTTATGCTCATTTTCATTTAATTAACAAAATAGTTACTCGCCAAAAAATAACAAATATATAGACATGTGTTTACATAGTAAGGCGTAACTGCAATAATCATTTATAATAAAAGGTTCTATTGGCAATTCGAAAGAGCAAATCCATTAGGTATAAAATTTTTGAGGCATACTTCTCGTTTGACATAAGTAGAAACAAGCTGTTAGGTAACAAGAATCCATGCGCGAATAAGCAGCATTTCTCCTTCACAAGCTTCTGACTCCGCGGATTTGGAATTCTGCTCTAGCGTTGGGCGAATTTTGACCGCATGAATATATGGTGCTCTGGTTTACATTTATCAACAATTTCAATCAGTACAAACGTTAATATATCTATTAAGTTACCTATATCTAAGCAACAAATCGGAGTCTATTGATTTCTATTCATTTAAATTCATACCTTCTGTGGCTCGGAAATATTTATTAATCTCTTTACATGCGAACGCGAACAATTGAACGCATAGACAACACTAATATTTTTATCAAATGTCTTCAATTTGATTTATCTGATCTTTGCATATGTGAAGAATATGCAGTGGCTCATGAGCTCAGATACAATTTGGTTAAAATTCGTAATAAACCTACTGTCACTCTAGGAGTCTGTGTGCCCCGTTGAGTAACAGTATTGAATAAAGTTGACCGTTTTTTGTATATGGGCCACTGGATCACTGACAACTTATCAGACTCTATATGTAGAAACACTCTTCGTGTTGCGTGTTCCTTGTAACATACTGGCTTGCAAATTTGTACGGTACAGTAAGCAGATTAAGCTGACGCTTTTCAGAGCCTATAGTCGATATATACGAGTATATTTATATATATACCTACACTTTGCGCGGACTTTACGCACAGGACGTACTATGCTCTGCGCGTTCAGTACAACAATCAATTCAGGATGTTCTTTAGCTCTGAGGTTAGAACATGGACGCTACTGTAGCGCGTCATCCATTTCTTCTTTCAGTGTTTTTACACAATCATCAGAAAGCGCAATGCCTCGCTATAGGCGCGTGCGCGCGTCGGTAACGGAATCTTGCGCACGTGAACTGACCAGTTGAACTCTCTTACTTATGCATCATTAGCTACAGGTTCATGCCCCTGTAGTTCACTATGAATATATGTAGTCCTATGCTGCACCAGAGTTTATATCATCATATCAGCTATTGGAAGTTCACTGCTGGACAAAGAAAGAGTAGTAGAGCTCCAAGAAAGGAGTTTTATCCATAATTACCGCGCTGGGCGAACGTTTTGGCAAGCGTAGAGCGCTGATTTCGAGACGGGGATACTGCTGCATATTCCCACACAGTACATATGATACTGTTTCGGATGGATATACCGCCATCTGTTGGTTCTGGTACCTTAGTCACCTCTCACAAAGCAGTGGGAGGTACTATTGTACTCTGCCTGCTCTGGTACCTCACGGCTAAGAGTTCATATACTGCATTTATTTTACTTTTTAAGGCATTGATAAATACTAAAACTAAATTTAAGAAAAACAATTTTACCTCTCGTACAGTGAGATTACTTGTGTATAAATTGTGTTGATAATGTGACTTTAATATTATTATTATCATACTTTGCGGTATGCCTTCACAATGACCTTATTCACCCGTTGGCCGACTTTGCTCACACGGGTATACTCGTGCATGAAATGTGTAATATTTTGAAAAGTTGTCCATCATCGTGGACCGTGACACGTTCTCGACCATCCTTCGATAGCATAACGTCTATAAATGCTACCCTCAAGCACCCTCTCATTGGTTCTTTAAATTAGAAACACTTCAAACATATAATTTTTGTAGTTTCGCTCTTAAATGAACGGCGTCACCCATGCTTCTGGAGGCGCTGTTATTGACGTTAGTCGGACGAATTTAATATTAGGACAAAACTTATATTAACTCGTTGCATTTCGAGACATGTAACCACTTAATATTCATCATACCAACCATTAAAAGTTCACTGTTGGACATAGACCTTCCCAAGAAAGAGGGTATGTTGCCCATAATTGCCGTGCTGGGCAAGCATGTTGGTAATCGTTCGCTTTCGCGACGGAGAAGCTGCTGCCCATCCCTACCCTGTTTATTTGAGCTGACTTTTTTGCATGGATATACCGCCATCTGTCGGTTCTGGTACCTTAGTCGGCTTTTACAACATCTGTTACAAGGGGTTACTGTCATATTAGACAAAAACTTTCGTATTAGTCTTATTTTGCAGTTATTTATCCTGCCAATCTTTTTACTCAGCAAATACTACGTAAAGAACTCATACATATTTCAATTGACGCTTTATGAATCTTTTATATACCTTTATAGAATTACAGTACTCTGCGTAATTTATTATTATATCAAACAATATCTTCTTTTTTAATGTATACGTATGTACGTGGTGTATTAATTAGTTTAATGGTCCAAAGCTTAATTACACATAATTGAATTTAGAACATCGAGAGAGGACCTGACCTTTGCCTAAACAGTAATTAACAACAAATAAAAAAGTAATGTATACCACATGCTAAAGACATACAAAACTAGAAGTTAATACTGACATATAAATGCACGAACAGACGTAAACACTAATGGTGGAAACAGTTGTTTAAATTCCAAATATGGACGCACACTTAGAATGGATTTAAATAAAGTTTAAGCAAAAATTTGCACGGAAAAATCATTATTTAACAAGTATCTTGACAAAATTTAAGAATATACGTATTCCATGATTTATTAAATTTCACTCGGTATTTGTTAAATTTTATAATTCTTGATATTTTTGTTAAATACCTGCAAGAAGCCGGGGCGGGCCCGTGTATGATAAAGACATACAAAACCATCGGAAAACATGAGAAATCAGAAACGAAACACGAACGCGAAAACATTTTATTTTATAGGAGTGTAGGTTTTTTCTGTATTCATCATTCATGATGTTTGAACCTAACGCACACTTTATACTCAGTAATCCGATACGGAGTTCAAAAGGCTTTTGCGGTACAAAAACTGTTTATTATGAACAAAATTCTTATTCGCCTTGTAATTAAATATGTGAACGAAATTCAGTGCCTATGTGAGATAAAAAAATAACTTACTCCTTTTAACGGAAAAAAGTTTGATAGTCGTACATAAAATATGTTTATTTTATAATGTTGACTTATGCGAATAATCATCATATTAACGATTGCTGGGCAGTAACTGGACATAGGCCTCCCAAAGAAAAGGGGAATTTTGCCCATAATTGCCACAATGGGCAATCGCGGCGGAGATGCGGCTGCCCATCCCCACCCTGTGCATTTGAACCACACTGTTTCGGATGGATATACAACGATTTGTCGGTACGATTTACGGCTTGCTAATAATATTTATAAATGTAATTGTTTTAATTATTACGATATATATTCATGCTACGAAACAAAAATAGTGTAAGGTGCTGTGTAATAAATATAAAAAATAATAAATAAATTCCTACGTCATCTCATACATTGACCCGACTCTGAGATTAATAGCTTAAATAACAGACAACAAAGGAATTACAAATATAACACTTAAATACAGACACAAAACAAACACAAATGGTCATCACATAAATCTTGGTCCGAATTTGCCATCGAGCCAGTCGACATTTGTCAGTGAGTCGCATGTTTACTTAAACGTAGCAAATTTATTAATTTTTAAATAAACTAAATTGAATGAACTCATCTTTAAATACCTGATATTAGGTGACCTTCTATGTAATACGAATGTCAGATTAGCTAGTACATAATATAAATAGGGAAAGGAGACTACAATTGCTTATTTCTTTAGACCAACCAACATCTGTTTACGATATTGCATATAAAAAAGGCATCTATATAAAATCAATGCACGCTAATCGCAACAGACACTTAAAGTTTAGTTCCGCATGCAATCAGAGCGTACAACTATAATACAGAATACAATAACAAATATTGAGTATAAGCCGCACAGTTTCTGAAGTTGCTCTTTATATTTGGTCTCTAGATAACTTTGTATATTTTTTATAAAAGTTGGCATATGTGTCGTGCTGTAAGTCAAACAAAACACTACAAAAGTTCAGGGTCTTTAAAGAATGAAACATATACAATATTAAGTTATTATTTCAATTTCTATAAAAATGTAAGGCTTTCCTTTCTTTGAAATCAGATAATGAGGTTTCAAGTATAAGTACTTACTCGCCTAAAATAAAATATACGCAAGTTTCACAATATAGTGTGGCTTTGACAAAGTAAATATCGCTTCTTATAAAGTTCAGTATAACACTATCGCGTATCGTGTTGCTTTTAAAGTTCCGAGGTATACCGCCCCCAAGGGTATACCCGGGGATCGGCCCGCTTCCAACTAATCATCGCCGTTCTTAAGTTATAAACTCTTCTTACATTAAGTTTATTGTTCTTATCGGGAAGATAATAATTATTTCAAAGATAATTTAAACAAGTTTCTTCTGTATTTCATTGAAATCTGACACCCGACAGGAATTTGGTGTTATATTTTAAAATTACATATCAGTTCATTGGAATGTAGTTTTTGAGTATTTTCAAGTATATATTGAAGATTACTATGTGTATAACAAAAATCAAAAAATCTATGAGGTAAAATTATTGCATTAACTTTGACAATATATTTTTTTAAATTAATTCATTTATATTTACCAATATTTCAAAACCTGAACCTGTTCTACAGAGACTTCCTGTGTGACTACGAAAACAAAGTAGTATTTCTTTGCGCGATTAAAGTATTAATTTTAAAATAATTTGAACAGAATGGAACAAATGAGAATTCTCTAACCTAATGTCAAAGACTAATAAACTAATAACGACCTTTTTTGTTGCACGAATGATGTTTTTTGATGACGTTGTATTCGCAAGTTCAAGCTATTAATAACAAAACTTTTGGAATAATCGTATTGACTTCAATACGACGGTGTACCTTTTATTTATGTGTTGAGGTCCGCAGATATAGCTATGTTACAAGCCTTATATTTTAATATCGATCGCATAAATCTATTTTCAAAGCAGGATACAGTCAATATTTAAGTCCAGTCTCCAGTGTGCAGGGATCGTGTTCCTCGTAAAGTTTCAAGGCACGCCGCCTCCGGCTGTCACGGTGAGAGCGAGCCACGGCATCACAAACCATTTACCACGATCAATCACGTTCACCGGCTGAATCTCATGCTTATATCACTTTAGAAAATTTCCGCTGATTCACGCGTAGGGACTTTTGATCGGAACATTTAAACACGTTATGTCTGTTCCGTTATAAACGTACCTACATTTTGTGGATAATGTACGAACTCCTACGTTCACTCATTTTTTAGTAGCTGTATGGTTGAGTTCTGATATGCTGTTGTTGGTTCAAATCCATAAGACTAATATAAAAACAACATATGTTTTTTACATTTTGCATTAAAATTTACAAAATTACTAATATCAAATAACGCTTTCACAGTATAAAATTGTACTTTGTAAATCTACCCAAACAAGTTACATTTAAGATTTAACAAGTATCCTAGGGTATATACAATTTTCACAACTTTTTTTAGCAATGTGTCTTCGATGCATCATTGTATCAATTAAAGCTGAATAAAAAGGATTATTACCCTACGCGTATTAATGAGTTTTCATATACTTGTATTCGTGGTAAATTAGACAAGTGCTAGACCACGGTCGTATCAACTTTACTGTGACTAGACTATTCTGGTATTACGTCACACACTGGTGTGACGTAATATGTAAGTGATACTATATACCAGTACATTGGAGGAGCATAGCTCAGATGCGCCAGGGCGGGGATGGCTAGCAGCATTCAGGTCGAGTCATCAGTCCAGTGTACTTACTACGGGCATATTACCCCCTGCATTAGGAACATTCACTGTACGTACATATAGGCCATATGTACGTACAGCGAATGTTCTAAAGCTGCCATGATGAGTAATACCATAGGCTAGGTATTTACTCCGATATGTTTAAATTGATATTACCAAATCTAAAACAAATCTGTGATTTCTTTGAGGCAAGCAGATTAATTTCTTATACTAATATTGTCGTTTGATGGGTCTGATTCTTCATCAAACTTAAAATGCCGGCTGTTTTTATTCAATTTGCAGAGCTTATTCAAGTTTAAAGGGGAGTTTTGGTTGTAAATCTTGATTGATAGCTCGCACGGACTCTCATCAATTTTCACCTAAAGCCGAATTTTCACCTGGGTGATATAAGCATTTGTGTTTGAATATTATTAAATAGAGAAATCTTAATACATTTTCGATTTTTATTATAATCTACAGAGATATTTGCTATAACATTTATATTGACAATTTTTTTTCTAATTATACATACTTAAAAATACACCACACGTTAGGTCTAATGGCAACTTTACTCATTCTACTATTTTAAATTACCGCTAAAAAAAACCGCTCTCTATTTAATAATAAAACATCACTCGCGTGTGGAAAAAAAAAGTATTTATAATTCAGTACAATTGTCAGATATAGTGCGACTTACACTAGATAAAACATGTTGTTAACACAATTGTACAAGCCATATTCAGTTTATCGAATGTTTTATTTGGGCAAGGGTTCATTGTATGACAACAAAAGGATCTGTACGGACGGATTATAATAATAAATTTACTATGTCACGTTGTTTATGGCTCGTTGCGATAGACAACGGTTGGCTTTCATCAAATATAGACGTTTACATATTATGTGTACCCAACGGTAAAGAGACTAACGACCCTAGAGGATATGGCTCCGGGAACCTACAATCAGACGCAAAGATACATATAAAGATGTGTATGTTTCGTGTATGGTTTGCTTTGCCAAATTTCAGCAAACAAATTCTGTATTGATGAGCAAGTTATGTTAGCGATACTGCTTGTGTAGGATTCGAATAGTTTTAATATTTATGGACGCATGAGAACTTTTACTTATTCTATATACTTACCGTATTCATATTTACATTAGGTTATTTTAATATAGTATTTCTTCAAATTTGTGTGAATGTTATATATTGAACTGCTATTTTTTGTAAATAGAAGTGATAATACAAGTTTTTTGGGTTTGGATTTTATTATTAATCGTCCAACCTAATTTATTTTTTGATAACTTGATAATTGATAGTCAAAGTGAAACTTGAAAGTGAAACAAAATGTCTTATTTCAAATATAAATATCATAGGCACTTTTAAAGCACCAGTCAAATAATAGTTCTGTATAAATATCATTAATATCATATCAGCTGTTGGAAGTCGAATGTTGGATATAAGCCTCCCCAAGGAAGAGGGAAATTTACTTATCGCAGAGCGTACCCGCGCTGTGCATTTGAGTATTCTAAGAGATATACCGCCATATGTTGGTTACTAGTTTCTAGGGGAGGTACTATTCTACTCTGTCAGTACCTCACAATAATAGGCACTTTTACATCGTGAACCAAATAATAGTTTTTCTGTTAATATAGATTTTCTTATAACAGTTAATGATCATAATCAGTATTACTCAAATGATCCATGATCCGTATGATTTTTTAGAGTTGGTAGAGGCACGTAGGTATTATTTATACTAAGTTTAAAAATACGTTCATTTGAGGCTTTATAATTGACGAATTTAAGGTTGGTAAAATGATTTAGTCTATAGATAGTTTTGTCAAGTTATATAAAACAATTAGATATTTACATCTAAAATTATGGTGTATGTAGTATGTAGTAAAAATTAGATTTTATTTAACTAAAAATTTTAACACCCCACAAAAGGTTATATCCATTTTATGCTTCGAATTTCATATTAGCATTCAGTTAACTTCTATTTGATAAAAAATGTACGAGCTCTCGCTGATAGGAAGCTAATCAAATTTCCAATTACCACTGTAAAGTCATGCCCGGGAGTAATTACTTTCAATGTCGCTTTTTGACAGTTTTGTATGAACTTTTTCGATCAATGTAGGAAATAAAATCGCCGCAGTAAAAAAATATTTCAAATATTTCGCTTAGAAAATTTAGATTTTTAGAACTAAAACATATTAGGTAATTAAGTATTATTATTATGGGGCATTTATTATTATTTATGGACAGGCGTAAAGACTATCACAGAAAATTTTTCTAGACATCTATTCATATGAATAAAATTGAACTGTTACTTTCATATTCATACATACTTGTAATATAAAAGTAACAGCTGTTTAAAATAGGCAAACAAAAAAGTATTTATGGTAATTATAGCAAAAAGTCGGCCGTAAGGTACCGGAAGAGTGGAATAGTACCTCTACCTGTACCAGACATAGTAAGAGGTGATTAAGGTACCAGAATCGACAGACGGCAGTATATCCATATGATACCGTGAAAATCAAACGCACAAGGCAGGGATGGGCAGCAACATCCCAGCCATGAAAGCTGCGATCTGTGATTGCCAAAGTACACAATACCATATGGAAGTTCTTTGTAATAACATTAAAATTAAAATACTTCCTAAAACAACATGATATAATATATACTAAATATCAGGTCGACAAACCAGCATACAGGCCGCGTAATAGTTAGCGTCACATTATCCAGTAATTTTTACCCTTCGAACCGGAATACTGCAATGCGAACACTGATATTTGGCAGTAGAAATAGATGAGTGTGAAGCCATTGCCGAGAGTATGAAGTCTACCTCATGTCTGCGTTTTCAAAAAATTGGGAAATAGCCATGTCGGTTTACACAAAAAGTATAGCTGTTATGTATATCTAATCAACAAATATATTTGTCACTTCCAAATTATTATTAATAACAATATCTTAGACATCATTTGGAAACTGTTAATAGAGGCTTCCCCAAGGGGGGATTTTTCCCAAATTACTACGCTGGACAAGCGTGTTGGCAATAGTAGAGCGCTGCTTCGCAACAGAGATACTGCTGCCCATCCCCGATTTGTGCATTTGGATAACACGGTTTCGTATTGATGTGCAATATAAAATCTATCATACTCTGTGCCTCAATCGCCTCTTACAACAACAGGTACAACTATTTTACTTTGCCGGTACCCCACAGTCACTAATCACGTAGGGGGAAATACGGGAATAAAAAATATAATTTATGTTATTTGCTAACAATGTAGCATTCTATTAAGGAAAACATTTTTGGAATTGGATGGTGGAGTTTATTTGTCACAAAAATACAAATCTTGCTTACATTGTTACATTTAAGGTAGGGATTTTTATTTCTTTTGTAAATACAATAAAGCTCATATTGTTCGTTTATAAGGTAACTCTCTAATGATAAAGTAATTTTTAATTTGATTCAATCAAGTCGGATTTGGAAAGAAAAATCCAATCTATCCTTTTTATGAAGTTATATGCCTAGATAATGACTTAGAAGATAGATGAAATAAAGACTGCCTAATACAAAAAAATATATATCCAAACTCAATACTACAAATTGATCACGAAGAATATTTAGCCACACCGTCTTAGAATTTAGACCATGGGTGACGGATTTGTAATTGCAGATTTAAATCTTCACGCTGAAAAAAAAATATAGAGTGTAACAGTTGGCAGTTAAATTGATGTTTATGTAGAGCCGCCGTAGGGTACCTGCGGAGTAGAATAGTACCTCCCTCTGTACCAGGTGTCGTAAAAGATGACTGAGGTACTGGAACCGATAGATGGTAGTATACCCATCCAAAACAGTACAGCTCAAATGCACAGGGTAGGGATGGGCAGCAGCATCCCCTTCACGAAAGCTGCGTTCTGCGATTACCAACAAGCTTGCCCAGCGCGGCAATTATGGGCCAAATTCCCCCTTTTTTTGGGAGGCCTATGTTCAGAAGAAGACTAAGTTACTACTTTGGCTAGAATGATGATGATAGTGATATGTTTGTGTATTACAATTAATAGCTAATATAAAATACTCTCTATCTCTTTTTCTTCATCACATATAGTTCATATATCAAACGAATACTCAATGTAATCACGTTTATCCAATTCAGTTTGCATTTTCCATTATTCGCTAGCACTTTACCTAAATTTTTATCGGTGGAGCGGAACATTCCAGCCGCGTGTCGCTTACACTTGCTCGCGTAAATTATGGTTCGGACAGACGCGCCTAACTTGCTGTTTTTGTTTCAAAGATTAACGATGAACAACGGCCCTCGAAAAAACGTGTCACAGAAAACGGATATTGCCCAAAACTTTACGGCATAAAATTTTCTTTTGCTCACTTTTATGGCATTTATGTAAATAACAAAGCAGTTCTTTTATGGTTTCGCTACTTTCTCGCCTAACGTAGCTGAAGTGATTCGAAGTGCCTATGATTGACATTTAAATGTAAAAGCAGTGTAGTTTTCGCTATAACAAAATTATAAAAATTAATATATTTATAGCCTTAAAACTAAATTAAACTAGAGCAATTAAAAAAGTTAGAATAACAAGAGAACTGCACTTTTAACTTCGCGCCTTCAATCACATTGTGAACATAAATCACAATTCATGATAACAGCCGTACGAAAACAATTGTTAGACGTAGGTCTCCCCGAGAAAAGTGTATTTTGCCCATAATTGCCACGCTGAGCAGGCGTGCCGGCAAATACGGAGCATAGCTTCTTTGCGATGGATATGCTGCAAGGGTCTATATTGGGATGCATATACATATTGAAAAGGAATATCTTACAAAAGCATAACGTTTGTAAACATTAAATCATTAGATATTTAATTTTACTTAACATTTTTGTTTTAATAATAAATAAGCATATTTTGTATTGCTATTTTTACTATAAAGATCATAACATGTATTGGCATATTAACGTGTGGCATTAAGATTACAAGGCATATTTATATAATACAATGCAGTTACAATGCCATTAAGCATGCAACATGCAAGCTTACATGAAGCATGAAATAGGTTCTACTATACTCTGGCGCTGAAAGTTGTGCTTGTTGCCATTCAGTATTCAGCCGCTCCCAGTAAATTGTGCAATAGTATAGTGCAGACTAGTACCACGTGGAAGAGACTAGGCGAGTGTAAAACTACCTGATTCCAGAGCTAGCTTATTTCAATATAAACATTTATTTTTCATTGTTGATTCTACCAAACTTTACAGCGATCTGTCTTTACCAGTATTACATATGGGGAAATGTAACTTCTACTAAACGTTCTATTAATTTTGATTTTAAATATTATGTCTTTTCAGATTTAATTAATATTAATCTGATTTACAATTGGATTTGGATAATTCTATTGTTCCGTTCGCATTTAATTACATATATTTTTAGGCGTATTATACTTATGCCCTTTATATTTATGCTCATTATAACCATAAAAGGCATAACTATAATATAATACACTATCCTAAAAATAATTAAAGTTAATAAGCAATATGCTAATATAACCATTCTGGATCATAAAACTTTGCAAACCATAATATATATAAAGAAACGTTATGCAAAACTATTATACCAAATTATAAAATGGCTAATAAGATTATGCAACCAAAAGCGTACCCATGCTGCTGTCCATCCCTTACCCTTTATTGAGCTTCACTGTTTCAGGTCATACTGCCATCTGTCGATTTGTATGCCTCAGTCGGCTCTTATGACGCCTGATACAGAGGGAAGTACTATTTTACGCCAGTCACAATTAGTTTAATGTCACATTCAACAATGCACATTATGAAATGTCATTTATATATATTAGTACCAAAATTCATTAAGGTTCGCTTCGGCAACATTGCATTATGCCAAAATTTTAATACATGTGACAGGGCACGTTTGAGTAATGTATACCGTTTCATACAAACTGACCAGTATTCGTCCATGAGGACACGCTCTCGAACCACACGCTTCGTAATTATATTTTAGACCAGGGACTAGACTGTAAAATAAGTCAAAAGTGATAAAAAATTTAATTTAAATGTTAACTAAAACGAGTTTAATTAATTTTAATTTATAGTGATTTGTTTTACCGCGTCATCATTAAGTAGGAAGATAGAGCAAGTTATATAAGTATTGATGTAAATCCAGAATCTATTTATGTATATCATCATCATTACATTACATTGTATAAAACAAGGTCGCTTCTATCCCTATCTATGTATGCTTAGATCAATGAAACTACGTAACGGATCTAACACGGTTTTTAAATAGTTAGAGTCATTGAAAAGAAAGGTTTATATGTATAATAAATCCGTAGTACAATAGAAACACGCTGATAATTTTAGAGGATTTCAATGTGATGTCGTAAAAAAGGCATATTTTTTTATTTTAAACCAACTTTTGCAATGTAATCGCAATGCAAACGCTGACTTTAAGCGATGAGGTAGATCAAAATAATTTTCTATAGCTTTTTACACCCTATTAATTAATAAATCTTAAAGATAAGTACCTCTTTAATTGAATTTGTGCAAACGAATAAACGTAGAATTTGACACAGTCAAAGTTTATATGAAGAAGATGTGCATTACATTATTATTATTTTTTTGTACAAAATGCTTTAAAATTACATTTATTAAAATTATCATTTACATACATTACATATACATTTCTGTTTCAATGACATACAATTTTAGTATTAGATGATTTAGAATTCGAAAAAAAAGTCAAAATAACTGTATAGACCTGATACAATCTTTGATAATAAAGGTTTGGCTTTTGACAAAAACCCTTAAAAAATTCTTACTTATAACTTAATTAATTGTATCGTCTTCTAATAAAGATTCTACATAATTTGTCTGGCATCTGATATAAAAAGGATCCGTCACATTGACTCAAATTTTTAGCTAAAACAGGATATTCGAATGCAAAGAGAGAGAGAGAGCACATGTTATCACCAATCGATTTATAAACTTCAGCTAAACGTTATTGAGTTAACGGGCTGTAAACTCAACGACAGTTAAGGTATCGTTTGCTCAAGTATTTAGTTTGGCGCGTCTCTTGATACGATTTAAGCTTTATGTAAATACTCCGACAGGTGTAAGATAAAAATTGTTATATACTAATACATTCCAGTGGATATGTGTGATACATTACTACATAATGTATACAAGGAATATTATTGAGGATTTTGAAAATAAACCACCAATTGTTTATTTTAAATACAAAGAAATATTATATTCATGCCTATTCCAATATTAAAAAAAATATATCACTTACCTAAGATATTTTCACATTTATCTTATTTTAAATACAAATAAACGACATTAAGAGGTCACTAATATCGCATCCTCAACCATATTCTATATATTAAGAAATATACAAATTAATCTAAACTTAAATCCGCTATCGAATCACGCGTCGCTTACCAATGCACCCCAAATTGAAAATAATGAAATTTGTATGCAGATAAGTATGGGTATTAATGAAGGGTTTAATCAGAAATTAATAAAAGAGTCAAAGTTACCCTAAAGCAGAAGCAGGGGAACATAGCATGTATACCTGACAGCAGATGGGGCGATAAACTTCTATAATAAATAAATTCACACAACATCTCATACATTGACTCGATACCGAGCGTAACGCACTTGTGTTACGGGTTACGGACATCATCAAACAACGGGGAAACCACAAATATATTTCTTAAATACATATTGAAAACTCAGAACTCTTGTTCTTTACAAACACAATAACAATATTTATGATATAAATGTTTGTTCAACGTAAATATCTAACCTTTGGCGCACCAGATAAAATCACTTCAGTTGAAACTAAGCGTTTTTACATTATATTGATTTATTTTACTACAACATTTCTATATAATTGTTTTTTTTATTTATTTTATTTAATACGAAGTATTTATTCAATCTCGTCACCATTTTGTAATTTGTTTATCTATCTCTTTCACTCAACGGACAGTTCCTTCTGTCAGTAAGTAAGTTAGCCATACACGGTACGATTAAACTGTACCTTTGCTGTACCGTGTATGGCAGCCTACACAAACGCTCTCCGTGCGCTTTTCCTCATTGACCTGCGTCGCATCCCGTATAAACATATCCGCCATATTGAATTATGTATCCATTTTATAAAATATATATATTATAATTTCTTTAGTATAACGATCTTTTTTACGTATGTACATATATCAAAAAACGTATTATTAAATATATACATAAATTTATTTAAACATTTTGGCACACCATGTTTGACGAATGTTATTCCAAGGGAAGATTTTTTCTGAGGAGAGCCTTCGCTTGTAATTTGATAGCAACGCAAAATATCTGATCTGTTAAAGATTCGATTTTAATTAATTTTAGAAAGAATACATTAATTTTTTTGTTATAAGTTTTCTCCAAAATCTCTAGTTTATATAAATATATTTGAAACGAATGAATAGATTTTTGCTTTTGGTTAAGCTCTCAAATTCGATTTTAGTATCGCGTAGTAGCTATACTTTGTACCCTAATTATTTTTTAGCACAGTAGCCATCATATTATGTGGTGCCAATCTCTACAGAAACGTTTTCGTTTTTTGATACTAAATCGGAAAAGTAAGCGATTTTATACTTATTCCTACATCAGGTAATATTTAATTTCTCCTTTCGTAATTATATTACGGTATTTTGAATCTTCCACAGGAGGAAGAAACTTTGACAAATTAACTTTAACCCGTTCACTTTAACGAATGAACTCGTAACACACTTAGATCTTAACAGATTTTAATTAAAGAACGTTCTAGAATTTTGAAGTACTAACTTTGGAAGAAGTTAATATAACATTCAATACCTTAATAATTTTTAACGATTCAAGATAGCAAAAAAAATTGGGCGTTCCTTTCTTTTTGCTCTCTTTATATATAGTTCCGTAATTTCATGCATTTATTTATACATAAGTTTATTGTATTGTGTTGTGCAGCCCTGTTAAAAAACTAGGGAGCCCGGATTAGGGAGCAGTTTGATTTAACGTCCGATTAAAGTGGAGATTACGCATCTGACTAGAACTTCAAGTTCACAATTAATGCTGATCGCATACAAGTGGTCTTATAGAGAATTTCTTGTGGGGGCCAAGCCCAACAGTAAACTTTCTACGACAGCACAATGATGATGTGGGTAGATATTATTAGCTATATCAGTTTGGCAAAAGAAGTTAATATTTTATTATTTTACATAAAACATTTTACATTTCACCGTAAGAAGAAAGGTCGTCTGTATTGGTATCTCACTCTCCTTATTTCTACCGTAAAAAGCAGTGTTAGCATAGCTGTGTTCCAGTTTGAAAGGTGAGAGAGGTTGTGAAATTACTGAGTAATGTGACATAAAATCTTCAAATCTCAAGGTTGGTAATGCACTTATACTTGTGATATTACAAATAGGCTGCTGTGACGTTAACTGTAACGTGATCCGTATGCTTGTTCGTCGATCTAGTCTTATGTAAAGATAAATTTTAAAGAGAACGAATAAAGCGCATATTTTGTCATTTATTCTAAATGAACTGTCATAACATATTTGAAAATAACAACTCTTCTCTCCAATTTTTTGAATATTTAAATAAATTTAGACTGAGTCTTGCAAGTAAAAATATTCAAAGTACATATTGCGATATCCTCGCTTCCAGCTAATAAATACTATTTAAAAATACTATTTATATCGGCCTGTCTGACTGTTGATACACAGTCTTGAGAAAGTCGAACAAAATATGGCAAGTTTTGGAAAATTACTTCCATGATGTTTAGTAAAGTCAATTTAATGGCATATTATATTTTTTTATGGTGAGCAGGAAAAAAACAGATAATACCACGAGTTTAAAGATAAGAAAGTGAGAATATTGAAAACATAAAAATTCTTATTAGAAATTATGCTTAGGATGTAAATCCTTTTACACATATCTTTGTTGTGATATAATATGATCTGTGCCAATTAATTGCCGACTACTAACATAAAACATTATCCAGTTTTCAAATTTTTTGTTGGGTTTAATACTATAAAACAACGTTGATGTCAGTGGTGATAATTTAGCATTAACATAGTAAAAAATAGAGTTTTTGTAAACATCTGACTACGATTTGAACCTAGGGCAATTTATGTCTAGACAAGAATTCGCTTCTATACCACCAAAGCCGTAAAAAGGTAAATAATATTTCCCATTTCTTCAGTAGGTTCTTTTGAGGACATGTCGTTCAAGCCAAGTAATCTAAATTGCTTATAACGTGATTAAAAATTTATTACTTTAATTATGTGTCTAATTAATGTTTTGAAACCGTAACGCTCGGAGGCGGAAGTCTTGTTATAATCACATTATTATTTAATTAACTTGCTCGACAAAGGTGAATATTTAAAACTGGGTTTGGACTTAGTTAATATAAGGACCTTTTCACACAAACAATTTCTCAACCATTTAACGTAATAAACTTAACCTAGCCAAATGCAAGTCACAGTGCGCACCGAATTCTCGGTACAAACTTGTAGTTGAGATTACAATTTTATTATTTATTTCCAATCCAGAATACATGGACATCCAGATTTATTTCAATATATTTAATCATTATAGTTGTAATTCCTCTGTGTCTAATGTCGCATAATTATTACTTATTATTTATTACTTATTTATTATTATTTATAATAATAAGAAGTTAATTAATCACAGTTTAACTATTATAACTAAGAACGTATCAAAGGAATTGCTTTTGCTTTATTTTTGCCCTATATATATATATATATATATATATATATAATTTTTATTTTTTTATATATATATTTAACAAAGCCAGAGTTACTTTTTAAGAAACCTGTTTTTATTTTCCGTCCTGGCACGGGATCATCCTGGTATCCTTTCAAAATCAGATTGTAATTTATGTCATTGTCCCATGAACGTAACCTTCGCTTTTTTAATACTCGTTTACTTCTTATTCTTCACGACTCATGCTTCGTATCCCATTCTTATACTGTGACAGCTGTACGACTCTAGAACGTGCTTCTTTTTTAATTTCAAATTTAAAAAAGAAAGTAGAAACACCCTTTTCAAATATATCAAACTAAAAAGTAAAAAATATTTTTAAAACAAATTGAAATTAATGATAAATACTAATTGTATTTAAATTGTATTTAAGTCGAATATTTGCTCTATATCTGGTTGTGCCTTATATACGTGAATAAATTTTATATATGGATTCCTCTATTGTATGATATCCGTAATAAATTAAGCGACTTAACTTTGAGTCAGATTTGAGATTTTGTGTTTTTTTAAATATAATATATATAACTAATATGTAATGGTTTGTAACATATCTGATGTAAAATTCCTCACAACACGTTCTTAAAAAATAAAAACCTTGATAAAGGACTAATAAACAAAAAATGTGTTTCAATATTCTTAAAATATCCAACTTAAAATACTATGCAATAAGATGATAAAATTATTTAAAAATATAAGAAGCAATATTACATCCTGTCAGTAGCCTCCACCCTGTTGTAATTTGAAATGCGCCGATTCGTATTGATATACCGCCATCTGTCAGTACCGGTACCTCGGTCGCCTCTTACGACGTCTTGTACAAAGGGAAGTACTATTCTACGCACTTTAATAGGAAGCTAACTTTATAACTAAATCTTAATTTTGATTTTGAAGCCTTCTAAAACTAGATATTCTAAGTATAAATTACAAATGAGCAAGCTAAAAGAATTTGAAAGAACATAAAAACTGAATACACGCCAAAGGCATCGTTCCCCATCACGAACAGGAATCACAATTCTAGGGGACTATTATTGCATTTTTGTTTTCCATTTGTACGTTTTACGGTTACGACTTGGTCTGGCGACTGGCCTGGGGCTTGGTAAGTCATCACTTTGTTACACAGATGTGTACCAAGAGTGTTATTCAATTGTAAAGCTACGTCCTTTCTATTTTATTCTGCTTCGGTATTGAATTTCAGATTATTTTGCATAAAATACAGGATATGGGGATGAATCGAAAATTTCGCGTACATATGTTTTCTAGAGTTTTGAATATTTGCTTTCCAATAAAAAAAACTCGATTTTTTTTTATTATTTTTCACGTTTCTACTGATAAATTTAACAAATTATGTTATATTGTGCAATGAAATGTATATTCCACCATTTTCAATTCCAAGTTCGTGTTTGCATCTAAGTTCAAATTAATAAAAACAAATTTAAGTATTTTCGTTGTTTCATTGTTGAGTTTGTACCACCAAACTAGAGGTTATAAATTCCTTTGTCTAACGTAAAAAATATATTCTACTTTTAAAAAATAACACTATTATAGCGGCAAGCTTTTGCACTGTAAGTATTTTCTTGCATATTTTCTCAGTCTCGATATTCAACGTTTGCTTAGCTTTGAGTGCTGACGCGAAGCACTGTGTGATTTTTAGAGAGACAACATTTCAAAGATGTTATGTATACTTTATATAGAGGCGTCCGTAATCATTTGACAAAAATCAAATCAGAAAACTTTCATTTGAAAATTGTTTCACAAAATTGTACTTATTCCATATAAAAAATTGATATATAATAGGTCAAACTATTATTGAATAAATTTACTAACTATATTTACAAAAAAAACATTAATCCAATTATGCAACACGTTATTTGCCAAAACTACATAAAGCAAACTACATAATGCATTTAATAAAATGCATTGCTAAGTAAATACTTAAACATATCTCTATATGTTGAAAGAAAAGTAAAGGTAAGTTAGGCAACTATGATCACAACGCACCAGCCGAGCGAGCGAAGCGAGCGTGACGCGGCAGAGGCCTACGAATGCCAGTACATTTCTACTTATTTTGCTTATTTAACTACTAGCTACTACTTTATATTACTGTTACTAACCAACAATTCACCTACTAACTTGTAGATTGACCAATTTGGCAATTTAATTATTTGAAGAAGTGAACATTATTAAAATAATATTTTAACAGATAACATTTTTCTTAACTTAAACAAACGAAACCGAATTCGCGGAAATTATAATATGTCAAATTATTCTTTTCAAAGTTATGTTACCTTTGATCTTTTTATACTTTTTATGTTCATCCATAGTATATACGAAAATTATTTTATTAATTTGTTTTAAATCATTTGTGTGATATATAGTATAAATAGCTTGTATTTTAGTACGTAATGTAGTTGCACGCAATGGCAACCTTTAAGTGTAACACCACTTTAAAATGTTTACAATAGTAGGTGAGATCTATTTTTTATGTGATATTGTTTGTTATGTTGGTTATCATTAAATAATTCAATATAAAAAATCTAACATAACCTAGTTCCACGCTGTTCATAAATTTGTGTTGTTCGTATCCTAATCGCACGTTGTAGTCTTTTCATCTAATTGCCATCACTCAAGGTAATTCAGCATCATCAATATTACAGTTATTAGAAATCCACTGCAGAACATAGGCTTGCTCAAGAAAAGGAGAACTTTGGCCATAGTTACTGTGCTGGATTAGCGTGTTGGTAATCGCAGAGCACGACTTTCACGACGGGGATGCTGCTGCCCCTCACTTTGCATTTGAGCTACACTGTTTTGGGTGGATATACCGCCATCTGTACCTACTTTTAAAAACCTAAACACTATGAACTTTCTTTTTTATATTTTTTGCCTTGCTGCCATTATTTTTTTATATTTCCAAGGGTTGTAATAATTAATTAATCAGCGTTACTTGACGGTGTGACTCCCGGTATGCTGCGCAATAACAACACAGCCACGACGTCCGGTCGCACCATTAACTACCGCATTATCTCGTCTCTTCTCTTTCCAAATATTTGGACGTTTTATTCGCCATCGGTTGAGTGCTTGGTTGGAATACTGTTATGATTATAGAGTTCGACTTCAGTTTGCTGGAAAGCCCTTGTGGTACACGCTTAAAGATAAAATAATATTAGCTTGTCAATTAACAGAAGGACGTTTTTCTTTTCGTGGCGATTCTCTTAGAACTAGATAGGTTAGATAATACATATGGTAGCTACTCGTGGTATATACCTACAATATAAGTTTAGCATGATGGATGGATACACTGTATTACTTTGCACAAAAAAAAACTCTGAAGAAATGTTTCGTACAAAAATATCCCAATGTATGCCTCTAGTTCGACCGTAAAAAGCAGACAATTGAATTCCAATTACTTTGGTACATGCTTGCTTCCTTCCATTTAACACTCTTAATTTAACTAGTGATAGCCTTCTCAACGCATTATGAAAAATGCATACAGCGGAAATATTTCAATGTAACGTATGTAATGAATGATATACATTAAGGTTTCAGGTTTATAAATAATAATAATAGATTACCCGACATTTCACACATTAACGTAAATTCGTGAAAGGTCGCTAAAAACACTTGTGTTACGTTTATCTTTAAAAACTATTATTTATTTATTTTTAAAAACTGAGAAATCATACATTCTTAAATATACATACATTCTTATCATTTAAACTCGACTTAATATGAAAAGAATTCCACCGAAAATTTGCGATGTCTGACGACACAAGCTCCCCTCAAAGTTGCAAAATGAATGTGAAAACGTTCTTTGGAAGTTATGTCGAAAATCAGTTTAACATGCAGGTAAGGGAGATTCAATTATGGCGAATAATGGACTCCGTCGCGGGTACAAATTTCCATTGCTGACTTTTTAAATCGAGCAAATATGGGTTTTTGTTTCCATTATCAAAGTCTGGTCCTGCGCCCAGAATGAATGCGTGCATAGAAATTGAATTTATGTTTTGAGTTTAATTTGTTCTTTACATTCGCTTCACCATAATTCGTAAACGAAACAAACATTGTCGAATGCATTTCCAACATTATGAAAAAGACGCAACTCTTTGTCTGTTTTCGACGATTTTGTTCCAACAATAATCATAAAAAATGTATATAAAAAATAACGGTGATCTTTATATATAATAAGTGCATGTCACGGTGTTTGTTCAGGATAATCTGTTAGACTATTGAACCGATTTTAATCAATTTTTGCTTACTGTACTTATAACTTTGATCCTTGCGGAATGGGATAGTTTACATCTAAATTTATAGTATTTTTTCATAGTGATAATATAAGGTTAAAACTGAGCAACGTTTGTTGAATTAGCGTCTCGCTAGTTCAAAAATAAAAATATTCTCATATTAATACTGATTTCCACCAAATGTTCTTACTTGAATGTTTACCTCAATCTTATGAAAGGTTATGGATCATTCTAATACAGGTAATGTATTAAACGTTATGTAATTATTTTAAATTTTTTTTAAAGTGACGTAGAGATATTTATTTTTCGGTTTTTAAATCTTCGATCAATAACTTAATATTTACAATTTTTTATAACCATAAAAGGGGTTTGATTTGTTCATCATGTATTAAATCATACGGCTAAAGGACTCCTATTGTTCGTGCGGTGTAGTTTTCACTGGTAATTAAAGTTAGTGGGATGATATCGGCTCTTATAGCCAGCGAGTAGTAGTAAATTACACAACGAGGCGATCCCCTGAGATGGGGGGTATCGGATTAGGATTTACTGTTTAACTCCACTTGGCTTATATAACAACAGTTTGCTATGAAGTCTAATAGAATTGGTATTTTTTTCTTTTAGAAATAATTATGGTTCCGTACTTACTTAGTAGACCAATAATATTACCAGATGTTTTACGTCTGGTTATTATTATTAATGTTATTCGTCAATTAAATTGTCCTTAATATTAAAGAAATATATAAATTTACAGGTATTTGTGTGTATACAACAAGACGAAATATATACTTCAATCGCTAAAATTTAAATAAGCTTGCTTAAGCTGTATTTAAAAATGCTATATTTATAAACTGAGTAGTAAAAAGGATGTCTGAGACGGGCCCGTGAACCTATCTTGTGTGCCAAAGATCGTGGGTTCAACTCCTACCCAGGACAAATCTATCTATCATGCATATCTTAAGTGTCTAGGTTTTAAATATATGTATTTTAGTATGATATTAAGGCATTCCTTTATTGTCTGATGTCCATAAAACAAATGGTTTAAATAACTTTTTTCGGAGCTAGGTGAATTTATTATTTCATTGGAAGAATATTCAATTGTGTTTTCAGGGTAATGAAATTTGTACCAAAAAGAAATCGGATTTAAAATAAGTAGCCTATATATATATTCAATTAAAATGTCAAATTTAGTCAAATTAGTTATTATACAATTCGAATATACTGACAATAAGTATATCAATGTATCCATATATCTATTGATAAAAACTTCGTTTCACGCTATTTGTGCGAAATTAACTTCTAAACTACTTAACAGAATTTATCTACTTGCTTTTGCTTACTGTATATAGTTTGAACCAACTTGAGATATACGATAGTTTATATCTCATAATAAACATATATGTATATATATAGTTAAAATAGAACAACGTCTGTCTGGTTAACTTGTATAGATAAATAATAACGAAACAAACCCCGCTTTAAAACTGCCTAGCAGTTCTATTTCATTCAAGAGCTTTTCTTAAAATAAACCATAAAAATAATATTCTAATTTAAAACCCAAGAAAATCAATATATAATTCTATTTATACATATACCTACAATGACCCACTTCTAAGCAACACAACACTTCGAAACCTCCAAAAAAAGCAGTGTTATATTCCAAAGACGCTTCAAAAATATTTGACCTAAAACCTCTTGACGTAACAAGGTTATTGGCTGTCTTTTAAGTCTCGATTCTTAGTATTCCCTTTGAGTGTCGAACTTGAACTTGACGCCCCTTCAGAAATAAACTTCTTAAACAAGTGGCCCGTGTTTGTAGCGCTCATCATTGTCCTGGCGATCCTGCCATCATCCAACGCTAATTATACATTCTCCTTCCGTGTTTCAAGTCTCGAGAGGCTCGAGTGGAAAATTGGAATTTTATACTGTCGTTTTTGTGACGGGATATTAAAACGTTGGTGTAATATTTAATTTCCTTAAACTGCTCTTGACTTACAGTGTACCGGACTGCTAAGGTAACAATTTTGTGTGTGGTCAGAATTAATATTAATAAAATAATAAAATCACACATCCTTACACCTTATTTTGACATAAATCGCTTAAAGCACTCACGTTACTTACATCAGACAATAGATAAATTACAAATATAAAATTAAATACATATTTAACACCTAGACACAGAAAAAATACATTTATTCATCATATAATAGATTTTCTCCGGAGTGGGGATCGAACCCCCGAACCTTCGCGCACAAGATAAGATCACTATAATTTGCGCCATCGAGCCTGTCGAATATTTAATAGGTACTAAGTAATGTACAAGTGTAGTACTATTAATTATATTCAAAGATCCTTTACGATACGGGAACAATAATAAAGTGAACCAAAATCCCGACGGTCAGAATGACGGGCGAATGTTGAAAATCGATGTGACAAATAAGGAATGGTTACCTAATATTTCCCAGAGGAATGAACCTTAAATATTTCTCGAATAATATAAACTCGATATAATTTAATCAAATTCGATAAATAATAATAAATCACAAAGTCAAGAAAATAAAATTTTTACGCCTCCAATATACACTCATTTGCAAAAAAACGGGCGGTTTTGATTTTAATGCTTCTTTAAAAACAGACGGTACCAAAATGATTTAAATCATTTGTACATGTTACTGGCCGATTTCAAAAATGCAATGGTGTTTTAAACAGTACGTTCTAAATTCAAATTTTCATTTGATGCTCGTTTTTACAGAAAAACACTTTTTGTCCTACATTTTTGGTGCGAAGTTCCAAAAGATAATATCGGTATTCATAACTTTTAGTCAATTTTTATGAATTAATTTCATATTCTTAATTGAGAAAGCTTCATTAATTGCTGTTTAGCTGTCTCAATAATGTTAGAGAAAGTAGTAAAAGCTACCAAAATTATTGCACTGCTCGAAGAGGATTGCAGCCAATGCTTCGTGGCTCAGAGGCTAAGTGTGAGTCGCTCGACGGTTCAAAGGACCTGGCAGCGGTA
>JACJUM010000202.1:9143976-9326765 GCA_020976665.1 Heortia vitessoides
GAATACCAATATTAAATGTTACAAAATTCAATGAAACGTTCCTTGCTACTTAACAATGATACAATTTGTTAAAAAAGCCACGTAGAATCTTAATTAAGTAAATTCACCGGAAAGAAAGAAAAAAACTCCAACATTTGCGTCTGGGGGACGATTCGGGTGGTGTTGCCATTAAAAATATATTCGATGGGACAGCAGATTCACGCTTCTACAAATTCCATTACATTTTTAATTACTGAACGAGCTTTACTGTTTTTTATTGGAGTTTTAGATATAATTTAATTATGTAAATAAATATATCAGCATTAAGCTGTTGAGTACTTTAATGTGGAGATGGGATGAAATATCTCAGGGGAACTTATTTAGTACACAAGAAAGTTACTAATAATTCAGTCAGTCCTCCTTTGAGACTAATCTACATAGAGTGCTATTTAATTAAATAATAATGAATATACAAAAAAACAGCAATACAAATAAGTAGCTGACAGCATTCCTGTACAAATATCAGACAAATAGAGGGAATACAAGTATATGGAATTACTTTAATATATATTATACCACTTAGACGCAATACAAATACAAAAATAAATATATGTGTGGGTAGGTGTATAACGGAAAGTGCCTTTAAATAAACATATTTCCAATGCAATTACACATTTGATTAATTCATTAATGAAGACTGACTTTTACACCGCGTTCAGTTAATAGGAATAGAATTTACAGTAAGTTCTTGACATCTGTGTTATTTTTCTTCTGCATTATAAAAAATTTACCTGAATCTTTTCATTTGTTTTAAAACGTGAAGCTGAGGTATAAACAGATTAATAATTAAGACATAGCAACGAGATAACGAATCAATATACTTTAATATCACACATGTGAAACATATAATACAAAAGAAAATAAAGATATGTCATTTTTGCGCGTTACTTCTTCGATAACAAGGCACTTTGAATACCATACCCCGGCATAGGAGGACATTCAAGCAAGGTGGTTAAGCCGCAAATGGGTTCGCTGGCGTATCTACCGTTCCTGGAAACAACAACAAAATTATCTGCCTGTTGCAGTTTACAATACTAGATGTCTATATACACATATATATATATACACATACACATATATATAGTTGCAATATTTTTTCATGATAAACATATAAGTATAGTAAGACAAAGCAATGTTTGCTATATTTACTAGGTATGACAAATGCCATCAGATAACATTAGCAAATGTTACATGGTCGTAAGTTTTCTTAAAATGTATTTTTATCACATTTGTTTGTCATAACAACCTTCTCCTGTGTATATGAAATACAACAAAAATTAATTCTTTTTAGCAAAAGCTTTCCAGCCATTCACGCGTTATGTCATGATCATAAACAATATATTTATATATATCTAAAAACATAGCAAACATTGCTTTGTCTAACTATACTTATATGTTTATCATGAAAAAATATTGCAACTATAAATTGACACAGAAACAACCATATCTCTCAAGTTGGATGAAACACAGTAAACAAAAATTGTTTTTAATCGTTTCAGTTATTTAGAAGTTCATCCCGGATAAACAACATAAAACAAAATTGTTTTTTAAGACTAGTTGTAAAACAAACCTAGTATCATTTATCATCATCATCATCATACTAGCCATTAAAAGTCCACTGTTGGACATAGGCCTCCCCAAGAAAGAGGGTATGTTACCTATAATCGCCGCGCTGGGCAATCGTGTTGGCAATCGCAGAGCGCAGTACATTTGAGCTGACTTTTGCATGGATATACCGCCATCTGTCGACATCCTAACGACACCTGGTACAGGAGGAGGTACTATTCTACTCTAACGGTACCTCACGGCTAAATCATTTATGCTCTGCTGTTATTGGTCCTAGCGTAATGTCCAAATGCACCTTTCTGGATAAGTGGGCGGTAACTCTGATTTTTTCTGACCTTACAGTATAGGCTCTCCGTTTATATCAGTCAGATTTTCTTTTATATATTACTAGCAGTGCCCCGCGGTTGCTCCCGCATTAATATTCATAATACCTTTGTACTTACACCCCTTAAGGAATGCATTTCGAAAAAATATTTAATTTTAGAAATTCAAAGTTATACTGAATTTCATTCGAATAACTTTGAATTTCATATATTTAAAATAAAATTTACGTACTGAGGTCCGGTAGGTGGTATCTTCCCAAACTTTATTGCATGTAATATATTGTAGACGTCGCTCACGTTGACGTCCTCCTAAAAAAAAATATAGAAATATCTTCAAAGCGCAATTCTCGGCTCAAGTTTAGAAAAAGTACAGCCTCGTGTATGAGTGTAACAGACGACACTAATCTTGATTCATTTGTTGCGAAGTATCTAAACTAAGTAATCGTTATCTTAGGACCAAAAAAATACCCTTTACCTAGAGCGTATTACGACAATACACTCTCTTGAGCTAACGACTATCATTATTATCACGCTTTTGAAAGCTTCACCTGTATGTGGGTATATATATTTAGAACAGACATCTTTAGGTTTCATTTTGAGCCACTTGACACGAACAGATTTAATATTAATTGTGTACATTTATAAAGAATAACATATAGAAATAAACAGTGACAATAGAATAACTCAATAAATCAATTTTATTACCCTTATCAATTTAAAAAGTTAAAAATAAAACTTAAAATCCCAACATTTGCTGGGTTTTTTATAATAAATCGCTTACTTAATTTTTTACTTAAAAAAATAGGCTCTCTTAAAAATAGAACTAAACTCAGTACTTCTATTTTGTGTATCTATCAAATAGTAAACATTTTGCTCTTATCAGTGGAATATTGACAGTTTTAATAGAGTTATAGGACCTAAGACAAATAGTATAATTAGGTAAGTCATACTTTAAGAAAGAGTTCAACTCGGCTGGGCAGCGTTCGGAAAACTGCGAAACATATTCTCGTCCGACATACCTCAGTGCCTTAACTCGAAAGTTTTCAACCAATATGTGTTACCAGCGATGACCTATGGCAGCGAAACGTGGTCTCTTACCATTGGCCTTATTGGCCAACTGAAAGTAGCTCAACAAGATATGGAGAGGGCAATGCTTGGAGTTTCTTTGCGCGATCGAATCAGGAGATTCGTAACAGAACCAAAGTTACCGACACTGCCCGGTGGATTATTAAGTTGTAGTGGCAGTGGGCAGGGAATTATGTACGCAGAACCGACATCCGATGAAGTCGTAAGGTTCTGGGATGGAGACCACGTACCGACAAGCGCAACGTAGGGCGTCCACCCGCAAGATGGACCAAAAATCTGAATAAAACCGCAGCATCGCACTGGATACAGGCCACATACAACCGGTCCTATTGGAGATTACTTGAGGAGGCCTTTGTCCAGCAGTGGAAGTCTTATGGCTGATATGACAATGATGATAATGATAATGATGACATATAAAATAATCTAAATAGACATTACAATCAGGTTAATGTACTGTAACAATCATACGTAGTAATCATCATCGACAACAATGACCGGTGCATTGACACACGCTCCTTGGCATTCAACAGTGTCCACGCCAAACATGCCATCTCCCGATACTCCACCAACGCTGCAGCATGTAGCTTCTTCGACCGCCCGCAAAATTATGTCCGAACCACGGATCATGCACGGCGTTGTTTTGCAGACTTTCACATGATACTTGCCACGGTAACGCCTAAAAATATATTTTAACAATAATTTAAATTGATGCTTATTTACTAAAAATACTTGCCAAATAGCGTTACCAGCTAGCAACAAAAATAGATTATTGGAATTACATAGTTAATTTGACAGGTCCAATGGCGCAGATGGAAGTAATCCAATTTTATGTGCGTTCGATCCACAGCCAAGATAAATATTTATATAATGATATTTGTGTTTGTTCTGTGTTTGGGTGTTTTTAACATGTTTTTAAGTATTATATTTGTATCATCATCGCTGGTATGATGATATACCAGCCATAAAAGTTCGCTGCTGGACATAGCCTCCTTAAAAAAGAGGGAAATCTGGCCCATAATTGCCGCGCTGGGCAAGCGTATTGGCAATCGCAGAGCGCAGCTTTCGCGACGGAGATGCTGCTGGCCATCACCGCCCTGCATATTTGAGCTGCATTGTCTTGGATGGATATACCGCCATCTGTCGGTTGTGGTACCTTGGTCACCTCATACGTCATCTGGTACAGGGGTAGGTGCCATTCTTCTTTGCCTGATATCTGATATCCGATAACCGTATCCTTATCTGATACCCGTAACACAAGTGCTTCAAGCTACCATGGAATCAGGTCAATTTATAAGACAATATAGACCCGACTTTATCCGAATACACATTAATTTTTTTTACTGTACATCGCGATCCTAAGACTCTTATCTATAAAACTAATTCCCAGAATACAAGCTCAAGATAATAGCAATGATTTCCATATATATTTTTCGATTCTATACAAATCTGATCCAGACAATAAAAACACAACAACAAAACAATTAACCAATTTGGTGCCGCCATTCTAGGCTTAAGCGCGTAGAAATGTAAATGAATCATATCTATGTATATATTTATGATATTTTTATTCATGTTGATAGATAGATAAAATTTAAAGAAGAACAATGCTGCGACAGTATTTAACTCACTATAGATAGTGAAAAAAATAAAAGCAAATAATAGTGCTGGGAACAAAGAACACGCGCACGACAAATGCTTTGCTTTCGTTTGCACTCATCGATCAATAACTAAAGAATATATTAATTGTTGTAGACCTAATAGACAAAATAAAAACGGGTTTAGGGTTCGGGCTTTCTAACCTAAGAACGGGATTCAAATTGTCACGGCAAGGGGCCGCTCGTTACGTTAAATATAAAAATCAAAATTACCGTTTACACATAGTGTAGAAAGTAGCCCATTCGTACACCCTGACTCTTGGCACGCGGAGGATCTCGGCCACTTTGTGCATAGCTGATATCGGCACCCATCCGATCTGTCTTTGAACAATGTCTAAGGTTGGACCTAGGGCTGACCTTTGAGCGCCTTCTGGGTAACTTTTGATGAGTGTCCTTATTCGCTAGAAGATACACATTTATGTAAGTAAGAAGAATTTGTTTGTTTGGTTCAATGCGCTAAGGAACTACTACTGGATCTAATTGTATTTATTTTGTGGTCAGACCATTTATAAAGTTAAGATTAAAGCTATACAAAATCATGCTACAAGCAATAGGAGCGGAGTATCAATGGAAAATGTTACAAAAACGGGAATAAAATATTCCTTTTAAGCTCAAGCTTCCGTTGCTTGCGCTAAGTAAATAGGTTAAGTAACGTAAAAATCATATATAATAATTATGTTCCTTTTTTAAACATTCTATGTATATACAAGCATATGTCAATCTTTTTAGATTGATTTAATATAATCTTTTTTTATGGTATTTAAATTAGATCAAAATTGTGCATTATTTGCGATTGTATTTTTACAATATGAAATCAACCCTTATCCAAATAAATACGCTATTCACCGGAATTAAGTTGTTAATAAAATTCTTGGCATAACTTGATTTTAAGAATTATTTTGATTTTGCCAAACGTCTAACAAATATTTAATAAAAAAATTTTGGATGCTATTAAATAAAAATATAGTACAATATCTATACTCCAATTAGAAAGTTTGTTCTATTATACCTCAATATACTTGAGTTAAATTCTCCGACATTTTAAGGATTTTTATCTATTAATTTAGTTATCAATTGCATTGATAGCTTTGATTATAACTTGAATAAAATAACAGATGTTACGTTACATAAAATAACAGATGTTATGTTTTCGAGTTCTTTATAATGACATTATAAATTATTGTATACTTTACAAAATGTTTACATATAAAGCATACTATGTTCAATTATCTGAAGAATGTAACAAAAAGCAATGTAATATATTTTAAAAACATGTCAGTTTAATATCAGTTTCGTATAAACAAGTACAAAGGAAAAAGACTCATAGCTAATTAATACTACTACTCAGAAAGGCGTCAACATTATTTATACTTCACTTCGTTCAAATTAAAAGATGCATGACCAAAAATATTCAGCTATTTTTTCAGTGATCTATAGATTGACAACCAATGACCCAGTTTATGAGCTGTGTAAGCCTCCCAGTTTGTCCCATGAGCGAATTTGATAGGGATAACAAATAGCCTAAGTTTTAATGCCTATCCTAAGATGTGTCTATAAAGTACCCCCATCAAACTCCAGGGGGTAATATGTGCCGAGGATGCGTTATGACATTTTATTACAGTAATAATGGATGTGTAAGATTTAAAGTCACATTTCGTAATAGAACGACTAGAACTGTTTTAACGACTTGGAAATGCGGTTTATGTAACTTTTTTGACGTTTCGGTTACATTGCGGCAACCGCTCTCAAGATTAATAGAGCTAGAGAATGCGTAAATGTCAAAAAATACTATATCTCATTTGATGATACCCCTATCACCGGCAGTTAATCTTTTACTTTTTGTCATGGCAAAACTTAAATAAGATAAAGAAAAAGCTTTACGGTGATAATTTTTTTATATAATAAATTACCACATGAAATTATAAATTACGTTACATCATTCACATTGAAACGAATTCAGAGATAATATAATTTTGTAACATATCCATCATGATAATAATGATATAACAATCTTATGTTTTATGAATAAGTAGACTTCTCATGTCCGAATAATTCACAAACTATTTCCCTTAATAACTAATAAATAACTCCCCCCTATTGCTATCAAGTGTGGCCAAAATTTTTTTCCAAAGCTTAACCTTTTTATGGATATTAGTTTTACAATGACCTGACAATGTGAATATTCCATTGACTTTTAAATTTTTTAGAAGATGTATAAGGCTAAAGCTTTTTTTATTTATTTCCTAAATTAACTTAAATTTTGTATTTAAATATACATCGAATGTTTGTGTAAAATAAATCGTTATTATTAATATCTATACGAATCTGTCAACAGATCTAAATCAATTTTGAACGTTACTACAATCAGCTTATTCAGACAGATTTGATAGGTTTATCTGTAGTGTGTATCCGTGATTAGATTCTATTCTAAGGTAATCACAGATCGCTGACTTTCGTTTTTCATGCACATGGAATTAGCCTGATTACACAACATTTGACGGGCCCTATGACGCATTCGTTAGTATCCATGTCTTATACCAAGGGTTGTAGATTCAATCCCAACCCAGGACAAATATTTTTCCATTTTACAATTGAGAACCTAGTACTGTGCATAAAGTATTAACACAAGTCGAACACATATTTCATATTTAAATTGAAATATGTGTTCCACGAATTATATAATATTTTAAATATACCAACATCCATGTTTGCTTCGGTGAACTCAAACGGAGTGTTTGGATTATTGTCTTTCGTGTCTCTATGAACAAATAAATCTTCAGATGACAGTCTTAATGTAGTAGAAAGCTTTCTTAGAAGAAAAGGGATCTGAAATATGTAATAGAACTTATCATTCCGTTCCTCAAATGTAAGGAAAAGTTTAATAATAACTGAAATATATATGTTTATAATTTTTCAATAATAATAAATTTGTATGTTTTTATTTTATAACATAAAGTAATGCATTACTATTCTGTAGAAATATCTATCCACCTTTCGATATCTACGAGTACCTATACTCCTTGAAATATTACTCGATTGGATTGACAGCTTTAAAACTATAGTGATTTAGAATTATTTTAATAGGTTTCTGTTTAATTTGAAGTTGATTTTATACCATATACTTAATATGTATAATATATTTGTAAAACATTTCTTATATTAATAACAAATTGAGATGCTAAATACTATCATGCAAGTATAAACAACATAAACACATAACGTTCATAAAACTTGTAAATAAAAACTTGCGAATATCTTTATTAACATATATCATGTCAAGTAAGCTATGTTTAGAAGAGTATGTTTATACTCCTATAGCCTACTTACCAATGAAATTGCATAGAATTTTAAAAAGGAATAAACTACAATACTAACAAGACTATTTCAGCTATTTTAAAATTTAGTTTTAAATAAAAATAAAATGACACGATAAGTTATAAAACTATGTATAGAAAAAAAAATTCCCTTTCAAAAAAAATATTTTTTATTAAGGAATATATTTGGGGTTTACCCCACCGTAGTTTAATAAAAGGAATAAAATATTGTTGCGATTGACAATCATAACGAATTTATTTTTAATAAGTAAATAGATATTCTTTAAGTATTTCTTAATGTGAAAATATTTCTACTTACATGCTTAGCATATCTCGTTATAGCAATCATAATAACAGTAATTTCTTAGTCGTCTGGAAAACCAAAAAATCTTTAAATTCCACAAAAACCAGTAAATGCAAATATTTGACACATTGACAAATGCTGCAACGACATTACATCGTCAATAAGAGTATTGTCAATGGACTTTACTGTTAGCGAACCTTCGTAAACCTCGAAAGTAGAAATGGCAAATACATTTATTGGTTTTATTCAATAAAAATGATAGAGTTATTATAAAAGAAAATAAATAAAAACAAAATTTACACGAAATTTCATGATTCCGATAAGTAGCTTTAATGCTCTTGTGTTGCAGATTTCAGACCACAAAAAAATTACAAATATTATACCTATTCGTATAAATAACACCCGGACACAGATAAATACAAATATTCATTCAATTAATATTTGTTCCGGATGGGGATCTAACCCAAGTCTTTTGACGTTCAAGATAGGATCACTAAAATCTGCTCCATCGAGCCCGTCAACCGTTAACCGTTATTAAAGAGAAAATTTTAACTTGTTCCGGGTGCTTTTGTTCCAGTTACAACCCGAGACACGATGATTTTTTTACTACTGATCTTTTATAAGAAATTACAAATATATGCGGCAACAACCTCTTCGGAAACCATTTTTTAGAAATGGAATGGAAGAAATATATACCATTCGGATATCTATCTATGTTACAACGCAATTAAAACGCATAAGTAACTATATATATAATCCCTCAATCCCTCATCCCTCATTCAAAATAAAATAGAATATACGCTGTCTCGGTATACGTGATGGTACGAAACAAATGTTCAGTATGAATTTAATATTCATTTTTCATTCCAATAGAGTTACGTTTCCCGAAAAATATTTATTTGATTACTTTTTACAGTTTTAATTGTAGATTAACGAAAATATCTTTGAAATGTTCAGTTACATTTTATTAATATATTTAATATTGTTTATGTGTCACTATTGTTTTTATTCTCTTTTATGGTGTGAACTCTTCGAAGACTGTCTTTAGTAACACCAAACAAAATTATTTATTTTCCTCATCTAACCTATTAGGTTCAATACTTTACGCCAATTTTTATTTTTATTATACTTCATCATACCAGCCATTGTTAATCTACTGCCAGATATAGGCCTCCCCAAAAAATGGGGATTTGCCCATAATTGCCGTGCTAGGCAAGCTTGATGGCAATCGCAGGGAATGCTGCTGCCCATTCCCGCCCTGTACCCTTGAGCTACACTATTTCGGATAGATATACCGCCATCTGTCGATTCCGGTACCTCATTCGCCTCTTACGACATCTGCATCAAGGGAGGTACTATTCTATATACAAGGTATACACGGTAAGACTTACAATACTTTCTCATATTTCATCGAAGTTTTATTACATTAAAGGAAACGATATATTTATTACTGGCCTATAGCCGCGGTATCGCACGCGTGAATATCTCAAAAACAATAAATTTTTTAGGGATGACAGGTACTATATATCCTTTCTTGTGAAATTTCACAATAATCGGTCGATTAGATAAAATGTGAAAAGGTAACAAACTCTCTTTTACATTTATAACTAAAATTAATTTTAATATTAAAAATTCTGATTAGATAACGATTAGATTGAAATTCTGATTAGGTCCTGATAGCGCGTTTAAGAAACGCTCAGCGCTGTATATAGATTTTTATATAGCCAAATTTAAAAACGAATATAAAAATTTGCATACTCGTTTACTGTAATCCCACGGGAATAGTATGTTTTTCGGGATGAAAAGCAGCCTATGTCCTTGCAGCCTATGTACTACCAACCAAAAATATGCAAATTTTCAAGAATATTGGTTGAGCAGAGATAAAGTGTGAAAAGGTAATTAAACATACATAAAGAATTACTTTCGTATTTATAATATTAGTCCGGATACAGTTCTGTAAGATTTAAATTACGGTTTCCAGTAATTAACGTTGCAAAAAATTTACTTATCCATGAATTATAAAATTGCCGACATCAACACTACGCACCTCTATACATCCAAAGAAAAAATGTATTATTCAAAACAGGTCGATTTAATAAAGGTATCCTCAGCCTCTAGACGGCGAGCGAAAACATTAAGGAAAGTGTTTCCAACGATCTCGAAGTTGTTACCGAGCAACGACCAATATTAACGGATATTGGAAAAAGATGGTAAAAGATGGCAGTTGCCGGATCAAAACTAGTAGGCACTAATATTCTCTAGGTGCAATATCGGAGCTCGTACCATAAAATCGCTCTGGGCGAATATCTGAGGTCCTCTATTGACCGATTCAGCAAGTGAGTGCAGGTCTTGTAATTTCAATATTGTAAATGATGTTTATCGCCGCAACCCATTGACCTAACACGTATACAAATACTTGTCAGAACCATCTTTGTGTTAGTTACGTACTGCCAACTATGGAATATTAGATAACCAACCATACTGATACCGTCATAACGTGTTCCAACGACCAACCCCTGCTATAACCTCCATTGTTTGTTAATGACTTCCATACTATCAATGTGCCAGTATATATTGCTGTGTATTGGTATATTCAGTTTTGAGGTACAAAGGCAGCTGAAAATTGGTGGATTTACTATTTTTATTTATACATCTATTATATTGGTAGTTTTCATGAGGTAGACTTATGAGGTCGTCTCCTTGTGGTGCTTACTCTCACTTATTTCTACAGCTAGAATAAATAAGTATTGCTATGTTTCCATTTAAAAAGTGAAAGGAGTAGTAAAATAACTGGGTAGTCTAACATAATATGTCGTGAAGTACTGGCAGAGTAGAATAGTACCTCCCCCTGTACCAGGTGTCGACTAAGGTACCAGAACCGACTGATGGCGGTATATCCATCTAAAAACATTGCAGCTGCATACTGAGAGATACTAATGGAGTAGAATAGTCACTTATGTACTAGGCATCGTTAGAAGCCGCTGAGGTATTGGTATCTGACAGAAGGCGATATCAACGTCTGAAACAGTACATCTCAAATGCCAGGCGGGAATAAGTAGTATTACTTAAAAAATCTCTCATTTTTTGTGGCAGACCTATTTCCAGCCGAAAGCATTATACATTGGATATAATAAAATGATTATAATGATATTTTGTACATACTCTGCTAAAATTATTGAGTTTTATTAATAAATCCTTATGTTATGGTGAATTTAAACTGCAATCACTCTGTCGTATATTTTCCGTTATTTCCATGGACCTCTCCACTTTTTATAAGGATGCAATAACAACACTTCCTCCTTTTAAAAGGAAAAATCAGTGTAAAAATTTCATCGGCAAATTTAATTTCTTGTTGACTGCGGCGGCCCTCGTTCGTTAGATTGAAACAAATTTTCAATCAAGCTTCGGGATTATTCAGCTACGGTTTACACGACGCCATTTACTGATTCATCAATTTCATCAACCCTACGAAAACAAATTCAAAATCGAAATCTTTTATACAATCAATGGTACTATATTTTTTGAGTCAACAGTGTTATTAGATTTGGCGTGGTAAGATTTCCTCCAAAAACGAGTGATGTCTTATTTTTAAATATAATATATTTTTATAATTATAAATAAAACCCTGCACCCGACTGATATTGTCCTATCTTTACTGTATTTTTATCATGAAAAAATACTACGGCTATAATATAATTTAAGATATTAATTATTTTATCTCTTAAGTTGGATCATATTATACACAATAAGCAAAAATTTATTTAAATCAGTGTAGTAGTTCAGAAGTTCATGGACAAACGTGTCACTAAATTTTGGTATATAAAAGAAGATAAAGATTTTAACCTAATATGTTACTTTGAGTACATTTTTGGTATTAAAAGTTTGAAGCATAATTTATAAAATAATCTTTACGTTTATTTGAGAACAATATTCATAAAAGTGAAGTAAATATGAGTAATTTCTATGATTTTATATACTCGATCATTTAAAAAAAACTTAAGCAGTTCATACAAACTTTGCTACCTGTTTTTACCCTTATAGAGTTTAAATTTCACAAATCCAGTATAATCCGTATCTGAAATCTCCGTCTTGCAACTTTTATGCTAAGTTTGAGACTACTAGCATATCTAGTTTCTGGTATTAGGTAGTTAAAGGATATTCCGTTTTTTTAAATTATTATTTATCAAAACAATATATAAAAAAATGGTCGCAAATTTTTGTTCTATATACACAATTATAAGATAAAGTACATCGATTGATTGTTATGCTTCTGGATCTCATTGGATCCCGCTCACAGTTACAAAGTAACATCGAAGGTAAACTTATCCATCAAAGCACTTCTCTTTGACATCGAATAGGTTCTAAGCATGCGCTCTAGGATTTGATGGCTACTTACACATGAGCACTTTGAGTACACTCTACATGAGAACCAGTATAATGGAGTTCAACGATATCCTTGTATTCCAATAACAACATTTTTTGCTAAAGACTTAGAGAACGAATAGCTCATAACGGATGTTTTGAGGGATTTGTAAAAATTTATTTGCAGCATAACATACACGTACCTATATGCTCGTCCCAAGTATGCATTATAGTATTTCAAATTCCATAGTTTGTTAGTCTGCCTGCCTTTACTTTTGAGGTAGAGAATCAATTTTAAAGAAAATATTGGTATGTGTGTTCCTGTAACCATAGAGAAGATATACAAAAGCAAATTAGATAAATAGAACATATTTTAAATAGAATGCTAGTAACTGACTCGGCTTATTGAGACAATCGATACGCGAGGTTGTCTGAGATTTGATAGGTAAACAAAAACATCCCATTTACCGGCTCAATGTAAAGCTTAGTTATGGAATGGGAGAAGGGGGCACAGACCGGTTCATTCCCTTTGTTTTATGAGACAATTAAGAACCGAAGGGACGCTCGGTGTGAAGGGTAAATTTCTGCTCAACGTAATAAAAGAAGCGAACCATTTAAATAGCAGATTGAAAACTTTTAACGATCTATGTTAACTTCTCGGACAACATTTTTTACGGTAGCAACGCCGACAAATTTCATTAACTACCTCGAGCTAAATTAACCTCCATAATTCTGCTATATTTTACTTTTTAGATAGTGCTTTAAAAAAAAACAATTTAACCTAACACTCAGGCAGTGTTGCTGAAAACTACAACTTTTATATTTAAACTTAAAGATAGCCCTCGTTTCAAAACTTTGAACCGATTTAATTATAAAGTCTTTATTTCTATTTTACATGATTTTATTTACAATAACTTATCTTTTTTATCAAACAAATTTGCAATGCAATCTGAACATAAAAGTATACATTTAAATCCAATGGCAGACAGAATATTTTAATTGTTCCACTTTTATTTCCACTTGGGGAACGTTATAAAAATTAATGACTACACGTAGCATCATCAAAGGGAAAACAAATTCACAGAGTGTAAAGCACAAAGTTGTTTCACACAAAAGGGGTGTTTTTTACAAGAGCCTTTCGTTGTATCTTATGAATTTTAATATTTCATTTATGCACCGAGTTATGAAAATATTATAACGTGTCACAAATTATAACACCCAGGCTAAACATTAACGCGTTTGTTAAAAGGTATTCGTTAAGAGCACATTGCTTTGTGTCGTACGCGACCCTCGTCAAAAATAATTTTGTTGTGGAGCGATTATTAATTTGCGTACACCTCGCACTCTTTCCTTGAGGTGAAATTCAATTACGTAGCTTTCAAAAAAATTCTGTCGCCATCCTTAAAACAATAAGGAAATCCGACTCAAATAAATGACTTACTTACATTTTCCTGGAAAGAAATTGTTTAATGACGCAATAACCGGGGACTATTAACTAAACATAAATAAATTTAATAATCCCTTTAATTAAATTGAGCTAATTAACAAATTGGACGAGAATATTGATCAAAACCGACCAGCGATTCTGTAACAAAGGAGTAAGGTGGGTACAAATTTAGGCTTTAGAAAATAAGCTTATCTTAGACCCTTATAATCCCCGGCGGCAACTTTGATCCCCTCAAAATGAAGGAGACCTGCAGAGATTGACATTTACATCGTTATCTGTGCCAGCAGACGCCGCTTCGAAACTAGTGTCCTTGACAATATAATCATCTAACTCGCGAAATGAGACACATGTGTGCCATGTTTTGTCCCTATCTTATGTCTAATTTTCAAGAGTGATAACTAGATAAGCTGGTTTTCGTTTTTAATTTTATTGCATAGGCTCACTATATTCGGTTTAATTGCAGGGTATCCTCTTTTGTTGTGTTTTCATTATTGGTATAAATTAAGAACAGTAATCCTACTCTTAAATATACACTTATATTGAAAATAAATTAAATAAGTGATTCTAAAGTGATTTTAAAACCATAAATAACACAGGTATGTAACACAAAATAATCTAGCGAAAACATTACAAATGTTAAAACACATTTCTATAAAAATACTAATATTTTAAAGTCGATTGACTTTATTTGCTCTGTAGAGAAAAGACAATGCTTACACACTAGAGGGAGAAGTTAAAACGAATTTGTAATCAGCTGTTAGTCCACTGAGTACTGAAAAAAGTGTTTCAAAGTGAAATTGTATTGTACAAAAAGACAACAAAGAGCAAGCAAAAGCATTCTAGTACAGTGATCCGTAGACTATTCAATACATTACGATCGTAACCACCTTCGAAAATTGCCACAAGCAATCGAATATGTGCATACCATAAACATACCAAAGCCATGATAGGCGACACAGACTGACTGAATTCTGTAGGGACTCTACCTGCCTGCCATTAGCAGATGACACCAAACATTCCAACTGTGAATAGCTCCATACAACAGACTAAACGTAACAACATAATGTTCTGCGTACCTACATATCAAAATGGTACCAAGCCAAGCCATTATGACATTTATCACTTGAGATAAAGGTGAACACAACTTTGGCTGTTAGCTAGGTAAGGTACAGAATGCAAGCTATAATGGAATTACCTACAGTTTACAAATACATAGTACAATGACATTTCGTCCATCGTTACACATCAATCTGTTTTGTGGATATAAATAGTGAAAATTATGAAATCTTAGACATTTGTTATAAAGAATTATCACTTTTAGAACTATTACTCAAAAGTGATTACATTATTTTAACAAATTCAATAATGCCGCGGATTAGTTTCTGCCTTACATATCATTATGTAGTTAGGTGTGCAAATTATAATGTCATTAGCACAAAGAGATAACTAAAACGTGAAAAAATTCACTAAGTATAAGCACACCCGAACTAAATGACTTTGTTTAAGGCCAATTAAACAGTATTGAACTCAATCTATCATTTGTATATAGCAATATAACAGGCGGAGAAGGTTTGATGTAATCCTTCTGTTAGTATGACCCCAAATACAGTCCCTTGTGGCCGTGACATCGCCTCCACTCAAAGGAGCTTAGTAGAAATTTAGTGAACCCTCAAGTATGATCATTGCTTTAACTAAGACGCTGAGTAATCGCATTAAATGATTAAATGTAATGTCAATACTTTCAATGAAAGTCATAAGTTATTTTGTTCTACAATACATTCAGTTGTACTTCAGCGTATGATTTAATTAAAAGTAAGTATTTATTTTATATAATAATATAAATAATTTAGCTTCTGTCAACTTTTTATATATAATTCGTTTAAAATATCTAATAAACAACGTATTGACGATATATTTTAATAGAATTTCAATTATATTTCAGGTGAAAATATCTGATTTTTCGACTATTCATTATAAAATAAACAATCATATTTTCTTTTGATATTTTAATATTATTAGCGCTAGCTAAAATTAATATTTAGTTTTAAGCGTTAAATTCGTAAAATATGACCTCGTTGATGATTTGTATTTTTTTTTTAAATATGCATAAAAAACTAATGGCATTGCATTATTTTAACTAGTGCTACCGACTTTTTAAATTAAAAGGCATTACACCCTTTTACTAATAGCCTCTTTATTGTTAAAAGTTAGTAGCTAAATTCGATTAACCAATAAGCAAAAGTACTCAAATAGTATTCCAAAACAATTGTTAAAGTTTGTCCAGACGCCAGGTCATGAAAACTTAATAATAAATTCTCTGCGAAGTCGTTAACAAAAGCTAATAATAACAACAAAACGTATTTGTATATTCAACTGAAAGGACCATTTATTTAGTACATATCTTAAAATGTTATTTCTATAACTATTATTTAATAAAAAATACGTATTTGTAACGTACATACTTAGTTTGTCAATAAATATTGTAAATATTACTTTGCTTCTCTTTTCATGGAGTATACCAAACTTAATTAATTCTACATACGCTACCAACGTGAAAGTTTAATGGTATAGTTAAGTGTATTAACTAAATGGACTTTAAAATACTCTCTAAATATATTTTGCAAATTTTCAACTATAACGAACTTATTATATATATTTTTTCAATCAAAAATTAAAATCTATTTATACATATATTCGTGTGCTAACACTGTATCTTTTTTAAAACTTTTTAAAAGAAACAAATCTAACTTACATGTATTTTGTGTAAATTAAATTGTAGCACACGGAACGCTTTAAAAAGGATATTTTTCGTTTTTGCTACATTTTACATTGATATTTGATTTATTTTCGGCGCAAGCGTAATGTTATACAGCCTAGCCTAGCTTTACTCAATAAATAAACTCTATGATTCTATTACCGTTTAAAAGTATAAAATGGAGATTAGAGGTGCACTGGTGGCTTCTTTAAAAAAACAGGGACACTTGAAGAGTAGGTCCAGATATCAATGCCTTGATGTGACAAAGACCATGCCGTTACGAATGGATGGAATGGAGTTCCGTGGACTGTGGGTCTGGATTTCTTTAACAATTTTACTTTGAAGTAAAAACGAGTATAATTGTTATTCTTTTTGTTTTTTCCTGAATTTAACGCTTAAATTTAAAAAAAACCATTGATGTCAATAAGAATTAGAAACTTACCACAACATATCTATACATTAACTATGTAATTTGACTGATGTCAAGTATAATTAATTATGACAACATTTGTATAGGAAAATGAATTTGTTTTCGGGAATTGGTACGACAACGCATTGTTATAAAGAAAAAGAAAAGAAAAAGACCCCTGAAGAAACTTTTCGCTGTCTTTAAACATTATTTTGCTTTTGTCAATTTACGACGTACTTACACATTGACCTGAATTGGTGATAGCTTGCTTAAAACATTTGTGTTAATTAGACAACAGAAGAATTACAAATATACTATTTAAATACATATATTTAACACCTAGACACAGACTTCGCTTGTCCCGAATATAGTGACATTTCGCTTATCATGATCTATTTTAAGAAACGATGTTCGGTTATTGTGACTATTTTAATTCCGAAAATATATCTCGTTTTCGTGATATATCTACCTTAAGACTGTGAATGATGTGTTGATTTTGCGATTAATTCAAGTGCGCTTTGTATTACTATTGTATCTCCTCTATTAAACTACCTAACAAAAATACCTTTAACTACCTTTATCAAGCAAGTTCGACTGTACTAATAGTAGCAGTGATACTCTTATAAAAAGGACGTTAACCAACCCATAGAAAAACGAATAAACAGAACGATTGCATGTAATACAGATACAAATTAGAGATATTTAAACGGAACAAATAACACAAGACAACGAGACACAAAACAGGAGCTATCTCTATCACCCAAAGAAACATAGCAAGGGTGGTTACCTTACCGCTCGTAAATTACGGGTACCCTTGCGAGCGACGGCACAGCTCGGCAACGATTCCTTATAGCCCTTAAAAAGACAATTTTAGCATACGCCATACTACCGGTGAAGTTGCGTGTATCTAAATATTGAAGTGTTCTGTACATTCAATTAGGAATACATCAACATTCAAGAGCTATAAATCAACATATTTTATGTGAACTAGTATTTATCAACACACACACACACACACACGTCATCATCATCATCTACATCATTTAAAAAAGGGGGAATTTTGCTCATAACTGCTGCGCTGAGCAAGCGTGTTGTCAATAGGCTTACCTAGATGAAACGATTATAAATGCAACCACGTTTACACAATGTCATACAATTTTTAAATAATTTTTGCAAATTAATATGCCATCTAAGAATATTCCAACGATATAACCAAATAAGAATGTGATTTGGCAGCTGAATAGAAACTAATCAGTTTTTAACTAAAGTCTATCAATCCAGAGTGCATTAGTCAATGGTATGTAGGTACATTAAATTTTTACAAACCTTTTTATCGATACGTTACCCTAAAACGCACTAAAACCCTTAATGGATTGCGTAGGGCGCCGACGTAAATCTACTCTGGAACGCTTCGCAAATCCTTTTTTCCCCCCTTGATATCTTTTTGTCGATAAGCATAGAAATTCCTGTCTCTATACTTTAATACGTTTTTACTCATAATTCTAATATGTTTAGGCAAGACTATATCGGTTATTCTACCATTTTAATCTCATAAGTAAAAAAATACCTGATATTTGGCTATTTGAAGATCTGCAGAGAAGCATTAAATTTAAACGGTCTAGCAAAGCAGTTACTAGGTTAGACCAAAAACAAAAGAATCATTTCCATCAGGCGGTCTAGCACATGCTGTAGAATTGATTGCGAAGTTTTCTTTATTATAATATTATACGTAATTTTACAAACTTTTACGTAAGGCGTATTGTTTCGGGTTGGGTGCGGTATGGTTTCTCTGAAAAATGGTCGGCAATCAATCAAAAAAACCAATTTTTTTTTAATTTTTTTCATTCAAAAAATTCAAATACAACAGTGTCAGATGGATACCTATACCGCCGTAGGTTTTGGTACCTCAATGACAGCTAGTACAAGAGTAGGTACTATTCTACTTGGTCAGTACCTCACGGCAATTTTCTTAGTAAGATGTAATGGAAAAAATGGGTGATATAATTTCCCAAATTAGTACACACATATTATTATCAACATATATTCTCTCGAAAATTCTAAACTTGTTTTAAACTTAAGAAGGTTAGTTCATTATTAATACGATTTTAAGTTGCTATCTAAAGATTTATACCCTTTGAAAAAGAAAAACATCCGTTCAAGAGGAATCGACTATGTATTTGTAGAGAGGTTTTCTGTAAACAGGAAAACCTATTATACTTCCAATTTCTATATTGACGTAGTGCTGTGTAACACTTTCACAATTATACGGGGTCAGTGAAGTTGTTAGTTAAAGATAACAATTATATTTTTCAACTAAATCTTATTTTTAAACAAATACCTGTATTCGAACGTCACTTGTAAATATCTGCAAGCATAACTCGTAGCACTATGATGTAAATTATCTTCAATTTGTTGTTTCTTTTTTGTATTCCATTTTATTGTTTTTTCTAAATATATAAGTAGTAAGTATATGAAAGTTATATTTTTATTAACCTATCATAACTACTTAGAAAAGTTAATGCTGTTGTGAAGACATGTTTAGGATTATTATCTTGTTTTTATGACTTAGTCATATTAGAAAATATGTATGATTGTATACAAAATATTGTCAATTCACACTTTTTACTGGTAATTATATAAAATTAACCTTATATCAAAAGGTGTGTGAAACAGATCAATCCCTTTTAATAAAAACTTAATCGAGTACTACCTTAAAATGATATAAATACATGCAAGTTTAAAACATTATCTACACATAAAACTATTTCAAGAAACCAGAAGCAAGCGTATTCTATAACGAAAATAATATTAAATTCTGTTTACGGCAACAACGTCTAAGCACTACAAAGTATTTTAAAATAAAGAGAGCTCTCACAGCTGAGATAATGCGTCAGTTAATGGAATGTCCCCTCTGCAGGCGCGGCGGCTAAGCGACTTCACCCATTAGTGATTTGTAAATGAGAAAAAATACTAACCATCCATTTTATGAATAACTAAGGTTGTTTGTCTGCCAATTTCTAATGAAAATAGCTGAATTTGGGAAGTGTCGTTCGTATTAGATTCAGATTTTGGCTATATAAATATTTCGATAATTTATTTTTCTTTAAATTTCTATTTTGAAACTTAGCTTATCTTTTTGTCATAATATTGAAGTATAGAATTATATTTTTGATTGACTTATTTACTGTACGCATCTCATTGTTACACAACTTACTCATATACTCGTATTTTCATTTAATATACATACTTATGAAACGTTCGGAGTAAATATTAGAATAATTTATTCATCCGTAGGATTCATAATCGCATATATTATTCGGAAAATATTATTTATATTGAATTATCGTCAACTAATACTCAAACCTTAAACTTGAAATTTAATAACTATATTATAAAGCTGATTGACCCGATGGCGCAAACAGTAGGTAGTGTTCCTATCTAGTGCATTTGTTGTCACGAGTTCGCTATTTACCCAAAACAAACATTTATTTGATAATATGTTGTGTGTGTTGTGTCTGAGTGTTAAATATGTATTTAAGTATTATATTTGTGATTCAACTGTCGTCTAATATCCGTAACACAAGTGCTTTAATCGGAGTTAGGTCGATGTATGAGATGTTGTGATCATTATTTATTAAAAAAAATTAAGTAATAACTTTTATAATAGTCAAAATGTACTTTATAGGTTATATTCGGTAATTAAACTAATACTTTAATATAATATTGCATTGCATACTCTATTAAAGTGCCCGTACTTAATAAACCAAGCAGTATTGCCATCAAAAAATTTCCCAGTGTAAGGCAGAAAATATTCTATATGAAAAATATAGACAATAAAATAAAATGTATAAAAATATTTGTATTGATTAATGAGATAATAGCCCTATTTTTATATTTATGAAACACTATGAACAATTGTTAGGTTCCTCGGGTCATTGTAACACACAGAAGTAATATTTTCCGTGTATGTACGTGCAATGTAAGTGTATTATACTTTTGTACATTTCCGTATCGAACGCGGTTTGTATTTAATAAAGTTAAAAGAGTACTACCCTAACCAAATTATGACGAGGACTGATTAAGAGTTAATTAGTAAGAAGCCTTTCCTCATCAACGTCCTCATTATCTTTTAAAGTGTCTACTTATTTATTTTTAATGAATAACTTAGACTGATATACCTGTGTTATAGCAGTTAGCAAACTTTTTTGTACAATTTATAGCTGCTGGAGTGGATTTTAGCCCCGTTATAACGAAATATTTTACCGCTAAAAAAGAAAGGCTTCAAAGCTGTTTGAATATTTAAACTTTTTCTGTCTAACATTTTACGTGAAACTTGAAACGTCCCACACATTTTATGTGTGGCTTATTTTTATATTCACTTTTTATATACGACAGCGTCATTTCGAAAGAATATAATTAGTGAATACTTCTGCCGCAGGGTACCAGCAGGGTGGAATAATACTTCATTGTACCAGCTGTAGTAATAGATACTAAAACCGACAAATGGCGGTATATCCTCTTAAAACGGTATAGCTTAAATGCAAATATCAACAAGGGATCGGCAGCATAACCGCCGCGAAGCTATACTCTGTGACCACCACGCCTGTATAGCGCAGCAATTATGGATAAAATTCCCCCTTCCTAAGGATGCCTACAGCCAGCAGCAAATGACGCACGGTTGCTTTGATGATGATAATAAAATATGCCTATAATATTGCAGTTGAGCATTTCTTATATTATTTAGATACCAAAAATTTGAATCTAAATAATTAAAGTATAACTTTTATATACTATGAATAATGTAGGTGTCTAGAGTAGCTATTGTTGAAAAAATTCATTAAAATCGGTGAAGAAATCAATGCTTAAAATAAACTTATAACTCCGCCGCCTTCACCTGACCTTTCCTCATTGGACATGTAAGGTTTCGCCATTTAAAAAACTTCCTCGAACACGTGTAACGAGTTGCGAGAGACATAATAGGTGCCTTAAAACTGTGGACATAAATTCCAAAAGTTTTCCAATTTGAATTTAACTAACAACTTGGGATTTTCTTGGAGGAATACTAAAAAGTTTTAGTATTCTAACTAAGCAGCTTCGGCTGGGGGAAAGAGACAATTATTAACGTGAAGATTTAGTGTGCAAATGTGCTACGTGGTGCAAGTTTTCAACTCCGCATGAGCCTTCTTTGAAGTTTTGAGATTTCTAGTAAAATACATTAGAATTACTAGCGGAATACGTTTTTGTTATCATAAATGTTTATAGGTATAATAAACTTAAATTATTTTGACATATTATAACATGATTTTTTTTTATATTTATGGAATCATTTCGTTCCAGCCTATCATGTGCTCAAACTAACGAGGTCACAGTATTAAGGCCGAAACGTGGGTGGTTAAAAATGTACAAGTTGAATAACCCACGTCGAATGACCAGCTGAAAACAACATATTTTATTTTGAAATAAACAAGTCTGCTTGAGTTCATAAAACAAAACGTTTTGTTTGACAAATTTAGTAAATAAATAATTTAACCACAAACACGTATATACCAAAAAATTTTGTTTGAGAAATCAACTTTTGAATACAAATAACAGCTACTATTACTCTCAGCTTTCGGCTTTTATACAGCCTTGTTGTGCGGTACCGGCAAAGCTGAATTGTACTTCCTTTTATACTAGGTGTATAACTAAGTTTTATACTACCTCTTACAAGTATTCAAACTAACAGACGGTGGTATACCACCCGAAATTGTATAGTTCAAATCTACAGGGCAAGAATGGGCAGCAACATTCTAGTAGCCAAGCTAGCGGCAACAGTCCAACAGTGAAAGTCTAACGGCTAATTAATATATAGTATGTATTTATATAAAGGTAAATTCATCTATATATATATATAATTACAGCATTTATAAAAGCATTTTGTGCAAAGCTTTCAATTTGAAATTACATAGAGACATTGAAAGTTTATTTATATATATAAATTTTGTTGTAAGATCAGTAGATAAATAAACATGTCCTTTTTAGAATAATGTTCTTAATAACTAAGTTTTTAATATGCTATATATTATCATCAACTTACTACCTAGGACAAACATTTATTAGACAAATATTTGTGTGTCTTGTATTTGGATCTTTAATATATATTTAAGTATTCTATTCATTTTTCTGTTGTCCGATGTCCATAACATAAGTTCCTAAAGCGACTTACGTAGAGTAGGTCAATGTATGAGATTATGTAAACAGAGCTGATTTTAGTGATTATATTGTTAAATTAGCGCATGTAACAATGATTTTAATCAGAGCAAATTACCGGATAATCTATTGACTGTTTTGGGATAATCCGGATCAAGTAAGTTCCATTATACTCCGATTTAATGTTAATCTAGATTATCATATGTGCGATATAAATACTAATAAGATTAGATGCTACTAGCTGTTTATCGAACCAGTAAGTTTGTTGAGAAAAGGTGTTATAAGTCACTTTATGATTACATATTATAATAACACACCAGATACGCCTTTGTTTGCAGCTTCGTTTACGACGAATTCAGCATGTTAATAAAAAAAGGTTTGTTTTACTGTGTGCCGCGTCAATTACCATAACAATTGTTTGCTGTAATTTACGAACAAAACATCCAAAAGTAAACATGAAAATTACTTTTTTTGTGTATATTATTTTCAAGTTAGGTACAAAGATATTATTTTTAAGTTTTATATTGACGGGCTCGATGGCGCAGATGTTAATGGTCCTATCTTGTGCACCAAGGGTCGTGGATTCGGTCCACATCTAAGACAAATATTTATATGATAATATTTGTGTGTGTCCTATGTCTGGGTAATATTTGTGATTCCTTTATTGCCTGATGTCCGTAACACAAATGCTTTAGGCGACTTCCCACAGAGTCACGTCGTGTGAATATATCATATTATATAAAATGTTACGATTATAATTAATATTGGAAATTATGTAATTTGTCAATAAAATAAGAACCAAGTGTATTAATCAAGTTTAAATAACAATAAAAACATTTGCAGGTTATTAATTGCTTTAAAAATTAAAGGCTCATCAGGCAGGCTAAAGTATGAAATCATAATAACATTTTTATAGGCATATTGGAATACTTCGGAAACATTTAGGAAAAAATGTGGAAGTTTAATATTACCCGGTCGAGTTGTAGGTATAATGTTGAAGTTTCCAAGATATTTCATTTCAAGCCTAAGGGATAAAAGTTCGTGCCCACCAGCTAATGTTCTAACAACTAGGCGTTTGGAAACGTCACAATAGACATGGTCTAATTAAATTATGTACAACTCTCCCGGGTGAGCCTTTCAGATAAGCAATAGATTTAATTGAGTTTTGCCTCTTGTTCGTCAACTTGGTCACTCTAAGAATTTGATTTAAAGGACTGATTTAAAGGAAAGGGAACTTGAAGGGTTATGCGAACTTCTATGAAAACTTGTTGTCCGATTGATGTATTTACAGTGGATCCGTTCTAAACAAACCTGAACTTGAACACAGCGTTACGCTTAGATATTATATTGCGCTACGATTAAAAGACTATATTTTCTTTATTTTCATAACTTACTTATTTTTTTGACCAACGTCATCGTCATTATATCAGCTATTGTAAGTCCACAGCTGAACATAGGCCTCCTCGAGAAAGAGAGACAGTTGCCTATAATTGTCGTTCTGGGAAAGCGTGCTGGCAATCTATACAATTTTCAACGTATGAGCTTTCACGAAGGGGGCGCTGCCACCCATCCCCACCCTGTGTATATGAGCTACGCTATTTTAAATAGGAATACCGCCACCTATTGGTTCTGGTACCTTAGTCGCCTCTTACGATACCTGGTACAAAGGGAGGTACTATTCTACTCTGCCGGTACCTCACGGCTTATAAAGTAGAAAAATAATAGTTGTATCAAACAAATTTACTCTTATTATTTTTTTACATCAGGCTAGGTTCGACACGCAAGCAGTCCGCGTGATAGAAAACACCACTGAACCTTTAGACGCTACTAATATCATTAGCACATTACCCACCTTGACTTGAAAATATTATGTCACATAACTCAGTAATTTCACTGCCTCGCTTACCCTTCAAACAGGAACACAGCAATGCGAACACTTGTAACTGGCAAAAGAAAGATTAATTAGGCAGGAAAAATTTGAAATAAGTAAGAGTGAGGTATCAATGCAGACGACTTTGAAATACAATGTAAAATAATACGATTACTTTCTGATTAAAGTTTACGAATTCAGGTAATAAATATATAGTAGAATAAATTGAGAAATAATGCGGATTAGGTAATTTAAATATTTTGTATCAATAAAAGCAAGAAGCATAAAATATAGATAAACAAAGTTATAGTTTAGAAGCTACAACACTTTTTACGTGACTCTTTTCTTGATCGCAAACATTTAATAAATAAAATAAACATGCGCCTAAAAAATGTACTCTTATATTGAAAATCGATAAGATTGTTTCATATTATTTATTATCCATTAGTCCATATTGGAGTCAATAGAGTTGTCAGTATCAGGCAGGTATTATAAATAAATCAAACGCTAATAAAAATTTAATTGAAAATCGATAAGATTGATATTTATTATCCATTAAACCATATAGATTATATATGTATATAGAATTTACCTAAATAGAATATATTCAATGTAATTTACTTCATATTTCTGAAATATTAGTTTTTTTCTTACGATTCGAACTTGAAAAACAATACTTCAAGTTTGAATTTATGAAAAATTGTGAATTCTGCTTTCTGAGTTCCATGACACTTGAAGTAATTGTAATAATAAACATCCAATATATAATACAAACATCCACAGTTGCACATGTCTTAAGATTAGTCCCTACAAGATCAAATAACGTCCATAAAAAATATTCTTATACGTAATCCGCCAAGCAATTTAAAAGGAAACTTATCCACGAGGGAGCATGAAGAATTTATGATACTATTTTCAAAAGGGCACCGTAAAAATTGTAAACATTTAGAAAAGGCCAACAACAAATCATGGTCGTTTAATAGAGTATGCGAGAAAATGACGGTCCTCACCCTATTCGGCCAACCCTCGGAGATACAGGACAAACTCATCCCACCGGAATTCGAACTCGTCAAAAATTATTTCGGATCTAATGAATTTCGAAGTTTCGCCCAACTTCCATATTAATTTGTTTGTCCCAATAATTTAACCCTAATACTTCGTTTTACTTTCAAATTTTCTGGTCGATACACAATAATAAACTTTACAAAGTTTAGGAACAAATTAAGATTTTTGAGCTATTTCTTTGTCACGATTTTATTAACTCAATTTCATTATTGCGATAGGAAATAATATTTCTAGATTCTACGACTACCGGGTATCGTACGACATTGATATTTTCCGCCTGCAGTTGATTCTTCAAACACATGTTAAAAAAGTTGAAAAAGATAAATAAATTCACATCTGTACTAATATCACGAACGCTAGTCTAGTCTAGACGTAGTCTTTCAGCTCAACAGGTCTGGATTATATTTGGCGCAGAGGTTTTTGATAGTCTAGAATAAAACATTTTCTACTTTTTATCCCGAAAATATGTTCTCGGGGATAAATCTGACTTTCTATTCTACTGACTATTTATTATTCTTTATGTAATCTACGCGACTTCATTCACAGTCTAGCGGTCAGAGAACGGACATAGAATTATTCTTAGCATAACAAGAGTGCGATAAATACTTCGCGGTCAAAGTCGCGGTTTCCTAAAAACCTAGTTCATAATATTTTTAATATGTTTATTGTCTTGTTATCGTTCTGAACATTTAATAACAAAATTTTCTTAGTACATACGATTTTTTTTTTCAATACAATCCTTTTACTATTATCCAGTGAATTATAAATTGATAGTTGCGTGCGATCCCCATTCAGGATATTTTTTTTTATGATGAATATGTGTTTGTTTTATATTTGGATATTAGAAATTTATTTATGTTTTATAATTGGTGTTTTTCGATGACCCTAACAGAAATACTATAAGGGACTTATCGCGGAGTCAGTTAAAATTAAAAATATATCAAAAAAATATATCATTTCCCGTTCATAATGCAGATCTTGTTTTCAGATCGAAGTATTAATTGTCACTATTATCAGCATAAAATAGTAAAAAGGCTGCAGAACCTTAAATTCTGAGGGTCACGCCTGGGAGCGGCCAGCAACTACTGCTTCTTCTGTGGAAGATAGGTTATCAATTAGAAAATCAAATTAGAAACCTGGATAACTACGAACGTATATCGATGTTTAGAAATTCAATTATCGTAAGGGACATATGGACTAAATGTATATGTATTTGTTTGTTTCAAACTCTTGTTAGTTTTAAGTAAAAGAGGTTTCAATTTCAAAAATGTTTGTTAAAACTAGCTTAAACATAAATAAAAATAGCTTTTCAAGTAATATAATAGAGTAATTGTTTTAATTTTCTTTTTTGTTCTTCCTGTAAATCCGCTCATTGTCCCTTACGACAATTGAATATATGAACGTCGAAATGAGTTGTGATTTTTTTTAATGTGATATATCCTCATTTTACGAGTGCGAGTGCAAAAGAATATTAAAAAAGCGCCATACTAATGTATTCCTGACTAATGAACCTTGTTTTATGAGATAATCACGGTCACCGTAAAATGACGAGGTGCGGCTAGGGTTGTAAATTTTTCTTAACACAAATAAAACAAGTGAAATATATAGCATCTAGCAATCCAACATTTTGGGGGTCAAAAATAGCATCCTTAAATAGAGTTAAGCAATACATATGCTATTTTATCAGTATGTGGACCCAGAGAGATATGGCCCCCTTTCTCCTTGAATAATACTTTCACACCGATCTTACACATTGACCTGAATCGGAGGTCAAGCTTCACTACTGTTACAGATATCAGATAATAGAAGTAAGTACATACACAATACGTAAAAAAAATTAAACACCCAGAAACAGGATAAATACGAATACTTATTACATAAATGATTGTCCTGGGCGGAGATCGAACGACCTATGGCAAATAATATGCGAACGATACCAAATACTCCATCAGGCCCTTCAGTTTATATTAACAATTCGAAAAAAGTATATAGGGTGCTTTATTATATTACATTATTACATTGCAATAAGACGAAATACATGACAACGCTGCCATAAATTCTTCTACAGTAAGAGAGGAATCAAGTTTTAATAGTACGCTTGGCAACCCTAAGTGCAGTTGCCGCAAGCGGAACAAGCGGCATTCCCTTGACTATACTACTCCATTTTACTGTGGCTGTTAAGGCCTAAATTCTACTTTACTGTGCTATTAATTTGATGCGTCCCCTTGCTTTGACATCGGTTACTCGATATTGTTACGTTAACGTATTGGTGGTTACGACCGTCGCACGCGGCCTCGCTCTTTCGAAATTAAGTGTTTCCGGAGATTATCAGTTTACAGAGTTCATGACAGCGTCACCTTTAGAAATCTCCTGTGCCTTTTCGTAAATGAAGTCAGTATCTTATCAGTTATAATATCATCATCATCACATTAGCCATTACAAGTACACTACTAGACCTATGTCCAGCAGTGACAAATTAAGGCAAACCTCTCCCTTTCTTGAGGAGGTCTATGTACATCAGTGGACTTTCAATGGCTGATATGATGATAATGATAATTATTAATACCCTAATAATAACAAAAACTTTTTGATCATTGTTCATACAGAATAACAAAATTAATTATTTACCTTGCTTTTCATTAAGCAAAGATCTTTAATTTGATCCTGTCTGTATGTTTTTTTTATTATTAGTATGTTTTATAATAGTTCCTATTGATGTGAAACATACTATTCCAACTGAATAGTGTGTTTGTTTGAGTTTGTGCAACCACAAATATCTTCATTATAGAAATCTATATTTATAAAATAAAAAGCTTACTGACATATAAACGCAGACTAAACTATAAGGATTAGAAACATTAAAATTTGCACAGGGGTTAATTTTATAATGTAGAGGAGTACAAAGAAAGCATTTTTTGAAAAATGTATCCCTTGAATGGGTAAAAAGAGGAGTGCAGAGGTACATTACTATTTTGTATTTATTCGAGTAAAGTCCAGTATAAAGATTCTTCATTAAAATTTATATAACTCATGTAAAATAATTTTTAGAAAATTATAATCATCTTAAGGGGATAAAAGGTACCCTGCAAAGTTGGTTTGAAAATTCTACAAAGTTTCTTTGTTAGACCAGGGCGATAAACAAGTATACAGTCCACGTAATAGTAAGTGTCACCGCAGTTTTTAGACCCTCGTAATATTACAAGGATATCAGTAGCTCGTTGTCAATTTATGACTTGAAGTAATTGTCACAATACTCAGTTATTACAGCATCTCCCATACTTTAAACAGGAACCCAGAATGCAAATATTGTTATTCGGCGGAAGAAATAGGGGAGAAAGGTACCATTGTAGACGACATTAGTCAACGTACCAATGCAGATGAGTTTATTATGTCATTCGGAACACACATTAAGGTTATATGGAAAGTATCCGGGTAGCGGCTTTTTGTTTAGGGGTTTAAAGGAGACTTTATCTTAAAATAATATGGTGGAATTTGATAACGGAAAAATTTTCAAAGATGTTTTCCGAATATTTACTTAACGTGTATAGTTAATGTCAATTTATTTCAATCTAACGTTCTGTTACAAACAGGGCAATGCTCAGTCTATTTGTGTGATGGAATCAGGAATGAATGGGCGAATAAGCCTACACTTAGTACGCAGTACCGATAGGCTATAGGCTTAAGATTTTGATATGGAGATCGGCAAGCACAGCGTAGGACGTCAAATCGCATGGTTTGCATATGATCTGACTAAAACCGCAGGATCACGCTAGATTTCCTGATCCACACACAACTGGTTCTGTTGAGAAACACTTGGCAAGGCTAATGTCCAGGTCCTCATCCTGCTCCTAGCTAAAATGACGCCATAAATACAAAATGCCCTACAACTCCATATATATTGAGTCAAAACTACGACCCAATTAATTACTACTTCAATAAAAAAAACTCTTATTGTACAGAATCTACAAAAACCATAGAGAACTCAATTATCCAAACCCACAAACTATATATTAACGACTCAATTAGCGCCAATGACTAAAAACATTCATTACAATTTTAAAAAATATTTATAAGCAATAATATAATTGCATCAAAATAATTAAATATTCACCACTATCAACATCACTAAAATATTAACGCTGAAAAATTTAAACAACATTATTTTGAAACCATTACAAAAACAATCAAACTTAAATTGAAATGTTGTATTTAAATGTTTGTTAATATCGACAATCAAATAACAAAGCTACCGTAGATAGTACAGTAAACTTGTACAGTAAACACATCAATAAATCATGGCGCAGCCGGTACAGAGTTTTTGTGACATTGTGCGAGAAAAATCCCATGCCATTGAGTCCAGTGCCGCTAATAGCTTATTTTGGAATTGGGTCAAACGCTATCAATGGCCTCAGGATTACAGGACTCGCCATCGTTTCCTCACATCTGCAGGCCATTGTCCTATGAATGATCACTTTGCTGGGGTCATTCGCTAAGCTGTCCTGCTGCGTAATTAAACCATTCATTATTTGGGTATATCATTAATTGGTAATTTTCAAGAACACCACACACGCGACCACATTTGATGTAACTTCAACTTTTGAAAATGTGAGAATTATATTACATAGAATACGATAATTTTATATGGATGGTATTCTAGGCCCTAATTATGTATTCCTCAAAAAACCTCAATTTAATAATTGTTCGACGACTTCAGATTGACTTGACGTTAATCTTATTTACGCATTTTACGCTTTCACGTAAAAACTACGTACTGGATTTTTATACAAATATAAACTTAATAATATGTTATATTATACAATGTAGTAAGAAAGACATGGTCAATTGTTATTATTTTATGATTTTTATATATGTCGGAGTAATTAAGACGCCAGCGCCACGAGCGGTGGTGAGCAAAAGTAACGAAACGCCAGCGCCACCTAGAAGCGTTATATGGAAACTATGATGTAACGGCTGATCGCTACGTCATAGAAGAGCAATTCAATTCGGATCACCGAACAGTAAACACGCATAGAAATCGTCAGCATATCGTTGATATTCTGCTAAGTGCCTGCCTTGATTATAATTATTGAGTTTGTATTAAAATTTTACCTGGAACATTATCCATGAAACGCCCGCCCATAAACAGTTGCTTTAGATTTTTAAATAAAGCTTGATTACAATGGCACCTATTTTGAAATTATTAAAATGGTATTTCGTTTTAATCTTAGTTTTAACTAGCAGCGCCCCGCGGTTTCACCCGTGTTAAGTTGGAAAGCTTTTATACTAAGTTTGCATCCCTCTTTTACCCCCTGACCAGTTGTTTTTCAAAAAAGTATTTAACACGAAATTTGTGACTTTCTTCATTGAATCTTATTACTGAATTTTTTTTGAACTCCACACAGACAACAGCAAATATTTATGCATTGCACCCCATAAAGGGGTAAATTTTCAAAAACTTTTTTTATTAATACTCTGCTAAGTTTTAAAAAGAAAGGTGTGAACACTTAAAGTCTCTAACCCTTATTGTTGATGCCTTACGCTGATATGTCAGTTGATCATCTTCTCCTTTTATATATGTAAACGAGAACAATATCAATAACAAATTATTATGTCAAATATCACGATGACAATATAAATAACTGGATCGATGCTTTATATTGAAATATGTTGTTTTAATCAAGTTATATTTCAATCAAATACCCAAACTGTTTAAAAGTCAAAGAGATTAAAGAACCGTTACGCATCTATAGAGCACTTCACCCCCCGCGCCTGGCAAAACTATCAAAATTATTAGGATTCTTACAAAGCCTGAGTAAATAAAGCTTAGAAAGGTCGATCCGAGGCATCAGCTCCTTTCAGTTTATCCCGAATAAGTAGGTTTACTCTGTCCTGTATTGGTTTAGAAATCTCTCTGGCGGAAAATTACATCCCCTCTGAGAGGGGTACTATAATTTTTAGGGCGAACTGTATTTAACGGCTTAGAGTAATAGATAATTTTGCTTAATAGAATATATTAGTATTTACGGGATAAATTAATGTTAATTTTTTTATTGCAATTTTTTTTAATGCTTGAAAATTTACTCTACATCCCATTCATTGAGTTGGATTGCTTTCGAAATAAGTCACTTACGTACTTGTATTACGGGTATCGTACAATAGAAGAATCACAATTATAATACTTTAATAAATTTTCAAATTTTGTTTGACTTGAGTGGGGATCAAACCCATCTGCCCTGTAAATAATTCTATGGAAACTAATCGAAAGCTACAAAACATACTATTACATTCTGCCATATTTGTTTCTTTATCTTAATATTACGGCAATGTCGTGAAAATGTTTCATGTCGCATAACATTAAGAATGCTGGTTAAAAAAGAACATAAGTTCAAATCCTCTCAACAAATCTAAATCGGGCTGGCATTTAAAACTTTTTATTTATTAATTTTAGTTTACATAATTATTAAATTTAAATACGTATAATTTAAACAAACAAGTTATTCAACGCTTCTTTAATAACAATGTATATATATATAGTTTGCGGATAGGCAAAGCCGAGGAATATTCTACAAATCCAGACACGTCCTGTAAAAATTGACCAAAACTATTTTTGATGGATACAACGCTGTCAGAAGCATTTTTACGTGGATTTTGGTATGCTCTTAAACAAACCTAAAACTGAAGTGTTTATTAGTAAATTAAACTAAAAAAAATACAGTATAGGTATATAAAAGTATGTAAATGACTTATAATAATTATAAGTAAATTACTTTTTTTCTGTCTGTATATTTGACTCCGAAATGGCTAGATCGGTTTTTATGTGACTTTCACTGGTAGGTAGCTGTTATTGTGAGGAGTAACTTAGCTACTTTTATTATTTTCAGAGAAACCGGCACTACGTCAGTAAAACTGCTTGGTGCGGCTAGTGTATACAATATCCTATATCAAGCACTACACATTTAAGAGTAGGAATTGACTTAATAAATCTGTTTATTACCTCACAAGTGTTAGTTTGAGTTAGAATCTCGTAAAATTTTCTTTGTTTCCGAACATTCGCACGGCAAAATGCGGCAAAAATACTGAGTTGGCTAGATTTACCATGGTCAAAAGATAAATTCACAAAGCAAGGTAATCAGCAACTCTTGAGCATTGGAAAAATCTTTATACCACTTAGACGCCTAGGCGTCGTCTACTGTTCTAGCGATAAGAAAACAAATATTTTCCACATGACTTAATTATATATATATATATATATATATATATATTACTTAATGAAATTAATCCGGATCATTGAAAATTTTGACGAGCCCGATGGCGCAGACGTTAGTGGTCCTATCTTGCGCGCTAAAGGTCGTGGGTTCAATTCCCACACAGGACCGGTCCGGATGGTATAACAAACCGCGTCCTACGCATTCTCCCCGCCCATATTATTTGCCTGCTTGTGACTATCTTTAACGCGGCCATGTCCAACTGCGTGTTTCCCGACGCGTGGAAGGACGCCGCCGTCATTGGCATTCACAAGCCCGGTAAAGACCCACGAAATCCCACTTCCTACAGGCCCATTAGCTTGCTCAATTCTTTGGCCAAGTTATATGAGCGCCTCATTTGTTCACGATTGCGAGGGTTCGTCTACGATAACGGCCTTATGGCAGACGAACAGTTCGGCTTTCGCAACCGGCACTCATGTGTCCATCAACTCCACCGCCTCACGGAACATATCCTTTCGCGCCTCAACGAACGACGCCGACCGCAAGGGACGACGGCGTTGTTCTTTGACGTCGCGAAAGCCTTCGACAAAGTCTGGCACAACGGCCTAGTGTTTAAACTCCATTTTCAGGGAGTGCCGGACAGACTATGTCTCATTATCAAAGATTTTCTCTCGAACCGATCGTTCAGGTATCGAGTCGAGGGTTCCTACTCCAGCAGACACCCCATCTCAGCCGGCGTCCCCCAAGGATCCGTGCTCTCTCCGATCCTATTCGCGCTCTATACGTGCGATATGCCCAGCTCTCCGGGCGTAGAGTTAGCCCTGTTCGCGGACGATACGGCCCTGTACGATGCGGGCCGTAATCGCGACCCCTCCCGTAGCTACAAACGCCTCCAACGCGCGGTGAATGTACTCGGCGAATGGTTTCGCAAGTGGCGTGTCGAAATAAACCCCGAGAAAGTGCAGCCGTACATTTCTCGAGGTCAAGTCGACACGGCGCGAACGGTATGCGCCGCGAAGTGGGGGCGTTGAAACTATTCGATCGACCCATCCCCTGGGTTAACAAAGTCAAATATTTAGGTGTCACTCTGGATCGCGGCATGACGTTCGGACCTCACATAAAAATAGTCAGCAATAGGGCCGCCTACATTTTAGGTAGACTTAATTACTACATCGGCCGCGAAAGTAAGATGTCCCTCCGCCACAAGAGAACTATCTACAAGGCCTGTATCCGCACAGTAATGACTTACGCAAGCCCCGTGTTTGCTCACGCGGCCCCGTGTCATATTAAAACCCTTCAGGTGGTACAAAATAAATTCATGCGCAGGGCGACCGACGCCCCGTGGTACGTCCGCAACGTGAGCCTACATCACGATCTCGACCTTCCCACGATTCGCGAATACATGAAAGAAGCGTCGCGCCGTTTCTTCGATGGGGCCGTTAATCACCCCAACCCATTAATCTCCAAGGCCGCAAAATACGTCGCTCGGAAAAACGTCCACGCCCGATCTCGCAGACCGCGTCACGTCCTAGACGACCCGCCCGACAGCACAACCGCGAAAATCGCAGTCCTTTCTCGCCCTCTCACTGGCACCACAACACGATCACTTACACTACACATGCACTCGTACAACAGAGCGGTACACCGCGTTCGCCGGCGAACGCGTGAAGCCCCCACACCCACGAGCGATAACCGACAGCCCTAGGGCTGTCGGGCTCAATCTGTCCGTCCTCTTTTGATTTAATTCATCCATAGTAACGACGGCGGCCGAGCCTAGGTCGAGCCTCTAGAGGCGCCCTCGGACACGCCGTCGGTCCCGCTTAAATCTCGCGAGCCCTCGCGGCCCAGTGCGACCGCGCTAACGCGCGGTCGCCCAGTACGACCGCGCTGACGCGCGGTCGCGGCCGCGGGGCACGCGAGATTGTTTTACGGGCATCGGACCTCTCACCTATGAGAGGCCCCGCCCTCTTGTTCGGTGGCGCTGGAATTGACGTCTGAGTAGTCCAGCACTAGGTTCATCCGAAAAAAAAAAAAAAAAAAAAATCCCACACAGGACAAATATTTATATGATCATATTTATATTTTTGTTCTGTGACTGGGCTTTAAATATTGTGATTCCTCTACTGTCTGAAGTCCGTAACACAAGTAATTTAAGCGACTTATCGTGGAGTCAGGTCAATACTTGAAATGTTGTAGATTTTTTTTTAAATAGTAAAAATAAAAGATTTACCGATAATAAATAATAAAAATAATAATAATAATATCGATATTATCGTATTCGATGTTTTCCTCTATTTTTAGGACTAAGGTCAAAGTTTACCTTATTTACATGATACTTTTGACCCTTTACAAGCCAGATCCCAGGGGATGATATGTACTGTGAAGTTCACATGGATGAAGTCGCACACTGCAAGCTAGTTGTAGAATAAATCCTAACTTCGTCCTGGTACTAAGAATCTCCATACAGGCCAAATCCAATAACACTCGGAAAACTTGACCGTGCAGTTGATTTCCTAGTTTAAGTTATTTTCTAGTTTGGTGCATAAACAAATTTTGCTTATTGTGTTGGGAATTCATCCAATATCGAGATTTCTCACTCCATTCTAAGCAAAAATATATACCAATATTAATACTTATTATATAATATATATAGACTATAATATATATAGAAATATATATAGAATATAATATATATAGAAAGACAATATTTACTAGAGAAAAATGTACTTCTCACAGGTTTTTATCTTTTCTAGTATAAAATATCTAAAAAATACAATTGGGTATTTTGAATGCATAAAACCCGTTGAAAAAACGCAATATATATATTACATAATTATCCATATTAAGATAACACTTACTTAAATCTAGCTCGATACTGAACTAGTATTATTTTATCTGATTAATAAGTACAGATAAAGCGGTTAGACTAGCTCGAGATATTATAAACTTAACACATTATGTGTTCAAATCTAGCAACCTATTACATAATTAATATAACCTAACTATACATAACTATTATTTAAGATCAAGTTGGTTATATAATATAGGTTTTGTAAGCAAGAAATCCGCATATAACAATAAAACTATAATTTTATCATAATCTAATTTATAATCTATTTTTAATTCTTTATAAATTCATGAAAAAATATTTGTGAACATCAAAATTATTATACTCCTTGCACATTCTACTGATGGAATTACATTACTATATAAGAATGGAATTTGCAATAGCTTTGGTGAACAATTAGAACGAAATTGTATTTTGTATAGAAAAGAACTGTCGAAAAAACCATGAATCTTCAAAGAATAGTCTATAAAGAGTACAAAGGTCAGTTACGGATCGACGTGACTAAAAACTTTTCAATTAAATTTTTTTAAGCATTTTTTTAATCTGTAGAATAGTTCACAAAGGTATATTTTATTTTTTCGACGAGGATGTATATAGGTATATGAAATGTTTTTGTTCTAGATAGTGACCAGGGTTAGTTTAGTTATTTTTTTCTATAACAAACCTTAATTTTAGTAAGACTCCCCAAGACAATGCATTCAAAGCCTTAAACACATCAGACGTGGAGTACGTTTATCTACAAGGATATAGAAACTGAAGGGAAGGGAGAACACTCTGATAGCAAGCGTACAACCATGAGCTCTATCAAAAATTTCCTAAGAGAGCCTACCTCCAGCTGTGAGCGTTAATAGCTGTTATAAAGATGACAATGAATAGACTCATTAATTAAATTTAAAAAATCCCTCGACATACATCGACCTCATATCGAGATAAGTCGCTTAAAGCACTTATACTAAAGATATCAGACAACAGAGAATCACAAATATAAAACTCAAATATTTATTTAACATCCAGACTGTGAATTATATAAATATTTGTACTTGGTGGGAACCCCAAGACCTGTCGTGCACAAGGACCACTATCTGCGCCATCAGGCTCGTCAAATCATCATATCAGCCGTTGGAAATAGATCTCCCCAAAAAATACGTTAATTGATCATAATTGTCAGCCAGCTTCCAGTACATTACAGTAGTTCGTATTACAGATGCATTTCCGTGATGGTGATATACCCTTAGCTGTTAACTCGCTTTTCGCTCCTTAATTCGCCTCTTACACCTGGTACAAAAGGAGGTACTATCCTCTCCTGCCGGTACCGTACGACGAAATATATAATATGATTCGCATATGTTTCAACAAAACTTTTGCAGCCATTGTGTTGTAGTGATTCGCGCCAAACAACGGGCACTCGCAGTAATGCAGCATCCGACAAAGACGAACCTCACAGTTTCGTAATGGCAATAGAAATAAAATACAGTTCATGTTTTACTTCCACTGGTTTGTTTTGAAATGAAAATCACAATTCTAGTTCTATGTATGACCGCTTGTGAAATACCTGTGTTGGTAGCGACATTTTATTCATTTTGTTAAGTTTACGAGGCATATTAAATGGATCTATATTTATGCGCACCAAAGTATTTATGTTTGTTTGGATCCATAATAAATAAGTATTGTGTAAGCTTTGCTTCAAAGGAAGGCAACATAAAATATAGCTATATATATATATATATATTATATCCTTATGATGCTTTAGTACTTTAACAAGTTTTCCGCTTGCGACTATGATACGGTTTAGGTTGTTACGGATAGACGTCTGTCTACCTTGCTTCCTGACAGGTAAACTGCAATAAATCGTGCTGATTATATAGAAAAAATAATCTATCACACGGAAACATTATAATCGTTGTGCCAAATTTTATCATGAAAACGTTACAAACACATACAACTACATATTCAAGTTACAAAATTTTGCGCTTATAATATTTTTTATTTTATTTATTTTTGGCACGGTAACAAAACAATAATCAACTAATATTGCTCAATTTGCAATTTAATAATAACTGGGCAGACCAATTCAATCTAATATTTATGTATTAACATATACTTAATACATAAAAACTTTAATCTCATTACTAAGAATTATGTTAGAAGTAAACTAATGTTATCTGCACAACGTCTACACTTTCGAAAAGATTCATAACCCCCCTTGTAAAATATATAAGATTCTTTCAGAAAAAGTTATGTTCTACACATTTGTATTAGTTTTGTTAAACTTAGGGTTATTAAACTATACATTATTTCGGGCAAAAGGTACACAAAACAGGTGCTGTCTATGGTTGGATTTAGATGAAATCCTCAATGAAATATGGCATAAAACGTATCAAGAGTGAAGTTGAGAAGTTTATGGACTGTTGAAAGGTCACTTAGTAGCCGTTTCATACGATAATTATTATATTAGTGAAGTTCAAAAATAAAATAAAAATTAAATTGTTTACAATAATGCATTAAATTAGTAATAAACTACTTTTCTTGTAAAAATAAACATATAAAGTTAAATAAACCGCGTTTTACAGCCGTCATAAAACGAAGTTTTATTATAAGTAGTGAACTCGTAAATGTCAGAAAACTGTAAAATGAATAGGAAGTCCGTTAAAATACACACGAATTGCTCGTGTGCCCTTACTTTTACAGTGCCACAGATTTTTGTCTAGTTTCTCGCAACTTGTTCCTTATGAATTTTACTCTGTGCCGCATTTCATGGGAATTCTTTTTTTTTTTCAAGTTATCCTTTGTGCGTTCTTTGGTGAATCCAATATCCCTAAGAAAAAGTGTTTATAACAGTAAAGAAAATACAAAATGATAACAAAGCATTGATTTAATAATAATGGAATTGCTATTACAAACGTAGACATGAAGTACTGGCAGAGTAGAATAACTCGCACAGAAGCAGGTGCTTCTGTGTGAGGTACTCATGAATGACTGAGATACTGAAACCGACAGATGGCGGTATATTCACCTGAACCAGCGTGAATGCAATGTAACCAAATGCAATAGGACGAGTATGAACAGACGACAACTCAAGGTATGCCTTTCATAAAGCTACTCTTCGATTGCCATCCGGCATGGGGAGGCTTATGGCATCAGTAGACCTACTGCAGCTGATATGATAATTACCTTTTTATATACGCTTTTATTTATATAACCTGTTTAAAGTTTATGGATATATATATATATATATATATATATATTTGTAGACAGTCTTGTCATAAATCAATGTTGCAGAAGAACAGTTGTGTAGATGTTTGTTGTGCTATGGACGGTCTAAAACATAAAATAAAAATGCAATGAAAAGATTTCTTTGCTCGACGTCGCAGAAAAATTAAATCTGTTTCACTAACTCCAAGAATCTTTTCAAAGAAAATGCTTAAATTTAATGCAGAAGATGATAAAAAATAAATCCTCAAGCTTAAAGAAATTAATCTGCAAAATGATTACAAGCAAAATTGCAGTTTATTTTAATTTACATTTTACCAACATGTAGAAAAATGAAATGCGTTTATGATCCAAGCCGTGATTACCAATTTTTTCATTCATCACGAAGAATACTTTCTATATGATGTGCATCAATATAGCCCTTATCAAAAACAGGGAAGTTTGCCCATAAATACAGCGCTGGGTATGCGTGGTAGTAAGGATAACTTCGCAACGAGTATGCTGCTACCCATTCCCGCCCGGTTGCATTTTAACCCGTTTCCCCGGGTGGATATACCGTCTTTTATCAATTCCGGTATCTTACTCTTACTCTCTTATAAGACTATTAACCAAAATTATACCTCTAAAAGTTCGTCTGCATTGGTACCACACTCTGATCTGTTTCTACCGCCAAATAGCAATGTTCGGATTGATGTATTCCGGTTTGAAGGGTGAGAAACGTAAATGTGGCATTGTATCTTGAGTTCACAAAGTTGGCTACACATTAGTGATATCTTTGTGATGACACAAGTGCCTATAGGCTGCGGTCACGTTTATCATCAATCCTTGCTTGCTTGTTTGCTGACTTCATAACGTAAAACAACCTGATAAATGGGAAGGTACGGTTCTACTATGCCAATACCCACTACACGGCAGGTACGTAGTAATACTTGTCAAATCAATGACTCCCTCTTAATTATTTTACATTTATAATCTATGTTTACTAATACCTATCGAGAGACCTCCGCATAAATAAGTTTTAACGGCACGTATGGCGTAGGCTCATTTCGGTTTCGATCTAAACGGATATGCAGAACAATATTGTGACCAACTTTTTATTCGACTAGTTGAATAACGTCTGAATTAAGATTAGTTTGTTTCAAGCGTTTTAACTTTGACGATTGCAGTATTAACTTGTTTAAATAATATATCTCCCTACTCATATTATAAATGCGAAAGTAACTCTGTCTGTCTGTCTGTTACGCTTTCCCGCTTAAGCCTCTAAACCGATTTTGATGAAATTTAGCACAGACAATCTTTAGTCCCAGCGAAAGGACATTTTTTAATTAAAAAAAAGGGTTGTGAGGGGTCGAAAGGGAGAATGAAAAGTTATATGTAAGTATCGCAATTTTTGGAGCTAGAAACTTGAAACTTACTTTTCAAGCCACTAATTCGATATAAATAAACATGACATTCAAAGTTTATATTAGTTAAGGTAAAGAGGTATGGTACCCAAAAAAAGTATTCCACGCGGACAAAGTCGCGGGCACAGCTAGTAATATATAATGCATTATTCTATAGATCTTATTACATACACATATATATTCTATTATCTTACTTGATCGTTTGTCCACTCATAAGTTGGACAGATATCTACTGTAACCGCAGGATTGTGCAGACCGCACACAACCGATCCTATCGTCTTACGGCTGATATGATGCTGATGACGGTAAAAAAAACCGGATACGCATTCTATGCCTCCCATATGGACATGTAGTGAAAAACAGTGAAGGCCCAACGGCTGCTATGATAGTGATAAGTACTCTTATCTAAACATCACAGTTGACCTAAGCTAAAATACGTACAAACTGCATGGAGGTCCAGGAGTATCGTGACTTACATATTCCCTAACTTACTCTACCCAAATTATTTTCTCATATACGAATATTATTTTACTCATTCTCAAGGAAATCTTTCCGATCTAAATGCAGACGTTAATCAATTGGTTCTTTGAATCTTATGTAAAGTATATTTTTTTACATTTCTCTAGATTTCCATTATCAGTAATAATAATACAATTTCAAAGTGGGAAAGGAAAAGTTTTTTTTATGTCCGTTTCACAGCTATCATTGTTTATCTGTAATACCTAGAGTGTGGGAAAAATTTCAACTGTAGTCTTGAAATAAAAAAGTAAATATATAAAAGAAAGAAAAATATGCTCCACGGTATCGCTACGCGACGTCACCGTTCCAAATACGAAATCCAATTTGCACACATCCATAACTGGAAATTAACAAATCAGAATGTCTGGTCCTTGAAGTTGTACAATTACCCCACCCCATATATTAGATTAACAAAGTATTATGTCTTTGAAAATACTTATGTGTGTAATAATCGTGTTAGTTTATTTCTCAGACACATTATAAGTAGGACATGAAAGTTGTTCATTACTAAAAAGCTGAAGAAGCCAATATGAACTTTAATACGCGAATTAAAAAGTAAAGTTCATCTTGTCTTCTTCTTCTTTTATTAATAAAATAATTATTATCATACGTTTTTTAAATCCATTAGGATACTAATGCATAGCTATCCAATAAAATAAACTCTCCATCTCAATTCATACAAAATATTATCACTAAGAACAATGCTTGCAACTGGCTGCACGGGTCGGGTCTGCACTTACGATTACGACGAAATCATTAATTTCATATAAAATAAATAATTATAATATAAGTCCAATTTCTATTCATCAATGTCTACGTATAAAATTGTATCTCCGTCTCCCTGCTACTTACCGGCGTCCGCCAAATTTCACGTGTATATTTAGTAATATTATTTCAATAAGGAGAATAAGGAACACGATAACAAGAGTTTCGCAGTACAATCGAAAATTAATTAGAAGTAATTGATTCTGTTTATTCTGTTTCACTTGAATCATTAGCATAAAAATCTTCGGACAATTTTATTTCTAATTTAATCCAAAACTAATAAGAAATTGATTGTCTCACGGAACTCTTGTAATTCGACTTAGTTTTTTTTTGGTGTTTTATATTCAACGACAACACAATTCAAAAAAGTGATGTTTTATTCGATTTATGATTATTTAAAGCAATCATGTGATTTATAAACGTAATACTAAGTTCTTTTGAAAATAAGGTTAGTGATTATGTGCAGGACGGAACGTTATTTTGTAAGTAAAACTATGTAATTGCGACGTAATATTGTTTGACAAAGATTATGCATTTTTAAAACTTTATATTGTTGGATATATTCTTGCTTCCAAGTAAACTCCATGGTTTCCATAAACATCACATAAATTAGTTGCGAGTGACTTCTAAAAAAAGGCATGTGATTATTTTTTTAATGACTAATTATTGCATACTTTTTTTGTCCAAACGTCTCATTCATTGAATTCAGAATAAAAACCCATAAGTTTTCTTACTTATGATCTTTCACATTTTTAATACTCGTGATTACGAACAAGCTATGTTATTTATAGGATATGTTAACACTTCATATCATAGGAAGTCCTAAAGCCGCTGCCTCCTGAGTATCGTTGAACCAAATCCATTAATACTGAAGCGAGTACTTGTCACATTCCTGGGACATTCATTGCTCATGTCTGTAACAGAGGACCTCATAAAAGGGATCACTGAAGCTTTACTAGTCGTGCCCAAATGAAATATTTTCTCAGAGCAAAATAACTGGGGTAATGTGAGTGCACGCAGTCCCCGGTGCTTATTCGAACGATATCTTTTCTTTTCGGCTTAAGATTCAGCACATTACCTTAAATGGGAGGTGACTGGTGGGTGGTAGGGAGGGTTTGAGGGTAATTATGCGATGTGTGTAGCGGGGGTTTCTGGTATAACGGTGTCGTTTAAAATAGATTTAATGGTAAACTATCACGCATGGAACACATGAAGGCAGCACTATTTGAGATTTTAGATAATATATAGTACTCTGCTAGTTTTACAATGTTAGTAGTTTTAGACATTCTCCTTAGGATAAAAAAACATATTAATACTATAAATGCGAAATTACATATATCTGTTGGCAGAGAATAGTTATGACTTTCTCTGGCGACTGGGATATTGAAACTAAAATTACCATATATCGATATATTACCATAGAGTTGGTTACCAAAACCCACGACTTCTACGGCTCCAATGGTAGACTAATTTTGATCCCGGTTAAAGATCCCGTGGTATGCTATATATCGCAAAGTCCACATGAGGAGTCGCGGGCTGAAAGCATGATTTCAAATTATTGAACTTACTTGAAATTTACACTGCTTAAAAGTTAAACAAAGTAAAGGCTGTTGATGTATATTATATTTTTAAATATATGCTAACTTGGAATTAGCTACTAAAAGCTTCGCATCTGCTTCTAAAGGAAATCACTGCGCTAACGAGTTTTACTTAATACAAAAATAAATGGCAACGATAAACTGCAAACTAAGTTTACCAACAAACATAACTGACTTTTTTAATTACCATTTATACAAAAAAAGTAACCATGCTATCACACAGAGTACGGAAAAGTAAAGGCTTAAATGTATCGACTTTTATCGTGACACCTGATGTATATTCGATAGAGGAACGTATAAAATGGTATACACTGCACGTAATTTTTAATACATATTTATTCAGCATGACTTTCAACGTACCCCGCCACGGCAACGAAGTTCCTATAGATTTTATATATATGTGGAAGGGGAGAATCGGCGAATTCGTATAGCTTCTGATCAGACTGACTAATAAGGTTTCATATTAACATTTTGGTGGAGTTGTTTCGCATAAAAGACGATTACATTTTATCAGATATATTTAGACAGTATTTACTTTATTAAAATGCATAACCTCATAAATATCATAACGCATGTAAAATATAGAAACATTTTTAAATTTTATAAGAAATATCGATTACACAACAGACATACATGTTTTATTGATACTTATGGTTTAGTTCCACTAGAAGAACCAGAGAGTATTTGCTTTTATTTAATTCCTTTACATTCATTAATAAGGCAACATATTAATGCCACTTAGTATTAGAACGCGTCAAACCTTCAAGATCTGGTAAAGGTTAGCAACTAAACCCTAAAACTCCGCATTAGTAATGTTATATCTGCATTATGCTTCGATGACTACGTATTAGATATCTGATATCAAAGAAAAAATCAGCCTAACTAAAGAAGAATCAATTATAAAATATTGCATAAATAATAAAACTACCGTTTTAAAGGCTTTAATTTAACCTTTTCTCTCTCTCTCTATTAAATTTAAGAACGGTGACCGATTATAAGCAAAACCTCGAACATAAAATATAAAAAATCAAATAAACCGCATTTTAAAGACGTTACAAAGCGTATTTTTATTATGAGTAGTGAACAGGTAAATGTTAGAAAAAATTGGTTATTTGAATGTTATAAAAAATCTAAATTAAAAAGTATCCAATCTATCATTTTTTTACAAAATAAATGAATACACACATAGCCTGTATTTATAGCCTATATTTACATAATAAACAAATACTCGGAGACTAACAAATACGTTTTACAGATTACATAAAAACAGCATTTAATAAAAATATTATTTGAAGCCAAACAATTTCCGAATTTGTTGTTGACAATTTAATCCGACTCTTCTTTGATGACATATTTCATTCGAATTTCGATATTTATATTTCAGATTTGAGGAAACCAGTGGCTAAGAATAATGTGGCTATATGACTCTAATCTTTTGACGTTTTGTTAACGTAATAGCCTAACCATTATATACCGTTGTAAAACTTTCATACTAACTTTACACTCTCTTTTACCATCTTAATAATTTTTGAAAAATATTTTACACGTGTTTCATGACTTTCAATGAATAACCTATATACTGAATTTTATAATTTCTAAAACAGCAAAGTTTCATATCAACTTTACTCCCCTTGTTTGTCCCTAAGGGGGGGAAATTTTAAAAATTATTTCATTGCGCTCTACTGCATTATAAACCTTGTGCACAATTTCAAGTTAACTTTAACTCGAATACTTTAGGCCCTGCGTTTTTATGTCAGTCAACTAGGAAGTCAGGTTCTCCTTTTATAATTATATGGCGGCCCGTCCCGGCTTCGCACGGGTAGACATAAATAGGTACAGATATTTAAGTTATAATCTTAATTACTTTATTTATATTGGAATTTTCAATTTCAATCATTTAAAAGTAATTATCAGGTATTGAGACAGTCTTGAATATTAAATTATTTATTTGGATAAAAATTTATAAATGGTACGATTAACACGGTCTGATTTGGTTGGCATTTCTATCAATTTGGTAAATGTTAAAAAGTAGTTATAGTGACGTAACTACAATAGTTAAACATATTGTCTCGCAATGGTTTTTGTAGATATTGATATATTCTATAATATTGTTGAACATTTTTTTGTCTTAACACTCCACCACTCTTCGCAGCGTATGCGATGAAAGACATTTTATGGCTAATTTTTTTACACCTTCGGTTGGTTTTAATAGAAATTTCTATAGTAATCTAGTACTAAATATAGCCTATGTTACTCAATAATGATATATATAGCTTTCTAATGAAAATAGAATTATTAAAATCGGTCCAGTACAATTTGAGTTTAGATTAGATTAGATTAGATTGAGATTAGATTTAGATATTGCAAGTTGGTATACTAAAATCTTTAATTATCAACAGCTATAATTTTTTTGGTCGATTTTGACATTTCATTGAACACGTGTTTCATGGTTTATTAGCAGTTTCTATAAAAAATATTTAATAACTGGTCTAATTTCTCAGAACTTTGTTATACACGCTCCTCAATATAAATAACGGAAAAAATGTTTACCAAGTCTTTAAAACACATCCCCAAGGGTAGAAAATATAATTTATTTAATAATTACTCCGATTTCTGTGAAATTCACTATCCAGGCTTTTAAAAACGAATAATTGAGAACGAGTAAAATACGAAGTACCTACCAACTATAAAAACTGTTAAGTAGGTACCTAGTATTAGTATAATTGACGCGGGTTTTATTTTTCATATGCATGTAGCGACAAAGACATACATATAAAAAAGAGTGGTTGCAATATTGAAATAACAACTTTTAAAAAAAGGCATATGGAAATAGATACATAATAATATAACAAAAACAAGCTTTTTTAAATTCTTTGGCTGTTTGAGGTAAACTCTGAAACCGATGAATTTAACAGAATATTTACTGGCAGATAGCTATATTTGTTATAAAGAGTTACTAAGGCAACTTTTATTATATACGCCCTCAGCTACAGTCACGCCCGCAAAGCTCGCGGGAGCGACGGCGAGCCTAGGTCGAGCCTCTAGAGGCGCCCTCGGGCGGCCATCGTTGGGGGAATTTAATTTTGAAATTCAACAAAAGAGGACGGACGGAGTGAGCCCGGCAGCTCTAGGGTGGGGATGGGTTACGATTTTTGCGGTAATTTTATCGGGCGGAATTATATATTGTTCTTACAGAATGGGAAATACGCGGGTGAAACCGCGGGACGCTGCTAGTTACAAATATAATAAATGCCTAAGTTTTACTGGTACTTGTAACATTTTGACTAACTTTATTTTCTTATATAGCAATACCATATAGATAAATAAAAAATAATCGTAAAATGTATATACGCGCTGTATAACTAAAACACTAAATAATTCAATGCACTAAAATATTCATTCATCATTTGTTTTTTGTTATTTGAATGTGTCGCATATTTTATTTAATAAAACCAAAGGTAATACCGCTGTGAACAAATATGTCGATACGCAATATCGCAACGACGCGTCGGGCGTAATAAGTTTCAATATGAAACCACATATAAATAATAGGTTGCAATACAAATTATACGGTTCTGTTCTGTAGATGTCATCTTTCACGGACGAGGTTAAGAGGCATTACACGGATGAGATAAGAGAGAACACTCTGTAAATGGAAAAGTAACGGGTCAGTAAACCCGTGATTTTTTTCGCGTTCGTGACGTGATAAATGGCCAGAGCTTAGGGTTGCCATTTGCAAGAATTATATAAAATACCCTCGAGCTACGTCATCATCAAAACTGGCGGCTTTTTTTCATGGACGCATTATAGTTATACGTGTAGTTATGAAAGAACTCCTCGTGCATCCTTTTAACTATCACTACACAATTACCTTTATCAAACACTCAGGTCGTTTGCAAGAAAAATCGTGGTCTGTGCGAGCTTTGAATTATCAGTTTTGTTCGAATCTCCTAAGGTTCAAAATGACGCTATCATGTATGACAAAGACATTCCGGCATAGACTCGCTCATTATACATAGTAATATCTTTGTGATATCACGAGCATCTATAGGCTGCGGTAACGTTTACAATTAAGCTGACCGTGTGATTGTTAGCTGACTTCTTAATGTACAATACACAACAATGTTTGAGGAAATGAAACGAATGATCAAAAGTACTGGTGTTAATACAAATTTTTGTTGTTAATTCGTATTAAGTGAATATCGTGTTCGGGGAGGGTTGGGAACCCTGGGTCGAACATAGCGTTCGGGTGCCAAGCCTCGGCAAGCGGGTGTCAATGGTGCGAAAAATTGCCGTTATTTTTCTCATCTCTTTAGAAATGTTGCAAGAAATCCTATTGATGTTGGTATCAGTTGGAGTTGCACTCCTAGTTGCAAAATATCGACAGTACGTGAAAGAAGAGGACTTTCATTGCTCTATATAGATTTTACTTGACTCCTGCCACAGTAAATGTAAACACATTTTGTAAACAAAATTTGCGGGTAACAACTGAATATAAAAACTCAAATTTTCTTTTAAATTCTTTGAATTGACTCTTAAGATCAACTCTGTATATTTTTATTTCCAATATAAAAAAACTAAATATCAATTTTTACACAACAGCTTGACATGTTTTAAGAAAATTAAAATGAAATATATAAAATAATAATTACTGCCATCTGACAGGTTTAAAGTAAAGCATTTCGTAAATTATAGGAAACTAAAAACAATAGCAAAACCATATGCTTAATTTAATCTTGTAGTTCATAAATTCTCCAGGAGACGGCGCTGCTATATAGTAGTTTCAAAATTTTTCAATAGATGGCGTAACTATCTCAAATTTTAAAGGTTGAATTGTAATATTAATTGTATAAGACAAAATTGTATTTACTAAAAACATGACTAATAATGTTTGTTTATTTTAACCTAATTTCATTAACTTAATTTTTTTTTATTGAAGCCCTGAACAGATTGTTTTTTTAATATTATTTTATTACAGGTGCAGGAACAATTTCATTAAATTTTGAACTCAATTAATTGCACTTAATGTAGATTGCGCAACTATGACAGAATTGTTTAGGTTGTGACCGTTGCTTTGTTTGCCTACTTATAAAATTACTAAATTAAACCCTTTTACACGTTTGACAGGAAAATTGTGCCTTTAGTATAAAATGATACTATATATACCAAAAATATTCCACTTATTTGTTATACTTACCTATTATACAATTTGTGCATATGTAATAGTTTTATTTTGAAAGAAATATATCTGGTTTATTTAAAATTTACTCTAGAAATATTATTAATTGGTAAAATATTATCAAAATATTGCATATTGGTAAATGAAAAACATTTAATTAGTGTCTGTTTATTAGAAGATATTATAACAAAAAACATTAATAACTAAGTAAGTATGCAAATTATCTGTCTCAAGTAAAGGGACTTCCACTTTCAAGCATTTTACTAATTGTCTAAATACTTAAGTGCGTATAGATTGTAGTACATACTGTAATTTTAATAATAATAATAATGTTGTCTTTTCGATATTACATGATTTATTGAGAATACATTGAGGATGTTGGGCTACTGACTAGATATTTCGTACTTTCATTGAGTCTCGACTATGTGAATGAGTGTTTCGGCGGCTCGACCATGATATCTCAGGGGTCAGCCCCCCCTCTGAATATTAACCCTAGATATGCCAAAGATTACAGGAGATGTTTTTTTTTTAAATAGCTAAGTTATACAGTTAGAGACGAGGTAGGCTATATTCGCCCCAGGAATATTTGGACCCCGAGGCTTTCTTAATTTGTATACGGTACTTATTGAGCGACAATATTACTGCTTTATGGTAAATCAACTTAAGAGTAAAGGTAGGATTACCAACACGCTTGCCAAGTGCGGCAATTATGGGCAATAATTACCCTTTTTTGGGAAGCCTATGTCCAGCAGTGGACTTTCAACGACTGGTATGAGAACGAGTAACTAGAGTTATTCAAGGACTCAGTACCTATAAATTATCTAGACGCGAACGATTTCAAAGTACATCTCCTCGTCCAATTATTAACATAAAAATATTTTGCCACTAGTGTTGATGGCTTCAAGCCGGCACGCTTAATACAGCTGTTTACTGCAAAAAATAACTTATAAGGCTTCAAAGGATGCTGGCATCTTAGGAATCACCCCAGTTTCCTTTTGGTTTTTTATGCAAGCGCATTATGTTGCGTCGCTTTCCAGACTCGTTTGGAAACGGCTTTTAATAGAGGAAGTAAGTAATTTACGTAAAGTTGGTACAAGTGGCTTTGACTTTAATGCGACGAAAAATCGTACTTGATTAAGCTGTAAAAAAAGAAGTAACAGGAAAATAATTAAATATACTTTTTCACTGGGAGACTGGGAGATAATGCCACCTGGCATTAAGTCCGCCATTTGTACATTTTATAACATTTTGTGCAATAAAGTTAAATAAATAAATAAATAAATAAATAAATAAATAAATAAATAAAAGCATTTTAACATATCTCACTTTCATGTCTGAAAGTACAAATACATTTTAATATTATTTAAGACGAGTTTTAAGTAGTTTTTTAACAAAAATAACATCTTGTATCGTCTAAATAGCTATAGCATCATCTGACTAGCGTTGACTATCTATAGGTAGATCATGCCACTACAATTAAATTAAATTCACTCAACATCCCATACATTGACCTGACTCCATGGTAAGTCGCTTAAAGCACTTGTGTTACGGACGCCAGACAATAGAGGAATCATAAATATACTACTTAAATACATATATTTAACACCCAGTCACAGAACAAATATAAATATCATCACATAAATATTCGTCTTGGGTGGGGATCGAACCCACGACATTTAGCGACACTAGACAGGACCACTAACGTCTGCACCATCGGGCCCGTCAAAATTTTCAATCGTCCTGATTAATTAAGTCATGTGGAATATAATTCTTTTTTATCGCTAGATCTCTAGAAGATGCCAGGTCGTCTAAGTGATATAAAGATTTTTCAATACACAAGAGTTGTTGGTTATCTTGCTTTTATGATTATGTCTTTTGACCATGGCAAATCTAGCCAACTCAGTATTTTTGCCGAGAGAATGTTCGGTAACAATGGAAATTGTATGAGACTCTAACTTAAACTAACATTTGTGATGTAATAAACAGATTTATTAAGTCAATTCCTTCTTTTAAAAGTATACGACGCACAAAATAGGATCACGCCATCGATCCCGTCGATAAATCTACTAATAAAAACCTTTACTATCTAAAAATTTAATTAAATAAACTATATAAGTCTACGGGACTTAACTAATTTAATATACTTTCTAATAGCTGACATAGCTATAGCTCAGATATATGTTCATGAAAAAAACATTCTTATGGGACCGCGAACGTCATGCTCGTTAGTATCTCCCAAAACGTTCCTTGACCCCACGCAAATGAAACTGTAGCCAAAACCTAGTTAGTGTATTAAGTTTTATGTAAATATTGCCACAATATGCTATACGATATTTCGCAGGGAGATCAAAAATCAATGACATAATTAATGAAACAAGTCCAGCAACAGCTCGATAGTATAATTCAAATAAGGTGAAATAAATTTAGAAGTCAACCTTCGATCGAATTCCTCACGCAGTCATTGGTCAGATAATTATACTGTTCCTTAATCGACTTAGGATGTTAATCAGTCATTACACGAATCTGCAATTCACTTTCAACCCAGTACTTAATTTAACCTTGTTTTCGAATCATGTCTCCTCGAGTTAATTAGCACTAAGGACAAACAACCGTTTTTATTAAAGACTTTGGTAAAGTAAACCGTTTATTTGGCTCGGAGTAATTTATATAAGTACAAAGGTCTGCCCATCTATCCTTCTCGGTGCCCCTTTTTGAACTGTGAATCGCAAAATAGGTATCTCTTCTTGTCGATCATCTCGTGTTCCTGATCACCATACTAAGAGAGAAATGACGATCATCAGACGGCTGGCCGTCTGTGCATTGCGAGTCGAGGCTGAGAAATCTACCGGATGTCATGCATGAAGATGAAGAACTGCCTGATATATAATTGCTATAAGAAAAACCTGTGCAAGAACTAAATAAAAGATAACAAATTGTGGCAATATCACATTTATTGCTTCTATGCCATTTCACACGGAAATCATAAAATACAAAAATATTTAAAGTTGATAGTTATTGATATGATACCTAAATTCTGAATCTAGACGGGTCATCAATATCAATATTCATTAGATTAATCGTGGGACCAGCGTTATAATAAATTGGTCACATAAATAGGAACCATATCTCATATCAGATCTTTAGATATTTTAAAAATATAAACCAACGTGCGAGGTCTTCACTGTGGGGCTGATTTGAAATTTCTGCCTGAGTAGTCCAGTACTAGGTTAGTCCGAATAGTCATCACAGACTCCTCCAATCTGCGTAAGTAAGGAAAGACTTATCATCTTCTCTTATTCGTACGTATCATAACACAACCTACGGCGGAGCGGGTTTGCGTTGAAAGCATCCTCAGACCCGAGTCCTTTTGTCAATTTAACTTGCATTTAAGGAAAAATGACATAAACAGCAATTAGTATAATCGATAGTCATAATAGCATTAGTAAGGATTACGCCTTAAGCTACTCACTCAGGTTTTCCTATAAATAATTCGATATATTTTCCATTCATTAATGAACGAATGAATCACATTACCTTTATACCTTGGAGGTTATTGCTCACTAGGAGTGCCTTTCATTTTATAGAAAGACGCAATTCTCTGAGTTATTTTAGCAACAGTTTCGTGATAGCAAAGCATTCGTGATCAAAAATGAATAGCAGCTGTCGGCTGGCCTTGGGCGGGAACAAGGTTAAAAGGGTGATTCGGAATGGAGTTTATGCGACAAGAAAAGAAAATAAGTACTGCTTGTCACGTAGTTATATTTTCCAGAAAGATTTTTTATAGAAATATAATCCAGACAGTCATAGCTTTAGTATAACTAAATGGGCTACTTAAAAACCAAATTGATAAATGTTTTTGTTAGTCCTTAATAAGGCCATTTCCTAGTTGGCTCATTTTGATACCAGTGCATTGTAATCATTGATGCTGCTGGAAGCAATTTATTATGGTGAAGTCTATAAAACCTAGTGAATTGATTGCATAATGGAAAAGCTAGTATTGATCTCATAATCATCGTCAGAATGGCGTGATACCATCTTTTTGGCGTTTAAAGAAATAATGAATAGCACTGAGACCGAAATGTCCATAAAAACAAAACTATACAATGCATGTGCACTGATTCTCACATATAGATACCAAACTTACTTAACAAAACGCAAAATTCAAAACTAAGAACATTTCCAAAAGCCATGGAGACGAGCATGCTAAACATAAAGAAATCAAACAGAATAAGAAACAAACTAATAAGAAAATGTACTAAAATACAAGATGTATATTAGTAAGATAATAAGAAAACTTAAATGGAAATAGACAGGAAATACAATAAAATACAACGAGAAATGGAACAAAAGCATCATTTTCTGGTATCCAAGAAACGCCAAAAGAAAATGCGGAAGGCAACACCGATGGTGGCAATACGAAATTAAGAGAACAGTCGGAAAATCATGGACTAGCACAGCGACAGAAAAGAATGAATGGAGTTGGAGCCTCCTCTAACTCCTTTCATTCTTATCTATATAGTTTTCACCAGAAGATGTTGTCGATGTTGATAACTTACTGTTGAGACAGATTCAACAGCAACTCTAAACTGATGGAAAACATTGTATTGTCTGAATAAAAGGCTTATATTATTACTATATATTATTATGTAAGTACTAGCAGTACCTCGCGGTTTCGGAAGTTATAGATAGGCCTATATACAAGGCACCTTCCTCGATAAAAGAATAATGTAATGCTGATGTTTTCTGAATTTATAGTTTCAGCCTTGCGTTAATATTAGTTAGTTACCATTATGATAATGATGATGATGAACTAATATTATCCACAGGATGTTCACTGCTCCTAATTTCCGATCATCATCATAATTTCAGCCATTGGAAGTCAACTGCTGGACATAGGCCTCCTCAAGAACGGGGGAATTTTCCCCATGACGAGCGCGCTAGGTAAGCGTGTTGGCAATCGCTGAGAGCAGCTTTCGCAACGATGATGATGATGACGACGACGATGGGATGCTACTCCTCATCCCCACCCTGTGCCTTTGAGTTACACCGTTACGAATAAATATACCGGCATCTGTCGGTTCTAGTACTTTAGTCGCCTCTTACTACACCTGCTACAGAGGGAGGTACTATTCTGCTCTCTCTGGAGGTACTACTCTGCCCGCACCTCACGGCAATAGGACTGGTTATATACCACCTGTGTCCAGCGCGACCTTAGTCAGATCGCGGTTTTAGTCAAATCGTCTGTCCACTTTGTGAAGCGTAGCTGCGCTTGCCGGTACGTAGTCTCCATTCCAGAACCGAACGACTATCGTCCATCGGTTCTGCATGCTAAGTACCTTGCGAACAGCTACTTCATAATGCTAATCCACCAGGCTATGTTGGTGACTGTTTCTTTTACGGATCTCCTCATTTTAGATTTGGCCACGCAAAGAAATCCCGAGCATTGCCCTTTCCATAGCTCGTTGGACCACTTTGAGTTTGATAATAAGATATATGTATAGATATAATATTGATTTGGATCCCACAGCTTGTACATCAATACAAATTAGCTGCAAAATCGATTCAATATCGTGATAAATATGTGAAAGTTTTCCTGAGGTTGTCATATTTGTTTATCTATTTATACAAATAGCTTCCTTAAACATTCCATAAGATAGTATTCAAATTACCACTTCCGAAATTGTTTAGAATTATGTATTCGCTACGCTAGCTGAGGTTACGTAAAGTTACGTGGTTTGCGAAAGAAGAAATACAAATCGGTATAGTAGTGAAAGTATGCCTAGTTGTACATTTTCAAATAAATACAACAAAGGTGACAGATGCAAACAGAATACTGATATAATTAAAATCTTTTAAATCAATAATATAATTCAAAGTACTCATGCACGGTGTGGTTTCACGTGTATCGTATCAATACAGTTGACTATGGGAATACCTATATTTTTATTTGGTAATACACATTTGCTAATCAAAAATATTTGTATTTGTATACATAAATGTGTTAGGTAAAGGCTGTAACGCCCTGTTTACCTCTACAATAGAGTGCGAGTGTCTCCTGCAGGATGCAGTCGTGTCCTCATTGCTCGTTGCATCAGGTTACACCGTCTCGCTGACTAGCGTTACCAGCTTAACTCCGACACAAACAGTTCGCTGTTCATCTTTCTAATAATAACTGGACGAACTAAAGCTTTCACCCATAACGCATCATTTACGTAAAAAAATTGTGTTAATTTTTTTTTAAATAACATGTAAATCATAAAATAAATAAATGATAGATTTTGCAACTAATTTATATATGTCTATTTTCTTTTAAGTTATAAGTCCAATCATAAGTCATCCGCACCTTCTGCATGGTTGACAACACGAACGTTTAAAATTAAAATATTAACATAACTGAGACTTTAAATATCCTGACACAATATCATGGACACTCATCGAAACGGTTGCCGTCAAATAAACAACAGTATTTAGCAATTCATTTTTAAGCCGTTAAAAGAGATAGATTTGTTTTTATGAGACTTATGGTAGTAGGCCATTATGTATTGATTAACAATTGAATGATGAATTGTATAACATTAATGATAGTACTTCACTTTAGCAGAAATAATTTTGGTAAATGATACTTATTAAATGTTTTCTGCATTATTTAGACAAGACTAAGTTATTTATTTGATCGTCCTTAAGAAAGCCTTTATTGACGTTACTACTAAACTATCTGTTTAGTATGTATGAACATAGGAGTAGTAGCCGGAAGAAAGGAGACAGAGATTATTGTGTCTTTTTATTAAAAATGATCATACTTGTGAAAATAAATTCTGCAATATTCAATGTTGAGTACAAGTCTACATACTAACGAACTCCTCACAACATTAAATTAAATCATCAATTGCGTTAGTTCCAAAATTAAATCTCCTGACTTCTATTTTTATCATAGCGCAAGCTTTTTGAAAAAGGTTTGCGTAACAATTTAGTGTTATTAAAAAAAAGACATTGCAGCACAATTATTATAACAGGCTGTTGCCAATTGCTAATAAATAATAATAAACGATGTTGTTTTATTATAATTAAAATCTAACAGGTTTACACTAATACACGCTAATTGATTCCCTCGCATAAATTAGATTATAACGACCGAGACGATTTTATAAAGATAAGACATCGCCCATTCGTCACTGTCACTTTAAGGTTCTCAGTTGCTATCATTATAAAATTCTATAGCGACTTTAATCAAAGAAGCCGTCCCGGCGCACTTTCCTATAACAACTTTAATGAGATTCCTTTGGAATTCAAACTTGATGCTAAGCAGAACGCTAGCACGCTTTTATCAGTTACCAAAGCTGTCTATGATGAACACGTAGTTTCGTGTATTGCCCAAAAATTCTAATTTAGGTTGTAACCAAATTGAACTACAAGCCTACATCCCGTGAATTCCTTAAGTATTCGCTTCTACATCTTACTTTATAGTTTTGACAAGTGACATGGGAGTGATGAAAATGGTAGGTATATCAAAATTAATTTATTTAATAATTTTGTAGATAATTAAAATAGTGAATTTACGAGTATATAAACAATATTATATGGTGAAAATCCGTTTATAAAAAATAAAACGTGGCTACATACATAACGAGCTAAAGAGACCAAGAAAAATATCAACATGATCTGATAGCTTCATCGACAATGCAGTGCTTCAGAATCAAAATCATGACCAAAAAGTATTTAGACATGTAAATCAACAGCAATAAAATAATTACATCGAATCCACACCTCGTTTAAATAAAATGTATTTGGAACTTTCTGTGTAGCACTAACATGGAGCTGATTTTCAAATCTTTAGTTTCCCTTATACAACAAAACTTTTGTTATATAAATCGATACTTCAAACTCAGTATATCAAAATCCAGTTTTTAATTAAAATCCAACCAAGATAGCTAATTGCGTAGCATCAACTCGTCTCTAGTCACCTTGACATTTAGTCCAATAAACTTTATGGGGAGCGATAAACTATTAGAACATAACAATTTTTAAGGGAAATCCAAGGTTTCATTACATTTTATAGAAAACTAGTATATGAATAAATACAGACTTAAAATCAGTGTGATATGGTATAAAAGTTATTAAGAATTTTTTCTAATAATAACATAAAGTGCAATAAATGTTTAGAGTTCTATAGAACTCTTCTACTAGCTGACGTTTTTCTCGGTTCGGGTAAACGTTTTTCTGTCATATTATTTTTTTGATATTTCATACACAAATAATTGGCAATCAAAAAACTATTAAACGACTATAAATTAAGATATAAAGTATCATATCTTTTAAGTTGATCAAATTGCACACAGGTTAAAACACCCGATAAAAATCGGTTCATTAGCTTATGAGTTCATCGCGGACGAACAATGAGGCAAGAAAGAGCCTAACCGTGGTAATACACTCACATGGAGACATGTATGTGTTCTTTCACGCATAGACTCAATTAGCTTCTCTTTTTGACAACTTCAACAAATAACTATCATATTTAAACCAGATACTTTAATTAATAACAGGTAATATATAACGATAGTATTAATATACTCTGATATGTTATCGTGATAAATACATAATAATCCATGAGTCATCCTCCCCATAATATTATAAAAATACTACATATATTATGTAATACTAGCTTTCCGGCTGTATGCTTTATATTTCTAGGAATAAAACTCTTGTGTTGTTTGTGTGTTTGTTTGTATGGGTAAATGTTTAATTTACCCATATGCCAAATATTAATATGCACTAACAAAAAAAAATTGTCTTTATTTGTGAGAACGACCCTTCTACCATATTGCCGGCAATTGTGTACTGATCTCTATAAATTTTAAGACATAAGATGGTACAAGTTTTCATGTAATAGATTTTTATGTTTGCACTACAATTAAATAAACACATAGGAAATGTCGGTGTCAGCAAGTATATTAAAATAACTCGAGCTTGCCTTGATAACAATAAGTAAGCAGATAATACTTCAGTATAATTTTTAATCTTATATGAGATTTTTTGAGTTTTAATAAATATTTTATTTATTATTTAGGTTTGCGTGTAAAGTACTGCGAATTTTATTACTATTAACAAAAAATTTATGTAATTGTAATAATTTAATTTAACATGTTCCACAACAAAGGATTCCCGTTAAACTAAAGCTACTTCCAAAAAACTATAGGCGACAACAAGCTAGGACAAAAATAATGCGGCCTTATTTGATTTGTATTGCCCTAAAGCAATAATATCTATTAAAAGTTTAGCAGTGAAACAGAGACATAAGTTTATTTTTGCAAAAAATCTAAATTACAACTTGGATATCGCACCGTATTAAGCTGTAATGTATTAGCTATTTGTAATCCTAATTTCCTTTGAAGTTATTACTAATTTATAGTATTGTTTTCTTCTACGTCAGCTATCTACCACTGTTTTAATTATGACTATAGTAATATAATATTTATCTTGATGAGTGCATGTAACTCTCACAATAGCAGACTCATTCAATCACGCAAGCCATAAATGCCCATGACGCTCCCATCTAATAGCATAAAGAAAGCATCGGGTCGTTGCGCCCGCATCAGCTGTCTTCTAGCCACGAAATACCTTGAGCAAGGCTGCGCGGGAGTGTCTCGCATACCACGCGCGATTCGAGATCACTAGCGCCATCTCACTCTGTCACGCGGGAAACCCTTTTGCTTAAATTCTTCGGCTGCCATTAGTTGGAGCAACTGCGGTATGTGAATTGCTTATTCTTATTTTAATATGCCAGTTGAGAAGCAGACTTTTTGTTATTTTTTTCTAGTACTGTGAGGGCTTGGAATTACACTTACTTTCAAGATGATTTGTGCTCATTTTATTCATATTCAAATATGAGAAAATACTTGGATACTTGCGGTTTTACAGTCGTATACATACTTATGATTCTGCGATAAAATCTAGTGCCTTTCTAGTCACTCTTTAATTAAAATTAGTATAATTAGAACCAGTAAACATGAATTTTTTTAAACTGGTGATTGGAGTATGATATGGAAATGCAAGTGGCTAATAATTAAATAGCAAACTTATTAGTTACCAAGAACTACGCGATTAACAATAAGCTATGATGCAATTATAATACACTACCACCCGTCATATTGCACAAGCTTACGCAAAGATCCGTGACTTGAAACAGGTTTGGGCGAATTCAGGAGGCATAAGGGCACCCATTCACGTTAGCTCCGCATGCAAGCTGACGCAAGTAACGACTTAACCGATTGTTTTGTCACCGATGCGTGTCCGTGGGTCGTGTATCGAATAACGAAACAAACACACCCTGTATGTACACGCCACCAGGTAATGGGGCTTTACAAATTTCAGGTATGCTGAACGAATGCAGGGTGTTCCACAGTCCAGTTTGCGAGAATGTCTAAATTTGACATTCCTCGTCTTCAATTATTGCAAAAGATTATTCGGATTTAATCAGGTTCACATTCAAGTTATTATTTCTTTTTGCTTTTGCCTAATGCTATTAGAATATTTATGCGTACACAGCAGCTATGAATCTTGAACGAACAAAAACATGATTTCTTCGTTATTTAACAATTGAATCCTTTAACGATATTTGCTAATTGCCCAACCAACACGCTTCAGATTTTAGCACATTAATATTATTTTTCTAATTTTTATTAGAAAAACTTTAACAAAAAAACACACAGTTGTTTTTAAGCCCGTTCGTACTAACATTTTGTTATTTAAAAAAAGTTTGCATGGATGTTGCTTATTCTTTGATTTATAAATCATGTGAAGGGCTGAACAAATCTGTTTATAATTTGGCAAAAAAACCATAGATAATCTTGAATAACATAAGGCTACTTTTAATCGAGAAAATATGTTTCCGTATATTTAATCTGACTTTTCATTTATTTTAGGGATTTTTTGCACAGTCAAGGAGCGATTTGGTCTTCTTACAAGAATAATAAGAGCTCCTCAGGGATGAGATATAAAGTAACATCAAGTTCTTAATGTACATAAAGCATAGAGGTTTAAGTGGAATGGGACCAATAAACTGAATTAAATGCTGTTAATCATCTAAAACCATCTTGCCATTAAATGTATAGTATAGTAATATAAATATAATGATTACAAAACCGGGCTTCTAACACTAGTAGCCATATAAAGTCTACGGCTCGACATGGACCTCCCCAAATAGAGGGATTGTTGCCCATAATTACCGCGTTGGGCAGGCGTGGTGACAATCAGAGCGTAACTTCACAACAGGAAAACTGTTGCCCATCTCCGCCCTGTTTAATTTTAACTGCAGTAGATATACCGCTTATTTAAATACTTGGTACAGGGAGAGATATGTTCTATTCTACACAGCCGGTTCCCGGCGGCTATTAATTTTATTAAATTTTTCGCGAAACACTTCGGTTATCTTGCGGCAATTGTTTTTAAGATTGATGGTAGCATGCGATTTAAACTGATTCAATGCTCCATTACCTAAGACTCTCAGTTTACATATAGACCAAAAAATTACCAACTAAATATTTTGTTCATCATTTAATTCAGTATTATTTAAATGTACAGGATAAATAATTATCTTTATCAAAGAGCAGCAGGCGATTCGCTTCAGTGTTGCTCACATAAAACTTTATCACACACGGTGTTTGTCTACTCAGCCATAATGACGTTAACGTTAAGGTAGCGTTGCGTAATCGTCGCACCACGTAATGGCGCGTAAGTGGTGCCCTAACTGTCAGGGGTGCCACTGTACCATAAAGAAAGTGTGGGTATATTAAAATTTACACGCTCTTAAAGATAATTAGTTTTGCAAATGCAATACCGCTTCTATGTGTTTTAAGCGTTAAGGTTTTTGAGATGTTTCTTACTCTGAAACTGCAATAATTATGCATCAAATTAACTCAGCTATATTTAAGATATTTATTCATTCGTTTATTTCTTAATTTTACTTTTTACGCACATATTAAACAATGCACATGTGACGGTCATTATGCTATGTGGCATTATCTTCCAGACAACCATTGGGCGAAACAGAAATGGGCTCGAAGCGGTACAAAAAATATAAAAAAGTAAATTTACAGAAAGAAAGTACATATACATATAATATGTATGTATGTATGTGTTTAGTATATTTATATTATGTTGTCCGTTACAATGCCAGTTTAATATTAATTCTAAATTTAGAATTGCCGTGGGGTAAGAGCTGAGTAGTATAGTATCTGGTCCCGGTATCATACTGATATCGTATATCTGACCTAATCAGCTAAAATGCAACAGGGCAGTAATGGGCAGCAGCATTCCCATCGCTAAGCTACTCTTTGCGATTACCACCACGCCAATGCGCAATTATGGACAAAAGTACCACAATATTGGGCAGGGTTATTTCCAGCTGTGGACGTTTTACGGTTATTATGTTGAAGATGATGATTGCTGCGAAAAATTCAATTTAAATAGTCAATTTATTTTTGATTTCATTTAAGGTTTTCTAGTTTCAATCATTATATCTAAATGTATATTTACATCACATTTTAATCCGATTTATATTTAGAGTTGTTAACTTTGCTATTTTTTTATATTTCTAAGGTTATAAGACATACGACCAGATTATTTAAAAAAAAAGTAAGACAAATTGAAACACCATGATTCAATAAAAAACATAGCTAGTTATTACATTTCTGTTAATTTTTTCACATTGTAATACCATCGCAGTAAATGCAACCCTACAAACAAAACACGCTACGCTGCCGGCAAACGGCGCAGCACCATTTGCCATGTGGCCAGCCGTAACGGACACACGAATTCCACCTCAGGTCAACAAGCCGGCCGATTAAAGATGCCCCCGATACGAATGGACTCCGATTTTATCTGTGACCTCCGAATATTGATCGGGTTGCAATTCGGAAGATTGCTGGACACGCCTACCGAAATTGTACGCTTCGCCGTACAATCAGATGTGACGTCTGAAAATTACATACATTGAACGAGGAGTTTCTCGATCTTGTATTGTTTCTTGGAACATTGACAAATTAGTGTTGTGATTGTATTTCCAAGATCAAGATCAGTAATGTTACCAGAAAAAAAATACTTTATAAGGCCGAGGGGAACTTATTAGTATGAATTGACGGCCTCGGTTGCACAGATGGTAGTAATTCTGTCTTATGCGCCAAAGGTCGCGGGTTTATTCCTCACCCAGGACAAATATTTATAATTTTTTTTTCTGTAACCAGGTGTTATATATATAAATTTAAGTATTATATTGCTAATTGCTGTTTTTTATATCCGTAACACAAGTGCTTTAGCTACTTATTTCAGAGTCAGATCAAGGTATGAAATGTGGTCTGAATTATTATTTATTGCAAAAGTATATAGATCTACCAAACAAGTTAGCATAAATTATTAGAGCACTAACTCATGCAGATTACACAAATTGTACTGAATACGTTATGGCTAACTTTGACTACTCTATGTAAAGTTACAACAAACAGCTAAACTGTCTACATTGTTTCGAACGTATGTACACTTGACATTATCAATACATGTTGGGTGGTCTCGGTTATGAATACGTTGAAATTAAAGTACAAATGTATTTTTCTTGGAGGCAAGTCACTTCTCAGGATCAAAGGAACCTGTGATTAATCGTACACGTGGATATTATAACTTATATATAATTTGTATGTGTTATGTATGTATATTTATACATAATACATACAAAGATCGTTAAAATAGAATTCGCCTTACTTAATAAATAGAACAGAACTACTGTACTCTTGACTTAAAAACATACGCAATTAGTATTCAATAAAAAATTGCCATGAAGTACCGGCAGAGTACAATAGTAACATCCACTGCACCAGGTGTAGTAAGAGATACGACTTAAGTACTAGAACCGACAGATGGCGGTATATCCTGAGACAGTGCAGCTTAAATGAACGGGGCGGGGATGGGCTGCAGCATCCCCGTCACTAAAGTTGCGCTCTGCAATTGCCAACACGCTTGTCTAGCGCGGTAATTATGGGCAAATAACCTCCTTTCTTGGAGAGGCCTATATCCAGCTGTGGACTTCCAAATGGCTGGTTTGATAATGCAATAAAACAGTTAACAAAATAACCACATAGAAAATTTTACACCTTTTAATTACACATATAATCATGTTGAAAGTAAATTTAATTTTGAAACTGGCTAAAGCAATTTTATAGCAATAATTTGCATTGGCTAGGTAAATACACGAAACTGTTTTATTGACACAATTGAACATAAGGCTAGGCCAAAGCAGTAAACGGTTGTAGCTTATTGGCTTGACGCATTATGGCCTAAGACGAGAGATTTATTCTAAATCTGAGAGACAAGTGCACAAAAGATTATTTTAAAGGACTATTTCACGTTACGTATACGTTTGGACATCTTTGTTTTATGAAGCTATGACCTCGGAAAAAATAGTATTGCTTACGTCGTTGATATTTTGACGGGTCGAATGGCACAGACAGGCATGGGCAGGACTCTTGACATCGATACCGACCCATGAGAAATGCTTTAAATGATGAATATCTGCTTGTTATGATGAATATGTGTCTGGGTGTTGAATACGTATTCAAGTATTATATTTGTGATTTCTCTGTTGCCTGATGTTTGTAACACAAGTGCATTAAGAAACTTATCACGTAGTTACGAGTGGTTTAATGTATAAAACGTTGTGTCAATTTATTAATTAGTTTGTTTTATTCATATTTTTTATTGTTTATTTCAATGTATACGTGTTGCCGTTATTAATCATAGTGAATCCAATTCAATTTTACAAATTTGGAGCATAAGATATTTAATCTGATTTTGGACTGTATTATGTACTTCAAAATGTACACATACTACATATCTGCTTGGGGAGTAACAAGTAAGACTCGCGGTATGCTTCGTATTGAAAAAGCTCAAAGAGATATCCTTAAGTAATGGCTCGCAAACCTATCAGGTACCCGACACAGTAGTTGCATTATTTTTGCGAAGTTCTCTCTGTTAAAAAAACTCCTCATATCTAAATTGCTCCTGAACACCATTGCAGTATTTTAACGAGTGACGTTTAATATTTGCAAGGACCGCCTTCTGAACCCCATAACACAAGCTAAATTTTAACTTTTAACTTAAACTTCATAGTAATACATTACTAATTACATTAGTAATTACTATTCCGACCATGTTGCGGCAACTCATTTTCATAATACAGTATTATACATACAACAAAAACGCCTTCCTATGGTTTTAAAGCGACACAAAGTTTAGGGTTACCGCCATTGAAGCCGTACAAGCCTTTCGTGCCAATATTGACTCAAGTGCGGAGTTCTTGGCGCGATTATTTGTTGGCGTGCTCAAACTCCAGCAGACGGTTGACTTAGGTGCTACACTATTTTCGTGTACATACAGACTTCTGGACGATGTTCTTGTAAGTGTTTGATGTATTTGAAGGAAGATAAATTAATATTTATGGTATTATCACATTAGATTTATGGAATTATAGCTTACTACTTCTCTGTACGCGACTTTGTTCGTGAGGTTTCGAGTTTAGACCTCATCCTTAAAAAGGTCTTGTTAGCGAACAAGTTTACGTCGTTAAATATTCTATGCAAAAGTTGTGACGATTCTAAAGAGAAAAATAAAAGTTAAATCTAATCCACGCGATCATGTTTTCACGATTAAAGTAGACTATGTGATATTTCGGACCCTCATAAATTTCTGTGTCAAATTTCAACAACACCCATACATCAACCCATACTTTCCTCTGTATAATATAAGGAGTTTTTTAGGAGAAAAAGTATCCAGTACCTGAAATAGCACTAGAAGGAACGTTTGTCGTGAATTAGCTGCTAGTTGTTACAATTTACCTCTTTAAACATGGCTGAATTAAAAAGACAGATGTCAATGTAGAACAATCGCCGACAATTGAGACATTATAGTATTTATATTGGTATTATAGTATTTATTTAAAGTTTGTTGTAAGAGGCGACTAAAGCACCGGAATAATGTGACTCAAATGCCCTGTGCATTTGAGTGAGTGGTGATAGGTAGCAGCATTTACGTCGCGAAAGTTGCGCTCTGCGATAGTCAACACGCTTGCCCAGCACGGCAATAATGGGCGAAATTCCTCCTATCTTGGAGAGGCCTATGTCCAACAGTGGACTTCCAATGGATGATATGCTGATGATTCTAATAAAGCTGTTCACATTTTCTCCAATACATAGTTTATTTACAGCATCATCGTTTAATTCCTAGGACGTCTACTGAGACTCAAAATCCGGCTTGCATTTGAACTAGATGTGTAGTGTTTAGATGAGCTGTAATGAGCCTCTTACCGAACTCTACTGGTTCAAGGGAGGTACCATTCTACTTTGCCCTACCGCTAGTTGAATATCATTGTTATCTTAAGTCATCAATGTTATATATTTCACTACTGTAGTACTATTACTGTAGTACAAAGTTTAATTATTTGGTTACTTGAAATAACGTCTTTATCGCGCATCTTAAAACATATAAAAATATGACGGTATGTTACAAATTAAGTTCAATCTTATAATGTTGTTAATTTTGCATATTCAGAACATCCTGTGCATTGGCTCCGAGATAAACCATTTCAAGCATTTGTATTACGGATATCAAACAACACATATGAAATTTAAAATACATTCTTAACACCCAGACATAGAACATACACAAATATTCATAATAAAAGTATTTGTTTTGGGTGGGGATCGAGACCACGACCCTTGACGCACATAATAGCGAAACTACCAAATGCGCTATCGAGCCCGTCAATTGCATTACGCAGCGATAAATCTTTCTTCGCTGGGTGCGTTGAACTTCAAAACAATTTTGGGTTTCAACAAGCAAATATCTAGGTCATTTAACCACTTGTTTCTACCATAGTGATGGCTCTATAAGACTATATTTGAGGTCATATTGTGTTAATAATTAATGTACACCAAATATATTATTAGTTACAACTTGCTTTGCCCGCGATTTCGTCCGCGTAGAATAGTTTTTTTGGGTTCTATACCTCTTTACCTTAACTTATATAAACTTTGAAGGTCATGTATATTTATATCAAATCGATGGCCTGAAAAATAAGTTTCAAGTTTCTAGCTCTAAAAATTGCGATACTTCTATTTATCCTCTTTTCTATTTATCATCTTTATCCTCTTTTCAGCCCTCATTTCGAATTAATAAATAGCCTTTATCCTTTTTCAGGGTCCAAAGATTGTCTGTACCAATTATCATCAAAATTGTTTGAGAGGTTTAAGCAGGAAAGGGTAACAGACAGACAGAAAGAGTTACTTTCGCATTTATAATATTAGTAGGGATTAATATAAAACTACAACCGTTAACAAATACCAAAGAAATTTAAAAAATGTTCTAAAGCCATATGTATGTTACTCTTTTCGTTTATTGTTAAGAAAGTTTATTGTTGTGTCTCTATTTTGTGTATATCAAATGAATATATATATAATTTAAAAAAATACCAATACATGAGGTTGCCTGTCCAGGCAATAAATTGATTATGAATGTTAATACTTTAAAATATCTGCGGCCTCCCTGCACTGCTCCCTCTTTCCTACACTCCCTGACTGCACTAGATGTCGTAAGAGATGCCTAAGGTACCAGAATTGACAGATGGCGGTATATCCATCCAAAGCAGTGCAGCTGAAAGGCACAGGGTGGGGATGGGCAGCAGCATCCCCGTCGTGATAGCTGCGCTCTGCGATTGCCATCATGCTTGCCCAGCGCGGCAGTGATGGGCAAAAAACCTTTTTTCTTAGAGAGGCTTATGTCCAGCAGTGGACTTTTAATGTAATAGTAATGATGAAGAACAATGGCCACTCGAACTTAGTTGGTCTTATCTTATCTTCTATATTATCTTATCTTATATATGAAAGAATTGAATTATTCATTTGTAAACGGACACTGTTATATACTTTTAGAACAAACACATCCCTAAGATCTTGTGGTTCGTTATATACATACGCGATATTCATACTACAGGTTTATGCGAAAATGTTTACCTCTTCTAATCACTAAACGGATTTTGTTACAGTTTTACTGTGGGAAGAACGTTTTATTTAACTATTTTATAGCACCAACGATAGCATAGATGTAGATTTGTCATCACTCTATCGTTTGTTCATTAATTACTAATAACAATATATACTTTAATGTGCACAAACATTTACATAAGAACGTTATATTTAAAATTATACAATTAGTGGCCTTATCCGCACTGAGCGATCTCTTCCAAGTAACCTTTGGATAGACATATGGACTAATATAAATGATAAAAATAATGGAAAGTTCATTGTGTACATTTAAGTGTACATATATACAGTAAAATTACATAAAATAACTGAGCTCTCACATTATATATACACTTATAGATGCGCATATACATATACTATATACTTTAAGTAAATGTACATTTTTAAATTATTCTAAAAAACTGTTATTGACCTTACCTAATGTGCAGGAGTTTTGAAAAGAATAATCTCGATGATCCCTAAGATCATCAAAATATCTTAATTAGTTATATTTAAAGCATTTTGCGATTATTTTTACATAACAGTATCGCAATGCTATTGAAGTATTACTATTGTGTTATACACAGCTATTACAAAGGCTTCATGCAGTTGCATTTGATTGGGAAATGATTTTATTTATGAGTGCGACCTTTTAAGCCATTGCTTGCTATCGGAATACATAAGATCGAGTGTTGTATGAGTCAAGTAGAAGCCTGGTCTGCTACTATGAACCATAATTACGATAAATGTATATAATGATACGTAGAGGAGAAACATATACCCTTTTTAAGACAATTGCCTTAAAAAGGATTCATGTGAAATTCTTTACAGTTGAAGTTGATTCATATCTTGGTATGTCCAACCAAAAGTTGTCTAGAAGAGATCGCCCTGAGCGATAAAGTCACCAATTGTATTATAACTTGTCAGTTTTATTCACACAATAAAGAGTAGTGTTTGTACAATAAAGAGTATTATTATTAATGTGGAATAGAAATGTATAAAAATGCACAAAAAATATATAACTAAACTCTACTGTTTGAATAAAACACATATAAATGACGTAAAAATTAAATTCACACGTCATCTCATACGTTGAGCTGACTCCAAGACAAGCTTAAAGCACTTGTGATACGAATATCACACAATAGAGGGCCAGAGATACTGAACAAACAAATAGGCAGACAAAAATACTAAACTTTGTTTTATGTAAATACCTTATACTACTTAATACGCATGCGTATAGTGAAAAGCTAAAATATAATAAAAAAGTAGTGATAATATTTAATTGCAAACAGAAACTTTAGTTTTGTTGAATTGTGTGAATGATGAAACAATGTTTGCAGCCAGTTCGTACGATGTGTTCAGTACAATTTCTCTAGGAAAGAATTTTGTCCTACATTGAAAGTAAAGTTTCCTTTGTATCATTTCAACTTGAAATGACACAATTATCCAGGGTCAACAAACATAAATACATAAATTTTTACATGATACATTATTTACACACATATTTTGAGTTTCTTGACTATTCGTAACGACTATATTCGCTTCATTTCATGTATATACCAGAAACGGACTTAATTTTAAAAGTTTAAGACTATATACACTTTAAATGTTCTAAATATAAAATAAATTATTTCTGACGATCTTCAGCGAAATCTTTATGGCATCACTGAGAAACTCTTATTTTTCGAGAAGAATTCCATATCGTTCCCTGGCAGCTTACTTGACAGCAGCTAGAGTCAAATAAAAAGTCGTGCCGATTTCATAATGCAAAATAATTAACTAGATTAATTTCACGCGAAAATGTTTTCGGGATAAAATCTAGCCTTTACATATAAGAGACTATTAATAATATCTATGTCAAACTACATCCAGTTCTGCTCAACTATCGCAGCGTGAAAGAGTAACAAACAAACATTCATACTTACAAACTATATTTCCAAAGAAAAAAATAAAAGTCAAGGATTATCCTAATCACCAAGCGGTATAAAATATACTTTACAACCTATTTTCATAGCAAACACGCATTAAAAAAAGTCACATAGAAGAGTAGACTAGCCCTTCCTGGGAATACAAGCACAGACACCGTATACAACCTTATTCATTAAATTATACTAATAATTAAGAAAACATAAATTAAGGAGTTGCTTAAAAAATGGTAAACGTTACCGAACTAATTTTGTCTGTCGGTAACACACTAGAGTAGCGACCTAAATGGTTGTCCGATAACCACGAGGAGAAAGTGATGTATTGTACCAGCAGCTGTGACGTAATAACATCACCAGACGCCATGGTGATGTAAGAATTTTCAAACACTAATTAGAACGAAGTTTTAGAATCCGTGAAAATCAAAGGTTGCGTAATGCCCGCGCGTGTTGTTGAATTGTGTTGAGATGTTCATAATACACACTTTTCAAAGGCTTTATATATCGTATTTATATTTTGTATCGATGTTTCTATTACCTCACGGAAATAGTACTTAAGAGTGGCAGATGTGATGTCAGAGTGTATGATAACATACTGAATATTCGAAATTCAAGAAAGTACTAATTCTAGTTCGTAGATAATAAATAAATGTTTGTTCTGTCCACAGATCCATTCTAATTTCACGACTAAACTCCGGAAACGGATCTTAATGAAATTTGTGCTAACATTTTTTTACAATTTCCACATTATAATTGAGATAACATTTTTTTCCACTCAAACATTGAACTGACTCTGACTTATGTCATCTAAAGCACTTGTGTCGTGCACGGACATTAGACAACAGAAGAATCGCATATGTAATTCTTAAATACATACGCAGGTATTTCAAAATAAAAATAATTCTCACAACATTAAATTGATTCCGAGATAACTTGCTTGAAGCTAGTGTTATAGATACCGAATAACAGAGGAATCACATATAATACACTTAATTACATATTGAACACCCAGACGCAGCACAAATACAAACATTCATCACATAAATATTTGTACTGGGTGGATACCAAACCCAAGACCCTGAGCGCAAAAATAGTTACCAGTGATGACCCGACATCCCGAACCAACGATCACACTATTTTTACACGCCAACCAGCGTAGCACGATAAAATTCCACATCACATAAAATCGTAGCTTTTAATATTAGCAACTCTCTGTTTACGAGACACGTAATAATAGTTTTAGATAACATAAACTAATTAGTTACCGAAAAACGAAAATTCACAAGCAATATCTGTCAGCTGTTTAAAAATGTGTCACAACATATTATTTATTACAGGGTCGGCACTACAGTCTCGTCACGTCGGAATATAAAGCACAATACAAAATTAATGATCGTTTTACGTGATGTCGTAAAACTCGGAGCACCTTAAATAAAGGTCTGTACGGTAAAAAGTTGATGCGAAGACACTATGATTCACTCTGACCTCGCGCGTAGATACTACCTTAAGGAAAAATTACATTGGAATCTTGTTATGTTTAGTATCATCACCATTCACAATATTAATAAATTAAATAAATTCATTCACACAACATCTACTTGACTCCGTGATAATTCTGTTAAAACACTTGCAACACAGAATTAATACAAATATTATCATATAAATATTTTTTGTCCTGGGCGAGAATCAAACCGTCGTGGGTTCTTTGGCCCATAAGATAGGATCACTAATGTCTACGCTATTGGGCCCGTCTATAAGTATATGCTAAATACTCTTGCGTGATAGATTTTACATATATCTAACATTGCTCTTCTAGTAAAAGTCAGGAAGTTATAAAAGAAACTTGAACGTATGCGTCATCCGCGTAAAAAAGCATTATTACGTATAATACAATCAGCTATCAGCGATAGTTGTTCATTCACGACTTCGCTTCTAAGTAGAAAAATTACTAAAGAAAATTCTCTCACGCTTGAAAAACTGGGCCAATCCGACGTCCGTCGATTCGTTCTTTCATACGAGCAACCTGAATGGGATATCTCGAGTATCGCGGCCGAGTGCTCGTGTTAATTTGATACTATGTGAAGCGATGCATCGATTCTTCTATTCGGATCGTTGTATAATTGCCTAGAGTGTAATTAAAACGTCTATATCCGAACACATCGTTTCGATTGATATCCGTCTTGTCAAGTCATATAAGCGCTGGAAATTGTGATTTAACTTTCAGTGAATTGGATCAATAGTAATAGATTGGGGATGTGCAGATCAACCTCCGAGTCTGAAAGATAGGCGCATTGATTGGTTTTTCATCTTCGTCTTGGGCTCCGATAGTTTCAAATCGTCGGTACAGTCAGCATTCAAAGTATAATTTTGTCATGTTGTACACCAAGAATAAGCATTACTATGACACAAGACTGAAGTGTATATTTGTGACGATGACTGTACGACTATTATCAAAGATTAAAAAATATCGAAGAAGAATGTCTTATCGAGACAATGACGACTAAGAAACTAACAACAATCGTTGAAAGTCGGAGAAGTCCGCTTATCTCTGGTATGTCTCTTTATAAGTTTGTCATCTCGGGTCTAAAACCAATTGTTATGATGCGTTTGTCTTTAATTCATACTACTTTTGTAATTGATTTATCTCTAGCAACTTTTCCCACGTTAAACTCCTGTTGCTCTTTCTTTAAGATAAGCCCGTGGCTCAAAAATTTAAATTAATTCATAGGCCTTCCTAAGAAATACTGAGAGCAGGGACGCTGCTGCCCACCCCCACCCTATCGTATTTAAACTGCGCTGTTACACATGGATATACCGCCATCATATCTATACACCTGATATAGAGAGAATTACTAACTCCGCCGTTTCTTTACGGCATTAATTATTTTTAGAATATTAAAGACTTTTCTGATAAATTCTGAAATATATGGGCCCAACTATAGAATTAAAGCTTATGGTCTTAAACTTTGATTGTTTAGACTCAGACAAATATTTTTTGCGCCAGGATTCAGGAGAAATAATAATATGAGGAATATTTGTATTTGCTCTGTGTCTGGTTGTTAAATATGCATTTACAAGTGCTTTAAGCGACGAATCTTGGAGTCAGGTCAATCTATGAGATGTAGTGATTTGACCTATAGAACTGTCAATAAAATCAGGCTCATATAAGCAATAAAAATTACAGTCGAATCTACTTTTACAGTTAAATTTTTCATATTTCAAAGTTAGCCGAACTAATGGTACAATTAATATAATTGTTTATTTTCATTAAAAACAACGATACCGACTAATGGACTATTGATTGCAAAGCAAAGGCTATCATTACTCAACGCATATTGTATTAAAGACGCAAATGCACGGTGCAATGAGTAATTGCTCATAATCCCCAGTAGATGAGCATCCGCGTTTTTGTTAGCCATTCTTGGCGGGCTTAAGTACTATTATCTATTCTGCGTCTGTGGCCCATTGTCCTTCGACGGAGGTTAGCAACTACGGTCTCGACTCTGTAGTTCCTTTTTGTAATGATGCGTGATGTTTCCTCAAGCATGTAAAAATGTATTAAGTTTGTCCTATGTATAAAACTTTAACTTACATATAACATAGATAAAGTACCTTACAAATTTAAGTTGTAATATTTCTTTTTCTACAAATTGATTGATTACAAAATTTTGTTTTATTTTTAAAGTCGCGTAGGCTGCTTAGAACAAGATGATTGTCAGATTGTGGACAATAATCAGGACAATTATGATTACATCATTCAAGGACGATCAGTTTCGATTTTTAAACACTGGACTATATGGCTAGCCTGATTTTTTTTTACTCACAAATTTTTGGTATCCGTCTTCTAAACATGTTTCCAGGTACGCATATATGTTCATATATATACGATATATCCTCTTAATCATAACACAGTCAGGTATGATTTTTCTTAGTATATAAACACAATTATTGTACTTAGAAACATTTTATGATTATATAGCTAAATAAAAATGAGTACGGAATCCTTGGTCACTCGGGTTTCACTCGTATTTGTTTCTTTTTTTCCCCTCCAGAGAACACTTACCGCATTTCTTATGCAATAACATTTATTGCTGATAAAAAATAACAGTAGGTTCGACAAATCGCTCTCCATTTTTACCCTGCAACATTTATCAATACTAGTTCAGTTTTTGCGAAACGAAACCATTCGTGACCGACCACACTGTCACTCCCATTACCGTGACAACTTTATATTGCCGGTCTCTTAATTTTATGAAATATCATTATGGAATACTCTCGCTTTGATATTTTGTTTAAAATTTTCGCCATTTTAATATTTTGCAAAGTGCTTGCTAGTACACGCCGGTTTCACCTAACAGATCCTTGATCTATTTAAATATGCATTTTTTATTATTCCATACTATGCATAGACTGAGACTGATAACATAATATATTTTGCTACATTCCAAACTAACTCTTTAGAATACTTTACATTCATAACACATTAATGAAGTGATTCAAAGAGTTAAGTCTTCTAAGAACATTTTAACTTCTAAACATTCTGAAGTTACAACACTAGTTTGTCTTTACTAAATCAAAGAATATAATAAATCGCCTTATGTACAAGGTCTCCCATGTTTCATTACAGTTCACTACATATATTTACTATTCATATAATTATATCTGTAAAATGAAGATGTGCAATCAAGTGTTTTATTATTATAGGTACCTAAATGGCCGTTAGTTCAATATTGCTAGGAATCAGAAAATTACCAGCTTGTATAAAATTAGCCGTATGTTTCCAGAATATAAAGCTGATGTTTCATTTGATTAATTTAATTCTATTAATGAAGTTCATTATTTTTTTTATTTTTTCCCGAGTAAGAAAAATACAGTTTTTCAGATTAATTTTAGTATATGCAAAATATGGATGCATAATAACGGAATTATGAAATCACTGACGTCCAAATCAAAAGCCTGAATAAAATATTCTAACAGACCCAACGTGAAAACACAACAGAGCCATCACAACCTCCAAAAATGGCAGGTCTCAGCTAAATTTTTAATAAGAAAAGAAACGCGCAATTCTGTTAGCATCCGACCCTTTTATTTATTTTACCGCACAATACAGACGTGGCTACAGTCGGCTTGCGGGCCCATCAGTCATTCGGCTGTGTTGAATGACGAGGTATCCATTAAGATTTCCCTTTTGGTGCTCAAGCATAGCCGGCTATATTGGATTTCGGGACCGCCATGAATTTTCAAGTACTGTAAATGGAACTTACAAGAGAGCGTGTAAATATAGTAAAACTACTTTATGACAGCTTTCAAACGCGGATTATTTATTATTTACATTTTTGTTCGACATTTCGGTTACTTTGCGGCAACTGTTTGACAAACTCAAGATTGACAATGGAAATTGCATTAATCTTAGTAAAATAGTTATATTATAAGTAGTGAACGCGTTAGTGTTAGGAGATATTATAGCATGTACATATACGAAGGTGAATGCTTAATAAGAAATTGTAATCGAGCAAATAAATGTACACAGCATCGTTTCAGTAATAGAAAGATACAACATACTTACGGTATCACGAAATAAAAATATACTGATGTATATTTCATAAAGATCACTTTGCTTCAGTTCCATAATATAATTAATAAACAGCTTTTTGCGTGACTCCGTGTCCATCTCTTAATTTCGCTTGACGCTAGCTAGCTAGCTAGCTTGCTCTACCAATGATTTATTTACTCAGTACTTAGGGACGAAAGCCAAGTGTCCCCTAAATCCTTCGTGATGGATTGAGAGTAAACTGATATACCACTGATAAACATGAAAAAAAGAAAGAGAATACATTTTTTTAATCATCAAAATATCATTAAGGAAGTTCTCTAATCTTTTTTAAATAAACTTAATGATTGTATCAAGTTTCATGGTAATAACAAACTGCAGCACTTTTGAAGCTAATAGACTTGATTATGTGATCAGATAAATTTGACAAATAGACCAGCGCTGCAGTGGAAACTTACACGAAGCCGATGCAGCATATGCTGAGACAGGCACTTAATTGACCTTCCCTATCTGTACATCTATCTTTGTCTATGGTACTCAGCGTTATTTATTTTCTCTGTCTTTTTTAATATATATATATATATATATATATATATATATATATATTAGAAAAGACAGAGAAAATAAATTACGTTATACATATATATTTTTTTGTTAACTCTATTGTTCTTTTTAACATTTTTTTCTTTCATGTATATTAAACTGGCTCGATGGCGTAGGTAGTGATCCTATTTTTATGACATATTTGCGTTTGTTCCGTCTAGGTGTTAAATATATGTATTTAAGTAGTATATTCTTGATTCCTCTGTTGTCTGGCGTCCGTTTACACAAGTTCTTTAAGCGACTTACCACGGGGTCAGGTCAATGTATAAGATGTTGTGAGAATTTATTATTTTACTGTACCTATTATACCTATACTTAAGGTCAATTAATGGTTATCAAACTAAAATATTTTTTTATAGAAAATTCGTTTTTTTTAATCCGCAATTAGATCTAATACACACTCGTTAGTGTACAAGGTAATAAACGTACTTATTCGAACTAAGAACATCAATATCTTTAGTGGGTATTATTTTATATTGTGCCTCAACGTTTTTAATATTTTTTCATTCATATCCACTGCCTCGAATGTTCATGCAGTTTACCCTTCCTCGCTTCAGGCATAGGCTTTATGGCCTCTTTATTGGCTCTCGTAGTTTGCAGTAGGTTTTTTCTTGTTTCTCGTTTATACCTGAGCGTTCCCGTTGCGAGGTCATGGAATTTTCATACTGCATTCGTTAAAACGGGATGTTTGTCTTTTCGACGGATAACGTATGCAGTCATTATATATTGCCGGAAAAAATGTCATTTGCCAGGTCCTGTTCTTTTTGTATTTGGATTAATATAGTGATCACATTAAATATGTTTGTTTCCTAAACAGACGAAAACATTTTTTTTTATTTATAAAAATTACGTGTCGCATTTGTTCGTTAATATAAACTTCTAAACTATAGTTATAGATAGTTAATATTTCAATTTGTAGTTGTAATGTTTTTTCGTGGAACATAGGTAACATCTGTCAGGTTACCTACTTTATTATATAATATTAGCTTACTTTTGTCAAATTTTGTGGTACGCTCATGAAACTGAAGTTATAAATATTGGTTTTATATTTGATAACGTAGACAGATGAACTGGCAGCACTATGATCCTGCATTGAGTACATTTTGTCACTTGTGTGAAACTAGTTTAAAAATAGAACACTCTTTTATTATGTTTCTCACTGTATTCTCATTGCATATTTACGTACAAATGAGCACAACAAGGCAAAAAACTTCCCAAGATGACTCCAACTTGACAATGATAAATAGGGCAATACACATGATGTGCATATTGTAGCATACGTCATAAGCAAGTATTGCGTCAATTGGAGTTATACGTACATAAATACATTTTGTTTAGTATCTAGCATCCAGGGACATGTTTTTATTTTCACTTTAGTTATTATTCCATCATCATGGTGTCAGGTCTGGTAGAATTGAAGATGACAACATTTTCCGGCTATTAACAGCTAATTTGCAACAGCATTGGTTAAACAGCTAAAAAGATATATTTACCATACACAAATGTTCGCATATGAACATAGATAAATCACGTATAATGCCTATAGATTTATTTTAAGTTTATGAAATGTGTCCGCTAGAGGCTCAATAACTATGAATATTGTATATAGTTATAAAATTAACTCAATTTTGTAAGTTCTTACATAGATAGTTGACATTCGTATTCGTTATTTAATTCCTCCATGCCTGTTCAAAAAAAATAACTTTCTGTATAAAAAGTTCATTTCCTACTTAAACGTTTGCAAACAATCAAACTTTTGCTGACGCCCGGCGGGGCGGAAGCTATGGGCCCACCCTCAAAACGGCCGAAACTTACCGACGAGTTCACGGAAACTTCCGAACAACTCCGAACCATCCGAGCACACCAGTCGGCACCAAACGACCGTATCATCGCTACGTCCCGTTCCCGCCGCGAGCCAAAGTTATTCTCTTCGTCACAGTATTGTGACTGCAAGTGGAGTGAATTTATACATGTATCTGTTCTAAAAACTTATTGAGAATCGTAAATACGCTTTGTGTTAAACTGAGAAGTATTTTTTGGATTTCTCTGTCACAGTTTACCGGTCACGACACGAATTTGTTTTTGTTTGTGCTTCGTTTATGCCGATGCATTAATTGCTGTTCGCGGAGGTGAGCTAAGTTTATTTTTGTTGACAGTGCCTTCTTTCCCAATTGTTATTAAAACAAAATCACAAATAAAATTCCCGTGCATGCAACGCAATTGCTCATAATTTTATTGATGTCATTACAATCGTATTAAACTTTTTTTTTATTTATCTGTAGCAATTTTTCAACTCAACGCCGACTTAAACATCATTCATTCTTTTTATCCTTGTTCAACAGGCTATAAAAAAGCTACCTTTTGCGTGTTTAAGTCTATCGGTCCGCCTCGTTCGTTGGTTCGGAACCAGTTCTCGTCCAGATGATAGTTTGTTATTTTTTTTTCATGACGGGTATCTGAGACGGTCGTGAGATAAGGAGATGGATCTACTGGATGACCCGGCATGATAAAGTATCTTACTCTTGTAGTACTAGCCAAGAGCGAGCCCTTCAATGCACTTTATGTATTTTATATATGTATATTTTCTATTTAGGGGTAATTATTTTCTGCGACAGAATATCCGAATTTGTTCGTTCACCAACGAACACATTCGGATATTCTGTCACATTCAACTGTCGGTTACCAAAACAAATAATTTGTTTAGTAGCGCAAGGATACGCTATTTCATAATATATTCAACATCATAAAGAGAACCCAAAACAAATAGTGTCCTTAACGCTCTTAGATAGACGTCCACGCGTTTACATCTTAAATATGGACAGAATCTATCAACACGTGCTAAATAAGTCGACCGAAAACAATAAAAATATATCTATTTGGTCGAAAACTGGAAATGGCAAAAGCGTATAAAATTAATCACGATCGCACAAACCTCCACGTGTTTCAAATATCTAATTTATTCATAGGTCGACAGAGTTACCGCATCAAAGATTTCATGCGTTGTATTGTACTATATTTCGCGTGATTGAACAAAATTATGTGAACAACATTATATTTTTTAATACTTTATTAAGCGTGTTTAACCTTCTTTCAAGAATTCATTTGACTCGTGGTATTTTAAAATTATATATGCGAATATTACAAACTATCACAAAAACTTAAGCTCTAGGTGGAGATCGTACCAACGACCCTTGGCAGACAATGCGCCATCGGCAATGGAACACAACTGTTAAAAAAAATGCCTCGATGTTATCGTACGGGTTAGTTTTTAGAATGGCCAGACCAATTTTGACAAGACTTTTACTGACAAATAGGTGACATTAAAATGAGACATATCTAAAGCATGAAAACCTATTAAATTGTAAAAAAATCCAATTCCGACGCAGATAGTATAGATAGATACTATAAATGTAACGATAGTAAACACGGAATTTTTAATGGTGTTTACTTCTTCGACAAACCACGTGGTTGTCATTTTGCAGTAACTGTAAAGACAGCAAATTAAGTGTTTGAATTGAAGAAAATAACGGAATAAAAAAGGAAATAAATAGTTAATTTATAATCTATAAATAGGCTATTGGCAAACTAAATGAACATTTTTATTAATTTCTTTGCTTTTAGTAAATAAAGTAAGAAACTAAAAAAAAATTTTTTGGTTCGTGGTCTAATCTGTTATTATTGGAATCTTTCTGGCAGATCGGATAACCACGGCCCCGATGGAGCATTCTATAGTGTTCCTGCCTTGCACGCCAAAGGTCGTGGGTTCGATCCCTACTTAGGACTGACATTTACATGATGAATATAAATGTTCTGTTTTGTTTCTAAGGTATGGCTATGTAATTTTAATTTTTATGATTCCTCTGTTGTCTGATACTTATTTAAATAAAAAGACATATATTACTTTTAAACTCGAAGAAGAACATAAAGGACGTTAGTCTCTATTTCTTTTATAATAGATTTTGCCAAAAAATAACATAAACGGAATACCGTATGGTAATAACTATAGCTCATAGTCGTAATTTTTAAGATACATGGTTTCTTGAAAGTTGTGGTAATGTTTTTTTTTAATTAATATAAATCTTTATTTCTGCCTAGCATATACATGTAGGTATAACAACAGTTAAATTACATCAATATAGTTAAATTACATCTTTCACAGTTCCGCTAATTAGTACATTAAGATATATTATTCTGTAGAAGCTGGTGTCTGTACTTAAACCTTATAACACCAGTCCTCCAGCACTTTAAATAACATTTGTGCGAACGCTGTATTTCATAGACAGCAATATGAAAAATAAGTAAGATACTAATATTACCTAGTTTTATACAATTTAAATAAACATGGCCACAGAACAAACTAATTACGATAAAAGTAATATATAATATAATAAAATAGCAAATATGCATAAATTGACATCAAATCTCATACATTGTCATGACTCCTAGATGTCGCTTTGTAAGCGAAAGCATTTGTCTTACGAATGTCAAACAGCAGTATAATCACAAATATAATACCTAAATAGTTATTCAACTTCCAGACGCAGAACAGAGACAAATTTTTCATATAAATATTTGTTCGGATTATGGAGGATAATGGGGAATCTGGAACTTCGACTCTGATTTATTGATCCAAATTCGTATTGTGATGATCGTCATATTATTATGATACCGTTAACATGTTCAATTCTGCATTGCATAGTCGGTCCACATATTCTATTGCATTAAAAATGATTTCTCTTCTACTGCCTAATACTTGATAAACATAACAGATCTTAATGAGTAATCTATCCTGAGAAAGCCCTACTGAAACGAGCAGAACGGTTTTTAGCAATTAAGTTTGAATCGCTATTGATGCGCCAGTTACCATTTATAAGCTAGCATTTTCAAGTTTACGACTATTACCGCAATATCTTCAATTAAAGCTGGATAAGTGTGGGTTGCAATACATCAGCGATCTTTAGAAAATTGCACGCATAAGACAAAACGAATCAACAATATTTTATAGAAATTTTGATTAGTTTTCCCATTTGTAGAATGCTTTCTTTTAAAAAAATTTTCGAGTTCGCTGTTCGTTATCTTAATGATATTTTTACCGTACATTTTACTAATAGAAGGGAATTTTTGAACACGCTAGGCAGATACAATGGCAGATACTTTAACACGAAGATGGTACTGCCTAACCCCTGTATTAGAGCTTCGTTATTTCTCCTCCTCAGTCGCCTCTTTCGACACCTGGTATAGCGGGAGGAAATATGTTACTCAATCGGAAATAAGATATTTTATGGATACGAGAATTTGTCTGCGTTATGTTGGTAAATAATAATATCAGCGCTTTTCAACTTTGAGCCCTATCTATTTCACCTAAGGTTTTCATCTGTGAGACTTTAATCTCAATTCCTTCGAGTCACGAAAGATTGATGACGATAACGAACTTACATTTAAGAGCATCCGATTAACAGGCTTCCTAGATCCATCGTCTGCTGCAAATTAATTACTTTCGTCAGGCAATCGCTTCTCGGATCGATTAAAATTCTATCTTAGCTCCAGCGATTCGACTTTATGCACGGAATACTCAGCATAGACGATTACAATGTCTAAATGATTCATTACACTGCCATTATAAAAGTTATCTTTGTTATTTTATTGATTATACCGAATCCAGTTTGTTTAGTATTTATGGGAGTCCTTACAAGGAAGTACTTGTAATAAATTACACAGAATATTTATGTCTATATTGATTCGATCCTTTTAAATATCTTCAAAATTATTTATTATTGTAAACATTTATTTGTTAAGGTTATTGGTTTTAACTATATATCTAATTACCATATTTGATAATATTTATAAGGTCGTAGTGTTTGATGTTTCCCCAAATCAGACAGACTTCTTAGTTGTTTATCATTAAGGTATTTGCTCCACGTTGTAATCTAATAATAATATACTTCATTAAACATCCGCTGGTAAACATGGTTAATCGGTTGACTCATACGAGGGTGGTACTCCCGACTAGACACTATCAGTCTTACTTTAAAGCCGCGTTGAATGAAGCTACGATAAAATTCAAATTTTTTATTAAAGAACTACGTAATTATGTAAATATCAGTAAAAATAGCATTCCGTCATACGGTTTTTTTTTATTAGATCCGGTCGACAAACAAGTACCCACATTCCGCATAGTAGTAATCACTGCAGCCAATAGACGCTCATAATATCACAGAGTTATTACTAGGGCGTTGCCAATCTTGTGACTTGAAGATATTATGTCACGTTACCAACTAATTTCACGACCTCTCTCTCCCTTCAAACCGGAACACAGTAAAACAAAACGACCTTTGTTAATACAAATACATGAGGTTAAACCTAATGCTCAAACCTCATGTGCAGTAGAGTATTATCGTCTTTTAAATCATATTATAATTCCAAATGTAGTACTTCTTTATAAAACTACACCAATTATAGAGTTACTACAATTAAATTTTGCTTTCATCATCACTGCAGCCATACAACGACCACTGCTGGATAAAGACCTCCGCACAAACGGAGAATTTTGCCCTTAATTGCCGCGCTGGGCATTTAAGGGCAAAATTGCCCGTTTAATTGCAGGCGTATTGGCAATCGCAGAGTGTAACTTTCCCATCAAGAATGTTACTGCTCATGCCTGTTTCGGATGGATATTCCGTCATGTGTCGGTACTGGTACCTCAGTCGCTTTTTACGTCACCTGGTATAGGGGAAGGTACTATGCTAGTTTGCCGGTACCACACTGCTGTTCTTCTTTAATATTTTGGATTTATTAAACAGAATTTGTGCATTTGCTTGTATCAGCGTCTACTACTCGTCTAGGTCTCTTCAAGAAAGAAGGAATTTGCACATATGGGAATGCTGCTGCTTACTCCTGCCCAGTTGCATTTGAGCTGCACTCCCTCGGGTGTATATAGAACCATCTGTTTGTTCTGAGGTACCGCTCAGTCTCCTCTTATGACGCGTAGCACTACTCTACTCTCGCCAGCACCATACAACTTCTAAAAATCTTTTGATAAGATTTTTACTAGGTATTTTATTATTGCAGTAAAAAAAATATTCGTTTCAGTCTTATACTACGCTTGATTCAATTAATATGCTTTACCGCTCCCTGAATATTCTTCATTGGACTTTTTTAACGGTTTAACCTTGAATGATAAAATTGCATAATTTGAGGAATACATAAAGACTGCCTTGTTTCTTACTTATTACTTGTCCAGACCTGCAATTAACTTCATAGCCCGTGTGTGGGAATTTCGAGCTACTTTGTTTTCATAATCTAGTATTTAATTTGCTTCTACGCTAATAATATGAAAAATACAATGATAATATATTAGTAGTTTACATTTAGGAATGTAAGGTAAACTCATATCATTCGAATATCGCTACCGATAGCTAAATAGTAAAACAATAATTATATACCTTATATAATTATGTAACGTATAGAAAGGAAACTTTCCTTAAAAACTGTTCTCTCAAGTAATCGAAAATGTTATACGAAAGAACCTCATGTCCTGAGTGAGCATTCCCCGTGTCGGCAAAATTATAATGACATAACATCCTGTTGACCATTATACTACAGGCTCTAAGGAATAAACATAACAAATTACACGCTATCTCCAGGACAACACGATAAGACAGAGCAATGCCCTAAAGATACCCTTCTAGGGTTATAACGTTACTTAGAGCATGTGTGGGTACATCGATAACCGCAAGTTTATGAGCGAAAATTCATTCAAGAATATTATGAATATATTTTGAGCTCAAATAGCTTGAACATAGAGGTCAAATTAGATACACTTTCGCTACTTTCAATTGAGAACAGTGTCAAGATATATACAACAGTGCGACAAATACAACTTTTGAAATCCTATTTAGATATCACATTCGACTCTAGAACTCTAGAAATAAATATATTTTGTAATTGGAATAAATTATACTGTGATATCGGTCATATCGAATTCTTATTCCTTAATGCTGGTTAAGTAAAATGGAGAATTTTACACCCGCGATAATGATAATAATACAACATCAGCCAGTTACTTAGGCAGTAAAATTTCAAAATAGGTATAGCTATTTCGAAATATTTTTTTAAAATACCGTACATATGTTTCTCTATATTTAGTGCAAAACTTAATTTACAAAAAAATATATATCTTTACAATTTTTTACTACGCCCTCTTTGAAAGTTAACAAATTTGTACATTGTTAGCAAAAAAGGGTCTTTCGAAAACCGTTGCCAACCGGCAAACTAGGGAAACAAAGGGGAAGGGAAAAATGTACAACAAATTGTTTCCAAGCAACCGTTCTCTCCATTTACCTTACAGATGAAATGCAAACTGCCATGTCAGTGTCAACAATAAAACCAATTGTGGTAGGTTATGGCTATCTACCCCGGGTTTTTTGGTCATAAATTATTTTTAACGAAATGTAAATGGGCAATGATTGCCATTTTTTGCTATTGACAGGTAATCCAGGGAAAATCACAATGATGTTAATGTTTCCTATTGGCGTCGTGGGGTGGCTTTTTGGAAAAAATACTTTTTAACCGACATTAAAGATTTGTTTTTGATATAACCTAACTGTAATTTTATTTTTTATAAGAAAAATTTCAATTTCATATATTGTTACGTATAACGGTTTTTAAAGATACATTTCTGCAACGTTGTATACATACGATCTTATATTTTTTTGGTCTCCAATTATGGGGTGTTTAAGTTGTTTGTATTAATAATCTAACATTCAGTAAACCGAGAGGTACTAGAAGGGTAAAATACTACCTACCTTTGTACTAGGTGTCTTAAGTGGCGACTAAGATACCAGAACCGACAGATGGCGGTATATCCATCCAAAACAGTGTAGCTCAAATGCAGAGGGTGGGGATGGGCACCAGCATTCCAGCCGCGAAAGCTGTGCTCTGCGATTATCAACCATTGCGGTAATAATGGGCAAAATTCTCCCTTTCTTGGGGATTCTCACTTCCGTATGTAAAAATGATTTAATAAACTAATTTAATAATTTCTTTATCGATTGGAACATGTAACTTGTCATGTAAGAATTCCAATTGTCAATTAAACAGCCATTCAAAATGTTTAAATATAAAATAAAATTCAATATTTATTAAAGAAATCATCAACTGCAAGCGTCCTGATACGTACACCCCAATTGAGCAAAAATATTGTTGCAAGGATTCACTTCTAAAGCTAACTGTCAACCACTGTAGTATCTTTTGTAGTTATTTTAAGAGAATATATAACACCGTTTCCGTCAAGAAAAGTCCTAACATCTAGATAGTATTTATTTTAAAAACTCGGAACTAGTTCATAACGAATGCTTTAAAAATAGTGTGTTGACCTACAATCCGATTTATTATGGTTCAGAATCAAATCGATATCTTCATCGGAAGCGAACAGTGGCACTGGGTAAACTATCCATTAAAATACCTGACGTCTGTGGGGGTGGGCGGGTTAAAAATAATGTGCTAAATCCAACGCCCGCCATTTGCTAACCGGGTTGCAGTTAAAATTGTTTTAGGCGTCGATATACATCTGTATTGTAAATAGCTGTTCGTTTGGAAATACGACGATCACGAGCTTGTTAATAAATTATTTGGTTTGTTTAAGAAGCAGTTTTAATATCGCCATTATATGCAGGACTAAGATTTCATTTGTTACTAGGACAAGGATATCTTTAGTGTATTCGTGGTTGAGTACCTTAACCTTAGTGCTAGACAGATTTGTCGGTGTTTCTTGGAGATATTTATACTTACATACCACATACTTTTGACGGGCACGATGGCGCAATCGGTAATGTCCCTATCTTGCGCGCTAGAGGTCGTGGCTTCAATCCTCACCTCCTCACAGGACAAGTATTTGTGAGATGAACATTATTGTTGATTTGTTTATATTGACAGATTTCTCTGAGCTTTTTCATACATTTTTACTGACAAACCTATACTATTTATTAAACTTACAAAATAGGTACAAAATATTGGGTAAAATTGAGTTTAGAACTTGATTCGCAGATCATTTCTCAGGTCTGTATTTAAATAAAACTTATAAAATATCAGTATAATATCAGTTGGAGGATGTCATGTCATATATCTCCCCAAGGATATGTTGTTTGCAGCCAGCGTCCATTGCCATCCTGCGGTTCTAGTCAGATCTTCTAACCATAGGCGTATATAGTGGGGGCCGGGTGGACCTTGCCTACGCGAGGACGGTCCAGTGCCCACCTAGTGGCTATCGACTCGAAAATTTGTACATTGAGTGTCAGCTACGTGAGTGAGTGCGGCATCGTATGGCATGTCAGGCACCCCGCGTAAATTAACTCAACCTATATACACCAATGCTTCTCAACACCTTGTTCTGCTAATGAGTGGTCCATTTCAGAACCTTTTGGATCCAACAGCCGTCAGCTCTGCGTGCTATGTGCCTTGCTCATTATTTATTTCTCTCTTTATAGTTCGTTCATTCATCATATTTTGTGTACAGTCTCATAGGTCTTAATCTCTATAAATCAATATGACATACACAGAGAAACCCTGTACTAAGCATTAATCACAAACAAACTAAACATCAAACAAAGAAATGTTATATACACAAAAAATATTTACTAGAAAAAGATCATGATATCGCAAGTTCTTTTTATCTCAACTTCTGTCTTTTTGATCTCATACGAAGCCGACTATTTGAAAATCGATTTACTCCCTTTTATTACACTTAAAAGGTTGAACTTAAAACAAGGTTCGATTAAATATTTTTTAGCACTTTTGAAATTATTTTCCACCATTTTATTTTACAAGTCTTCTTTATGAATACTATCTGATAGTTTGCTTCTAATTCCCCAATCACAGAATGAATAACAGAAGGTTTGAATTCATTCGATACAGCTTCTTCAAATTACTAGGTAATTTACATAATACCAAGTCTTTAACAGCCTTTAAGCAGGTGAGTCGTGCAATACTGGTTGCTCATATGCCGGCATGACATTCATCACAAAATACATAAATACAGAAGGTTCACTCGATTAAGATCCCATTAAATTTCGAACGAGAGAGAACAAAGAAGAGTTCACACAATATTGAAGTGCTTTCTATCAGTATATCGAACACAAGGAAGTACTCGTTAGGTCGACTCAAGTCTCTTTAGCTCATTTGTTAGGGCATTGAATTACGTTTGGAATTCTCCAGTTCCTGGGGCAGGAATTCATTGGAAATTCCCTAGTTACTTTTTTTGAAAAATAATGAGGATTGGTTTAAATGCTACATCTTAACAAATGACACTTACTCGTATGATAATATTAAAATGTTTAAATGTGTTAATTGACGTTTACCTTTATGTTATTGTTTGCTATAGAATGGCTGACTAGATCTTAGTGACATTTGGTTTGCACAATATAGGCAACTTGATTTGATCGTGGGAAAGTCCGCTCTATCGCCGATTTTATGTGAAGTTCAGGGTTAAAAACCCGTATTTCAGCTCAAGTCAGCAAGACAGATCATAATGTCACATTCCATAAAAACAATACTAACCGCAAGCATTAGCTTTAACATTTGACTACCCTGCCAACCATCTGTTCTATCCAATTCGTGACATTCGGGCAGGACCGGAATTCTCTTGTCATATTTATGCGGGCTGGCATTGTGACAGTGGTTCTACGAGTGAATACGCAATTCCAAAATGGCGCCCTCCTTCTTTCAGCTCATTACAATTTTTCGTCATGCCGATTTGAAAGTTGAGAAAAATCTGTGAGTTCTGTGATTTTGCGAATATTTCGAGGAAATATACATATTTATACGACCTTCGAATGCTTACCTTTATACGTCCTAAAGGGCTGAGTCGCTGACAGTGAACCTATCTTAACAAACCCGTACCGTGTGATTCACTCTTGTTCACCAATTTTTTTTTATCAAGTTGAATATGACTAACATAAACGTGGTGGAGGGCTTGGTGAGACCGATATTATAGGTTTTACCCACGACATCGTACGCGTTTAAGTTAAGAATATTTTGTAAAGTCTTGAAGAGCTGTTTTAGAATATTAAATTGCAGAACGAAGAGTTGAAAGAACTAGATCTCATAATCTTAATTTGTAGGTAACTAAAAGAAGTAGTATTGATGCATGCACAACTTAATACTAATGTTTTATGTTACTTCTGTATATATTTTATGTTAAAATTGTTTCGTCTCGTGAAGTTTAAAAATAAGCACACGAAAAACTATAGTATAGAAACGAAATTATTTTATTTGTATTATTCTGAATATAGACAGTACTTCAACTATTTCACTGTTGAAAAACCCACAAGTAAAGCAATTCATTAACGCCATACATCTTTTATATCTCTTCAATCATCGAACATGTGCTCATATCCTTAAATCTATAAAGAAACAATCTCACCCAGGATACACTTACAAGAGCCGTTTATTTTAAACTCCGCCGTTAAGCTTACGGAATAAAGTTTACTTTTCCTATCACTCCTGCTTAGGGAGTGGAGTAAGGAGCAGTGAACTTTGTTGAGAGCTCTCTCCACCTGAGCTAAACTCACACGAGATTAGTTCCGACAATTTATGATTCCACCTCGAGTTATATCTCACGTTTTTCGAAACTTAATATCGTGTGATGAGAACCTCATTAGCCTGCGCATTTTACAAACTAATTCAAGTATGTGACGCAACATAAAATTTTGCTTCGAAATAGTTTTGTAGCAAAAACTTATATTGGTTTTGTTCGCGTATTGGAATTACATCTTACGTTTTTGTTAAGTCATCGCAAGTAATAACGGATGATTGTTATTGATTTTAAAGTTGATTTTAAAAGATAAAGTTTCGTGGATATTATAAGAAGTTTCAGTATTATATATAGTGTATTATATATATCTTGTAAAAGTACTTAATGTTCAATATACAACCGATATCTACTTCCAATATACAAGGGTATTCATAGAATTTTTGTTTCGTTTTTGTTTGAAAGCACTTGTATCAAATTCCATCAAGGCTACATGACATTTTGCTGATTTTTGATGATTAAGTGGTACGCTTGAGACTTTATGCTGCTGCCCATCCCCGCCCTGTTGCATGAAAGCTACACGACGCCGGTAGCGGGTTTTGTATCATCTCTTACGACACGTGATAACAGGGGGAGATACTGTTCGATTCAGCTGGTACCTATTACATGACTAATTTTATATAAGATATTTAAAAATAATTTTCTTTCATGTTCGAGGCTTTTTTTATACATCTAATTATAACACGAATGTTTTAAATTATACTCATTCAAAATGTGACTGTTTTATAATTAAAGTTTATATCTGTTAAGTGACGTGTTATTTTTTGTGGTCGCCGTCACGGGTTGGATGCGGTTGTAATTAACAAATTGGTTCCACTTTATTTAATTGTCAGTGATTTTTAACTTCAAGTTGTATTACGTTGATGGCCAAATCTATTAACGGCATTTGTTTTTACTTATTTTCAAACTAGCTGATCCCTAAACTGAGTCCACTTTATTTCACATTTCTCAGTTGAAATCTGTTGTTCACTTACTTGTGTGTAGAAAATCGAACAATATATACAACACTTCAGTATATACAACAAACCGTGAGGTACCGGCAGAGTAAAATAGTACCAGGTGTCGTAAGAGGCGACTGAGGTACTGGAACCGACAGATGGCGGTATATCCATCAGAACAGTGTGAAAGCTGCGCTCTAAGATTGCCAACACGCTTGCCCAGCAATTACGGGCAAAATTCCCCGTTTCTTGGGGAGGCTTATGTGCAGCAGTGGACTTCCAATGTCTGATATAATGAAGTATATACAACATCTTCTTGCTCCTAATAAAGTTCAAATCTTATCGGTCAGTATATTTCAGAGATTAGGATGAATACTATAATAAAATAAAATCTAAATGATTAACTAAGTGGGTATACAATATTGTTTAAACGTATATAGGTTTTATATCATGTAAATTGATATAATATTTTCTAACAGTTACGCGTTCTCTTTTCATAATAAAATAACTTTTTTAACGGCTTTGTCGTTCTTAAACATTAACTTTTAAAGCCGTTAAAATGTACCTTGATTGCGTAAATTGATTATGAAAAAATGTTTTATCAAAAATCTATTTGGGTTCAACAGTAGACCTAAAAGTAAAAAATAGAGCTGTAAAACACTTCTCAATCAATAAGATTATTAAAACTCAAACATGAAGAATATTAAAACTCAATCAAAATGGCGGCTATAAAAACCGTGGAGTTTCTATACCAGTATGTCAGCGGTTTTGTTGTAATAATAGAACAAGTGCAGGTGTTGTAATGATAGTGTCAAATGTTCAAGCACGAACAGTCCGTATAATACTGTAAATAAAGTTGTGTCATCTATAAAATGATAACCAGAATTGAGGGCCTAAGGTTACCTATGAGAGTTAATTGTTTTTTCGGCCGAATTTAGTTCGTTATTATTTAGTTTAGTAGCTCGTTATTATTTATATACTATTTTTGTTTTCTTTGATTTACTTTTTGAAAAACGTTTGCCACTATAACTGTTGAATTTTGTATTATTTGGATTTCTTTACATCTACGTTATATTTAGTCAGAGAAAAAAATTTAAATCAATTTGAAGCGCTGTTTGCTTCAAATCTCACAGAGTCAGTTATTTTAAAAATCTGTAAGATTATGATGTTCTAATAATATAGGTAGTTAATAATATATATTGTGATTAAATACGTGTTTCTTGTGTTATAACGTGTTTCAATAAATGAAATCTGGAGAAATTTCGGACAAATAATCGGTTCACTGAACCATGTTGCTAACGTATCGTCTCTCGCGTGGTATTCGTGATTTGCTTAATGTTAAGCGTAAAGAGACACACACACTTGTTGTTAAATAGCTTATAAATTCAGCTGTCCGAGAAAATTCACCAATCCATGTATATTGACATAAGTATACCAGCTTAAGAATTTAAACAAACATACATACACTTTAAATTTATATATTTATATACATGGATAAATTCGATAGTTCTGATAAAAATATTGAACATAAGCTATACCAATATAGTTAGTGTGTTTGAACCAGTCATTTTGAAATATTCTTTTAGCCTCTGAAATCAAATAACGAAGGCTTTTAAATACCACGATAATACGTTGCATAAATATTTAGAATAAAATACTAGCCTTGACCATGCAGACTCAACGCGGCAATTACGGGTAACATTACCCAATTTTTAGGCGGCGTATGTATGTTATGTCATCGATCCACGGATGATGATGAACACTAATTCTTCCAAATGTTATAAACGCGAAAGTCTGTCGGTCTATCTATTTGTTACGCTTTCAGTGCTTTATTAAAGAACCAATTTTAATGAAATCTGGGATGTTAAAATATTGAAAGGATGCTGTGACTCCAATATCTATCACGCCCGGCAGGAACATATCCATTTCAGATTTGGTTTATCGTTCAAGTAATGGAAGCCTAATAAACACACTTTTTTATCGCATTTATATTATTATGCGAATAAAATAAACAAATCGTCATCTTCATACCAGCCATTGGAAGTTCAGTGCTGGACCTCTCCAAGAAAGGAGATTTTTCGCTCAAATTTTGCCACACTGGGCAAGCGTGCTGGCAAATGCAGAATGCAGCTTTCACGACGGGGATGCTGCTGCCCATTCCCACCTGATGCATTTGAGCTACACTGCCTCGGATGGATATACCACCATCTATCGCTTGTGGTCCCTAATTCATCTCTTAGGACACCTGGTGCAGTGGGAGGTGCTATTCTACTCTGCCGGTACCTCACGGCAAATAAATACACAAATAATTTCTATAGATACAATAATACGAGCAGAATCCGTCAAACATACGTTTGTCCCGGTCATTAGTCTTTCTAGGCTTAAAATTAGATCCTAACCATGCGTGCCAACAACATCCACGTGTTAATAAATTACTGCTATTTTTCTGTAGAATTCTAAAAGAAACTGTCGGCTCGATCAAAGTACGAATGACCGAATTCTAGCACCGCCGAGTGTCACTGTTCTTGACATAAAAGATAATAGTACTTTTTTGAAAGCACCTGTATTTTACAGTTCAATTGTGTTCTATATTTTGTGTCGTTGGTAATATTCTGTCTTAATAACCTGTGTGGCAATAAAACTAGTTTTAAATGGCGAATCATGTAACTTAAGGCTAGTTCGGTTATTTCAAGGCAACCGTTTTTAAGAATATCTTTTTGGAAACTATTTTTTGATGCCTATACGTAAAATGCTTTGTGCATTTTATAGTAGTGCCGCAGAGGTGTATAAAATTATTAGAAAAAATATCTGTTATAATTAACTCACGTTTTGTGCAAACCCGACATTCATAAACAACTACTTTATACTAAAAAATAAATATACCCAGCACTAAAACTAAAAATTAAAATAAAATTAGGCCACACGTATATTCAATTGTTCTGCCCTTGATCTGTATCAAAATATTTATTAATATCAACAAAAAATACTCATAAATCAACAACACAGACTCAATAGCCTTACTCTAAATAAATTTTTTTTTGTAATTATTTCTACCGGGAAACAGCTGATCTCCTTAGAGACCCTAAAGGGCTGAAAATAGCCCCAGCCGACTTTTAGTATCGGTAAAGGCTTATGAAAACGAATTTTATGATTGACACAGAAGCTGCCAAACGAGATACCATTCATTTTAATGGTCTCAGTGCTTAAGCCATAAAAAAAATAAACACCGACTCTTCATGATAATAACTCGCTACTGTACAGTAATAAATCTGAAAAAAAAACTGGACGGTACATAATAACTTTTAATGCTTATAACAACATCTTGTGTTCTAAGTAAAATATTAAATTACGCAAAATTTCTTAGAAAACTCAAAAAGACCGCTAGTGTATTTTTATAATTTAGATTGAATAATGTTTAATAAAGGTTACACTTATGATATTTTTTAATATATACGCTTTTTCTATGCATAACAAAATATTTCTGAATAAGACTTTTCTATACTACTATTATAAAGAAAAAACATTTGTAATTTTGTTTGCAACAAATAGGCTTGAAAACTACTAAAACGATTTTAGATTTTTTTCACTAATAGAAAGCTACAGTCTTCTGGATTAAATATATAAATATGTTCAAAAATAGAGATCCTTACTTTAAATAGATATATATTAAGGATATATACACACATATATATATATATATATCTGTAAAAACGTCGCTGTGATTAAGATGTAAAATTATTTGAAGTGGATTGTTTGTCATTTTTCAATACTTGTTTAATAACACCTGTTGAAAAATTGATTAAAGCCTTCATTTTGTGATTTAATTATGTCTTCGACTTTTTAATACCTAACAAAATCATCGAAAAAAATCGGTCAGAACCCTCGCTCGAGGATTAATTTGAATATATTGAATGAGACAAAAATTTTATTTATATATAAGTATTTAGTAAAAAAAACTACAAAACACACATATCATATATATATATATATATATATATATATATATATATATATGGTATTTTTTTACCTATCAAACAACTGGACGAATTAAAAGAACACAAACAGAAAGTTAATTATCATTAGCTTGTAACAAGTGATATTTTTTCGCCATATTCTGACGAGAAAAGAAACTAAAGACAAATCAAAAAGTCTGGTATAAGCCTCACAACATTTGACATCGATATTAATATTGCATTACTGTAGCAGGAATATTAAGATAATCTAAAAACACAGTCACTGCAGGACCACTGGACTGCTTTCTAATTGAGTAAGGAGTACAGGCTTTGACACACTACGCGTGCCTTATAAGGCTAGTAGGTTCTTAAAACTACTAATGGAGACTTAAACTATGTACGTCGCTGAACGAATACCTATATGATAATATTTATTTTGTAAATTTTTTATACGACAGACCTAGATAACGCAACATTTGACCTTCAGAAATGTCCTTATTCAAAATACATTACATATACATGTCCATTGAATAAATATTTTAGAAGAATATTCTGTTTTATAAAATTACACAACACGAACACAAATAATATAAGAAAAGTCACACAGAACCTTAACTAATAGTCGTCATTAGAGTCCGACGCTTAAGGATCATTACCTCGACAGCGCGTCCTAGTGTGACCTCAGTAAAAATTTATATATACCGATAGAGAAAAATATGGGCAGAATGGGATTTTTCTGGGTCTTTGTTTTCTATATTTGTATGGGATTATTGTCGTCTCAATTAGTAAAAAGCGCTTCCGGAAGAGTAAATTAGTACCACCCCCTGTACCTGGTGTCGTAACAGGCAACTAAGGTAACTAAAATGCAACGGGGATGGGCAGTAGCCCTGTCAGGTAGCTAAGCTACACTCTGCGATGCTTGTTCCCCTTTTCTTAGGACTCCTGACCTATGTCCACTTGAGACACACTACATGATGTACAAAATACAAATGAACATAAGACGATGTAAAATATAGTAACTGCAACTTCAGCTATTCTGACAATAAAATCTTTTTATGTCGGATAGTTAACTTAGAAAAATAATGAATCCATTGTCTTTGGTATTGGAACCAAATCCACAAATTGGAACTCGACATTAACATAAAAAATGAGAGCTGTAAACCATACACATATTGTTCAACATCGACATCATATCAATGTTTGTACCCAGACAATGTTCCTATATATATATATATGTGTGTGTGTGTGTGTATAGGACCATTATCTGTTATAATGACATGGAAAACAAGTTTGAAATTCCAACTACAAATTTATAAACATCAGTGTGAACTACTCCTAAAGCCCTAAGAGCTTGGAGCTTCAAGAGTACTCATAAACCAACTATGAACTCGTTAGGAGCTTTATACTCACTAATTACAAGTTAGGAACACAGGCTTCACACATTATATTTACTTACTCCATTTAAATGGGACAGTAAAAAAACCTGTCTGCATCTGTCGAATTTCACGAAACAAACATTATTATATTTGCGTTCCGCGAAAAGGTCTCGTGTCACTTTGTGGGAATACATACTAATTACTGTGATAGTGTTGTCGGCTTAGCTACTGATTTGATATCATTTGGCATGTAAATAACTTAAACACCTGAGAATGAAATATTATTCCCTGGTGTTTAAATTAATTAGTTTGTCTGTAAAAACGTCGCTGTGAGCAAGATGTAAAATTATTTGAAGTGGATTATTTGTCATTTTTCACTACTTGTTTAATAACACCCATTTTTTTGATTTTGCCAATAATTGCCGCGCTGGGCCGGCGTAGATGCAATCGCAGTGCAACGGGAATTTTACTGTCATCCCCACCCAGTAGCATTTAAACTACACTGCTTCCCCCTTTATATCCACATATACTGGTACCTATCGGTTCCGGTATCTCAGTTGCCACTTACGACTCCTGTTACAGAAAGATTCTACTTTGCCAATACTAATGTCTCAATATAAATAGGTATATTTATAAACTTACAAGTATGACTTGTAATAAATGTATAAGCTGAAGAATAGGAAGAGTGGGACCAGTCGTTTAATATTTGGTAGAAACAATTCAAATTTTCGTCAGTTCTCATGAAAACTGGAAAACAACACCTGAATAATTTAATCTGCGGTTGACATAAAATAGAACAACCTTAAAAAAGCAAACCCTTGTTCCTGCTTTAAAGCTTTTAGCTAATTACCCAAACAAAGGGAATGGAGGCTCTGATTGTTATTTTGGGGATGTAAAGAAAAATATTTGCATATAAGAAACACAGAAGAATATAAATAAAAGCATGAAATAAAACAAACGTTATTCTGTCTGGAATAACTCATCTCGTTATAAACAAATAAGTTTTTTTTTTAACAATTTTTTGATTATGTAAAGATTTCATATCAGGTACAATGGCGTTCTATTCTTTTAAACTTCTCTTTAGACTACTCTTACAAAAATTCAAACGGCATTGGAGGAAACATGATGCGTTCCATTTTATAGACATATATATGCATTATTAGTAAAATGAGCTTAGTGCTTACAGATTTAAAAATATAATAAAAATTAATAGAAGCTATTTAAAAAAAAACATATTTATAATCATCAAAATATAAATAAATACTGTTATTTAAGTGTAAAGAATAAAACCAGGTAGTTAACAAAATTTTATATATTCAAAGAAGTCAAATAAACGAAATACGAATTCTACCAGAAGTTCTAACTGAGATAAAAAATAAATCCTCTGAAAAAATCACTGAAATAAAAGAGATGATTAAAACCGCCAATTTAATGTAAGAACAATTAATTCCCCCGAGAAAATAACAAAGCGTTACAAAAATTTTGCAACACGTACAATTTCGTAGGTACATGGGAACAAACACGATTACTAATTACAACAAACAATAACATTCTTCTGACCAAATATGAGTCTCGAAATTTGAATATAATGCAATACCCACACTATGTCGATCAAGTCATGTAACCTTGACGGGTCAAGGACCTATGGACTATCGAATTTGATGTCTGTCACCATAGAAAATTCATCGTCCGACATTCTGATATAAATAAATAGGATATTAAAAAAAACACATCGTAGTCAAATAAAAAACGCGTATATATTATTAAATTAGGTGGGGCAAATTATTTAGAATCAACGGCGTTTAAATTAGTGAAAGCTACATTTAATACAAATTCTCACAACATCCCATACTTGACACTGAGACAAGCTGCTTAAAGCATTTTACTTGCGGACATCAGACAACAGAGAAATAACAAACATAATACTCAAATTTGGTAACATCTATTTCGGGATCGAATCAAATCGCACAGGGTTGGATTACAACCAAAAGTAATCGCCCGGTTAACTAAACCGTAATTAAAAATGGCACAGGTAAAACATTTACAGTCTAATGTTAAAACAGAGGCAATTTATAAAATACTTTAATAAAATTAGATCGTGATACTAATTGACAAGTAAATGTGGGGAGAATTATTACATTTCAGTTTTATTTTCTTTTTCAGGTGTGGTTCAGCGTATTCCATGAATTGCCCTATCAATCCTCTTTCTGAAGTGTAAGTCTATTTACTAAGAAGGCGCTATATAATACTTGAAAGATGTCATTGCGTTTTGAACATTTTACATTAGAATTTTCTTTCTTGATTTTGATTTGAGTAAATATAGATCACATATTTTATTTGAATAAATAATACTGATACTTGAGATAATTACATATAGATAAACAAGCACACAGTCCGCATAGTAAGTGTCGTCGCAACCCATAGACGCTCATATTATCAAAAGCTTGCAATTACTCTAGTGACTTTAAAAAATATATTACATTACCCAGTAATTTTATTGCATCTCTCACCTTTTAAACCGGTACACAACAATGAGAACACTGTTGTTTCATAATATAAATAGGTGAGACTAATGCAGACATACCTACTTTGTTTCTCCTAATAACTTCTACTTCTTGTAAATGCGTGATTACTTAATTTAAAATATGGAGAAGATAGAGGAAGCCAAAAGACCGCAGAGCCATCTATCACTATCGAGTATGTAACCATATATATACGAAAGATTACAAAGTGCTATTCGTAATACAATCTTCTACTGCGCCCGTTATAAGTGTTAATAATCTTGAAGCCTCTGAAAAGCCTTCTATAGTTGAATAGGTACACTTATACATCAATTATGTTCTAATTTTAATTTATAGTGACTTGAAACGTAGAGAGCGGCCAACATAAGTCATGCGATCTGTGGTTTGACGTCAATTTCTTACTTTATACGAATTTGCGCTGGATGTGCATTGGTACAGTTATATGCATACCAGTCACTATTACGGCTAGACTTTCTTCCCGCATATTTGCGGTCAGGTCTCCCAACCCGCGTCTGAAGTTAAACAAAACATTGCAATATTTGAGCCAATAACAGTACTTATCTAAAAATATTAGTGACAGTAATGCTAGATCCAAATATCGAAACAAATTGAGTTGTTTTGATACACATTTTGACTATAGAGAAAGTGATCATATTGATTTTACGTTTGTATATGTATGTGGCTTACATCGTAATTTATTTTAGTTATACTCGTATTAAAGTAATTCTATTTATTTCTATTATCAAGCGGCTGGTATATATAATACAACAATTCAACAAAAATACTATCTAAATTTATCATCATCATCATGCAGTGGTCTTGGAAGACCACTGCAGGACATGAGCCTCCCTAAATAAGTATTTTGGCCAGAATTATCGCGTGGGGCAGGTGTGGTGGTATATTTACAATTTAGATATTACAATGCAAATATTATATAATAATTGCAACTAAATTTTAAAATTATTTGAAACATAATTTATTTATCTTGTAGATGAGATAATATCACACATTTTGTCAAGAGCACCGTCGGCCTTTTTTCTAGTTGAGCACAAATGATACCCACCATATGGGCGCAATGCGATTCGGTGGATTGAAATATAGGCCAAAGCCACGGCTTAAAGTTCCATCCATACCTTCCAAAGGTACTTACTTATAACTTTGGGTTACCTATCCCCAATCGTTGCGAAACTTATGTAATTTCACGAATCTATTTTTCACGAATCTTCGTTAAATTACTTTATACAAATCTCTGTTTAAACGTACCACGGCAATATAACTCAGAATGCAAAAGGGCCAAATGAAATTGAGTGAATAAAATTGCAAATTCGAGTAATAAATATTTACCGTCAGTTTATTCAAGCCAAAACAGGTGCAGTCTAGCTGCAGTTTACATGCCTAATCTACATAAGGGATTCGTGTTTCAAGTCGTAAAAACTATGACTTATTCTAATACGGCCAACGCTAGCCTATTTAGAGGTTGAAACTGCACCTTCCTTTCTTATAAGTAATAGTAATGCATGTTTTGTTTGTGAATGGTGTTAATCGGCAAACAATATTTTGTTACTAGAGATCATATTTAATCTAGACATCTAAATAAATAAAAATGTATTGATCGTATGTATGTATATACGCGCATAACTCTGGAATGAATGCATATTTTTGTTGCGTTTGTAATTATGAGAATTACGAGTAGGAATTAAAAAAAATTAGGTTAAATACACAAGAACGAGATTAATACTCGGGTTTTATGGGACCAATTTACTACATTACCCGACAAAGTCAAGGAGAGTAGATAGTTATTAATAAATGATTATAATAAAAAAGACAAGAACAATTTGTTTATTTTTAAAATAAAAAATTGTTTTCATTTACTAAAAATATTTGTGTAATTAACAGTAACCACAACACTACTAGACACATGCATACTAATATGATAATCGAGAATGTATGTTTGTTGGTTGTAATATTATCGGTATTGACGCGATTTTGATGAAATTTGGCATGACGTTACTTCCAACCCTAAGGAAGGACCAAAAGTATAGTCTATATTTCTCCGCATCTTTGAATTTATAATATTAGTATTTATAATAACTAAAATATTCCCTGGAGTTCACGTATAAAACCAATATATGATTATAAAAGTCAATTGGAATACAAAATAATGCATGTTAATTGCGCATTCAAGCGTGAAACAGGTGCCGCGAACCATTCAAAGCAGATGTTACTACCCTCCTTTGAAATAGATTAACAAAAAATTATCAACCACATCCTTATTTCAAATTATAGGAATAAAAACTTTATTGTGGCACTTTAGGAGACATAAATATGTTGAAAAAATGTATGTGTTAAATATATAAATTCAAGTATTATATTTGTACATACGTTCAGAAGATTAAATTTAATTTATATAGATGATTTAAGATCAGTTAATTGGGCACCATTTAATGAGAAGTGTAAGTACAGCAAAGATAATTGATTAGGAGGCTATTCGTTATTCACCCTTCCATCAAATTTTACCAAACCTCGATCGTGGCTTTGACGTATTTCTTGAGCCTTGATAATTGAATTATAAGCACCCTTATTGTAGGGTTAGAAATAATTCATATCACCGGTTACTTGAACGGGTGATAAGTGCCTATTCCAGCCACTGTTAGGGTAGAAGGTCGAGCGTTTGCCAAACATAAACCTGTACGATACTAGTAAAATTAATGTGAGTGATAAGAATGTGAGACCAAAAGTAATTCACTCTGTTTTATCTTTTTCAATTGTGTTATCTTCAGCTAGCCACTTGCAGATTTAAAGAACGTGCATCCGCTTCCGCGCCTGCTTCCATCCTCGTACACGCCTACACTCTAGATAAGTACTAACCCTAAGAAGTGGGCCTTCAACGGAAAATCATAGTGGACTATTGTACCTTCTTTTTTTATTTACTTAAGCTTATATATTCATGTACTTATAAATTAAAGAGCGAAAGATTTAAAGCAGATTACTTGTAATATCTCGGAATTATCATCATTATTCCAAAAGCTCATTATAATCTCAAAAACGTCAAGAAAGTTGATCAAATTACATAAAAGCTCACACTTTACGAAGTACAAATAGCTAAAAACGCGTGGCTGATACAGCAACGTAATCGCATTTACGACAAGTCCCTTGTGCATGAAGGGACTCACTCGGTAGAGTGGACTCGGCCTTTTATTTTCCCACTTTTACTACAACGTCGACGCCCAGAGTGTCCTGCGAAGCGGAATATTTTATGAAATGTGTTCACTGCTTAAAACGTTTTTGGGTCCCGTAATCTTTGTCAGCCGACAGGACGCACGGGAAATACGCAGCAATCTAATCCTGTAGAAACATGACCATTTTCTTTTGGGGTTACGTATCAGTTCAGTTGCTGCGTGATAAATAAGGTAAATATACATATAACACAAGCATGACAAAATATGTACCTATTTTCAATTGCATGTGAAAGTAAACGATTGAGATGGTCGTACATTTGTCCGCAAACAGAAGTGAGTGCATTCAAACTAAGCTAACGAAGCTACATTTGATTGTGTAAACTCACGTTTCAGTGGAGAGTCCGATTTAATGTAATTTCCGCGCATGTTCATCAAGTTTGGCAGAACATTTCAAGCGAATTGATACTATAAATACAGGGATAAATTACACCTACAAAATTTACTTTACTATTGTTTTTTGACTACTATAATCTTAAATTTGCTTCCAAAATGAGAGCCAAATAAATTTTGCTGTTGTAGCTGCTTAACTATCATCTACATCCCAAAGTTATTTATATTAATCAGTAGCGAAATGATCAAAGATTTTTTCTCAAACTAAATTACGTAGATATTTTCACGCAAAACACGCTGCCATGTGCGAATACATTTACGCAATGTTTTAGTCTCCATATCCAAAAGTTTCATTTCTTATAAGCGGTTTATTTTCTCATATATTATGTATATAAGTTCATTTTTGAAAGTATGTCAGAAAATTTAACGAGTTTTCAAATATGTGGCTATGCTAGAACGGGTGGTTTGTGATTTATTCTGCTTTCACAGAATTATAATAAATACTCTTTTCATTTTCTCATATACAATATTAAATTAATGTTACTTTACACTTGCGAGTGAACTTTTAAGAATATAAAATTAATTTGTGATTTTATTTCCACCTGTCATATAAGGTATATATGTATAAAATCTATATATCAATAAATCCCTTGCTTTTACAAACTTGAACATGGTAAAAAAGGAAAATAATAATTTTACAGCGATTTATTTTCTAAAACCAGTGTGCCAGTTTCACATTTACTGACAGTGCTAACTGCTTTGTCCATTTTCTGATGAATTAGCGAAATACCGTCACATTGTCTGTGTGTTTATGATTACTTTTTATGGATTGTACAAACAACGTCCATATATCGCTTACATTGACATATTACGACATACGTGTCGTGGCTATATTTAAGTATTATAATGGCATGCATATCTTACATCATTTATCGATAAATTTAATATTTAAGTAGAAATTTCTTTCATCCCGAGTAAATATCATTACAGAATTTACAAGGATCGTCTAAATTGTTATCTGCAATTTCATCTAAATATTCCAATCTCATTTTTAAATTGAATTTATTCACGTGCGAGAAATCCCGCTGACAATAATGTCAAAAGTTTATTTTACAACGACTATAATGCTATGTTTTATGGTAACGTTTACATAGTCGAGACCTATACAGTAGGTGTAGTAACTGCATATACGAACGCCGCAATGTACGATGATTCAATCCAAGTTGTTGCGTTAGAAGCTCGCGGTGTGCGACCGGACTGTGCTTGTACTGAGGAAATAACTTTAGTTATGTGTCGCGTACTCGCTGGGACGAACGCCTCGACGACTAATCGCGTGTTTTTGTAAAACAATTTCATCGTTTTATCAGTAAAAATATTTAAAAAAAATCTTGTTGTGTGCACTACCTTATTAATTCAAGTGTTAGTTTTGCTGTGTTTTAATAACAAAAGAATAATTGATCACATGTGGTTTGGATTCTTGTTTGAGTTCTGAGGTACGTTTTCATGTTTATAGACTACAATTAAAATTCTTTATACTTATCTTTCTAACATATTTAGAGTTGTTTCGCAGTGATGTATATTCAAACAAAACATTAAATAATTCGATTACAGGTCAAGGTTGCATAATTTTTGCAGTTGCACTGCCCAAAGCATTTGTGTTTACACAGTTACGAATAAATTTACCGCCATCTGTGGGTTCTGGTACCTTAGTCGTGTCTTACGACACCTGGTACAGAGGGAGGTACTATTCTACTTTAAACGCAGAGAATAAAAGTATCTCCCCCATGCACGCAATAGCACCTAATTGATTAAACAAGTGATATTGATCGATAATTAAGAAAGAGCAAGACCGCGATCCTATTGTTACTTAATAATTCAATTTTATGATTAATTTCACAGTCCACTTCTTTCCAATAAAATTCCTAATGGTCTATATATATCAAGTATACATAAATTATTGTTTTTTTATGACTTTTTTTTACAAATTTTCTTATGCTCTTTCGTGACTGCTGATATATTTTTTGATAATGCTAAATATGAACACAGCCTATAGACAATCGTGTGATAACATAGATCACTAGCGTGTCGCTTACCTTATGATCTGAAGATACTATGTCACATTTACCCAATAATTTCACTGCCTCTTTCATTTTACAATGCTTACACTGCTATTAGGCGGTGGAAATAAGTGATAGTAAGGTGCCAATGCAAACGACCTTTGAAAGAGGTATAGAGTAAATTAACATTATAATTTAAGATCGTTAAAAATGTCTCAATTTCTGACTTAACTTTAAGTCATTGTTGTTAGTACAACATGTTATTTTGTTTATTATTAATATCAATCGATTTTAACATACCTATCTGTTTTGACACTAATACTTCAAATATTACCATAAGTTTTAGTTGGGTTTTCAATATGAGTAAGATATACATTTCTAATTGAACAAATTACAGTTTATTACAAATTTAATTCTAAAGTATCTCTGGGGCTGTAATAATGACCGTAGGGTACCGACAGAGTAGTAGTACAGTAGAATATGAAGTACCCCTGTACGAAGTGTTGTAAAAACCGACTAAGGTTCCTGAATTATCAGATAGCGGTATACCTACAGTGTAACTGACTCAGAGGCTGCAGAGGGGATGAGCAACAACTTTCCCGTTGCGAAACTACGCTTTGCGATTATCATCACGCTTGCCGAGCGTGGCAATTATGTGCAAAATTGTTCCTTTTTTGGAAATATCTGTGTCCAGCTGTTGATGTCACGGCTGCTATGATGATGATGATGATGATAACAGTTCATTTATATGTGTCTTTGCGATTTCGCGGTTTAACTGGTGAACCGAATTGTTAAAATTTGGTACGCGCATAATTAGAAACATAGTGGTAGTTGGAATAAGACGAGTTGCGTTAAAGGGAGTTCGCAGAGAGTAAAGTTCAGTAAAGTCCAAAAGTACATAACATGTTAATCATATTATTTAGTATAGATGATTAAGAACCGCCTGCGGATTGATCCGCGTCAGTAAACTTCGCGGCGGGACATGCGGTTATGATATCATTTATCTTGAAACATTCCTTAATATATAAACGAATTAATACAAGAAAAGCCATGTTTGAAAGGACATTTGTTCTTATAATTTGCAAATGGAATTAACTATATGCACAAATGAAGAGACACGTTTAATTTTTTTTATAGGCATTCCTTATCGCAGTTTTTACAAAAATGACCAGAAAAACCAGAGATATTCAAACTAAAGAGAGGAAATTAATGATAGTATAATAGTTTATGTATAGTAAAAATCAATTTTTACTATACTTGGTCAGAATGTAAAAGTAAGGATCGATTTAGTTAATTGTTTTTAATTGGCTATGTTAACGCCAAGCATTTATATTGCATTCAGTAAATATAGTAGATCATATGTTTTTTATAAGACATAAACATATTGACGTGCATCCAGAACACATACGTTGGTCTTATCTTTATATATAAAAATTATGTGTGTGACTGTATTTGTCCGGGAAAAACTTAAACTATTGAAATGATTTTAATTATTTATTGTTGGCCGATGTGTACCGATTTTAGATCTAACTAGAGAGATTTGATAGTTTATATCTCAATCTATAGTTACAATATTTTTCCTAAAATATACATATAACCTTAGTTAGTGTTTATTCTTTCCACTATTCGGATTACCACTATATATTCTTGTTTTCTACGCCCTTGGTTTATCAAAATGTTGTAAAGCATAGAAAACCTTTTTAGTAATATCCACTGAGGTTTATGCAAATCGTCGACCGTGTAATGGAGCTGGCCTACAGGGAATCGAAGTAGAGCCTAAAAGCTTTAGCACGCTGCCTTAAAATAAACAGGTCATAGTTATGCCGGCAGTTAAGTTAATCTCACGCCTTCATATCGACTAGCGATTTAATGAGCGGGTGAATTGTTTATTTATATGAATTACTATAGTGCATTCTGATTATCCTTTATATTAATACTGGCACCCCGACGTTGTCCTGTCTTAATTTATTATAATTAATGTAATATTCACACATCTCATACATAGACCTGTCTCCGTAGTAAGTCGCCTAAAGCATTTGTGTTGCGGATATCAGACAACAGATCAATCACTAATATAATACATAAATACATATTTTAACACCCAGATATATGACTAACACAAATATCATCATATAAATAAATGTCTGTCCTTGTCCTTGTCCTATCGAACCCAAAACCCTGGTGGACAAGATCACTATCATCGAGACCATCAAGATGGTCCATATATATTCGCTGTTACTCCACATCTCAGTCTTAAGTTTTTACAATTTGAGACCAAATAGTAAAGGACGGTTGTGATGTTTCACAATAGACATTTCACAGGTTATCGTATAGACGAGTGATGAGTGTTGACGTTAAGTTGTTGATGAGTCATGATGGTGACGAGTTATGTCACCTTTATAGTGTCAGATACTAGCGTAATAATTTAATAATAATTTAAATATTAATAGTTGTTTTGACTATTTGCCAGACGATGAAGGTTGAAACGCACCAACGCATCCTTCAGCATGGCTTATAACAATAATCGGTTTGAATCACATAACCATATGGGTCAAAATAGACGATGATCAGATATATATTCACGGTAATGTTCTCAAGAGCTTGCTCAACTTATAACGACGATGTAATTAGATCAAATAATAGGAAGTTCGTGTGGAACCTATATAATATCAGTACTGCATGTAAGGTGTAAGGTATCTCAAACTCATTCACTATTTGACATAGGCCTCGTAAAGTGCAACCTGCACCCAGCGCGACCTTATTGCGACCAGCTGCGGTTTTAGCCAGGTCGTCTGAACACCTTATGCATGGGCTAATACGCTGCTCTTGCCGGTACGTGGTCTCTATTTCAGAACTTCACTGCTCCAATAATAACTATTTGATAATAATGATTACCTCAGTTACAATTAGTTTAAAAAAATGCCTTCTGCTGATTCAGGATTTTAAAAAAGCACCCTAAAAGAAACTTAATCTTATAACCCAAAATATTGGTTATTAAACAACAACTTACCAGGAACCTTAAAGAAACAAGAAACATGAGTTGGTCATTATTAGTGTACTAATAATGACCAAATGTAATGATTTTAAAAAACTATTTATTTATAATTTCCTACTAATTGAATATTTAAATATTGTTTAATGTAAGCTACTAAACGGAGAGATTTGGGGGGGAGACGAATTAAGCAATGGAAATGCAGACACAAAAAAGTTCCAGGTGGTACAGAACGGGGGAAATAGAAAAAAAACAACGTATTCAGTCATTTATATTTATCTATGTGAGATTATTAATTTATTTGTGAATAATTTCATATATCGCATGCAATGGTCATTGCATTGGTCTGTTGGTTTGTAACAGTAAAACCTATATACAACACATAAATATGATTACAGTGGTTCGCTTGCATCGTTCAAGCAATTTTACTATTAGCTTGGAAAGTGAAACCTTCATTTTTCTTTGACTCAAATGCACATTGATAATAGAGGAGAACTGATGTAGAAAACTTATGGTTTCTCTTTATGATGCTATCAAAGATTGTAACTAAAGTACGTATGTATGTATGTAGCGTAACATATTCAAAAACATTTAGAATGAAAAAGAATCAAGATCTTGTAAGGAGAATAGAGAATCGTACTAGGAAACAAACAAAAGAGTTAAGAATAAAAATTTAATATTTTAATGACAATTCAATACATGAATATATACAATGACAATATTATCAGAACAGAGTCAATTTACATATTTATCGCTAAATATATGAGTGACACATAAAAGTGGAATTTGATCGAAACATTAGTAAGCGGAACTATGTTATTATAATATTCTTGGAATTACTGATTAAATGCAACTTAAAAAAAATGTCTTCTCGGAACAGAATCTAAAAAAAATCCTTAGATTATATCCTTAGATAATAGATAGAATACACTTGCAACGATCACTAATAATAATTTCATTCTAAGACGTTTCCAGAATGTGGCAAACTGACGGATCGTTGAAAGTTGTACAAAAAGTTATTCACTACTTATTGACAATTCATTTGTCGGATCCGACAAGTGTAAGTTTGGTAAGGTGCAGAATTCTTCTTCACACATCTCAAATATTGCCCTGTTTGTTATCAATAAAAGATGTATCCGACATCCGACATAATGGGAACAAGCACTAGGCACTAGAAATGATTATATCATTACAGCAGATAGCCGTCATTAATTCTGTATTAAAATTAAACGCTTCATTTACGATTTAGTTTCTCAAGCATTTTTATTGTGGAGAAGTAGATCAAGTTCATCGCAATTTTCGTGAAAAACTAGCCATTTGCTTTTAATATTCCTCGTTATTACGGTCATCAAGGCTTGTTCAATTAAGACTACGACCCGTGTAACCTTCTTCTTTATGTTTAATGTTTTTATATGGTGTAGTCCTATGTGTATATGTATATAGATTAACAATGATGCTTTGAAAAACGTCTAGTTTATAAGACAAAAATTTCTGTTTAATAACTCAATTTCTTATAAATACGTATTTGTTTTTGTAATGTAAAATTTTATTTTTAACGTATTCCTCCTTATTATTTTCACTATCTCAAGAATAAAATCTTATTTTCTTTGCTTTCTTATTAAGATATAACTATATCTCTTAGGAGTTTTTAAATATTGTTTAAGTACCTATTTCGCCAAATATTATGGAAATAATTATAAGATTATATCCCGGGGTTGACATTTTTTTAAAGAAATACACAATGTAATTATTCTTACGTCTTTTCATCTGGACGTAAATTATACAACGTCGACCGTAAAATTGCATAGGTTACACGTAAATATTTTTTTAAAGAAAAAACTAACGATGCATTAACATTAACATGTTTTCTAATATATATACAACGAACTAATGCGTGAAACCAACTTTTGATTTATTAATTCAATGCCTGCATACCGTTATCCTAGATAAATAAATTATTTCTGTAAAAGATATATAACACTCCTGCTTTTTATAAACACCAAACGCATTTAACCGTTTATATCATAAATAATACGGGGTGGCATTTTATTATTAATAATAAATATCAAAATAAAGCTTAAGATGCTCTTCTCATATACTAGGTGTAGTCGAGATGAAATAAGTAATATCCTGTAATATCTTATACATCAACAGTAATAGGTCCACGCTTTGTCCATACTTGCCAATCTGGGCAGACGTGCTGGTAAAAACAGAGCGTAGTTTTGCGATAGAGCATATCATCTACTTGTAAAAATCTGCTCGTGGAAACATCAAATATGTTAAGTCTGAAATCTGAGCAAATACACATTTAATTGACAGGCCCGATGGCGCAGATGGTAGTGATCATGTCTTGTGCACCAGGGGTCGTGGGTTCGATTCCCACCCAGAGCAAATATTTATATGATGATATTTGTGTTTGCTCTGTGTATGGGTGTAAAATATATGTATTTAAGTAGTATATTTGTGATTCCTCTGTTGTCTGGCATTCGTAACACAAGTGCTTTAAGCGAAAGCGTGGGAATTTATTATTATTAATTAAATATACTTATATCAACCCTTTACAAATAATGTTTGTAGAGATGAGCATCTTTGAACAAATTTTATTTGTTTAACTGTCAAACTTTGTAACTAAATACGGCAAAATCTTCATCTCAGCTAATAATCTTGGCCTTGGATCGCAAAGCGTGACGGTCGGACATTATGATAAATGATTTACATACAAGACTATTCTTATCCCAAGAACAACTTGAGAATGACAAGAAAAACCATCGTAATTGTTTACATATACGTACATCTATAAGAATAATTAAAAGACAAAATTGCGTTGTGTACGATTTAAAACAGAAATATGTCATTCAAAAGTCTCGTTTCTTTAATTGACACAAACAAAATACATAACACAAAGAAAATGACGTATTCAATAAAAAATATGTTGAAAAAAGAGTTAAACTTGAAGTTCATGCCAAGCGCTACAACTAATAAATAATAAAAAACCAAAAATATTAAAAAAGCAACACAACCAAAAAAATTAAGGCATAATAAAATTTACCTCAACAATAAGAATGCAAGATCGGAGTTTAGTCGAATAATATTCTAAAGTAAATTGAAACATAAATAATATTGGCCAGTTTCATAGCTATGTTAAAGTTTAAAACCAACAGTGTCCGTAGCTTATAGAAGGATCTATTATAGAAAATTTGTTTAAGTTTACTTTGGAAGCGTTTAGAGAGATTTACGTTTCATACCCATTAAAGATCAAACGGGTCATTAGACGTTATTAGTTTTTACTATGCTCAGTTGTTGAGATCAGTAATCATAGATGAATGGGAGCCACATTCACTTACCATAATTGGTTTCCAACAAGAAGATAAATCTTTCATACATTTGAAAAAGAACTACGAGGAACAGAACGCGTGAGAAACTAAAATGGTTTAATGGTGATTCATCTTTGTGTAATCGAATGTCGTTACTTCTATAATTACCTCCGGTTTTGTGCAATGGTAATAACATAGTCGATTTTACGCTATTGTTTGTTGTTTATTATTGCAATAATTTTCACTTTCAACCCTTATAAGGAATAAATGTCTTGTCAGCTATAAATTGATCTATTTGAACTGATCGCATTAAGAATTGTTAAGGTATAGAAGCTATTAGGTTCTTCGTCCTATATATACTAAAATGCAATTAAATGTATAGCGAATTAGCCCAGGCTTCAATTTTTTGTACTCTAATATCTTACAGAGTCAATAGTATTAAAAGTTTTGGTACAAGAAAAGTCTAAAGCCAGTCTTAAACTAAAACATTCACATAATTATTCATATGACATTACATTAATTTGGATATATAAAATGAAAGCTTTGTAAATAACTAAAAATACATCAAGATAGCCTTATCATTAATAAACAATATCATTTGAATGCTATTTGCTTTTTAAAATTTAATGACCACATTATAGGTATGGGTCTTATAATACGGACGTCCTAACAACGGAACTATTCGCAAATATCGTGCAGCTTGTATTCTGATCGACTTCGGAAACAAAACGCATGACATCTGATACTAATTGTCTTCCGATGTGATCAGACAGTATGCTTTCACCTCAGTGATATGTCACGACACTATATAGGAACCACTTCCGTATCGAATCGAGATAAATCCATGTGACGTTGCTAATAAAAAGTGGGTAAGGAATCATTTCCTGCTGTCTACTTTGAAATTACTAGCAAATTAAGCGTTGTAACTGTATAATACGATGAAAACTAAATAATCTTTTATACTTATAAAAATATTTAACTCTGTCTATTTTTATAAAACTCATTCATCCTATAGATTTCTGTGTGAAATAATTTGTCATCTACGTTTTAGCTAACTACGAAAATATTTAGAAAAAAAATTAAATCCATTTTTGTCTAATCCCAACAAACTTTTAAATTATTAGTTATCTCTCAGATTATTACAGACTACCCATCAATAATTATTTTTGTCTTTTTATAGCTATACGATGCACGTCTGTGATGTAGCAAGCGTTACCACAACTTATAGATACTCATGTCTTTATCAGGAGATCATTAATTGCGGAATGTGTTGAAACCCTGTGACCTAAAGATATTATAAATTTATTTTAATAACAATTAAATAACAACACGGCGTTTTTTCTTGTCCAGCGCGGCAATTATGGGCAAAAATCTTCGTTTCTTGGAGAGGCCTATTGTCCAGCAGTGGACATTTAATGGTATGTTGATAATGATGATGAATGGTAAAAAAAAGTATTTCTACACTGAAAAAATACCCGTACTATAACACACATTGATTTAATTTTTAACACGGTTGTGCCTCGAACCGTCCAACGAAAATCAATAAAGATTTTTTTTGAATATTATAAAACATACCATATTTAGGCGTGTAAATAAATAGGAAGCAATAATTCATATCATATTTAATCATTATCGCATACGTGGATGAGCATATAAAATCAATTAAGATTTGGCCTTAGCGGTTTTCATCATATTGCACGGTATTGTTAATTAACTTCCTATATGAACGATTAATTTTGTGTCGTTACGAAATTTATAGCCTCATAAAGGCAGCTCTGGTCTTAAGTGTAGAAATACTATTTTTTCAGATTCAAATACAAGAATGTTTGATCAAGTGTGGAATTATAATCAACATACAAGTTTAGTGCATTGATAAATTGAGTCTGTTCACATTTTATATGATGTCTTGTAATATTTGTATAATAATCCGGATAAATCAAAAGTATATTTTTTAAATATTAAGAAACACTACTGTTTTCTATTTGATTTTATTACATATACTCTTGCAGGGTTCATATGCCGACCTACAAAAATATGAATTATAACCACAACGTTCGCAATGAATGTGTAAATTTGAATACTGTTTTCAAAATAAACATAACGGAAAAGTTTTTTTTTTATTTTTCACTTTATGTTACAGGACCTTGTTTTATGAATTTCATAGTTGATCTCGATACTGGGAGCTAGGCAATTAGAATAAATGTACTTCGGCTTCAAAACGCGGTTTTAACAACTTTTCATTTCTCATTAATTTTACATCGCATAAATGTTAGGTACTGGCAAATGACTGTTTAATGAACATAACACTCGCGCTTTGCAAACGTAACAACCGCGATTTAGTTAATTGAGTGACAAGAACTAAGGAATTAATTCACATAAATTTTCCACAGGAATGTTATCATGCATATATTAAATTAAAATATTTATTTTCATATCTTTAGTTTTATAAATAAGGCAGTCCCAATTTGATATGAGTTTATCATGCGAATAAATACGTTATACAAAGTTAAGATTACTCAATTTGATCTGTTTTGGTATTGGTACCAAGTGTTGTGGTATTGGGTGTTTATTTGATGTAAATAATTACATTACAAATACAAATAATTACAAAACGTGTTACTTTATTTAAGTCATAAAGTGTCAGTTTAAATTAACATTTTGATTGCCAACACATACAAGAGCTTGGTATTTAGGACATTACGAGCTATTTCGAATTTCGTACTTGGATTATTTTATTGTGCAGTGAATGAGTTATTTTCTATGGAATTGTATTTATTGACTAGTTTTATACGTTCGTTACTTCCCAAAATGGTTTAGATAGCGGGAAGGTAGTAGTAGTAGATATAGTTAAATAAGAACTTATAATACCATAAGTAATATTAGGTGATTCTCAATTTCAAGTAACTCATATTATATGTTCAGTTTATCGTCAAACATGTGAAAGGGAGATTAATAAGGTAGAGATTAGTTTACGGTAGAAGATTTACCAAAAATTTTCTACTCCTAAAAAGCTAACAATCTTACGTTGTTCTGTTCCAATTTTTGGCTATAATGAGAAGAATAACTTTGCGTACTGTATGTACTCAGTTCATGATATAATAAGGTTGGCAATTCACTAAAGATATTAATGCGACATCGAAAGCATCGGTTATGTTACCCGCTAAGGTGGATGTTCAAAATAGTTTAGTCTTAGTATTGATACAATTCTAAACTCTATTTGATCGCGACAAGAGTGTTTATTAAACTACATCTTTTATTAATACATTAAACATACATATTTTGTAATGTGGAAAGCTGCAGTGTTAAATTCTTGTTTTCTATACTCGGAGGCGTCGTACTCGCAAACTTATCGGTAAAATAAATAATCTTTGATATTAATCGAATGGAAATATAATCCAAACCCAAAGAGTTATCTAATGTGAAAATTCAATTCGTGTTCGGAGTTTTCTGTAATTGTTCAACGATTATATTATGTGTACGTTTCAGTATTAAACCTCTTTGTAAAGCTGCTTAGATTTAAGCTAATTGATGAATGAGGATTACACCAGCAACGCTATCTATGCTTAGAGATAAGCGTCTATATTGCCATTGTCATCCACGCCCGGGTGCAGTGAACTTTGTTCCGTGCTCGTTCATTCTCCATTAGTTCCGAACAGTATGGGATATTAAGTTACAACCGTTAGCTGCTTACATTTTCATAATTTACAATTTCAATGGGCGATTCAAGTATCGTTCAGGTTTTCCTTTTAACGTTTTTTTATACAAGCGGTACTGGTATCAGAATCTATTTACTGTTTATGGATTTATATTTGAAGACACCAAAGTTTTACTTCTGCGAAAGCATTTTCGCTATATATGCCATAGCTCATCTATAATATGAAATTTTTTAATTGGGACGTAAAAGGTCTTCTTCTAGGTACATATTTTACTGTGTTCAGACATTTATCTATTTTCTCAAAAAGTATATATTTCTTTCATGTAAATCTTAAATTTTGTCGGAGTCTAACTTATTTATAATTCTGAGATCGTATAAAAAATATACCTATCATAAAATGCTGAATTTGCCATTTCAACGTGCCAATTAAGCTAGTCAGCTGCTTTAGACAATTCGCTTATTAAATTCAAGATGTTGGAAAAGCGTCAGAGTTTTGAACCCACGACGAATACATTAGAAGCACTAAAGTCTCTTATGGAGTGAATTTGTGTTTACTTCATAAGAGACCGGCTTCTGAATATTTCATGTTTTTGTCTTAAACGGTATTTTCTGTGGAGTCAAAGAGCTATGTCCTGAATAGAGACCACGTGAAATGAATATTCATAACTAAAGCGCCAACAAGTAAACAAGTGTAGATGAGAGTTTATTTACCATAGAATATACATAATTAAGCTTATTTGTAATAAAATGTTATTAAAAATTTGAGTAATGAGGATATTTAATCATTTTTACAAAAGTTTTCTTATCTTGAAATAATCTACAAAAAAATATGTTTCAACAAAGTTTTTGCCTTCAGTGATAGAGTCTTCCATTTTGTTATATAATACAAGCAGTTATAATTTTATCTAATGTAATGTCTATCAAAATAAATTGTAGTTATTTTTAACAAAACTTGTGTTAGTAAATTTGCATATCAATTGAGGTTTGTTAGTTTAGATGAGAGATTAATGTACAATTGAATGATAAAATATGATATTCGTATCTTCAACTGGTTTTCCAAAATATGTTCTTTTATCTGTAGTTTAATACTTTCGTCTGCTATTATACAAAATCAATCTAATTAATTAAATTTCTTTACCAATAACATCTCGCTTCAATATTACTTTTACGCTATTACTACACGCAAAAGAAATCATAAAAACTACTGTGAGTTTCCGTCAATTGTTAGAATTAGTAAAATTATAAAAAAGCCTGCAGCCCTCACACGATGCCTTTGACCCTGTACGATAACCAATCTTAATATTCCACAATACAAAGACACGCACTTTATAATAAGTTCAAGTCATTGACATTAGAAGTAAAAACTGGTTTTATAGAAGACGTTTTGTGAGAATTCTTCGTCGCGTAATTAAATTTTTCACCTAATCTCTGGCACATAAATTATGCAACAAACCCCAACAGCCTAAAAGCCACGGTTAAATAATAACAAAGTCGCTAAAAGCGAGTTTCCGAGTCGTAAAACGACGGAAGGTTTTCTTGATTTATCTTTTGTTACATAAAATACAATACCGTAGAACAGAAGGTTGCTTTTCAAAAGAACCTTCAAGGGTTTAATTGTGGTTTTTCAAGTTTGACATAAAAAGGTTGTTGAATGTGAAAAAAGATTTAGAGAAGTGCATTTTTATTCTTTAAAATATAGACCTTAGCGTTTACTAATAATTATATCATATTAATACGACATAAATAAAATAACACTAATTAATTATAATAAATATCAATAATTAAATATATTAGAGAATTATTCACACAAATTTACTTTATCTTAAATAAGTGTGGTGGGAGAACTAAAAATGCGTTTTTACTAATCGCTTAATATTTATATCAATTGTGTAAGTAGCACTCGATAAATAAGAAAAAATTTGAAGGCAAAAGCGCTTTGAATGTGTATTGAATGGCTAAGTGCAGTTCATTGGGGGCGAGCCATATTGTGGTTCTATAGGACTCGCAAAGGCAAGAAAGAACCTTGTTCGGAGCGTGAAAGCGTCAGACGGCCCCACTATGCAGTGCACAAGCGGATCAGTGTTGTGCATGTGAAATGTCGACAGGTCTGAGATCTTTTCACAAGAAGCGAGATACACGGTGAAACGAGGAAGTCACTGAAAGTAATAAGCAAAGAAGGCGTATAATTATTGCGCGAATATTGCAAACTAGATTTTAAAATATCAATTCATCTCTAAAGCCGAAAAAACCATTTCAATTATATTATAGGTGTTACAAAATTAGGTACGCACGCAATCAGGCACGGTACAAAATTAGTATTTCTGAGATTTAATTCGAATGGCCTTGATATGATTCCTCGTCAAAGTCAGCTTAATTAGCATAATTATTCAGCTTTCTTTTCTCCGCCGAATTTTCATGTTCATTTTTCATAAGACTCGAATATTTAAATATTCTAATTAGAATAGGGACTTTACTTACAGTAACAAAAATTAATAAATATAATTATTTTTTTATAAATCATTCTTCACTGTATAGATTTGACTAATTAGTCGTTATTCTTTTTCTAGTGGTCTGCTGCAAATGATTCGATGAATTTGCACATCCCTCGTTCCAACTAAATGCCGCGTGTAGGTCGGTAGATGCTATTGAAAAATATCCACCATCTTACAAAGCGGGCAACTCCTTTTATTTAATGTTTTATTTTCAATTCCGTATTTCCTTTCCATCCATTAAACTTTTGATAATGCGATTTAATGATTCATTGCCGCCTCAAACATATGGCATTAAAATATATCCGGACAAATGTTTAATTTGAATATTTCAGTTGGATGTGTAGGTGAATTTTCTAAAGTTCAATAGAATTGTACCATAGTATTACAAAATAGCATGATTACTGCGCGCGTCGTATTAAATAACCAGGATAAAATTAAAACAGGACAATCTACAGACTTCAAAACATCTTAATTCGTATCTTAATAAGCGCCTAGTGACGATATAAAATAACCTCTAACCTCTGAACCTGATATCTTACTACTTGCATGCATCATAAACATGCAAATAAGATGGCAGCAGATCGCCGGTAAATATTCTGTAATAGAACGACATTTCGATTGTCCATTATATTATGGTATATTCACACAACATCTCAAATATTGATCCGACTCCAAGGCAAGTAGCGCTTCACGCTTATATTACAGATATCAGAGAACTACGTAATCACAAATTTAATACTAAAATACATGTAGTGTTTCCCTTTTAATATCATAAAATAAACATTCTATTATTGAAACTGAAAGAATACAACTATATCTTATCATCTTGATCAGATTAAAGTAATTTCAAAACTAACAAAATCTTACCAATAAATGTCTACCTGTCCCTTTTTTCTAAATTGATATAAAAAGAGAAGTAAATAATTACTTTATAAGTCCAATTAGGAATAGCAAGTATATATTAAAGATGTATACCACGGTTGTAAGCGACTCAAATGACTAGCCTAGCCTATTACTCGCTGATCAAGTGCAAGTCATGAATGGTAAATCGTCTCTTTCTATACCTGACCCAATCTAGTTCAAAACAATCTTGAGAAGCGACCAAGCAACCCCAAGTCTCAGTACTTATCCATAGGCGAGTGACCGTTAGTCAATGCGTCACAGCTAATCTTGGCCACACGTCATGACCTCACCTGAGTCACTCCTAATCCTGGCCTGGCCGTCATTACCGCGGTAATGACTGCTTAGCTAAGATGTTAAAAACCGTATTTATTGCATACTAATTACAGTATCTTTCGTTGCCAACTTGTAATTATTATTACACATTCTTGGATGTTCAAATTACTACAATTAAAACGTAATTATTTAAGTTTTCTATAATTATTGTTTATCCAAGTTGTACCTCAATTTTATCTGTTAATTTTTATTTTGTTTTGTTTTTTTTTCTTTAATTAAAAGTCAACTTCCAAACAAACGCGATGATACTATATTTTGTATCTCACACCTCTTCTTATAATCTCACAAACAATTGACTCGAGTTCATTGCGTACGGTGTGGCGAAGTGTCCAAGTTTACAAATATGTACGCTATTCAAGTCTGAGAATGTACCTGGAAAAATTCGCAATGTAGCATCGATTTTTATTTTATCACAAAACCCATTGATTGGAGAGGCCTTGAAAGTCAAAATCGGGTCAAGTGGTTTACCATGCTTATCTTTGTTATATATTTACTATAATATCAATGTCCCTTATCTAAGGAATTCAGATCTATGTTGTTAGAGTAAAGCGCCCCAATATTGATTGAACTGCATTGTTACAAGTCGATCCATATCAGCATAAATCACTGTGTGGAATTTAGCTAGCGCGACTATATTATAAATATATGTATCATATACAGATAAAATAAATTGAGCCAGTGCACTCAAATACAAACAAAGCGGGTCTGCGTTTTGTTCGTATTTGAGCGATACTTACTTATCTGTATAAGTGTAGTTCATTGATGTGTCGAATTAATTATAGTAGAATTAATTATTTGCGTAGACCGCCAATACTAATAAAGTCAATTTCATTGAACTGAAGTAGCCAGTACGCGTAATTTTATAAACGGTATATATCTATATATTAGTACGTGAATCGAAAAATTTCTACTGTACTATAAGAAAATTCTGCGAAATGAAGAACATTCAATTTGATATAGTTAAATTGGAAAATATTTGTCCGTTGTGTTTCGTTTATTAAAAAAATAAAGCCACTATCTTCACTACTGTTTGAACGACACATTGACATGTTTAAATAAAACATTATTTTTTTATTGAATGTCAAAAATGTGAAAGAGTTTTGTGTAGTGCTTGGTAGTTCTAGTATCTTTGTAAATTGTAACTTTTTTTGCGGGAAACACTAATGTGAATTGGTACAACCTCCTCAGTAAGGTGAGAATTAAGCTATTTTTCAATCAGTAATATTAGAAATCTTTTATTGAATTAATTTAAAAAGATCAAATTTTAATTTCTATATATATTTATTTGATGGAAAGAGAAACAGGCATACCATTTCTCTAAACACCTATCTAGCATGTTGAAAGAAAAAACAAAGACTGTAAATTTCCTCTTACACAAACTAAACCACAAATATCCTAAACTTGTCTTAGCCTGCAAAGTGCAACCAGCTCCATTACTGACACTGTACGGGCAATTTGTTAAATACCATGTAGGAATATTTGGCAAGCCAAATAAAATAAAAAAATAAATAAACACAAATTTTGCTAAAGAAGTATCATATAACACGTTAGATTATCCTAAAGAAAGCTGATACAACCTAGCGCATATCATGATCAACATACAGAAATTCTCACCTGGTCCCAAACTCCCAACAATGTTCCGGATTCGCCGTCGTTGGTATTCCAGCACCTCCCTGCGGCCGTGGCCCCAATACTGATCATATCTGTCACACGTGATGCGACACAAATGGATTTTCACCAGAAACACTGATTTCAAATCGAACCGCAACACGGAATAAAATTATCTTCAATACTATTGTACCTACTTAAAGCCTTTATTCAAAAAATAAGGTAAATACTTGCAGTTCAGGGTACCTAACCGTTGTAGGTAGTATAAATATAGATATTGTTTTGCCTGAAGGCTAACGGGTCGATAACGCTTTCGATATTAAATTTGCCATTTGTGCAATATTTTGTGTGCAATAAATAAATATAAGCAGAGAACACGTCTTGACACAAAAGACAAAAATAATCAAAAGGGTAAGATTTGAAGGGACGTTGAAAAAATTTTCGAACTAAATATAATAATTGCACGAGCCGTAACAGCGGAGCGAATTTCTATTAAACAGTCACAATTTGTTTGATTTGTAGTAAATATCCTGTACCAAAGAAAAATACAACTTATATGATAGGGATCTTATTATAAGACATTTCAAAAGGGAAATTATAATTTACTAAATAAAATGGCGCATTGATTATTTTAAATATAAAGCGCCATCTTGTTCTTTTTATTTCATTAGTAATTTAGTTTATGAATATAATATGTTATTTCATGGACAACAAAACTACCAATAAATAGACAACACAAGCAGAAATACCACAAACGTGAGCCATAAACACAATTTTATGATAAGAAAAGCTTTTCTTATGTGCACAACAATACGTATTCACATTTACATATCTTGGCATAATATACACAAAACGAACAGTATTTCTCTTACACAATACAGGCATCTGTTTATCTCCAGACGAAAATTAATCCACTTTACCCGAATCTCCATTGTAATAGCAAATGGACCCGGAGACATAATAAATAACGTTAGCGAATAAACATGCATTAATAAAGGAAACTCATTTACTTTGTAAGTCCTCGTCTTATACAATATGAAACACAACAATAACCATTGAGTAACTTTGGCTACATGCCAACACAAATGAAATTCGGAGTTATTGCCTGAAACTGCGCAAGACATTCAATATAATCTTAGGTTGTACTAAGCGAAAAAAAATTATAATAATTTTTTTATGCCAAATCAAATCTTTGCAACTACATATTTTAATTTATACATACTAAATATTACAGAAGTAATTATAGTTTAACATAAATCATTGCCGTGAGGTACCGGCAGAGTAGAATAGTACCTCCCTCTGCACCGTCACCCTCTTTCTTGGGGAGGCCTATGTCCAGCAGTGGACTTCCAATAGCTGCAATTATGTAGAAATTATGATAAATCATAACCAAAGCAGTTTTTAATAAATGCATCCGAAACGATACAGCGAAATATCAAATATATAATATAATAATAATGCGTTCGTAAAATGCCTTTAATTTTTAAAAAATACACTTATTTTAATTTCAATATACCGCTAGGTACATTTTCTACCTTTATAAGAAAATATATCAAAAGTATAATACATTCATAAAAGAAAAGAGTTGTATGCAAGCACTTAACAAATATCCCAGGCGTTTGCACCGTTAAATCATTCATTTTTATTTATCATCGTAAACCAAACTAACACCATCAAACACCGTCATGTTTCCTGGGAAGCCACCCAGAATGGGTTGTTAAATGTGTGTCGTGAGATTTAAAGGGCGATTTTAACACCTCTATTACTTCAGAGAAAAGATCTTTTTAAATTGGTGACATTATGCAATCAAGTTTTGTGCTCCTGTGATATGCAGCCTAATTTGAAGCTAATAAGGTCGACTGTAGATTCCTCGACTACATGACTTGTATTATACGTACATTAAGATGCTCATTACTACCGTACAGAACATATTTCCCATGGTCCATGAGAAATTACTAGAGCCTCCTATTTCAAACACGAATCCCTACTAATATTATAAATGCGAGAGTAACTCTGTCTGTCTTTCTGTTATGCTTTCCCGCTTAAACCTCTCAACCGATTTTGATGAAATTTGGCACAGACAATCTTTAGAATATAGGCTATTTTTTAATTTAAAATAAGGGTTGTAAAGGGTCGAAAGGGGGGATAAAAAGTTGTATAGAAGTATCGCTATTTTTAGAGCTAAAAACTTGAAACTTATTTTTCAGGCCATTCGTTTGATATAAATAAACACGACATTCATAGTTTATATAACTTAAGGTAAAGAGGTATGGTACCCAGAAAAACTAATTAACGCGGACGAATTCGCGGGCACAGCTACTTTAAACATGAAACACAAATCACTCAAGCACATTTATTGAGTGCCGAGTTAATATATACTCGCTGTTTACAAGCTTTATTAATAGAGTGTTAAAGAAAACAATCAGAAGTAATCAGCAATCGTTGTCATTTTTACTTATTCGCTCTTATGACTGCAATTATTTTGAACGTGTGCTATAAAACTGAACTGAAAGACCTATCAAAATATTTCATAAAATATAAATAAACTTTTGACTGCTTGTTTCAATACTCTTTGGTCCACAAACCGTGAGTTATTTTATGACCGAGATGTTAATTTTTATAATTTGTTTGTTTGTATCCGTCCGGTCAACCGGTCATACACGTAAATGTTGTTTGTTAAAAGAGAACCTGCATCTTGGAACATGTTTTCGTTTTACGAAACAGCATCAAAGGTCAAACTGACGTCATGATGTACATTTGCGTGCGTATACTCATCTTTGGTATCACATGTATTTAAAATGACACATGTTTATATTGAAGTAGTTTTGTCTTTACGCTTTGGATAGGTAAGGTTCAAAATTAAATAAGTAAAAATTTTCATAACAACCTACTTGACCCCTAACACAGATACCCACGCACGTTTGATGACAATTTATACTAGTAATATAAATGTAAGCTATATAGTTGGGTTTAAGTGCATATTAAAACACTTTTTTGACATTTTACTAAATTATCTTTATATAGAACCTTCTCTTTTGATACTTATAAGGTTGATTGTTTCCATTGTCTTAAGGAGGAACATTGTCAACATATTTTATTTGTTGAGGTAAATGGTCGGCCCGTTTTCCTTGTTGTTCTTTTCCTTTTTGTATTATTGCGATGATAGCATAGACGCTACGGACAACTACTTTGCTTGACGTAGCTTGACTAGATAAAATTCAAAATTTATTAAAGAAAATAGTAAATATTTTGTGAATCAAATATAATTGCAATTATTTTGAAAAAATAATTCTTCATATTTAAGTGACAAGTATATGTAAAATACGCTAAATTTTTCTGTCTTCCTATTACTCTGATGACGATTCCTTCTAGAAAAAAGCATGTATCCTTAGGCTGCTGAATCTACTTAATCAAAATCTGACCATTTTGAGTAAGACATTTTATGTTAGCAATATTGCGCCTTCTTAAAGAAACTATATTCAAATTTTCAAAATGTTTTAAAAATTAAGTATTATTAATAAGTAAATAAACATATTTACTGTTAAGAGTCGATATTAAGATAAAAAGAATATCGCGAGTGTGCAATTCAATATTGATAGTAATGATAAAGATTTCGTGATGGGCCCTCTCGCTGCTTGATGACAATATAATGATAATGAACATTTTTAGCCGATGGTATCTTGTTCGTAGCCTCAATTAAAAGTTATATCTTTAATCTTGTCTGGTTCTTTGATGATATTCGTAAAATAATAAAACTTATTACTTACTATCTTTCACAAAATAAAGATGTTAACTAAGATTAATGAAATTGAAGTTTTCTATTTATGTTTGTATTGTAGATTGACAACTGTTTTTTTAAATATATAAATCCTCATGCAAGCTTGAAATCGCTTTTAACATTATGTATGTTTGGTTACGGATTACATTTGTATCGTAAAATAAATATAAATTAGATTAACTCGTAACGGGAAAGTAACTATTATGGTGCATTAGGTATTACGCTTAGTCGGTCGATGACCAGTATTCTTAATATCGCTTTTAATTAAAATACCACAAAATTGTTAATGTAGGATATTGCTTCAAGACATCATTTTATATTAATTGTATACAAATTCCAGTTTTATGCATCTATAAATTTGTGCGGTTGCATTGCAAGTGAATTCTTTAAATTCTCTTTACAATGTATCCTTAATGAAATCTCAAACATAATGTAAACAGCATACCTGCTCGGCTTTACTTAAATTTTATATCGGGTCGTTTGCTTTTGTAATCATCATGGTAATTAGCTTAAGGTTCACTCAATTGGAAAGTAAAGGAAGTAAGATCGGTTACGCACGTCGCTAATTCCTTGGCCTCTAAGAGAATTCGAAGACATTTTCACCGGGCTTATGTACGGTTGGAATGTCTCATTGTTCAGATCTTTATCATTTAGTAAACTTACTTACAACTTACACAATTATTTGCATAAATGCTTAACATATTAGTATTAAAATTACGAAAGTGTTTATTTATCAGCTGGTTTTCAGCTTAACTGTTTAATAGAAATAAACAAATTTGGTTTTATTGTAGCTTTAATACTATTAAACACACGCGTAGGCTGTTTGTGATACCAGAAGCAAAATAATTCCCTACGGGTAAAGATGCTCGATATATGAAGTCCACGCGGACAAACTAGCAGACAGAAAGCTAGTATATAACTCGCATATTAAAGTAATTTGCTAGCTAACTTACCTGATTGAGATATATCTAACGGAACAGATTATGCCCGCTTATATAAAAACCACAGTATCATCGCGTACACGTACATAATATTAACCGAATACTCAAACATTACAACATTCCAACACAAAACATTTACTTGAATATCACGTTTACGTTTACAAGACTTCGTTCCAAGAACTTTTTTCTAGGTATATTTACCTACACAATCTTTGAGATTTCATACCACAGTTTTGTAAGCATCAGTTTGGAATTGTATCATCAAACAGAACATTATTAAATCAATAGCAAACCATTATTTTTACTAGAAATTTAAGTGCTATTACTTAACCTACCACAGTTTCGTAGTCTTGGATGACAAACTGCATTAACATTAAAGATTTAATCGTAAAGTCGAAAAGTGTTTTGTGAGATCATCATGACATAGCATGAATCATTTAAACGCGTAGATTTCCTATACTTGAAGGCGCACATTACATGAGGTTTACCTTTACCTCTATGTTTTATACATTAAACAAACAAGTCGTGTGAAAGTTTATAAATAGTATATGTTAAGTTGTTGGCAAATAGCATGAATAGCCGTTGCAGTGGTGGGGTATAGTTAGTTGTCAGTTCGTACGGACTACGGAAGACAAGTTCAAGGTCGGTTAAATTTCAAAAAGGTTTGGGTATTACTAAGCGATGTCTCCTGTATCCGTTGTGTACTTTGTAATACTATCAGTTGTGGTTGTGTGTCTGATGTGTCAGACATTAGCATATCCAATGTCTTTTATTTCAGTTCAATGTACACGAACGTCTAATTTAAAAAAAATATACAACAGCATAATATGAGTATGAAGGTTTTATTTGAAAGTATTTTTAAGATTTACAAGAAATAACTATTTTTAATGACCAACATAGAATTTAGGAACATATAGACATAGATTAAAAAAAATAAGTAAAGCTATCTTTAGAGAATCGGTTTGATCACGATGAAGTTAGTTATTTATTCCCATTAAATAAATACATCAGTAACTATATATATTCTTTTATTTTATAATTTAGTTTCAGTATTAAGTCAAAGAGTTCATACTTCATTATTTATTTATTTAGAAAAGGTCCGGATTCCGTCTCGCACTGAATTTCAATTCTGATGAAACAAACTACATTTCAGATGGAAAGCTACAAGTGGTTTTCTATTGTATGTACGAGATTGATGGCCTGTAGTTATAACCTATTGTTCCAGTGCCATTAGGGTTATCTTACCGTGAACATCTAATAAGATCGAGTTTCATTGGCTATAATTTATAAGCAATTCAATCATATAAATCTGCTGGTCAGGTAGACAGAACTATGGAGTAGAAAAATTCCACTTTAATAAGTCTTATCTGTGTCTATGAAAGAAGAAGCTCACTGACTGGCTGATATATCAAGTCTATAGGGAACTTGAAATTTTACACAGGGGTTATTTTTCATAAAGTAGGGTAGCAGCAAGAAAGGATTTTTGAAAATGGTGCAAAGTTAGTATGAGGGTTCTTATTAAAATTTATGAACAACGCGAAAAATTCTATTTATTTGTATTTATAAATGTGATTACAACCTTTAAATTATCATTATTCAGTTTTTCCAGACGTCCACTGGTCCTCATACACATAGCGCGATATATTGCATCCAGTGCGATCGATAAAAGTCCGTCAATTGTATATTTGCTTCTCTAAGCATGCTTGTAACATTTGATATACTTATTGAATTAAAAAAAAATAAATAACATGTTTATCTCTATAAACGTGTTATGAATGGTACCTTATTACACCATGTGAAAACAACATACAGCGCCAAAAACGCAGTCGCAGGTACACGTATATTACTGTTCTTGGTACAACCACCGATTTATTTTGCATTTAAAATAGAACTTCCGGCAAAGCAAGTAACCAATCGGGTTAAATTACACATTCTGCCCGCTACTTTCCAAACGTTCGTATAGTCGGTAACAGAAGACAGATCACAACTATTTTGTGCTTTGAATTATAAGTACTCTGAACTAGTCTTTTTCACTTATAACGTATATTTCATATCGAGACTTGACGTTGTTCTTTCATTTTACAATACATTTTCGAATATGAACAGTAAAAGATACAGTTTCACTTCGACGTGTACCTAAAATGCAAAAATGTATGAAAACATATATAAAATCCATTTTTTTTTCCATTTGAAATTTAAAGTCATTTAGGCGATAGAGTTATAAAGGACTTACTTAATGCTAACCATTTTGAACACCTTTATGGCTTTGGTGAGTGAACCGTATTTATACATATTAAAAATCTCTCACTAATTTTTCAATTGTAGATTCAGTAAACGGCATCTAACCTATCAGGAAAGTACGTGTTTATACTTAAGGTTAATGTACGGTTTGCAAATGTTAGTCATTTTACATTTTCCCTAGTCACATTATAGAATAGAAGAATGTAAGCTGACTGTGATATTTATTACAAGATTTCTTAATGTAAACACAACGTAATCTTATATAATTACGTTACTTTATGTGCCGTGAGGTACCGGCAGAGTAGAATAGTACCTTTCCTTACACATGAGGTGTTATAAGAGGTGACTTAAGTAGGTAGTACTGACAGTGTAGCTCAAATGCACAGAGTGGGGATGGACAGCAGCATTCCCGTCGCAAAAGCTGCGCTATGCGATTATTAAGACGCTTGCCCAGCGCGGCATTTATAGCCAAAATTACAAAGTCTGTTATAATTAATATATAAAAAAATTAAATACATATTTCATAGAATAAGTCCATGTCACCACTTACTTACATATTCAATAATTTGACTGATTAACAATAATTGTGACTTAGATCATGAGTATTATAAAAAGAAAAAAATAATTTGCACGATGACATCTCCAAGGCTGTAGGCCCTCAGATCAGCAATAAAAGGAACTTAAGAAGGAGTGATGCTCAGACCCTGCACTTGCCGATAAAAGAAAGAAAGTCAAGTATGTATTGTGCTAACAGTATCGGTAACTTGCGAGGCTCTGATCTGAATTCTGTTATAAAATTACAGATATCATTTAAATAAGTTCTGATATGCAACTGATTGATTTATTTATTTTGATTATTTGAGTATTTGTTTGGCAAATGAAAACTGGATTTATTTATTTAAGAATAAATTTATTCCAACATCTTTTTATTTCTCTGTAATAAGTTAAATAAAATTGTACTTTTGTCCTATAATTAGTCATTTTTAGCATTATTGAAATTTATGTAAATATCAGACAATATAAAAATTGGTCTGATTCTATTGTCTGTGTTAGAAAACATCGTATATTTTATTTGTTCTACATCATAAATAGCTTTCTTGACCACTGCACTTTATGGTACCCGCGAACAAACCATTTAACTTTTGAATGTACATTCTCAAACCTCATTTCTGTGTTGATACTATCGAAGATGTTGGAAAATACAATCTGAATTCAATCAAATTTAAATTCCAATAACAGAATGAATCGTACTCTAAAGTGTTATACCAAAATAAGCATAAATAATGCACAATACCCGTGAAAATTTTCTTTATCGTCACGTACTTGACCGTTTTTTCTGCGACATCGATTCGATTAAAGTAAGGCACTCCTAAATAGAAGCAAGCAAATAGAACTCGTAGATTGGCTCTAACTTTTTCTGTTGTAAGTAAGGTTCTCTAGTGGTTAGTTCTAGAAACTTTTTGCGTCACGTTCTTTGTTAGTAACGTTGTTACAGACGTAAATCGATTGCCAGCAAACTACTAGCAGTTTAATTCTGGAATAGAGTCTGTTGAACACATAACAACGATACAAACAGCCATCAAAAAGGTATATCCGTAAGAAATCTCATAGAGGGTGCTTTATTAGAAATTAAAGAGTGATGTCTTTTTTATGACATTTATTTACATTTTATATGATTTTTATCCCCATATGTATTATACCATTATCATATTAGCCGTTGGAAGTCCACTGCTGGACAAATGTTTCCCCAAAAAAGGGGACAATTTTGACCATAATTGCAAGCGTGTTGGCAATAAATAGCAAAGCGCAACTTTTGGCTGCGTATCTATACTTGTTTTTTTTGTATAGCCACATCTGTCGGTTTTGGTACCTGAGTCGCTTATTACTATACCTGGTACAAGAGGATGTACTGTTCTACTCTACAGGTATGACAAGGTACCCAAACATACCAGGAATCAATCATTTTTCTGAAATATTCATCGCCATCATAGCAGCCGAAAAACGTCCACTGATTGACATAAGCGTACATACTCAAAAGAAGAAAAAAAAATCCCATAGTTAGACACTATGGCAATACACACTATGGGCATTTTTTTTCCTTTTGTGTCCATATATTTCAGTTTTGTGTAATGGTTGACTGGGAGATAATGCCATCTGGCATTAAGTCCGCCATTTGTACATTTTGTGCAATAAAGTTAAATAAATAATACACATCGGGCAATAGAGGAATCACACATATTATATTTAAACATATATTTAATGCTCTGACAAACTCAAGTACTTATCATATAAATATTTGTACTGGGTGGTATCGAACCGACGAACCTTGGCACCCGAGATAGGATCACCATGCGTTCTGCGATTGCAAACACGCTTGCCCAGAGCGGCAATTATGGGCAAAAACATCCATTGTTAAAGAGGCCTATGTCTAGTAGTGGACTTTCAATGTCTGGCATGATGTAATGAAACTTATGCTGAGATATTATTAAATCTAGATGCAATACAATTCCATTAGTAACGTAGGAACCAAAACACAATGCTTATATAACTATGTGTTCCAACACCCCCGATCTTGATCGAGAGCCGTAGCCTTCGATTGTTGCAAAAAAATATGAATCCATTACACAACAAAGCCGCGAGCAAGGTTAGTCAATGTTACGTGATCGCAATCGAGACTAGACTCGATCATTGCATTAATCGATAACTTCTACGATGATTGATGCTTTGTTATTTCAGAACGTTAATTTCATTCTACTAATTAGGTGTCATGTTACATCGTCGATAATGCAAAGACAATGTTAAGAATAATTAAATTACGAGGACTGATATCTCTTATCAATACATGTAATATCAGACATAGCTATATACTATGCAACAAATATATTTTTCCCTATGTATTTCGTTTATAATTGATATTTTCTTGTATTTCGTTTTAATATTTTAATTTCACTTTCAAGCCGTGAGATACCGGTAGAGTAGAATATACCTCCCTCTGTACCAGATGTTGTAGAAGGCGACTGAGGTATAGGAACCGACAGATGGCGGTATCCATACGAAACAGTGCACAGGGCAAGGATGGGCAGCATCCCCGTCGCAAAAGCTGCGCACTGCGATTGACAACACGTTTTCCCAGCGCGGCAATAATGGTCAAAATTCCCCCTTTCTTGGGAAGGCCTATGTCCAGCAGTGGACTTTCAATGACTGCTATAATATTTTCTTATCGTTTATTGTTAACTACTTATTAACCCATAATCGTAAATAAATAACTCATAATCTTGAGAACAGTTTTCGCAATGTAACCGATATGTCTAACAATAAAAGTAAAAAGTTTTAAAAATTAACCGCGTTTTAAAACCGTTAAAAGAGTAATTTTATTATGAACTTTTGATGACAAGCATTAAAGATTGTTCTCTTACAGAGCTACTTTAACTATTTGTATTCGGTAATTTAGTTTATTTACTGTTATATTAAATTAATAAAAATATTTGTAATACTCTTGTGTAGATTCCTTAATTTAAATTTTACTCGGCTTTCTAGTTATATCAGAAAAAGATCTAGTTGCTAAGCTGATTGTAATGGCCCCAAATTTTTATGAACTAATTAAACACCTGTGACGCAAATATTACAATTACTTTGCAATTAAGAGTTTTATAAAATTTGCAATACGCAATCAATAGTCTAAACAAAACTGCAGTAGTCTAATGGGTCATTAACGAAACAGCTTTAAAACAATGCTGTCGTAACACAGTTAAACCTAATTAACTTATCAACATTTTACGGCAATTCAAAGCCACGGTTAGAATTAATTTCGAATGCACAAACGGTCAATCTGTTATTAACCCTGTCAATCGCCTGAGCGAAAATCTAAATTGCAGTGTTGAAATTCCGCCAACGATAATCTGTGGCACGTACGTGTAGTGTTTGCACACGGCTTACCTTAAAAGGAGACGGACAGGTTTATAAATGACCGCCTTAGAGGTATGGAAGTGTCAAATCTCTTTAAAGTACCAGAGCAAACTGTCCGGAGACCGTTAACCCTGAAAAGGGTTTTACATGACACCGCTTATGTGGATTCGTGTGGATGAAGCAATACATAGACTTCGCCGTAGACGAATCTGGATTCGGATTCTATATAATTTCTGTTTATATCAAGACCAGGTCTTTGGAACGGCACTTGCGGTATTGGAGAGATGTATCAATGTTGCTATCAATAATCCCCAGATTTGATTTATCCCCACTTAGTTAAAAATGAAATGGTATTTTCTATAGCACCTTTTTACGTAAGAATTTAAAAAAAAATTCTAGTACGATATTTTAATTACGACACCCATATCTCTGTCCCTAGAAAAGTGTAACATTAACCAGTATTTTATGATAATGATAAATAAGTTAAAATAAATCATGATAAATAAATATTGAGTGACAAACTATATCTGTAAATAAATTAAATAAAATAAGAAAAGAAATCTTACTACTCTCATACATTTATTAGGCTCAAATTGCTCACTAATAGGTCAAAGCATTTATAATATAAATGTCTGCCAAATTGTTCCTATTTTGAGTAAAGAAAATCCAAATACAAACATCATTCATAGTAGAAATCAATAAATAAATGTACTAAAAGTGATAAACTCAAAAAGAATTTATGAAAACCAAAAAAGTCTCATAATAATGACTTTTTAGTTTTTATTTCATTCACGATTTACGTTGACTATGATCTTCACTTAAAGTGAAGCGAGACTGGATCATTAAACATATTGTTAGCAAATACCAGTATACGGATGGATGCTTTAATTTTTCATATATTTTGTTACAGAAGTAAAATGGTGTAAGCAGCAAGGATGCGGTGGTTCAAGAAAGGCGAGCCCCCTCGTCTGCTCGCAGTTTCTCCAGAGTCCGAACCGCGGACATCACGAAGATCTAGAATTGGTAGGTTAACTCATATAACTTTACGGGTATTACGTATTTGAAATTTCTGCGAATATACCTAAATTGTCAAGATATTTTGAATAAGATGTTATAGTCATTAATAGATTTTTTAGGTGTTAAAATTAAATTGCATTTTGCATAGATGGTTATTATCCATATAATATATATATATTTATATAACATATTATATTTGTCTGAAAATTAGTGGGGAGGTGGCTTAGAATCAGGAGACGGACATAGGATACTTTATTCAGTCCGACCGCGTTTGACATGACATAAAACGTCAAAGAGAATTCAAGTCACTATAAAATGTGGTATAACAAATACGCATCTAAAGAGAAATAAAAAAACGCAAATTATTTAAACTGACTATCAATTATTCTCACGAGAGCGGGAACCTCGCGGGTGAATATGCAGGGCGCTGCTAGTCAATTAAAAATAATTTTGATCCATCTAATAAAAAAATCACCATTATGCGGAAATATTTCGAACTTGTATATTATATTAGATTTCGGTCACGGTTGCTAATACAATTACTTGAGATATCCGTTAAATTTTGTTACGCCTAAGGATTTAATTAACATCACTTAGTCATCAAGGTCAAGCTTGGATTATTCCAAACTAAAGCGTACTAAGACAGTATTATATCACTGATAGTGTTAAATTGAGAGCTTAGTAGGTTTTCACAAAATCTATACTCCAGTTCTTACTAACTAGTTCAATTATTACAATTTTTTTAATTTATACAACATGTTAATTTATTTTAATTAGCTAAAACTAGCATTAAAGTTAATTAAGTTAACAGTTTATTTACGTCTTGTAAACTAGTTTACAAAAAAAATAGTTAACATTAAATTTTAAGTAGACCTGGTTCTAATTGATCTATTAGTCTATTAGCTATATGAACTTACTTGGCCATTAGGGTCATCGATTATTTGGTTAAATACAAAATAGACTACAAATTAGTTATATTTTTGTCGATTTAAAATATTTCTTGTCTATCAAAAAGCCAAAAAACTACACACTGCAGGGTGTAATAATAATACCTTTTTACTAAATAAACATAAAATATTGGTGATACTTGGAAAGTATCAATAAAAAGGACACCCACATGGAGGTGCCAGTTGAAGATTAAAATAAATGTATTGAGAAATGTAGCCACATCAACCAGACCTGCCATATTTTCACTAGCTAAATTACGTCTGTATTGCTACCTCACCCTCACTTATTTATAGCGCCAAATAGAAGTGATCACATTGCAGTTTTGGTTTGAAGGGTAAGGGAAGCAATGACATTACTTGGCAATGTGACATAATACCTTCAAGTAAGAAGGTTGACAACGCGCTAGAGATATACAAGCTTGTCTTTCGACTAGGTCTATAAAAAAAAATATGCGCTCCATTTACACGAGTTTTGACAAACGGGGAGTACCACTTTGATTTAACAGTTTCCTTTATCCGACTAACAAGGAAGTGACATTTCTAAACGTCTCACAAAGCAAGGTAATATCAAGATCAGTTTATTTACGCAATAAAAGCCAGCGGCGTACAATAAAATGCTATTAATTTACTTTTTAATATTTATTGTTGCACTAAATCGCGCCTTTCTACCGAGGTCAGACATAATCGCCCACTTGAAGTGGTCTCTTTGCGCTTAAACTGTTTTTGTGTTGGTGTTACGCCTGTAATAAATGAGCTCCTTACAGCCACCTACTGAGTCCAATTGGTACATGTAATGCTGTGTCCTTTGGAGAGCTGTAATTTGATTTGTTTACTGATATTGTTGAAACTGTCAGTCATGGTTAAGTTTACGCAGTGCGCTTGTTGTTCAGGAGTTTGAATAATCAGAATAGATTTTTATTAAGGTGCATCCGTCCACGTGATAGTTTGTTTTATCCATAACTTTTTTATACTAATAATTGTTATTTCTTCGTTATTATTCAGCATAGTTTACACTTTATTACATTTGATATCCGCCAATAAAAGTTTTGACATATGTAATTGATAAATTCGGTTCGGAGATAACCTGCAACAAACAGATATAAAGGCAAAAATACAAAGTTTTTTTTAATTAATAGTGCTCACATCTACCGTAACTTAGGTGCGCAAATCTATAGAAATGCTTAAACAATTTGGATCTAAATATGTAAGTTATATCTATTGAACTTTATGACTTGCTATTAATATAATTTGTCAAAGTTTAAAATATCAATTTATAACCATGTAATTTTAGGATGATATTAGTTTAAATAGAACTACTATTACTTTGGAATTGTAAACAGAAAGTTTATTTTTATTTATTGATGTACGAATATAAGGAAAAAATTTCCTAACTAATGACTATTAGTTAGGAAATTTTTTGTGTCGGTTTCTTTTTATAAAATATTAGTCAACTCAGAAGACCTTGCTTTCATATACGACCAAGACCCGTTGAAGAACAGAACATAATTTTCTATATCCAGGTAAGATCTTTATCACACCTGGTTACAGGTTACCTGAGTATGGGAAGACTATATTATTCGTTAACGCTATACTATTCATCTGATAACACTTTTGCTTGCTTCTTCTGACTGACTATAAAATTTTAAGTTAAAGTTGACAAAACAAATGACTGCCTGACTCTTTCCTTTCATCATTTTGGTTAATTTATCCATTCACCACACTACATACTAAAGTAACGAAAACAGAATCAAATAGAAGCCTATTAATCGCAAAAAGGGTAGGTGGGCTACGTGATCAACCTAAACAAATAGGTCAACATTTCTCAATATATTTTAAGCTTACCCTCTAACATAATTATAGTTCACAATTAATTAAGAAATTATTGACAGTTTTGAAATATATCTTATAATGAGTCTAATTTGAATATAGCTTTGTGCCTTGAAATCGACCATACAATTAAATAATAATTTATAAAATTTATAAGGCATTAGTTACTCTTGCTTTCTCGTCCGTTTATCTGTTCTTTACTCTTTCCGAACTGACTATCATGTGAATCAATATTGACAAAATGACTTTGATCATAGGCGTAGTCGGGCCGAGTGGACGTTGCAGTTGGACTACTGATACCCAAAATTTTAAAATATTGATAGTTAACTCAGGTTAACTTTCTTCACATTTTAGGACTTGATGTTTAGTTTGAACCCACGACTCCGAGAAATATTACTGACGGGGCCGATGGCGCAGATGGTAGTGATCCTATCTTGTGCGCCAAAGATCGTGGGTTCAATCACCACGCAGGACTAATATTTATATGAAGATATTTGTATTTATTCTGTGGCTGGGTGTTAAATATATGTGTTTAAGTATTAAATTTGTGATTCCTGTGTTGTCTAACACCAGTAACACAAGTAATTTAAGCGACTTATCTCGGAGTCAGGTCAATGTATAGAATGTTGTGCATGATTCTACATACAGCGGAAAGACCTCAGCTGTATGTCTTGCTTCTTACTTTTTCTGAAGCGTGTTATTGTTAGTACAAAATTATGCCATGCACCGGCATTTTCTTAATAAAATTGAAGTCAATTTAAGTCAAATGAAAATGTCTGCAAAGAGCTTTGTCCCTACAATAAACATACTACTGACTGCACATTAAGTGTCGAATCTGCGTCAACGCATCGGACACGGTAAATAAATAGCTACATAGATTTGCCAATGCTAAAAGCATCCCGAGAATCTTGACGCAACGTGAAGTTTATGCAGACGTAGTCGTTTGCGGAATACTAGTGCTAATATTGCAAATGCGAAAGTAACCTTTTATCAACATCAATCAGCTCGCCTGTTGCGCTTTCATCCGTGAATTTTACTACTACTGATACGGAAAAGTTACCTCGAAACATTTAAGCTTCCTTACCAATAATACAAACGCGAAGTTTGTGAATATACCTTATGTTCGTTACTCTTTTACATTGGTACGGTTGAACAAATCTGAATCAGAAATTAGGCCAGAGATCTTTGATAGCCTAGTGTTACAGATAGGCTACTATTTATCCTGAAATCATATTCCCGTGGCCCCGATAGTTCTGGCTTTTTATCTTTCTCTATGGAATCGTCACGACTTCTTGCACAGTTAAACTGTCAGGGAGCGACGTATAATTTTCTCGGGATACCGAGAGTTCCTGAGGGATGCGATAAAATCCTCGCAGACATATTTACGGGTGGAAAACTAGTAATATTGTAAAGCGAATCGTTAAGATTTTTTGAACCAAAAAACATCACCATTAATAACTCAGTCTTCACAGAGAAACATGCTGTATTGTATTAAAATAAAATAGATAAAGATTCCTACATAAAATTGAGCAATATAATCTGAAGGTCTGTATTTTTGTATGTTTGTGTTGGGTAACTGAAAAACTACTAAAATAATTTCAAAAGTTCTTTATTATACGTTATCATTAAGTATTTTATTCTCATAGAAACGGGAATCACGCTGATGAAAACGTGGGGCACTAGTCATAAAACTACGCAGGCTGTATCGTTGACGGAAATGTATTATTAAAATATATGTGTAAATATTCAGTACACCTACGTACATATTTAATTACGGCAAAATAGGACATAGAAACCAAACCGATACATACCTATTTCTATTCAAGAATGTGTCTACCTACAAAGTTTGACGCTAATGGCCAAACTAATATAAGTACTTTTAAGGTAAAGTATATGTTAACACTGAATTTACGACTAACTAGATAAATACTTCGTAATTCTCACAGTCCAACTATTCACATAAATATAACGCCAATGCATATGTTATTACGTTACATATTACTATGACCCCTAAATTTTTCTCTTCTATTCGATACACAATTTCAATAAGAACTACTTAACTGAAAATAATTCAAAAATAGAATATTATCGAATGACGGGTTAACCTTTCATGCTAAAGGTACATTTTTTGTTGTTGTCAAATTAAAATTGCTTTAAAATGCGAGTTTAAACTTTTTCGTTCTTATCCACTCAAAACGCAAAATCGCTTTCGATAAATAGAATCACATTCAAAAAAAGAATCTTTAATTACTTTTTGTTCCAATTTGAATTTTGGTCACTTATGAGTTGTATCGAAATTCTTGCAGGCCAGTGGCGTGTCTGATCACATATCATAGACAATCCAATCACACTCATAAATAATAAAAGACGTGCGCGCTCATAAAATCAGCAATGTTTATAGCCGAGTTGCTCCGGGACCCGTGATATGCCTGGCATTGTATATAAGCAAAAACGTCAAAACAATGCGATTGTTCATACTTTTATTACAATAAAACGGACAAATATAATTTATCCGTGACTTCATTAACGTAACTTCAGTAAAGTAAGTAAATATGAGACAAAGCGCTTTTAAAGTTAAATACCTAATTCATTCCGTACTAATTATTAGTTGCAAATATTTTCAGATAATATCTAATGCTACATGAGAATAATATTACCGGTGTATTTCTTAACTATTCAAACTAGGTTTTTGTTTAAGTTTCTGTTCTAACCTAAATATATGTAAATGATAAAAATGAACTCAATGTTAAGGATATCACACAACAGAGAAATTAGAAGTACAAGATTTAAATATAAATATAAAATAGGGTAGTAATAAGTAGTAGTAAATGGTATGGCATTTACTATTGCACTAGTTATATAAGACTCATAACATTTATTATTACTGAAAACTTTTTAGTGGTTCCTTTGACGACTTCTTTGATAAGTGCTAAAAGGTCTTATTCAATTACGATTTTTTAACTAAATATGTAGTATTATTATTCAGATCAAAAAATACATAAAGATAAGGTGGATATAAAAAAATTAAATTATCATTGTTGTGGATCTTTACTTACTATAAGTTAAAGAATATTTATATTTACCAAAAATTTATATTACAAGACAAAAAACTTATGTATTAAATATTGCAATGATGTGATTGAGTAAATCTATTGTATTTATATCTGACAATAAAATTGACATGTTCACAATTTTTCCGTTAAGGATTGGTCTCAGCTTTTTCGGAGATAGTCTGGGACTACGACACTGACAAAGGAAAAAGTCTAGAAAATAAATGTGCTGTTTGTTTTTTCGTACTGTCAGTCAACGTGTTTGTTAGATACATACAATTCGTTTTTATTAAATACAAACTATCATGTAATCAATTGTGACAATAACTGATTATTAATTTTTTGCGATTAATAAGCAATCGCAATAAGTGCGGTAGGTTGCGTTAAAAATATATTTACATATTTATTAGTGACATAAATATTTCCTTTTAATATTGTCGATATGCCAAACTGTGTAGTGAAACATTTGCGTGTGTAAAGTCATTAGGAAATTAAGGCCATATAATCATATAATCTACATATTGTAAAAAGAATAATATTTTTATTATTAACATTTTTATGTGTATATGACCTTTTTTTACTGTACTGAGATCAATCAAAGTAATAATAAGTAACACGTACCTACAGTTACTTAGCTTTCTTTCAGGTTTGTACATGTGGGTACCCATCTGATAGAAAGCTTCAGACTTCAACCAATACAATTTGGCTAAATATTAATAATATTGGTTTGCCATATTTTGACAGATCTGTACCTATCGCTTTATATCAGTCTATGAGTATTTTACAAACTAAGCGCAAAATGTTATTAAAAATAGAGGTGTGTTTTCTGGCATGAAGACTTATTATTTTGTTTTTTACGGGAACTAAATGAGTCTGTTCAGGTAGAAATATTGTATTTTGTAGTGAGATTAACAAGAGCCTACGCCGGTGGAATAGTATTACTCCGTGTATCAGGTCAGATACGAAGGAATATTTTTTTTTTTATTTATCTAACTTTATTGCACAAAATTTACAAATGGCGGACTTAATGCCATATGGCATTATCTACCAGTTAACCATTACACAAAACAGAATATATATATATATATATATAGTGGTGCAGGCAATATATATACAAAATAAATAAACGTGGCATACATATTTGTAAAAATAAAATAATGGTATATGTATAAAAATAATTGTATAAAATAAAATAAAATTTGTGTAAAAACAATATATATATATAAAATAACGCACATCAGAAATAGGGTTATAAAGTTAGAGAAGCAGCATCAGTAAATAAAGTACGGAGACAGCGTTTCAGGATAAATTTGTTTGGGGATTGCTTAATATTCAACGGAATCATATATCCTACTGACAGCGGTATGTGCATCCAAAATAGCGTAGCTTAAATACAACAGCATTCTCGTCGCTAAGTTAGGTTCTGGGGATTCCACCATCCCAGCAGAGCTTAACTGTTACGAGTAAAATACTCCTAAACGTCTTGTCATATGACACAGATATATCAATAACATTTGGCACAAATTAACAACTGAACAAGATTTAAGAAATTTAATTTTGTGCTGAAATACGTTTCAAAAAGAAAAACGTTGGCATTAACATTGGCGATTACATTACAAACACCGCAAATAAATCTCATTACCCTAACACAGTCATTCCAATAATGGCATTGCCAAAGCATAGGAAGCGTAACGATCTCCAATTAACATATAAACAGTTACAATCGAGCGGCTCATCCATTGCATTAAATCGGTGCACGTAAGTTACCCACACGCACTTATTACGCATGGCGACATTCTGTCATCAGTAATTAATAAGCTGTTAGAATTATGTAAGAACCACGCAACGGTGACATTTGTTTATGTAAGCAAACATGTTAAAGTAAACGTTGGGAGAAATTAGGAAATAATTTGCACACTGCGTAGACACCGGACAAATAGGAAACGTATGGACCGGGAAATGCATAAGATTTTACTACACGATTTGCTAGGCATACTTTGTATATTGCATCTAAACATCGAGAAATTGGTATATTATAATAATAAATATTCAGTGTTTATACGTTGGATAGTCGTAATGTAATAAACTGAGAGATAGAGTTAGCATGCCATTTGTTGGTGCTAGAATAGAGGTCAGTATGATTCAGCAATCCTCATGTTAAACAGACAGACTTACTATAAAAATCCTTGGTTATTTCTGAATATGAAAAAATATTTGTATTGAAATCGAACGCCATGTCCACCTCTGACTATTTGAGGATAGATTGATAGTCTAGAATATATCTAAGTGACCCAAATAAAATAGGCTCAGACAACTATTTATATTAATAATAATGCAATAGAGAGGGCGGACGGCATGTGTTAAAAATAAATAAATATGATTAATCATACAAGTCTACGAATTAAAAGGTGCCTATAAAAATACAATTCCTTTTTACTAAGAAGTTAAAATATGTCTTCATCATCGTCATATCAGCCATTGGAAGTTTACTATTGGACATAGGCCTCCTCATGAATAGGTGAATTTTGGCCATAACTGCCGCGCGGGTCAAGCGTCTAGGAAATCGCAGAAAGCAGCTTTTGCGATGGGAACGCTGCTGCCCATCCCCGCCCTGTGCATTTGAGCTATACTAAGCAAATAAATATACTGACATCTGTCGGTTTTGGTCCCTTGGTCGCCTTTTACGACACCTGATACTACATATATTCTACTCTGCCTGCTTACGGCTATTTAAGTTTAGAAATCATTTTCAAATAAACACTTAAATATTTATTCTTAATGTATTTATTTTATCGTATTATAAGTAATATTAAGGAATCTATTTCCCTAACTTAGTAAAAATACACAGCTAGTTTTTACAACACTTAATCGGAATTAATAGATCTTTGAATAATTCCACCATCAATCAGAGACGCCTATTTTAAGTACCAAATAAAATCACGCAATAGCCATATAACGTCTGTACGCAATTTGCACAAGTTTACAAGGAAACAAGACATTCAACTTGATTTAAATGACGTTGTATTATTATGATAGTGCAATTTAATTCTGTAAATTATTAATCATACGTATTGAGTCATTAAGGTCTGCGTCCATATTACAAAATAATAAAGTGGTTATTTGCGTCTAATTATATAAACAGTTTAAGGTTTTATTATACTAAAAATAATAAACTATAAATAAATGAAAGGAAAAGAGAAGGGAAATTTGTAAATTGTATCATATATTTGAAAATAAAAAAATAATGCTTTGCGAAAATATATAAAAAAAATACAGCAAAACGGAGTCCTAGCATAACTCAATACTGATATATTTGACTTTGGTTTATTTCTCATTTCAGATTTATCACCGGTGCGCTACCCTCAACGGAAAAGTAGCAGCAGCTCGGTAGAAACCAACTTTTACAATCTCACCGACCAAGTAATAATCGTTGAGAAATCTCCTCATCGATGTCATCGAGGCAGCGAGACTCCCGTAACTCGCCGCATATCGCTACAAAACGGTCCCACTTCACCACAGGAAGGTTATAATAACACCTCCCGCAAAAACCGCGGAGGCTCTTTAGAGAAAGAATATACGGTATATCGGGAAAAGCGGAATCCGTTACTCGATAAAGTGAAGAACACCAAATTGTCATGTTTCAAGTCTAATGGGCCATTAAGACACGCGGAAGACGCTGCATCCACATCAGGAAGTGATTGCAGCGGATTTGGTCATGTCGAAGACCCCAATCATTGCCGTTTTGCTGGCAATTATGCCGAAACTCACATAGAATTCGAAAACCAAAATCCTTGGGTTAAAATGCCTACTTACGACGATGATGTATTTTTTGCCAAAAGCATGCCTAGTCCAATAGAAAACCAATGGAGAGAAGGAAAATCATTCACTAACAGGGGCACGAGGTGCTACAGCTCAGGTTCAGAATGTGATCGTTACCATGCTATTCCCAAAGCAGGCGCAAAGCTGTCTAAATCGAGTGATCAAATCTTTAACGATGACTATGAGCCATACAATGACATACCAGTAGCTATGAAGTCTCAAAATAAGACTGATAAATTTAAGAGTAACAAAAATGAAAAGGACACTATTGGTCCAAGTTCTTGTCTATCAGCAAAACTGAGAGCAATGTCTGATAGATATTTGAAGTCTTCAACAAATAAATTCCTATCTAAGCTGTATAGACCGAATGGCGAGAATGATGAGGAAATTAACAATAGCAATGATAATATTCTGAAAACCACTAGCGGTAAAAGTCGGAAGAAAAGGGGAGGTGTTAAGGCAAAGCTCCGTAGTTTTTCGTATGGAGCATTACCTGGATTGGATGAGTTTCAAAAAGGGCATAATTCTGTTTTTCACGATGATGTTTATCAAGTTTCCTGTGATGATGAAAACGTTTTAATACAAGACTGCGAAGACGCTGATTCCGGTATTCTAGTCAACGAATCGGCTGCTTCTTCTATTTTTGACAGTGACAGAATGTCTTCTCGCTGTGAGAGTTCTGCATCACATATAAATCCTTTGGTGCCGTGTCACGGGAGAAGCATATCTGGAGATCAAAACTATCCAAAACCAAGGTCATCTGGTAGAATAAGTCGAGAAAGAAATGAACATCCTAAACCAAGACCACGGCACACGCAAAGAGCATTATCTTTAGATCGTAAAGAAATTCTTAGACGTATGCCAAAGAGCAACAATGAGTATGCAGAACCGCAATATCTTCAACTTACTGAGAAGCAAAAGATGCGACAGAGAGATGCTAGCATGGGAGATTCAGGCATTCCACCAATACCTCCTTGTAGAAAGCCGTCAAGGGGAGGCAAAGTTGATAAAGGTCAATCTGAATTTAAAGTTGTCAGAATAATAAGGAGAAACCCGTCCGATGAATTGGGTATATTTATTGCAAAAACAAAGCTATCTGACGAAGGTCACATCGGCTATTTAGTTGCTCACGTAGTACCCGGCGGACTTGCGGAGAAGTAAGTACCTACTTATAAAAATATATGATATAAAGTCCATTAATTTCGTTAATATACAGATATAAATCTTTATATTTTTAGTTAATTTTGTATAAATTTCAGAACTGAAATATATATGATAACATAGTTTTACGTGGTAAATAATTTAAAATTATGGGTTCTGTTATAGAAAAACACAATATAGAAAAACACAATTTCAATTGCTTATTTATGAGTTGATTATGATGAAATTTGGCAAGTAAGCTGAAGGTTACTTTTGATTTTAGGAAGGAAAGAAAACTAGTATTTTATACATAAGTAGCGACCCGCCCCCGCTGCGCACTCGTGCAATAAGGACAAAAAATAATATTTTTTTATTTATTTAACTTTATTGCACAAAATGTTACAAAATGTACAAATGGCGGACTTAATGCCAGGTGGCATTATCTCCCAGTCAACCATTACACAAAACAAAAAATATATATATATATATAGTGGTGCAGGCAATATGTATACAAAATAAATAAATGTGGCATACATATTTGTATAAATAAACACAATAAATACATATGATATATAATATATATATGTATATATGTATATATACATAAAATAACGTACATCAGAAATAGGGTTATAAAGTTAGAGAAGCAAAAAATATTGTGGATTATCCCTCGAAGATAGACCGATATCCCCTTCGCGGACCCATTCATGTTGTAATATATACTGTACTACATTATTTTTCGTCGGGTTCAGCTAACTTTTGCAACGTAATCGCAAAAACTATATTTTTATTTACATCATACTGGAAACTTCTAAAACTGTCAGTGTTTCTCTAAAATATTATGTATGTATTACACATAAACCTTCCTCTTGAATCACTAAATCTATTTAATTATTTTTATTTTCCAGGGAAGGCACATTACGTATTGGCGATGAACTACTTAACGTAAACGGCCGGAGACTTCGTGACCTCACCATGTCGGAAGCAAAGGATGCACTAAAATCTGGATCATCGGAAATTGATATCGTCATTTGCAGGCAACGCGATAAGGGTACTCCAGACAGTCGACAAAGAGAGTCCCAACGTAACATAATACTCATGCGAGAGAGCTCAGTCGACTATGAAAATGCTATAATATTAGGGAAAGAGAAGCGTGTTGACAAATATGACGTCAGAATAGACCGTCGACGATCGCAGGATGAGTCGGCGTGTAATCGCGGTGCGCTATCAGCTGCGGACGAGTCGGCCGACAGTGCGACGCACGCGCACTCACATTTCCTCAAAGGCCAGAACGCGAGTTACAGCAGCATGAACAACAAACTGCTTCGCCGGCAAGTCGTTAGTTACGGCGGTGTGAATAAAGATGGCCTCTCTCTCAGTTGCGCCGGTGGTATTGTGGACCTGGACGTGCCTGACAGCGTCAGTCAGTACAAAGACAGACAAGACAGTGAATGTGATATACAAACACCAAATGCAGCTAACTTTTGCACACTGCCAAGAAGACCCAGGGCTCCAACACATACGTATCACACTATAACGTTTGAAAAAGGACATGGCAAGAAACCACTTGGATTTACTATTGTTGGGGGACGTGATTCTCCGAGAGGACCGCTTGGTATATTCATCAAGAGCATACTTCCCCAAGGACAAGCTGTTGACGATGGAAGATTACAAGCAGGTACGCATTGATAAACCGTAAATTAAAATTGGTATTTGTTCGGATTAGCTAATATTATTGAGTGTAATCCTCTTGGAATGTGGCGATAAGAATAGGATTCCGCAGTGTTGTTTGAAGTCTATACAAAAAAAAATACAATGCCTTTTGGATATACATAAATAAGTTGCGCAGCTATTGTGTGTTCCAGAAAGGATATCAACGTGAGACGAATATTTGTACAACGGTAATATAATAGTTACCTATTATTTAATAACAATGTGATAGTTTCAATGAACTTAGTGATAAGAAAATGACAAAATGCGATCGTCTTCTTTACGGTTCATAGTATATAATTGAATGGAATCCCAAAACAAAAACTAATATTAAATGATTGGAACAATTTAGTTTTTTAGTTTACTAATATAACAATTAGTATCAATTTATTCGAGCGAGCACAATTATATGCTAGTTTATCTGCATTTGTGTATGCATTGACTAGTCAGAGTTTTGTTATATGGTATTGTTTCCTGCAGATAAATTAAATTCATAGAACACTTTCATCACAATATACGCTTTATTATAATCTGCTTCTATACCTGATAGGTGATTTACGATAACGTTATATAGACAATGGTATTTGTAATGTGTATATAGCGATGTGTATATAGAATACGAGGTATTGTTTTCACATAGTAACTGAGCTTGTAAACATCAGGGATTTAGTCTGAATGCAATTATACAGCTACTTTCAAAGGAGACATGACATAATGAAAACAATTGATTTTAGTGATTATGTCATTTATTTTTTAGTATTTATAACCTTATATTGGGAAAATATTTCAACAAATGCTCAATCGTCAAATATTTCGTATTAAACATTTTAGGATCTGCTTTTTAAATTAATAATGATAATATTTATTTTGATTTAAAATATTACTGTTTGAAGTTTAACAAAATGAAATACCTACGTAAATGCAAATTAAATCATTTTACTTGCACATAGGGAAAATATAGTTAATTCCTCTCTTTTACCTTAACCTTATTTGCGTCAGAGTTAATTGTTTACATAACGTCTTAGGTCCTGACCAGCTGAACCTATAATTCCTAAATTTTCCTGTGGTGGTTCAATGTATACCCTTTTAATATCACAAATGTGAAAGTTTGCATGGATTAATGTAAATATGTTAAATATGTTAATCTATGACGCTTCGGTGTAGCTGATCCGGATGAAGATATTATTACTTTTTTCGCAAAGACATGTTCCCGTAGGATAGAACTAGCTTTTTATTTTTCTCTTAGAAATTAGTACGACTTGTTGCATAAATTAGTTGATACAGAGCGTCATATTCTTCCTGGAACGCTAGTTACTAATAAAGCCGTATTTATCACCAATAAACGACCAAATGAGAAATATAAAATAGATCAGACTAATACTTAAAGGTTCACCATATTTCAATGAGTATGTTACATCTTAAATAGAGCAGAAGATAGTTGACAACAATTTTCCTATAAGACTAGATTTTCGTTATTACTCAAGCCCTTCGTTTTATGCTATACCGCTATCCAAAGCAAATATGACAGAGTTCTCAAACTAAAAGTATGAAGAGGCACGCCATAAGATTACAGTAATACCCCGCTTTACGCGAGAGATGCGTTCCAGAAAAAATCGCGTTAACTGAAATTTGCGTATATCGAGGTTTATGATTAAACATAGCCAAAATTTAATACAAAAAAACACGAATCATTTTAATCAATCACTTTAATTCTAAGAACACTTTATGCATTACATAGTTACTATTAATTATTTTTTACGGAAAAATACATCTATTATCTATACTTCAGCCGAACTAAACATGACGGAACAAACGAAACGAACGAGGGAATCCCCATAGAACAAAGTCGAAGGACGGGGAATTCCCTATTCTTTAAACAGAATGCTCAGAGGAAGCGGGAATTCCGCGACCATAGAGACGTTGATGACTACATTATGTTTATACGCATTTTTCGCGTAATGCGAGGCATTTGAGCGCGAAATTTGAAATTCGCGTTATAGTGAAACCGCGCATAATGGGGTCGCGTAAAGCGGGGTATTACTGTACTTCTTTGATGATCTCACAAATGTAAGGCATTATGTCTTTTCGCTCTATTGCATCCACTGTTTGCCAGATTTGGCAAAAACTTAAATAAATAAATAAACAACTTCAGTGTTTGGAATCTAGGTTTTGTTGAAAATATAAAGCAAATAAGAACTATATTTTTTAATGAGCATCTTATATCCTCAAATCGAGTTTTTTATTTAGTTAAGACTCGGTCTAAAATTCCAATAAACTTGTCTTCTAAAAAAAACATTATACATACTAATGTTTTATTTTTTACGAGTAAAATACTAATGTCTATGTTTCAGGGGATGAAGTTCTAGCGGTAAATGGTCAGGCATGCCATGAACTAGCTCACGTGGAAGCCCTGGCTCTTTTCAAGTCTGTGAGGAGCGGGCCCATCGAGCTGAGGGTCTGCCGGAGAGTTAAGAATCCTCAGTGAGTAGTTTTTTTTAGTAATACTTAAAAAAACAAATGAGATTGTTTAGTTATATTACATTTGTGACGAATTTGCCAGTAATGTAAAATAACCTTTTATTTATTTATATGCATCATTATCATAATAGCCATATAACTTTATCGGTCGGACATGAGCCTACCCAAGAGAGAGGGAACTATGTCCATATGATGCAAGGGAATTTTGCCCATAAGACAACCATAGAGGTAATCGCAGACCATAAATTTGCGACGGGAATTCTCTATCCCCGCAGAATTCCTGTTGCAAAAGCGTCAAAGCTACATGGATATACCGCCATCTGTCGCTTTCTGTATTATAGTAATATTATATATATTTATATTCAGCAGTTGAATCTAATTTCAACACAACCGCAAGGTGGTATGTGCAACAAAATATATTTTAATCTGATCTTATATATATATATATATATATATATATATATATATATATATACGCATATCTGTATTAAAGTAGAAAATCTCTATTTGACTAATTGCACTTAGTATTCAAACACCAATCAAAAGATACATTTTTCTTACAATGTCAGTATTTAATATTTTCTATATATACTATTTATTTTTTATATAATAATAATAATAGCCTTTTATTCAGATATTTCCTAATACTTAACTAAACACGTAGAATTACAAAGATGAAAAGAAAACATTTTTTTTTATAAAAAGTAGATATTACACTAGTATTTGTATTTTGCTTATTTTCTGAAAATCTGTGGCAAAGGCCGCCCCCAACTTTTTTAGGTTAAAACCTTTCCTGAGCCACTCTGTTCCATATCACTTCTGCCACTTACATCGTCATCCTACCTTTTTTGTGGTCTACCCTCTTCCTTTAGCCTCTCTAGGATACCATGTTGTCACTTTCCCGCTCTATTTATCATGATCGCCTGTTTACTGCTCATTTCCATTTAAGCCTTTTGATTTTCTGTGTTATGTCTAAGGTTTTTGTTGTGCTCCTTACGGTTCGGTTTTTAATCTGTCTGATTACTTGACGTTTAATTTCTTCGACTTCCTTTTCGTTGCGTATTGGCAAGTTGCAAGTATTTTTTCCAAATCTTGAGTGGGTGACTTAACGGATAGTTAACAGGTGTTGAATAAATTACTTTTAATATTTGTGTGAAGTTTTTGTTTTTCATGTCCTCTTTTAAGCTCCAGTATAACTTCTATCCGTTTGTAATTCTTCTCTCTATACCTATAGAACTACTCTCTATACTATACCTATAGAAAATAATAACTACATTTTTTTACAGATCTACCAAAGCAAAATCGTGCACAGATCTGCTAAACGACGAAGAATGAAAAACAGTTGCTTTGCTTTATTTACTTATTAAAATTATATATATATATATATATATATTTATTTGTTATGTCTTGCATGAATTCATTTTCAAAATTTTTGTTTTTATATGCGTGTGATTATAATTATGCATGGATTGTATAAGAAACAAATTGATTTTAAATAAATTATTAAATAAATTGATATCGCTTTTAACGTATTCGGTAAGAATTTGTTAAGTTTCATATAATTTATATGCCGGGTGCGTTATGAGCGATATCTTTAATTATGACAGTTGTTACAAATTGAAAAATTGTATATCTATGCTTAACTAGTAGGGTGAGAAAGATGCATTTAAAAATAAGAATTTAAATGAAAACTCTTTGAAGGATTGAGTAAATAGAGAAAGCTTAAAATAACGCAACTGCCAATAAAATTTTCTTGTATTTTACGCAGCATTAACGTCGCACCAAATATGTTATCTATGTCTGCCTACGAAGTTTTTGAAAGGTGCCTGAACAGGCAATACTTAAAAACAGTAATACTATTTAATGGGCTCAGGGGAAGAAAAAGGAATGTTATAAGTATATAAAGAATATCTCGATTAATTCATATTTACAACTATTATTTGTAACTTATATACCAAAATTTATAGGAATTGTCCTTTGGACATTGCTTTTTCTCCTCTGTGCCCTATTAATTTAGTCGCTCAGCTTAAATAATACGTACTTATGCCTCGGCGGTAGTAAGGGATCGTCGATCCTTCAAGCTTTAAAACTCACAGCATGTAGGAAACCTGTCTACTATTCTGCATTATACTTACAGATGCGATTTATAAAAGTCGTCGTCTAAATTTTATGATTGATTTGTTTTTCCTAATTTTACGCAAGCCAGTCCAACTTGATGTGCCATTTAAAGAAAAATCTTGTTCTCGAAAATGTTTCCTGGAAGAGAACAATCCTGTACCTGACTATAGTTTCTTTTCTTTCTTCATGTCAAAGCTCATGTACATACATAAACTTAAAACCCAAAGATAAAAAAAATAGGTAAGTACCTTCGACTATTTTTATCAGCATGAATAATATTCCGATAGGATGTTTGTTATGTATAAGTAGAAGTACGCATATTTAGAAGATTCGATAATGTAATTATTATTGTGTTAAAATTCAAAGTCTGGTTAAAATTATAGTTGTAGATGAAGTATATCAAAATATGTATAACTTATGTGCAATAAGATTATTTTATGAAAATATTTGTCTTAAAAATGTATTTAAAATTAGCAATGATCTGTCTACTGTGATAGTGTCAGTTAAAAAACCTATTAAATATGTTACTAAAATAATATTATTCTAATGGCTATCTGACAGTTTTTTTTAAACAAATGTCTATTGAAGGAATTACATACAGTACCTATTTTTTTTTCTTTTCCAGTGACGTATGTATGCCAAATTCTTTATTACATTTTAATATTTTAAAAGAACTAACCCTATAATGAACAAAATGAATTTTGTGTTGGAAAAACTCAAGCGCTCGTGTTTTAACGAGTGCTATTTGATTTTAAACATTTATCATATTAGATCGGTTATTGTTACAGTCGATATTCTTCATAAGTTTTCTATACATATCATAATTTTATATAATCATAAGTAGGGACTTGTATCTTAAATTGTTCATTAATAAAACATTGGAAAGTATTATTTTTGTTTAAATTACAACTTCACTTATATATTAGAGTAAAAAGAAACAGTTAACTTAAAAAAAAATAAGTATGTTTGTTTTATATTTAATGTCTCAATAGGCAGTATTATCATATAGTATAATTTAAATATTTAGATTCAGGCAAAAGATAATCTTACATCAAAAAAACATTTTAAACATAACTGCGATAACTAACTTAAAGCATTTGTGTTACGGGTATCAGATATCAAAGGAATTTTAAATATCTTAAATACCTACATTTGTTTAACAGCCAAACATAGAACAAACAGATATATTCGTCAAAAACATATCCTGGGTAGTAACAGATCGAAGCTATAACTACAGACGTTATTTAACCGATTTAAATAATTTTTTGCCATCATAAATAGTAGAAAACTAGCCTACAAACAAAAGAAATGTGTTTTATACACAAATTAAGTATCTACTTTATTAAGGGTAAATTTTGATCGTCTGCCATCTTATTTTGTTTTAATTAAGTAGTTAGAAATAGAAATACCTACCATGATTACCCAGTATATTACATTATACACAATTTACATTATTAGAAGAAATCATTACTAATTATTTATTATCAGCGTTCAAAAACAAAAAAAAACATGTTTATTTGCTAACACAAATTTTTAAGTTGGTAATACATACTCGGTCGAACGGGGCCATCTAGAACCAAACCCGCTAAGTATATCAATATCAGTTTGTACTTAGGTATTCTTACAAAAAAAAATAATAAACAGTTTTTAGGAACTCCGCTAAACCTTTCCCAACGTCGATAGAATCATGAAAATATAGTTTGTAATTAAATAAAGCAGTCAACATGAAGCGTTTTAAACTAAAATAATGGTTTATTCCGGTCTAAGACGGTTTTTTTGCTTTAAACGTATTAGTTTAATTTGTTTTAAATCGGTTTTGAATCTATACCTACGACCTTTTGCGCATAATATAGTAGGAACTCTGTTATGTCATCAGGCGTCACTCCCCATGCCCCGAAAACTCCTTTATAATCATTGTCAACCGAATACTTTATTTGATTATATATATATATCTTTCAGTGAATTTACCATATTAACATGCTACTTAACGATACTTAGCCAGATTTTTAATATGAATGAAAGTAGCGCCATCTGCCTTTTTATATTAGAAGTAAATATTAAATATAGAAAGCATACTATAAGAACGGTACATAGACCGTATCAAATAGTTCAAGAAAGTCGTACAGATGACGCTCCATACGCCGTATTGATTTAATATCTTATTATAATCTTCTAATATGAATCTAAAATATAAAATTCTCGAGTCATAATGTTCGTTCCCATACTCCTTCGAAACGGCTTGACCGATTCTTAAAATATTTTATGCATATTCAGTAAGTCAGATAATCGGCTAATATCAATTTTCAATTGATAAGGAGTTTTCACGACAATATTTTCTAAATTTATTGATATTTTTATTGTATCATTAAAAATATATATACAGCCTAGATTTTTTTATAGTAAGTTTATATAATTTAATTGGCAGAACAACGTATGCAGAGACAGCTAGTTTTATTATAAAATTAGCGACACCTAGCGATTACAATCGCGTAGTTCCTGTTCCTGTGAGAAAAATAATAAAAGCAGCCAAATATTTACTTGTAATATCATCTATATATATCTATAGCTATCTGCTAGTGAATGCCCTGTTAAAATCAGCCCATTCGTCAGTGCATTTTAAAAAGCTGATCTTACCCGCCATGTTGTATTTAAGCTACGCTGTTTAGTAAGATATACTGCCAGCGGTTATTTCTGAAACCTCCTTTTACGTTGCAATACGTACGAAACATACTTAATTGTGTATGTATTAGTACGAAGTGGGAAACATTATGATGATGATGATGTACACAATTAATATGTTTTATACATACCTTACGATTTAGACAATGGAATCTCTTCAACTGAATCATATAAAAAAAAATGTAACCGCCAAAATAATAAATCCGGTTATTATTTATACTATCTAACGATTATAAAATTAATCACAATGCCAAAACATTATTTTACCAGATGATATGTAGGGTAAACTTAAACGAAATGGTCGTTAGGTTAGGTTGGTACTACGAACACAACAAAAAATAATATATTCATATAAAAAAATATGCTAATTACCTCATACAAATTTCGATAATCTAAAAAATTTGTATAATAGAGGAAAGTCACCAAATATGGAATACCATTTTGTTTTTGGGATATAAAAAAAAAACTTCATACAAATTAAATCAGTTTAATGTTTTTATTAATCAGTCATATATTTATATTTAGTAATTAACAGCCTTTAATCAAATATATTAGTTATCAAATTAAAATCTAACACAAAGAAAAAATCACAAATGAGTAACCAAATATGGAATAGGTACCCATATATGGAATATAAACATAAATCAACATAACAATAACAAAAATAGACATTAATATCTTTGAGATCAATTAAATGAATATAAAATATTGTGATAAATGAAAGAAGTTACATAATTACTTGCAAAAGTCACAGATCCAAGTATCAAACTCTGGACCAGCGCAATCATAATGTGCCCAGAGTCCACACATCAAGCATTTAATCCAGCTTTCTCCACTTTTATCCATGGAAAAAAGTCTTGAACAGAACATACATTCTGCATCAGCAGAGTCAGGAGGTACTTGGTCCATCAACTCATCATGTTCACTACCTTCATCAAACTGGATAACGTCTAGTTCCTCAGAGTCTTCTTCTTCACTATCATCCTTATTTTTCTTCGTTAGTTTGTTTCTCTTCGCAGTTTTCTTCTTATTCTTTGTCTTGACTAGCTTACTTTCTTTTTTTTGTCTCTTCATATTTTTATTTTCTAAATCATTTTTGTAGGGAGAAGATGTTATGACTGCTGCTACAGCAGCTTTTCTTCCTCTGCTAGATACTTTTCTTCGTTTCTCTGGCACTGGACTTATGGCATGCGGAGACACCAGACCCAAACTGCTGCGATTAAGCCCAGAAGTCGAAGGTGCAGGTTCAGGTTGTAAATTAGCAGTTGTTTGTGGTGCAGGTATTTCTACCAGAACTTGACCAGTTTTAGATCTTGATTCCAGCGGAGGGATATTGGTTGTACAACCGTCTATTACAGCATTTTGCTGCGCAGCAATAAAGTCCACATCACTGAAGACATTTTTATTTAAAGGCCACAATCCAGTGACTTTGAACCCGTTGGCTGCAATTTCGCCTGTTTGTACTTTCAAATAGGATTTGCCAAACAGCTCCACAATATCATATGGACTTAGAGGTCTGTTGTTGTCTCTAATCCACATGCGTATTTCCTCACTATAGTATGTTTTTAAAGGCCCCATGAAAGTCTTATCTAACGGCTGCAACTTATGAGTCGTATGAGGAGGTAACGAAACTATGTCCACGTTATTTTCCCTAGCAATATCTATTATATCGATATTGTGAGTATGACTATAGTGTCCATCTAGTATCAGTAAAACCCTCGATTCAGGAGTCGGGTTGGTGTGTTGAATAAAGTGCTTGAACCAGTCTGTAAAGATATTCATTTGTATCCACCCTGATGGATGTGCAACTCCGACTGATCCTGGAGGACAGCCTCTCATTAGCTGAGCACTCATATTTTTTCTGGGAAAAATAATGAACGGTGGCACAAAATGACCAGTAGCATTCATGCAAACAACTATTGTCATCAGAGATCCTCTTTCTGCTGAAGTCAGTGCGGCTACCTGGCGTTTACCTTTGTGGCCGATGATTTGTGGTATCTTACTTTGTACTATTGTGAGGCCTGATTCATCTACGTTGTAAATACGATTTGGTGGATAGTTATTTTTAGTGTAAAGCTCTTCCAGGAGGCTGAAAAAGGCTTCCACTTTTTCTTTATCAAATCCAAATGCTCTGGCAAATGATGTACCAGTTGGTCTTCTTATCGAAAGTTTATCTTTATGACGATTTAAAAATAACTTTAACCACTTTTTTCCAGCCATACCTGATTCACCGAAGGGATTCTGCAAATTGTTTCGCTTTGCTAGCATGAACGCCATACGGCGTAGATCAGTTCTTGTTAAACCGTGAAACTTGCTCTCCATTATTAGTATGTATTCTACTAGCTGACGTTCAAGTTCGGAGCCCAAGATAGTTTTTCGTCCTAAAGTAGTAGCTGCTGCCACTTCTGGAGACTGTTCATCTTTTTGGCAGAGACGAAATAAAGTTGTCCTAGGCACTTGAAAGTGCTGTGCCGCTTTCAAATACCCCATTTTCTTTTCCCGGACGAATTTTATAGCTTGTGCCATTTTTTCTTCATCCCAGGTTTTTCGTTTGGTTGATTGTGAAGCAGACATTCTAAAAACAAACATTATATATATATTTTTAAGGAAATAATAGCAAGTATCTATCATATGAAATATTAAGATCTAATTATGGAATATTCCATAATTAGACACCGACGACTGTCCATATTTGGATTTTTATACTAGTTGAAACTCATCTAAATATTTTTTTAAGTCACAATATTTTAATGACAAAAGATCACAAAATGGTGCAATAAACATAAAACCGATATAATAAATAGTATAACACTTATATATACAAACATAACAACTGATAATATTCATTTATTACTTACCTTACAAATTTTCTGCACGACAACAAAACAAAACACGCCTGCCACACGTGAAGCGTTCGCGCAACTGACTCGGTGGTGTGAGTGAGATAGTTAGTAGACCGAATGAAACAAAAGATGGTCGAGTGTTGCGTTTCATACTTATAGTCTTAGAGAAATGAAGATATTCCATATTAGGATACTATTTCATATTTGGCGACTTTCCTCTAAACATTGTATCAAAGAATTCGTTTTAAAAATGTTTTTGTAAAATTATTTATATGTAAATTACTAGCAATTATTTATATTACCAAGTGATTTATTTATTACATTGAACGATTTTGTTTTTAATCAATAGGAATAATAGCTATTTACTGCTATAACACGAAAGAAACAAAAAAGTGCTTTGCCATTTCTCTCAGAGTCAGAAGACATTATTCTGACTGACTTTAAAAACATTTTCCGTATCACTAGTTGTCAAAAAACCACATGTCGTTATAACACGTTAAAACGATATAGATAATTACCAAACGTCATTATGATCGCCAATCTACGTTCACAATTACTATGAAAGGCGTAATCAAAACGAATCCAAGAAAAATGGTGCGAAAACTTTCCCTTTCATTATACGTTAGGAACAATAGAATATAGCGTGCATATCAAAGATTATTCCTACCGTTTGTTGTAAAGGGTCGGAAGTAAAACGACGGCATGGCGTGACGGTGATAACTTGATAACTACTTTTACGTCTTCCCATTTTTGTTATAGCAAAAGAAATGGAAACCATCAACGATGTTTATATATCCATTTATTTACCGGATGTAAAAAGAACCTTACATATGTCTGCAATTGAAAATGAATATAATAAGAATTCACTTGACTCCGTGATAAGTCGCTTATAGCACTTGTGTTATAGCCATCAGACAACAGAGTAATCACAAATATAGTACCTAAATAACATAGAAATACAAATAGTTATCATACATTTATGAAGTCTAATTATCGTAACTCACTTAAATATTGAGCATATTGCATATTGAGTTATATCATATTGAGTTGAGATAATAATTTACTTATCTGTTGCTTTGCATATAATATTTTTAAAATTTTTACATATCAGTAGTATCATTTAGTTTTCTAATTTTGTACGAGATACACCGACTTTCATTCCCTGGACAAATGACTTTTTTTAAGTTTATTATGTTACGCATTGGTTCGTCCGCCGTGTGTTAGCTACAGTTAACCATATTAATATAACAAACGAAAGTAAAATTATGTCTGTCTGTTTGTTCTTCGTGTCTTAGATAATGGATAGACAGATTTGGTGTATTATTAGCTTGACAGAGTCATCTCTTGGCTCTGGGAACTTTCCCGCAGGACGCGATAAATAGCGAAGCTTTTACATGAAGTTAACCTCATACAAGGTTTGTATGTTCTCACCTATTTCTACCGCCAAACACCATACGCCTGTTTGCCGACTTAGTCATATAAAATGGATATTGTCGCGCTTAGAAACTGGTTTAACTTTAATTCTTACAGCTTTGTGGATCCTATTTTAGAACTATATCTATATACTATATATTAGTGAAATAATTTTTAGATCTGTACCTATACTGAATTCACAAATCTAATCAAATTAGACCTTCTCCGACTCCAACTAAACAGTTCGATCACTTTAGAAAAACGGCAGATTACAAGCCCTACACAGGCCGGTGGTGCTATCGCTTCCCAGAAGCTAGTTGCGCTACAGGATACCTTTATCAGCGTTAGGAAACACCACCGTTAGTCGATAACCGATTTGTAAATTGCTGTCAATTTGCTTTCTAAGAACATGCACCGATTAAAAGCTGCTTCCTTTTGCAAGTGTTGGATAGGACTCGCTACTCTGATTGCTGATCAAGTAAATAGTTTTCTCACATCGTTTTATTTCTTAGTCGGTAGAATATTTCATATTTTATATTCTATAATCTAGAACTTAATTGATGTTTTATTAACTAATTAGATCTACTTAAAACTGGTTATATCCCATTAAAGTTTCCTGGAAAAATGGGAAAGGTTTCCACTTATCGATACTTAGTATTATTTAAAGAATATATTTATATTTCCTTTGTAACGAATTGCTTACAGACTACCAAACCTTTTTTAGAAAGTTTTTACAAATATTGCTACATTGTTCTGGTGTCATCATCACATCGCAGAAATCGTACTGTTGGACATAGGTCTCCCCAAGAAAAGGAACTTGCGGAAGGGAACCGTGGGCTTTCTATGGCTTATATGATGATGTGTATGGTATAAAATTACTTTAAAAACTATTCAATAGAAAAAATATATAATTTTATTTAAAATGTTAGTGTAACATGGCAATAGCATATTTTTGCTGAGGTGATATACAGCGTTACGGCGACGAGGTAATCAGATAACAGAGGAAACATCCTATACTCACATCACCTGCCTTGTTTTGCTTCAGGATATGTAAGATTAGTCATATGCACTTCTCTGATATGTGACTGTATTCATATTTGCTTCATAACTTAATAAAAGCGCCTCGCTGTATCCCCCGCTACAAGTTGTAAAATAAATCTAAAAAAAAATTATGAAACAAACCTAATTCATTTATATCATATACATGCTATACCTTTCTCGATAAGTGGGCTATGTTATATTGATTTTTTGACCTTATAGTTTGGTTCTGCGTTGATTTGTCAGTCAGTCATCACCACCTTCTTTTTCCTTTAACACTTGATTGAAATAACTTTGAAAATCAATGAACTTTTATACTTAGTTTGCATCCCCGTGTTACCTTAGGTGATGGATTTTCAAACAATCCTTTCTTAGTGTTCTACTTTAAGAAATTCCTGTGCAAAATTTCGAGTTTCTTCTTACCCTTATAGCTTAGACCCTGCATTTAAACTCAGTTTCTAGAAGCTACATCAATCCTAAATCAAATAAATATACATATATATATATATATATTTGGGTAAACTATATGTATATAGTTTACACAAAATTCATAATATCAAAGTCTTACGTGCTTTGGAACGCAAGTTGGTTCCGGTTTCAAGTCGTTCAAACGCCTTAAAACCTAGCAATCAGTATTGTGTCATGCTTCCTGGAGGGCACGCTCTTGAAAGGCCATTAAACCTTAATTGGGGATGTTTAATGGCTAATGAGGATGAGGATTTAGTATTGAAAAAATCATCAAGAAACTAATTAATCGCTGCTAACCATTTCATCCCTTTACTTTGGTTTTATAGATGACTAGCAGCGCGCTGAGTTACGTTGTAGATCTTCAATACTAATCGCACCCCGCTTAAGGGATGATTTATGAAAAAAATATATTACACTTTCAATAAATAACCTTTTAACAAAAGTTTTTTCGAATAACTACAAAAACAAGTTTCATACTAACTAAGCACCCTGTTTTACCCCTTTAAGGGGTGAACAAAAAAACCCTTACTTTATAAATGGAACCTCTGTGCAAAATTTCAAGTTTCTTACCATTCTAGTTTAGGCCCTGCGTTGATATGTCAGTCAGTCAGCTTCTCCTTTTATTTATATACAGATTGTTAATATTAGCCTCAAGATTTGAAATGTTTGATATCATCTGCATACTTCAGGTAATATGAAACTATCAATGAATCATAAACCAAAATTTTTGCTATAAATCGCTCCGTCTATTGTTGAAAACCGGATAAAAATACCGAGCACACAAATGTGTTTAATACTTAATATTATGAATTACAGTTATTTCTATACTATATCGTTTAAAACATTCACCTGCGAATCAAATGTGAAAATATAATAATCCTAATTTTTACCTTATAACATAAAATTATAGCAATTACAATTGACCACCATTGCCCCGGTACTGACTTCGGCTTTAATGCCAGTACACTGTGCTTCACATTACTTTAAAAATAACTTTTAATAGTAATAACTGTTTTGGGACTCCTACATACGGGATATCCAACATACGGGATAATGTAAACCTAATTACGGTAGGCCCGATGGCGCAGACGCTGGTGATCCTATTTTGTGCGCCAGGGGTCGTGGGTTCGATTCCCATCCAGAGAAAATATTTATATTATGATATTTGTGTTTATTCTGGATCTGGGTGTTAAATATATTAATTTAAGTATACTATTTGTGATTACTCTTTTTTCTGGGGTCCGTAACACAAGTGCTTAATCGACTTACCACAGAGTCAGTTCAACGTATAAGATTCTGTGGAAATTTATGCGGGAATTAATTCCCGAAATATATATAACCTATCAATTAGAAACTAGTTTTAGTCTAGGTGAATTATTAAATATATGTCAAAATATCTTATCTGTGTCCAATAGCGACGTCTAGTATAATATATGATAACTCTTGTTTATGGTTAAAAAAAAAACGTTAATAAACTATCTGTTGAAGCTGAGCACTTATAGGTTTATCATGAATCAATTTCTCGTATGCTTACAAAATTCCATGACAACCGGTTGATTAGAAACAAGGACGTAAACTTTTTTGCATTTTTTGAATAATTGAAAATTATAATTAATATTCATGTAATGTATCTAATTTCATGCAATGTAAATGTTAAAAATATACATTAATAATTACTTTTAGAAATAACTTGCATCCTCAGTAAAAATATAAAAGAAATCAATGTCATTAAACTAGTGACCTACCCCGTCCTCCATAGTACGTATAAATAAGTCACTTAAAGCACTTTTTATAGACACCAGATATCATAGTAACCATAAATGAATATTTATTACCTAGGCACAGAACAAACACAAATTTTCATCAAATAAATGTTGAGGATCAAATTTTGACCCTTGACGCACTAGATTGCAAACGATCATCTGTGCAGTCGTGCCCGCCATATACACATACAAATACACATTCACATATATTACACTTACAGTCTATGTCGTATTAATAATACCTTTATATAAACATGTATAGTCTGTGTACAAATCAAGTTCTTCAATTTAACTAAAACGAATTCAACATTAATTTCTAGTCGACTGTACCTGCGTACACGCACGCTACCTACCATCCACGACACTAATGACGCGTAACCAACCACTCTCGTCTCCCCAGCCTCAGGATATCAATCACTGACGCCACAGAAAAACCTCGCACACCCGCGTTATTACAGCCTTAACTAACTTTTTCTATTTTATAGGAAATGGATAGGAACTCTTAATGATAGTCGCTTAATAAGGTCTCTAATGCTACGACATTATGGCGTAAGCGTGGTGTAATTTACTTTGAATAGACACACACTGGTAGTTGAGTGTTGACCTAGACGCGAAAGGCTCCGAGTACGATTCCCAACCAATTAATGAAAGCAACGGGACATCTAATTATAAAGAAAGCTCTAATAAAAAGCTTCAAACATACTTGACGTTTTTGATTAATTATAACTAGTTAAAAATATATTAAATTTCGGTTTTTAAACTAAATATTCATTAACCCGGAGCTGCCGTAAATGCAATGGGAAAGCGGTCGATGAATGTTGTAGGGTACCGGTAGAATAAAACAGTACCTAATAAAACCTCCCCCTGTACCAGGTATCGCAAGAGGCGACTGCGATCTGGATCTAACAAATGGCGCAGCAATTATGGAAAAAAATTCTATCAATCTTAGGGAGGTCTATAACCCGCAATGGACGTTCTACGACTGCTATGGCTATGACGATGAGCCTTGTGCTTAGTTTGGCTCCACTAATCTTTTAAATATAAAACATTAGTAGGTGCCCAAAATGTCGGATTTAATATCTTACCTTGATTAAAAAGGCTTAAAGCCTCAAAAAGCCGTAAAACTTCAAACGCACAACTGTGCAGAAATACCAATACAATTGTACATCTATAATTAGAGCGACTATTTCCTTATTGAACTTTAGTTCTAGGAAATAGAATCCATTGTCCACAAAAAAATCTGCTTTATTATACATACTTTGAAAAACAGGATACATATCACACAAGAGTATAAAGTAAAGGGACTTTGAAATGTTCACCTAATCAAAAAGGGATAAGTTGGGTTGAGGGGACAAATAGCCTCTTACGTGTGACCTCCTACAGTCCCTCACGGCTCATATCTCTCGGGTTGGACCTACAGTTCTGGCGCGAGCCCTTCGGGAATTTGAACAGTTAATTTGATTTTTCTAGTATGTTTGGTGACTTTGTAAAATTGTAATGGATTTATGGTATATTCAGAAATCCGAATATTTTTTATTATGTGGTTAATCTTGTAACAGAGGCATGCAGCCGAGCGCTGACTGTTAACCGTCTTTTATTTTAATAAAATATATATAGCATTAGTTAATTCTAAATAATAATTTAAGCATTTCATTTATTAAGACTGATAAATTGATACATAATAACAACTATTAAAAATACAATTAGAGATTTCAGCGAATGCACGGAGCGATACCAATCACCTAGAACAACGTAATTAATATCGCTTTACTGAATCGAGTTCATTAAACGAACATAATCTTTGTACATCAATTTTAAACAAGCGCACTTAATTTAAATGTAAAGTGCAAGCACAATTTAGTAATTTGTATGATGAATTTTACTGCTTAAAGAAAAATAAAAAAAAAACATGCGTCTAAAAATACTTTTCTTTTTCCGTTCCGTAACGAAGTTTTAACACAAAACGGCCTATTTCGAGATACTTCCACTTGTGACGGTTCTCCGAGACTTGATTTATGTTTCTTCCGCGCAAAGAATTTTCATCGTACTTACTGCGTTTTTCCATGAAATATGGCTTTAGATAAGACTCATTCAAACTTTGCGGCTGGTTAGCCTTCCTTTTTAACTTTGTTCATGGCGTTCATTGTGATTGGGTGAATATCTTTCTCCTCGCCTGTTATGTCACAATCGCCATCTTTTAAAATGCGTAGACATAACATGTTATTGCGCGTATCGTTAATAGGCTAATGTTATTATAATATATGACATGTAATCAGTTTTACCTTGTAAATGAAATTCATTGGGTTGTTGAAGTCGGTATTTTTACGAATATATTTTTCCTGATAAATGAAATAATGACAAATTAAATGACCCACCATCATCATCATCCTTTCTTTAATGATCTCACTGTTGGAGAATTGACGTTGAGAAAATCCCACGATTGGTGTAACTATGATTAAGTAATGAAGATGCAGTCAGAACCAAATAGGTCGAAATAATCCAATTTACGTCAGCCTATGTCATCAATTTCGAAATGATGATAAAGCTGCATAATTTCTGGGATCTCGAGGTGGTGTATTTGGCCTTTGCTAAAAATATATTGAAGTACTTATCTACTTGAAATAAAAAAAAATCTTCTTGTAAGTACATCCATAAATATGAGTACAGAAAATCGATACTTTGCGACAAACCTTATGCTGAGAGAAAGCAATGTCTCATCATCATCATCATTCCAGCCTATGGAAGTCCACTGTTGGATATCCAGCCTATGGAAGTCCACTGTTAGATATCCAGCCTATGGAAGTCCACTGTTGGATATCCAGCCTATGAGGCCTATGTAGGCCTTCCCAAGTAAAGAAGAAATTTTGCCCATAATTGCCGCAGCGTGAGCAAGCGTGTTGGCGACTGGGATGCTGCTGCCCATCCCAAGCTGTGCATTTAAGCTGCATTGTTTCGGATGGATATAACGCCACCTGTCGGTTCTGGCACCTTAGTCGCCTCTTACTACACCTGGTACTGGGAAAGGTACTATTCTACTCAACTGGTACCTTACGGGTAGCAAGTGTCGAATGTCTAATGTTATGTTAATATTAGTTTAAACATGTCTATGTAGAACCTATTAAATCTGTACCTGTGATACGTAGAAAAAATTCATGACGACAACATCATTATGTTGTTTATATAGATAATAAATATTTATAACCACATGAAGCTAAAACTTTTTATCCCTTTATTAAATAAATTTCGTGACATGATCAACGTAAAAATTTGATATAGTTTAACGTAAAGTGGACGAGAAGGGACTAAAGCTATTTCTTTTATAAAATTTTAGATTTTTTTATGTATAATAGTTTAATTTTAATCATCGAGCGACCACTAGTTACAAAAAAACCGTTTAACCAATAAGGCCAGAGCACTGTTCAGAAACACACAAGATCAATGTTTGTTTATTTATGTATTATTATTGTTCATTTACTTCTATACACTGCATAGCGACTATATTGTATTCTTATATACCTAACAAAATAAACTTGCGAATGTCAACACACATCCATTGTTATTAAACAATTCACATGTCAATTTGACGGTTCACAATTTAACCGAGCACCCTTGAGGTTGTTGTGCCAAATGGCTTATTCAGTGTGGCATTTCGGTGTCAGCAAAATGTGTGTGGTAGCGTTCCGAAGGAAGACATCTTGCGTAACACAATATGGCCGGAAACAATAAAAGATTTCTTTGTGTTGCTATTCTTGTGTCATAACAATAAATTGATATATTTTTATAGATACATAAAAGAAGTACTGAAATAGTCGTACAGCAATTAAAATAGTTTAACACTTGTTGACATGGAGTACCTAGAAGTAGAATAATACCTTCTTTTGTACTGGACCGAATCTAAAGTTCTATATGTGTTTAAAACAGTATTACTCAATTGAATTATATTGGAGATAAGATACGTTACAATACTTTGAAAATTTACAAACGTTTCCTAGATCTATACGACTGAGGTACCGGAACAGACAGTTGGGCATAGAAAATACCTACCCTTTAAACAAAATAGTTTTAATCATCCGTCCCTATATAAATCAGAATTAGTTCAGAAGTTCTAAGATTTGTGTATGCAATGCAGTCCCTTGCAAAATACAATCATTTTTCTACACAAAAGTAACCCGTACATTTTATAATATAAGCTATATAATTAAATATATGTATTTTAGTATTACAGATGTCTCTGTCACTACAATAGTAGTGTCACAATATACACGAGAAATTTGTATTGGGATTACTTGGCATCATGACTTGTTATTAAACTTGTTTATATTACAAAGGTTTAATGTACAAAAAATAATAAATAAAATCGATATAATTAAAAAAAGTCATTACACTAATTAAAAACACGTCACAGAATGACAAATATATTAAAATATGTTATATTGGCTTTGAAAGCAGACACTTTTACTTAATTGAAAGCGGACAGTCTTACTTAATCGTATGCGTTGTCACGGTCTTATTTTTTGAACAGTTTGCACTGTAACACAGCAGACACCATCATTTTATTTGTAGTTGTCAAACGTGTGTTATCATCAAGAACCTTACATTTATCTTCAAACTATAAGGAAGTTAACAATATATCAGACACGACATTATTTTTCAACAGTACAAAATGTTTCCACATCGATTTCGCAAGCTAAGCCACAACAAAGGGAGGATTCGTCTACGCTCGGCAGGTCACAATGACGACCGGGTCAAGTGGTGACTGCGGAACTACCTTAATGGTCGGAGACACATATAAACCATTACTCTTCGCATGCCTATGACACAAGATGACCTTTATTCTCTATTCCGTTTAAGAAGTATATCTTTAATGTTTGAAATGTATCTATAAATTAACTAATAAGACATACATAATAAAAGTGTATCAAAACGCCACGTTGTATAAGTACTCGTAAAGGAATTAACTATGGCATAATCATGTTAATTTATTTGACTCTTTCACTGATTGTTTTATTACTCAAATTGTACATATGTATTTTTTTAAATTTTAAAATTTGGATCTCGGTAAGCAACCATTTCAGAATTTTCTGATAATTTATTTAATTAAATTAGGGTTCATCATTCCACGGACCCGAAGACGCAGATAGTAGGGGGCCTATTTTATGCGCCAAGGGGTTCAATCCCTACCCATTTATATGATGATATTTGTGTTTGTTCTGTATTTGAGAGTTAAAATTTAATATGTATTTAATTATTGTCTGATAACCGTTATGCAAGTGTTTTAAGTGACTTATCTCGGAGTCAATTCAATGTAATGTAAGCCGTTGGGTGACCACTGCAAAATACAATCCAAAAAAAAGCTGGATCCTATATCCAGCAGTGCGGGGTAGAACAAGGTAGAATTTAGCTCATAACTATTGCGCTCGGCAAGCGAGGTACTATTATATTCTACTGGTACCCCACAACACTTACATAATGAGCCTACTTCGATTTGCGGAATAAATTTACCATAGGTTCATGTGTGGTTTGTCCATTCCAACCAAGCGAAGAATGACGAAAGAAGCACAAAATTGACAGAGTCACGCAATAATGAGTTAGTATAAAATAATGCATAGTAGAGTAGCATAACAAGTAAACACAATTTTGAATAAATAATAATTTTTATAAATAATTTATTTTATTATCTTTGATTTTACTCTTTTCCTGTATCATAAAATAAGTACATAATAATAATTATTATAATTTAATCATTATATATTTTGTTAAAAGTCTACGTTGATTACTCATAAAGGTTTGTGTAAGAGCTCGTAGGCCACTTTCTCTTAAAATATTTTACAATAAAAAATCTCTTAAAATATTTAAATATTCAGCTATGTATAAGTGCTGTATAACATTAATTATTAACTATTGTGTGCAATGCGCCTCTTTTTATTACCTTCATTAGACATGTCTGACATAAGTAGACTGTCGTTTATTTTTCTGTCTTGTATTTAAGCTGCTGTGAGCTACCGGGCGAGTAGATTAGTGTCTCCCTGGGGTAGTAAGAGTAGGTGGTGGTGGTAGGCTATGGATGGGCAGCGGCATCCCCTTCGCGAAAATTTGTTCAACGCTTGTCCAGCGCGGCAATTATAGATCAATTTAACCCTTTCTTAGGGAAATCTTGGAGGCCTATGTCCAGCAATGAACTTCCTTTTGCTGTAATGATTATGATTTTAACTGCACATTATAATCAAAAACATACCTTATTATTTTTTGCTTCGGTTTTGCTATCATAGTTCTATTTTTTTAAAACTGTATTTTTATGTTGTTAATTACATTTGCATTTTACTCTGACTACGTATGTACCACAAACCTTCACAATTATCGGTTGAGATGTAAAGTGAAAGCGTAACAAACAAACTCACACTCGCGTTTTTTACAATATAAGTAAGATATAAGATAGGTTTGTGAAACAGTTGAATGATATTATGTCGCTTATGTAACAAGACCATCTAAACCAAAATTCAATCGATTAGCATTGTCATATGAACTCAACACAGTACTAGTAAAAACAAACTGATAATATTTAGCATTTGTTGTTTAACTCCAAGAATACAGGATAATTTTTAAACTCAATTAAAGCTTTGACCTTTATTCCCCGCTTCCAATTTAAACAAAATCAAAATATAAAAAATACACAGTTCTTTTGCTCTCTTTTAAATGACCTAAGTGCTGTAGTTAGGTAAGCGATAAAAGCTTATTTCTTGTTGTACCTATTACAAGTACTACATAACTTATGTGTTTATTTCAAAAAAAAGTAAATTAATTAGTGAGGTACCATACTTTATAACTTATGACTTATATAAGTATTATATTGTTTTTACTGGGAAAATAAGTTAAATAATGAAAGTGATTTTTATATTTTGTGTTAAACAAAGCGCAATAGGTAATCAGCGCGATTTTTACGGTACATTTTAATAATAATAACAACACACTTTATTATGCACCAGGGATATAAAAAGCTTACATTGAATATTGCAGATAGCAAATTGTAAATTAAAACAGGGCAATGGCTCGTGTTCCTGGACAACTTTTGGAAAGAAACTGAGTAAATAAAACGAAATAGGCAGTTGATGGTGTGGTGTGGTGTTTCTAGTTGATATAAATTATTATAAATATTCACTTGTATTTAACATAAGGAAAGTATCTATTAGTAATATCGAGATTCACATGTATGAAAACAACTAGTATTGAATAGAATCTTGGGATAATTGTATTAGGAAATATAATTTTGATAAAGATACGTTCGCCAGCTTAATAACAGTACATTCGCAAACATTCCATTCGCAAACTATGTCAACTAGAACAATCATCTAATAGGATTTCGGCTACAGCAAGTTCAGACAGTATCAAGATATATATAGAAGAGTTCAACATCATATCAGGACGTCCACTGGTCATGGTCTCCACAAGTCATTTCTAATAGAACTGGTTGAGTGTGGTCTGCATCCAACGTAATCCTGCGGTTCCTAGTCAACTGTCATAGTAGATCCAACATTGCGCTTTCCGTTACGTGATCTCCATCCTATAAAATGTAATGCAAACAATTTTTAGTTATCCTATCCGAGTTACAATACTTGAAGGTTCTTGTAACCCCAACGCACCCTGCTTGACATTATACAAGCCAGTCAAGCACTTAAATATGCTTCACCTAGTTTTTGCGATGCATTAATCAGAACTACATTAGCAGCCACTATGCCAAGTCATGCTTTCATACCCGCCCTACTGACCTTGATATAAAATGCTGCTAAAAATAAATATGATCCAAAAGGCTAGGTGACTTGCACGAGGAAATTACTGTCTTGAAGCGGTTCCAAGATTACGTAAAAAATATTGAGGAGTTGAAGCCACAGTCCGTAAGGTCAACGGGATGGGCAGAATATAGACTTAGTTGGTTGACTTGAACGAAAATTCTATGTCTAAAAAGTGGATTATCATTATGGGATAACCCAAAATGACATTTCACTTTTCTTGTATGTATAAACATACCTTCGTAGCAGTACCAGATCATTGTGGGCGGGTTTCAGACAAATTATACGCTGTTGCGCACCCTTGTCTGACAACACGATTGATGCTGCAATTAAATGAAATTCTTTTTTCCATTAATAGAAGTTTACTAGAAATTTCTATTAAATATGTTAAGATCTTCATGAAACCATTAGATTAGTTAATCATAGTTTTTATATCTTATAAATGCCTGCAAAATTATATTATCTCGGAAAGCATCAACTCGGATAAAAATCCTTTTTAATTTTTTATATTAACTGTTTCGTAGCTTTGTTAGCATGAGGTCAGATATAATCCTAGAAACCAGACTTACAAAATGTACTTCTCTTTTGCCACAACTGCAAATTGCGATACAAAATATCAGACTGAAGATAATATCAAAGTGAAGTGTCTACTCCCATTATCTTGGTAACATGATACTACTTTTAACTTAATATATTTTTGTTACTACTTTTAACCTAATGCGAAGCATTAACTCCATTACCCAAACATTTAATTATATAAATAATTAAGATCTGCCTAATTTTATTGCAGCTAGTTCATAATAAATTAACCAAACGTCTCGTTTACTCAATTAAGTTCTCGCGAAGGCTTCGCAAATTGGAAACCTTATTTTCCCTTCACAAAAGCATTACCTTGGTGAGTTGATGAATAGAAGTGATGTCACAGACGTTCGCTTGCCGGTTTCCCTGAGTGGCGTCATGAATACGTCAATGTGTTTCCCATTTTCTAAAAGCAAAGAGTAGGACCATGTTCATAATGAGCCTAGGGAATTTATTTAATTTTCCCCGGATATTAGAAGTATTAGTCCAATAAAACCTCATAAAGATGAATTTACACAGACATGCTACGGGCCTTATGTTTTTCCTTTGGAAGATTGTAGTAAAATGTAATAAAAAAAGTGTACAATTTATTAAACCTTGGTAGAAAATATACGATAAAGAAAAAAAGTTCAATTCTTCCCTTAAATATGAGACAGTATTTTTTTTTATATAAAAAAAAACTGTTGAACTCTAAATATTTATAAAATATAGTTTACGGTATTATTTTTTGCTACGCTTTATAATGCTCAATCTTAACTCCTGTCTCCTACTGCACTCCTACTCCTACTCCTTTTGCAAACGCGTCAAATCTTTGGTTAATTGCTTATGTGTGGAAAAGGCTTCAATTTCACAACATGTTCGTTTATTATTCTCAAACCCATACGATCATTTTTAACGCGTTTTTCATGTAATATTTGTAAATGGCAATACGGCTTCAGTTGTGAACGTGTCCTAAAGTCACAAGTGGTATGAAGACGAAACTGTTCTCAATTCTGGATATAGGTCGTTACGTTCCCTATCTATCAGCAAAGTGGATTGGATTCCTCTAACCTATTTCGCGAACTCTGTATGGTATTGCCAAGTTGACCTGATTACGTAGCAGCCAATGGAACGATTATCGTTTGAACTCACCTTGAAATTGATGTAGATAGTTTATTTAAATAGAACGCTTACATTTCCAAATTAATGATGAATAAGCTTTACTAGGTTAACGATCACAGTGAACAAAACAAGATGCAATTATCATGAATGAGAATGTATATACTTTAAACGATGACTATAGTTCGTCAGGGTAAAAGGTCTTTAGGTATCAAGTGTTCCTAGTTTTCTAAGTGTTGTCAGTGAATAAGGCATGAATACCAATAGAGAGCGGCATATTTATCCAAAAAATTTATAAATACTTGGTTTTAAATGTAGGCGGTGATGAACAGTAGAGTCTTAATCGTTTCATGATAATGGCAATTATGGGCAGACATTTTTGAAAAACATTAAAATTATTAAGATTAGCCCTTCAACTGGTTCTTTTAGAAATTTCTTGCAAAGGTCTATGTCCTATATATAGTAACGATGATTATATAATATTTGACTACTTTTTAGGTTATAAATAAGCAGGTACCGGTAGAGTGGAATAGCACCTTCCCCTGTACAAGGTGACGTAACAGGCGACTAAGGTACCAGAACCGACAGGTAGCGGTATATACATTTGAAATAGTGCAGCTCAAATGCAAATGGCGCGGATGAACAGCAGTACCCCCGTCGTGAAAGCTGATTTCTGTGTTTGCCAACACGCTTGCCCAGCGCGGCAATTATGGGCAAAATTGGGAGGCCTATGTCTAGCAGTGGACTTCCAATTACTGTAATGCTGATATTTTTAAACTTATGTAACTATAACCAATGCATTAACAAGATAGGAGCAGTTAATATCGATTTGAATTTATATAGTATAATGTGTAAATTGAAAAAGAAATCGCTTGAAACAACTTTTTATTTCACAGTAAGAACTATATTATCTGCTCTATATAAAATAAATATAAATATTTTCACGTAATTCATGAATTTTAGCGAATCTACAAAAAAAACATTTTAATTGAATACTCTTGTATTGTAGGTCAAAATCAATCTCAGAGTTTCGCAGTTCAAGTGCTCTTATAGATACGGGGATCTTTAATAAAATCGTGGACGCTACTTTAGATTTCTTGTTAATTTCAAAAGTCTTTTGGTTCGAATTTAAGGCCGCCCTTCATTGTAATACAGATTGACGTTAAAATTTAATAGTCCAAATGAGACACAAAATATATCTTGAATTATTCCGTTAAATAAATCCTGCTTCTATATGAATGTTGATTTGCCCTGAAACGCGAACTGAATATACTCAAGTATCTTCATATTCAGTAGTGCAAATAAAGTGATTTATCCGGCCGTAATTCGTGAACGTCGGCGGAAGCCCCCCAGTAAATGCGTTTCCTTCTGCGTGTTTGTCCCGGTACGTGTGCCGAAATAGAACCCGGAACTGTGTCCCGGAAAACATACATTCACACGAGACGTCGAGAAATTGGGACCGAATTATTTTATAACGCATGAAGACCAAAGAGGTGTGTAATTTGTAAACGTTATCCATGTCACTGGTCTGAAACAGATTACGAGTAAGAAGTATATTATTATATTTTCTGTCATTTTTTTTCATCACCAATAAAATAAAAATACTTTTTAACGGCTTTAAAACGCGGTTTAACTTATTGCATTTTTGTCTGTTATTTCGGGTAACTTGCGGCAACCGTTCTCAAGAATATATTATAATAAAATTAAAATAAATGGTGTATTGTTTTACAAACCAAAAAAGGGAATCCTCCTTTTATTGGTTTGTAAAACGACAGTAGCAGGGACAATTTTTTTTAACAATATAACTAACATATATAGAGCAATAAAACACACTAATAGCGGTTGAAGTGCCTATGAGAATCACACTATTTCATCATTATTATCATATCGTCTACTGCTAGACATAGGCCTCCCCAAATAATTTCCAATAGGACCGGTTGTATGCGGCCTGTGCCCAGCGCGATCCTGCGGGTTTAGTAACTGCCATCTGTCGGATCCGGTACCTTAGTCGCCTTTTCCAACACCTGGCACATAGGGAGATACTATTCTATTCTGCCGCTATTCTCCTCACACTATTTGCCTTAAACTAATTTTGGTCATCTTTTAAGGCCAATTACAAAAGTAATCCCCAAATATTTCTGTGCAAGCATACTCATATTTCAGGCTCTGAAGACCAAACGAACGAATGAATGGTGACTTTTCTGATAATTTTACTGAAAAATAACTGCATCTAATCTCCCTTTTCGTCCAATATGTCCCTATAATCTTAAATAAATTTTGGATCTGACTTCAGAAAATGACTTAGATGATAAATGAATGATTAAATCTAAAAATTAAAATAAACTGTCGGTAATATCAAATAACAATTTTTTTTTAAATAGGCATGAAGGTATGTAATATAACTTAAAGTTTTTGAATATTTTGCCAGTCTGCCTGATTGAAGTAAGCTCTGGAAAAGCTGAATCGAATTTAACAGTATGTTAATAGGCGTTATAAGAAAAGAAAGTAACTTTGGTTTATTTTATTATTAATTATTTCCACTGGAATGAAACTACACGGGTGAAACCTTTATATATATAAGAGTATCTCTTACGAGAATCAATTAGATCCTTAAGCCTGTGTATAAAACAGATTAAACCATCATCATCATAATTACAGCCATTGGAAATTTACTGATGGATATAGACCTCCCCAAGAAAGAGGGAATTTCGCCTATAATTTTCGCGCTAGACAAGCGTGTTGACAATCTCAGAGCACAACTTTTAGGATGATGCTGCTGCCGCACCATGTGCATTTGAGCTACACAGTTTCGGATGTACATAACGCCATCTGTCGGGTCCGGTATTGCTTTTTACGACACTTGGCATAGAGGGAGGCACTAATCTACTCTGCCGGTACCTCACGACTTAAACCATACTAACTAATAACTGTACAGTAAGTAGCAATCGATGTCATAACTAGGTGAGAGTTAAGTAGGCATTTCGTCAAACTGCGTACGTACTTAGCAATTACACCACATGCGTTCGCGTCGGTACCAATTACTCAACTCATCCGCGAACAAGGAATTTGAAATTGATCGTGCGGACTTGCGATGTTCCAATCATAAGATTGTTGAGGAAAATCTCATTCATACAGCGAGCGAACCACTTTCTGTCGGATGTGAATTAATATTGAAGCATATTTTTTTATATAACAGGAAATAGGTAATATCTGAAGGCATGGAATCTTAAGATTAATAGAACGTTAATGTGAAAAAGTAAATATTACCCGACATTGAGAAAAGGTGAGATTAGAATCCGATTCTGATATATGTAAGCCGTCCTTTGATCGCTACTTGCACTGAACGAGTGGCAGAATCTGTACAAAGATTATCGTCTCAGAGAGTTGATGCATGCAATCGCCACAGTGCACATAATTTTACTCTATTGGATTGACTTTCTGTATTAAGCATCAACATCGATATTGGTACCCAAAAGTATCTTTTAGTTTATTAACAGTGAAATTCTTACTATTAATACTTAACAATAATATTATGTGATCACTTTAGTTAAATGTAGTCTTAATGAAATAAAGTTAAAAATACCATATAAATCATATGGTACCATTTTAAATTATTTACGGTAAATTAACTAGAAGTAGATTTTACAAAGGTCGTCTGTATTGGTACCTCACTTTCACCTAGTCCTATCGCTGAATAGCAGTGTTCGCATTGCTGTGTTACAAATTGAACGGTAAGAGAGGCATTAAAATTAAATTGGTAAATATGACATAGTATCTTCAGTTCATTATGCTGTCAACACGTTAGTAATACCTTTGTGTTGACACGGGTATCTATAGGCTGCGACACGTTTGCCATCAAGCGGACTGCGCGCTTGTCAGCTGACTTCAAAATTTAAAAAAGAATAGATTCTCCAAAATAACATAAAAAAGGCACGTGTCATAATACTGTTTTAAATGTGATCCTAATAAATACTTCGATAACAACATTACACGATTTCCTTCATGCAAGCTCGCATCAAGATATCTAATTAACCTTTTTTAATGGGCAATATCATACTCTAGAAAGAGTGTTAAGTAAATTACTTCAATTACCAATAGTAATCTACATTTTTGTTACTTTTGTACATACCGAACTAATTGAATGCATGTTTGCATTGCGATGCAGCGGCGCGTGTCTTTATACTATGTCATCATCGGCTATCGTAATAACAAGCAGTAGGCCAAAGCTATAAACTGGCACTTGCAAATCATTAAGACCTTACTGCTCTATGACCTCGGATTAAAAAGTATCAAAATATTACTAAGTATGTAGTTACATTGTTGACTTACGGTATTTTGAAAAGGGGCTTAGAGGTGGTCTTGTTAAAAAAATATAGAAATAAATGTATACACATCGATTATAAGAAGCAACATTAATATCCTGTAATTATCAGGAAACTAGGCTCAATATTATAAAATAGCTTAGCCTGGTCTCAATATTGTATGAGTTTTGTTATTTTACTTTGTTTTAAGGTTATTTAATTAAATCTATGTATCATGAGCAATATCAAACAAGTTGCAAAACCACTTGTTACCATTACGAAAACTGGGTTCATATTGTGCATATAAAACGTTCATTAAAAGCAGCCGGGTCACCATTCGAGTTTAATTTATGCTGCCTCCACCCTTCCCAGATAACTCCCATTAATTACTTGCCCTTCAGGCGTCGGAACTAGGGAAGAAATAAAACTTCCTTTGCATTTCTCGGCTTCCTGTATCGCTAAGTAATCCATGCCATAATGGTGTCACACAGCGTGCGTTGAAGAATTTATACTCTCAAATGGATATGTCCAGTATTTTACTATCATTAAGTATGAAAGAATGTAAGTTTATGATATTAGATGGCCTGATGGGATTTGTAAGGCCAGTAAGGCAATAGTCACGTAAAAAGACATCGGGACTGATTTTTGAACATAACTAGATCAGAAAAAAGCATTCTTACACAAGTACCTAGCTTTTAAGATTTTATATTGAACTAGCAGTGAGGTGTCAACCGCGTTAAATTATATAACTTCCATACAAACATTGCACCCCCGTTTTATCCCAATGGGGGATAAATTTTCAAAAATCCTTCCTTAGTGTTCATCTATATTATAAAGGGAATCCTTGAGCAAAATTTAAATTTAGGCCCTGCCTTGATATGTTACTCACCAAGTCAGTCATTCAATCAGTTCTCCCTTTTATATACATATCGATCATGGTATTAGATTTCACATATATTTCCTATTATATAATAATTTCGGCGAATTTTCACCGGAAGTAAAACATCACTTCCATGTGAAACAAATACGCTGAACCCGTCATAATATTCTTACTCTAGATTTATATTTAAGTATTAAATTCCAAATGTGTAAATCCTTGAGAATTATTTACAGCGTCTAAATGACACAAACGTTTCGTTATAGAGCAACCGGCAATAGTGACCTATACGAGCCCGCGGGTCGCTGTGAACCGATCATGACATTTAAGGTGGCGAGTCCGATCTGGCTATCGCTGCATCTGCAACTGGCAATTGCAACTTGCAACGCCACGCCTGGCCGCGGCGGAATCTATTCTTAAACCTTCTAATGTCAATAGCAATAACAAAGGGAATATATTTGTATCCAATCTATAAATTGTGTAAACTACATAGAGAGAGAAATCAGATCTTCCACTGATTGTAAGTTATTTGATATTAAAGTGCTCTAATTCCTTTCTAGACATTCCGATAGACCTGTAGAATTCCTTTTTCTAGATAGAAAACATGCACATTTTCTATATGTACATATTTTTTTTCTATTAATAAATATGAATTCTCATTGAATTACTTACCTCATGAGCATTCAGAGTACGATCTCACGCAAGCGAAGTCACAGACTACGGCAAGTTCATACTGAAATTATTAAATTATTTGTTGTATACTAAAGAAGCGATTGTGATATCGGCAGAGTAGTATATCACCTAACCTGTATATAAGAGTGAGGTACTAAGGTACTGTATCGAACCCGTCACGAAGCTATGCTCTGCAATGCCAGCGCGGCAATTATAACCAAAATTCCTCATTTCATGGGTAGGCCCAATGCCCAGCAGTGAAAGTTTTATAGCAGATATGGTGGTATAAGCTGTGGTTGCTACTATATCGTGATATGTAAGTATGTACTCGTATTATTAACCTAATTTGTATATATGCATGTAACATTTAAAAAGGTGTTATATAAAATACCGTGTGGAATCAACAGATTAAAATAATACCTCCCCCTGCAGAAGTCGTAAGAGGCGACTAAGGTACCAGAACCGATAGATGGCGATCCATCTGAAACAGTGCAGATCAAATGCACAGGGTGGGGATAGGCAGCATCTCCCCGTCGCGAAAGCTGCGCTCTGAGTTTGCTAACACGCTTGCCCACCGTGGTAATTATGGGTACATTCCCCCTTTCTTGGGGAGGCCTATGTCCAGCAGTGGACTTCCAATCGCTGGTATGATGATGATAATATTTAAAATAAGAATTTCTTGTCATATTTTGCTCTCCAAATGACTTAATTTCATTAACAATACACAATGTATTGAGAGATGAGATATTGATACAGTGATGAGAGATACAGTGATAAGGGTAAACACAATATATTTATTCTAATCTTTTAACAACACTTAAATCTGTTGTAATTAGAAATCGTAGCGTAGCTTAGGCAGGCTACTAAAATTACAAAACGAACGCCATAGAGTTCAAATGATTACACCGTACTGTTGTACAGAATGTTGAAACTCGCGGTACTTAGTTTTGTATAGGCTTTAGTTAGAAATATATTACCTAACATAACTTGACTGCATCGCCATTTCAGAGTACATCATTATATTACTAATATATACTGACCCGTCATCGCCCGCAGCTGTGCTTGAATGAGAACACTTAATTGTGGGATAACCCCGAAGATTTACAACTCATCTGACCTTCTAAAAATCCCGTGGTGGTAATAATTCGTGTGTACTAAATTTTACACGAGGTAAACCTTATTGAAAGGCCATCTGCAATGGTACCTCACTCTCACCTATCTCTACCGCCAAACAGCAGCGCCCGCATTGCTGTGTTCCAGTTTGAAGGGTGAAAAAGGCATTGATATTACTGGGTAATGTGATCTTCAAGTCACAACGTTGGTATCGTGAGAATAATAATTTTAATATTACGAGCGTCTATAGGCTGCTTGTTTTTTGACTTAATCTATAAAAAATATATATATTTAATGAGATGTGTCAAAATTTATTGAGTAGGCATGCAGGCATGTCCTATAGCTGAGCGCACCTTCGCGATGGAGGCACGACCCCTTTGCAGTTGCTTTTGAGCAAAGCTGTTTTAGATGAATATACTGTGTGCTATGTGCTGATTTCAATAGTTTTACCTCTTCGTACTACACCTTGTGCATAAGGGGATACTATATTTACCTTCGGCATCCTTAGGCTACAGACTAGTCTATCACAGGGAAGCTTGCTTGTTTGTATTATTATAATAGCCTAATACTACTTTTCAAAATTTGTAAGGAGATAGGGATGTTTTTTATATTCCGCCATTATTTATGTTTAAAAAAATGCTATGTAATACTATCCACCACACTAGATTTAGATCACTGTACCAAATAAGTAATAATAAATACTTTATGGCCTTGAGTAATTTAGAGAAATTGAAACGGAGCCGCGACTTTTTTGTAATCACTATAATTCCTATGTAAAGTTATAGCCACCTGATAATTAAGAATTATAGTTGTTGGTCTAACAACATTAAACTTGTAAGTAGAAAATAGTTACAGAGAAATAAATAAATGCAGATAATCTTTTGGTTTTCACAATATAATTAAACTTGGAGCAACAGTTCGACTTTGTTTATATAAAATTGATCAAAATTAAAAATGTTATTATTTATGTACACGGTTAAAGACCTGTTTCTAATGAATGGTGAAACATAACCAAAGTACATACACAATTGTTAAATATGAAATGGTATGAATGGAAATACAAAAATACAAAAGTGGCAACACATAAAATCACACACACAAAATAATGATAGTATAAGTATATGCCGCTGTCTATGATATATATATATACATATATATTATAACATATTTGTTAGAATTCGGTGGTCGGTGAGCATGTCATAGACAAAATCAAAGAATATTGTTAGTCATATCTAAACTTAACTGAATACTGGCAGTACATCCATGTATAAATGGTATATCTGTTTGGGCGCTTAATTTGATTTAAAACAAAAAAAAATATGTAGAACAAAATTATAGAGCGGTCAAAATACTGTGAGTTGAAAAAATATTTGTGTCTTGGCTTGGCGAAGACACTGATGTGCTGAGAATTAAAATATAAGTATAAATATTTAACCATAATACAAGTTCTTAGTAAAAATACAACATGCAAAGAAAATATTACTTCAATAATGATGGTATTGCATAATTTCTTACGCACAAAATTGTGTAATACAGAAGAAAGTGTGAATAGATAGACGTGATATTAGAGTAGGCAACCATTTCAACTGAATACTATTAAATAATATTCATTGTCTAGTAGTATGTGCAATGTGCGAGTTGAAAAAGAAAGAATTTTCTCGTTCGAATAAAATTCCTTGATAAAATTTATTGTGATTGAAATGTATTTATTAAACTATTATGTCAAAATGCCAGGTTTAGGTCACGGGTAGTATTTGTGAACTTTCATAAAGTTGTAACCAAAGGTATCAAGAATCTACCCACTTATAAAATACCTGTAATTAAAGTACTTTTTTATATCGGAACCGTCAAATGAGTCTAGCAGACTAACATGCGATAGGTTATAGGATTAATCCTAATCCTAATTTTGTTATCTTGTTATCGTAATTTTATGTAACATTCACAACAATTATGTCAATGTTAAACAGATTTTAGAATAGGGTCTGCTATGAAATAACAATAATTCTTTTAAAACAAACACTTTATTTAGTCCGGTCAAAGAGGCTGGTCTTGACTAAGCCCGTTCCTAAAACAACAACAACACATGTAAAAAAAGTCAAAGTCTCGCTCCAATTGTTTTCGTTCAATTAATTTACCAGATTTACACACGGTGCAAACAATCTTATTAACCTCGACCAAGGTGACTTTTATCCACAGCAATATACAACAAATCGTGCCCCAGGCCAACCGTTGCCCTAGATACTATCAATAAATACTAAGGAACGACCGATTGGGAAATCTTCGTCGTGACTGCTTTTCTTCGAGTTTCCCTTTCAATTTTATCACCCATTATGTTCAAGGATAACCTTTCCCTCCTGAGGTGCACTTTAAAGAAGTGAATGCTTCGAAAGGGTCGGTTGCACGGTCGCCTCTCACTGTGAGAATGGCTAAATGTCATCGCCCGCCATTGCTCTGTTAACAACTATAAAATTAATAGCAATCGTTGCGGACGATTTAATGTCCCTCACTTTATTTACTTGCGATCTTACAGATAAACAAACAATTAATTTGCGGCTTCAGCAATACATAATTGCAGTTTATTGATTTTAAGGCTAATTGTTTAGAATTGACATTAAGCGTTTAGTGTTGATTATAAACGGTGGGCAATTATTTTTAAATAATTGGCTGTGATTTTGTTTGCGTGGTTAAGGTTAAGAACTGTAGATATATAGATATTTTAGAATCAAGGGATTAAATTTAAAAATTTAATTATATATAAGTTATTTCACGTAGTATGGTGGTTATTAATGATCAATGCGCCGGACGACAGTATCGCGGGTTCAACTCCCGCATAATTTATGTTTGTGGTGATGTTGTCTCATTTTATGTGTCTATTTAATATGAAGGTTTGTACGTAGTGACTTGATCACTCTAGCTCATCGGTGTCATGGGTCAATAATCGTTATTGGAGATCATAAATTCTCCTCGTAAGCATACTTATTTGGAATTTGCAATACCTATGACTTAATGGAAATTACTTGAAAAAGATATATGATCGATGTTGCGTTACCTATTTAAAAATATTAGTATTATATATTAGTTTATCGAGTTTCTTACCTAGTTCATTGATCCTAAGAACTTGGATTAAATGAAATAGGTAAACGATTAAAAAGTTAAACAAGTAAATAACTTTAATAAAGTATACTTACAGAAATTATTTACTTGCTTTAACATTGACTAATGTGGAATAAGCAGCAATATTATTTATTTCTTTTCTTACTCTGACAGATTGTATCAACAGTTAGAGTTGGCCACCAACGTAAACAAAAAAGTTAATATTGTTGTACCAAACGTCGTAAGAGGCGACTGAGGTATCAGAACAAACATATGGCGGTATATTCACCCACAATGTAGCTTAAATGCAACAGATCGTGGACGGTCAGCAACATTTCTAAACTAGGCTCTGCGATTGCCAAGCGCGGCAATTATATGCATATTCCCCGCTTCGTGGACGTTTTACGGCTAATAAAAATATGGAGATAAAAGAACTTCACTTAACAGTAAAATACAGTTCAAATGTCAGGGTCAAAAAGTAGTATGATGACGTATAAAAAAAACAATAACTGAATTACTCAACCGAAGACATTTACGCATTATAGTGAAGTCAACTGACGGTCCAATGGTGCACATCGCCGTTGCAACTTCCTCACTTTGTGTTGTCACAATGGCTTTCAACATCGAACCTTTATGTATTGTTTTTGTAATATTTTTGGGTCAAGAATTACAATTGTAATCTCATTATTTATTTATTGTCCTTCAAAAACCTGACGAAACATCTCAAATTCCAAGTGAAAGGATATAAATATTTTTCTGCTCTGTAGAGTCGGTGTACCAATTTGTGCCATCCTCGGGTTGTCTGTTAGAGCTAGCCTTGGGTGCACACATAATGTTCAGTACCATATTTTTTTACATTAAAATTGTGATGTAGTTACAAATCTCATAAATTTTTGTAGCTTTATGTTGTTTTTTTTTGTCATAACATAAACAGTCTTTTTCCAATTATATCTTAAATATCAATGTAGACATTAGAGAAAGAACAAAGATTGCACTTTCGCTATGCATTCCTTTTATATTGCCTTTCATCATGGTTGGTGCTCTCCTTCTGCTGTATTATTTCAAACCTCCACCGAGAATGCAGCATTCCCAGATAAAATCTTCACTTTTAAGATAGAAATGATAACATTATTAGACTTTGACAGCATTATTTTCTTTACGTTGCAAATAGATTGCTGATAGAAGTGTAGCAGTGATGGGAAGTCGTAGATAGTTGTGATATAGATAAATAAGCGCTCTGCTCGGATATTAATATTAGTTTGCATGGCAGCAGCGGTTGAAGGAATGCACGCGACGCGCCGCCGCGCCATAAACAGATGGGGCTATTTCTGGATGTCCCTCCACTTTGAAAAGGATGAATGTATATTATTTTACTCGCACCAAATAATGTTTATCGATATCGATAAGCTACACTCAAATGGTTTTAATCAAATAAAGAGTAAAGCCTTCAAAATCATAATGTATAAAAAAGTAAATTAATTACCAATATAATTAGGTATTCGGTCGGTGCATATATAAAATAATAAAAACATATAATGCATAGCGGTACTTGACTGAGTGGTAAACGGGTAAACTAAGCAGGTTGACGTCGTTTGACGTCTAAAGACAAGATAGTTTGATGAATATGAATATGATCTACTATTTTATATTATTCTATATTTCATTTTAATCACCATCTTAGTTATTTTTTTATTAACTTGCTTCCATCAACACATGCTGTATGTTGAATAGAACGGATATAACATGTTTAATAAATACACACAGAGTTGAATAAATATCGATATCTAATAAAAATGAACCCACATCACTGATCCCTTCAAATGTCCACAGGAAGGTATAATTAATAGAATAACATTAACAGAACGTTTATAAAACGCAATAAACGGAAACACCAAATCAGAAATTAAGTTATTATATATGAGATTGTAATAGTTTCTCATCAGGCGGGTTTGTTTCTATTTTTCTTTTCCTGGACTATATGAAGTACGATTCATGAACTCACCAGTAATATTTACGTATTTGATGATATAAGTTTTAATAAATTCTTTTTAATCAAGGTACTGGTGAACGTAGTTCTAGTATTCATGGCATTGGAAAAATGCCGCAGTGTGCGCACAACTTCTTTAAATATATATTTATTTAGTTTCCAATGGTATAAAGTGTACTCAACACTTTTCACGTCGCACTACATCAACATAAATGAACATGTACAAGTCAAGGCCATACTAATATTTTAAATGGATATTTTGCTTAACAAAAGGCATTGACTAATTTTGATTCCAGAAAATTCTTAAGGAATGATATATGAAATGAAGTTATACGAATAAATTCATCGCAACCTTTATGACTAATAAGGAAACAGCTTTCTCATTGGAAATTAACGCTCACAATGCAGGTGCAAGACCTTTTCAAGCAACTTGAGGCCGTGTGGCACTTTATAGTATTTCTAGGGACCGACTAAAGACCAATACCAAGGTTTTATGACCAATCACGTTTGACATTACTGGAGATATTATCAGTGACCTATATTTAGTTAGTTCGGTTACTGTTATGCTGTAGAGTTTAATAAATAGGCTGAATTCGTGCGCCAAAAATAAAAAACATTCATAAACAAAATCCGATAATTTTTCTTGATTGCCGTAATAATTTCGTGTAGTCATCATTTTATTACAAACTATTTATTTTGAGGGAATTGCGTAATTTAAGTACTTATAACCGCAGTTCTTGGCTTTTTTAACAATGAGAGAATATGAACATTTTTAGTGAAAAACAATAATTACATGACAACGACTATTCTCTTAAGTAACCGTAGTTAAAAAATATGAAAGAAAAGGGTTCCATTCGCCCGTTGGATGTTGAAAATCTGAACTGAACAAGTAAAATATAGTTAAGACGGTCGATAGTTATCCGGCTGACACATCAAACACGAAGTCCATCATAAAGCGGAGCGTAAAAGGCGTGCGAGCGTGGGACTTTCAATTTCAAGTTGAAAACGGAACGACCTGTAAACTCAGCACGTGGTTAGACTGATTTAACGTCAGGTAGTTTAAATGTGTGCTAGCAATCGATTGCCTAATACATTTAGTTGAAGTATACCTGCTCCTACTCATGGTACGTGTATATCAAATACGTTGTTAGGTACTAATAGTTAAAAATTAGTCTACTTACACATTTTAAAAAAGTCTCCATGTCACATTAAACAAAGTTGTAGTAGTAGTAGTAGTAGTGTAGTTATTTTTCTTTTAATTTAAAGTAGTCTTAAGTCTTAGTTTTCTAGATTTTAAACCATTAGTTTCCCTAGTTTTTCAATTTCTTGGTCTGTGAACTGAATTATGGCAAAAATGTATTGGAATATTCCTTGACCAAGCAAAAGCTTTCAATACCGTGTCCATTCCTCTTCTATTTCGGAGACTAGAGTTGAAGTGAGACTAAATACAACTAAATCTTTTTAAAAGTTATCTGAGTCATAGAGAACAAATGGGTAAAATAAGAAGTTTTAATAGTGAGTCTTGTAAAGTATACGGAATACATTAAAGAAGTGTGTTGGGACATACGTATCATATATATTAGCGAAATAATCCATGCTACACTAAAAAATTGTAGAATACTAGCATTTGCAGATAATACTGCTCTAGTATTTAATGGTAGTAACTGGGAAGATGTCCAAATTGGCTTTACTGACATACAGCAAAAATTTTATGGAATCTTTCTAACTCTAATTTCTAACTTTTTTAATTACTAAAAAAACTCAACCACTTACAAGTTCTGTGCATCTCCTCGCCCACTGGATTAATTGTAAATTTTATTATTAATTGCACTATTGTCGTGCTATCCAGGCCTAACGATTTTTTCTTGGAATTCCGACATGTCGAACAAGGCTTTTCTGGTAAATATTATCTTAAAATCGCTTATTAAAAAATAAGCGCGACTCAGCTGAAAAACAAATCGCATTCCCCTCAATCGCTGTCATTTCATTTTTGATCTTGTTAACTTTCATAACACGCTCCTTCCCTCGGGTATATAAAAATGCTAAGCTGAAAAGTAGACAACTGTCGAATGCAAATTTTATTTTTCGTCGAGCCCCTCAAATGATATTGTGTTTGAAATTATTTTACGACGGAGACTGTTGTTGCTTTTCTTTTATTTGAGTTCCTTGGAATTTTTTTACGTCCATTAATATACTGATATTTGGAGTAAAATTTTTAATATTTTCTACATTATACGAAATATATTTTATACATACATACAACATGCCAGTGTCCCATCGGAGTAGGCAGAGACTATGGATCTCCACTTGCTACGATCTTGGCATACCTCTCTCGCTTCCCTTACTCGCAGTAGATTTTTCATACACGCTCGTTTTTTGGTACTACTGACCTGGGCATTCTTTAATACTTTTTCTAGCTAGATAAAATATTTTTGGCTAGGTCATTTTATACTAACTCTTTCATTCACTTCCGTTCTATATATTTGTGCAGTCGTTCTACTTACATACAACCTTTCTACGTGCCAAACCGTCTCAACATTTCTTTCTCTATTGTTATCACTACATCATCTTTTATCAATCGTTTAAACACATCTGGAAATCAAACTTACCCAGGTATTAAAACTTTACATCTTACAAAAAGTGTTTATTATTTGATATGATTTGAGTTTTGGACACAGAAACAAGCGAATGCTAGATTTTTAATTTAAAGCAATAATGAATCATTTTCATTTTATTATTAGACCAGGTCGACATACAGCATGTAATAGCGTCACTGCAGCATAATATCTAATATTTTATATCTAATATCGATATCTAATAGAACACCTTGTGTTTTTTTTAGCGACTCCTAGATAACTAGAACTTATAATTAATAAACTAAACATCCCTGTCAGCTGAGGGTAGAACCAGAATTATATTGGAATGTAAACCGGAACAAACAAGTCATGTCCCCTTTACACGGCACAATTTAACCATCCCCAAGGTGCAGTTCCAATTTCCAGAACACCCTAATATATATGGAATTAGAACAATGGATGCTTTGTTTTATTACATTTGCTATGGCTCCAGTAAAATGTTTGTTTCACAACATGACGCCTCTCAGTCACGAAAGTTAGATTAGAAATTTCTGCAACTTTACCGTAATGACGCTAATGGATATACCACGTGCGTGTATGACTTAATGTGGGTCTCGTACCTACTGTATTTCACAGTAGAAGTGTTTGTTTGTTATGATTTTTTTCTTTTTAATGACACTCGATTAGCTCGATACTTGTGCGTGTGTGCATTTCATTCATGTATATATATATATATCTATCTGCCGTAAGCTACCGGCAGAGTAGAATAGTAGGAGATAAATTGATTGTATTGATTGTTGAAGTTGGTTAATGTGACAATACCTTCAAGTCACAAAGTCACAAGGTTGGCAACGCGCTAGTGTTGTCTTTGTGGTAAATATGACTGTGGACTATGGCGACGATAACTATCAAGCAGCTTGTATGCTTGTTTGTGGACTTAGTATTATAAAAAAGAGAAGAGAACCTAGGAAATTTGAACACTAAATTTAAATCACTTATTACACACCTAGTAATATTACTTCTTTTCACACCCTTCAAACCGGAACGTAATGCAAACCTGTTGTTTGACGGTAGAAATATGTGAGAGTAAGGTAGCAAGGCAGACGATTTTTGTAGATGGTATGCCTCTAGTTAGCTCCTAAACCAGTGTTATGGTTGGTATCAAAGTTATCTACTTCTAGACTACTCGTACGATCTCCAAATTTATTATTATTATTTATAATTGTAAATTTACTTTAAAATTAAATATGAATACGAAGTATTAAAATTGTAATCGAATGTTGACACTACCGCTACCGTTACAACAAAACACTTAACATGGCAATAAAAAGGTTCAGAAGAACGCTATGATTTATGTAACAATTTAAAAATAACTGAATACTGAGACAGGAATAAATAAGTCGTAAATATAAAGTATAAATAACAAAATGCTTCTAAGTAAAACCATTACATGGATATGACGGGAGAATAATTGGTACGAGAAGAACCTGATCAGAAAGTTATGAAGAATCTTTACAACATAAATTAAAAACCCCATGACCGGTTGTTAACTTTAGTTTGTCGCTCTTCTTTTGTACGCATTAGTATAATTAATCAGGAGGATGTTTGATGTAGCTTATATAATAACACTTTAGATTATATTGAGGGGCTGATGGTGCATTCGATAGTGTTCTCGATTCGGTAGTCTAGTGCTTCAATGGTAGGATAAATATTTATATGTTTTATATCTGGTGTTCAATGTGTATTTAAGCATTACATTTGTGATCCCTTTTTTTATAAGATGTCCTTAACACAAGCGTATTAAGTGCCTTATCTCGGAGCCAGGTCGATGTATAAGTAGTGCTCTGTTGTCTCATGTCTGTAACACAATGGCTATAAGCAAATTATCTTGGAGGCAGATTAATGTACAAGATGTTGTACGTTATCTGATACTTGTAATACAATAGCTATAAGCAAATTATCTTGGAGCCAGATTAATGTATAATA
>JACJUM010000202.1:9326775-9469352 GCA_020976665.1 Heortia vitessoides
TATAAGCAAATTATCTTGGAGCCAGATTAATGTAAAAGATGTTGTACTTTATCTGATACTTGTAACACACATGCTATAAACAACATATCTCTGAGCTAGATCAATGTATAAGTCGTTGTCTGCTGTCTGATGTCCGTAACACTAGTGCTGTAAGCAACTTATCTCGGAGCCAGGACAATCTATGTATAAGATGTTATCTGTTGTCTAAAGTAAGTATAAATCACTTCTCTTCTCAGAATCTCAGAATCAAGTCAATATATGAGATATTGTGTAGTGTAAATACTTGCTTCGAGAATTCAGATAATGCTGTTTAGGTAGATGCTAAGTGGTATGGCCATTTGCTTATTGGGTAGATGACCAGGTAGTGGAGATAGTTGGCGTTAGCAGGTCATTCCGAATGGGCCCCGATGCAAATGGGTAACGAGGTATAGGTAGGTATTTACCCAGTAATTTACTTGGTTCTATCACTTTGAAAACTGAATATAGCAATGTTAGCACCGTATCTGGGGTATAAAAATAGAGAGAAAAGTGCAGTAGATACTTTTTACAAAAGGTCTGCTTATTTATAAAAACACCGCTTATATAGTCTTTAATATATCAATTTCTTAAAAATCAATATTAAATATCTTGGACAAGTTATCACTGCTACCTTGTAGCTAAAAACAATGTTTAAAGTTGTCAAGGTAAGAAATTCCCGGGACTTGGCCGACGCCTGAGGCTTTTGGTATATTTTTAAACTTTTACTTTGCGTGCTATAAAATTACACACTAGTGTACTTATTTTTTCAAATGAAAACAATATCATAATTTTGATCGGAGTGGGTTTAGAGTTTGATACAATATAGTGGATTTCATATTTCCCAAGTGACGTCTATTTATTTCTTCAAAGTATCTAATAAATTTATAAGTAATATCTTCGTGTTACCATGTCTCATACTCAAGGGACAAGGTGCCCCTCAAATTATTTTTTTATATTTTAGAAATCCTTTTTAAATTAAGTGGCATAAACCTTTTTCACCTTTTTTAAATAGCGAATTTAGTAGTTTCATAATTTTGTTTATTTTATATTAGTGCCTAATTTATAATAGGTATCAAACTTAAACAAACGACTATCACCTTTAGTTTCGTTGCATATTTTATGTGTAAGCCGTTTTATATGTATAAGATTCCCGTGCAAATTGCAGACGGTGGACATGACTGGGAGATTCACTCGCATATTTGGCATTCCAGGGCGGGTGATGACGTTCGCGTACGATGCTATTTTAGTATCAAACCGCAGCCATTGGTATAAATAAGTTTGATTGATATAAATCGCGTGAACGCTGATAAATGTAGTCATCACTGGATCAAAGCAATATACACTGACGCCCTCGTTACGATAATTGTGGCGCTTCCGCGTCTATCTGAAAATAACTGTTTTCTAAATTGTGTTAAGCTTCATACCTAATTGATTCAGATCTAAGCGTAGATGTCTTTAGTATGTCATTAATTAATATTATTCAGTTTATTGTTATTAGTATACTGTCTGCCGCAGAGGTGATACCAGTGACAAGCAAGAAAGCTAAGATCGACGAGTATAAACGAGGATTTAGTATTAACGACGAGGATAAACGTTGATCCGACTCCTCAGTTATGTCGTTTCCGCACTAGTCGTTGCGCTTTTTTAACTCAATATAATTAAGTTATTTAAGTATAAATTTGTGGCTTTATTTGACACTCATATAGTGAAGCATAGCTTAAATAAGTCCTATAAAAAAGAATCTGGTGTTAATTAAGCAATCCCCAAACAAATTTATCCTGAAACGCTGTCTCTGTACTTTATTAACTGATGCTGCTTGTCTAACTTTATAATCCTATTTCTGTATGTATGTATTCTTTTCTGATGTATTTTTTTTTATATCATATGTATTTATTGCGTTCATTTATACTAATATGTACGTAACGTTTATATATTTTCTGTTACGTGTAATGATAGACTGGGAGATAATGCCAACTGGCATTAAGTCCACCATTTGTACATTTTGTAATAAATATCAGTGTGAATTTCAAATAAATAATAAAAAATATTGAATATAAATTATACAAAAATACATTACGCCCGTGTCCCATCGTGGTAGGCAGAGAATATTTAACTCCACTTGCTACGATCTTGGTATAGCTCTTGCTTACTTTACTCGCGTTAGCCCTTTCAAACACGCTCGCTTATTCTGTGTGATTCAGGTAGGTATATACGCATACACCAGCTCTTTCAATTACTTCGTTCTATATATTTGTGTAAGATAAGCATTTATCACCGAAACCTGTGTATATATATGTATACACAGGTTCCTGTGTATGCACCAAATTGGAGAATTCTATTTTTATTGTGTTTGTAAATGTCAGGGTCAGGTTTGAACTGGATCAACGGGATCGGAAAGTTTTTGTATTATACGTAGTTTATATATTAGAGACTAAATAACAGGAATCAAACTGCCAAGGTAAAGTAAAATGTCACTAGACAAAATCAGCGTGGGCCGCTAGTTATAAAAAAAACAAATAGTATTAAGTAAAGTATTCTAGCGTATCAGATACTTACGTAAGAGTAATGACAAACTATCAGACATAATCAAATTATGTTATAGGCACCTTATTACTATAAAATTGGATAATTAATGTGCATGTTAGAGGTATATTAAGAAGTATTAAAAGAAAAGTTTTCTTTCATTAGAAGATACATAAAACAACTAAAAATAAAACTTAACTTTTTTAAGTTTAGTTTAAATGTAAATTATGTCGGACAAAATGCGCTTAATTGCTTTATCCAAATGCGCTGGTCATAATTAAAAATGAAACAGTAAACTAAACTAATAATATCCTCAATATAATATTCCAACTATTTTTTAAGCCGTGGCTTGAATCTTATAAAAGTTATCTTGAATATAAATTTAAATTCACCTAAGAAGCAGTGCAATTTGAATAATTCAGTTCAAGAAAAGAGAAAGGCAAAGAACTTATGAAATGATGTGAAATAATCTTTTCAGAACACAAGTTACTGTCTCCAGCCAGCATACATTTAATTGAATTTTGGGGAATTCAACCTATGATCTATGCTGTGCTAAATTAAGCTAATTTTATATGTGAAGAATATGAGTAATGTACAATTATGTAAATATCTTTGTAATTAATCAATTCGCCGTCCAGTATGAAGACGTAATTTTTTTTTTCATGTTACAAAGTCAGCAAACAAGCGTACGATCCTCTTAGGCCAGGCGCGCACTACGAATTTTTGACGGCAGAGCCACCGCAGCGGCCCAGTGCGCGCAATACAATTTAAAACTGTTTGGTACAGTGTTACAGTGCGACATTATGCCGCTGCTCTTTTCTGCCGCGCGGCGAAGAACTCGTAGTGCGCGCCTGGCCTTATGGTAAACGTGACCGCAGCTTATAGACGCGTATGTCATCACAAAGATATCATTAGGGTGTCGCCAACCTTGTGAACTGAAGATACCGCATCACATTTACCCAGTAATTTCTTTGCGTCTCTCACCCCTCAAACCCGAACACAGTAATGCGAACACTACCATTAGGTGGTAAAAAACGCAGACGACCGACGAGAGGTCTACCTCTATCATATATCGAATTTAGCTGTTTGTTTTAGTTTTGCGGTACGGTATTAGAACCACTTGTTGTTAGTCAATAGATAAAATACGCATATGACTTAAATATTAAATTACATTAAATACCAAGTTCTATTTTATGGACAAGCCAGCCATAACTGTCCTTATAAGGATTGTTGTTGAACATCTTTGGTATGATATCGCTATTAAGGAATCGAATTAAGCGTATCGCCAGGTGTTAGTAACACTATTTTGCATCAAAGTATAACTTTGTTTGGAACGGAACTATGTATGGAAAATTAGCTAGATATTTCCTGCACGTGTATCAAAAGTTAATCGCGCAGAACTGTGTATTATTTACAAGCAACAATTATCAACAAACAGTTTCAGGTCATTGTCGTATTAATTATATATATATAATATTTTGTAAGATTTATGCGTTCTTTACTCACAATAAAACATTTTTGCGTTTACATTGCAAACGCTGGCTGGCCAACGAGATAAATCAAAGTAATGTATGTACTAAAGTATTGTACACCTTGAAATAGTCCACAAAAATGTCAACGATGACATTTATTTATCTCTCAGATATAACCCTCAATAGCCGGTTCTTATCCTCATTGCATTGCTTTTTATAAAACACTTCTAACTGGTTTTACGAATTCAATTTTGGGTATTCAAAAGCTTTTAATGGAACCTACTAAGTAAAATATCTTTTGAATTTGTATTTGAACGGTTTTAATGAAAGGTTAGAAATTAATCCTAGAGTAAAAGTACTTTAATAAACGTGTATACAACACTTCGAGCTATTGTTATTATTTTTCTAGTATTGCTATAACTTAACCTGAAACATTAAAGATGTAATAAATATATTTATTACAACATCTTATAAATCTAAACTATTGTATTATATTTTGTATAATATTATATATAAAGTTTTAATTTTGAATGACGTTTATATATATATATATATATTTACATCCATTAAATAAAAATGTCGCAAGAGAAACGTGTTTTTTTTGGGATTGAACATAATCCATTATTTTATTTGTCGTGCTGGGCAAGCGTGCTGGCAATCGCAGAGCGAGCAGATAATTAATTTGCGTTTAAAGCAATCCGCAATCAAAAATTCGCAATGGTCGTCTGCATTAGTACCTCACTCCCACCTATTTCTCCCGCCAAATAGCAGTATTCGCATTTCTGTGTTCCGGTTTGAGGGTGAGACTGGCAGTGAAATAATAGGTAAATGTGATATTGTATCTTCAGTTCACAAGGTTGGCGACACGCTAGTGATATCAATGTCATGTCATGAGTATGTACCCACGTCCGACATCGTAGTCCGCGGCACGTCTTAGACGATCCGCCCGATAAAATAACCGCAAGAATCGCAGCCCTTCCCCGCCCTCTTAATTCGATTTTAATCGATCTCAACACGATTAATAATACTGCACATGCGTTCATATAATAAAGCAGTAAACCGCGTTCGCCGGCGAACGCGTGCAGTCCCTGCCCCTACGAGCGATTACCGGCAGCCCTATGGCTGCTAGGCTCTCTCCGTCCGTCCTCTTTTGCTGAATTTACATTATTAAATTCACCCCTGACGACGGCCGCCCGAGCCTAGGTCAAGCCTCCAGAGGCGCCCTCGGGCGATCGCTGTCGATCCCGCTCAGATCCCGCGTGCCTTGCGATAACACGCGGTCGCGGACACGGCGCACGCAGGATTGTTACGGGCATCGGACATAGATGAGAATCTATGAGTGGCCCCGGCCTCTTTTTCGGTGGCGCTGGAATTGACGTCTGAGAACTCCAGCAATGGGTTCGTCCAAAAAAAAGAAAGTGTATGTTTAAACTGCTGTCACTTATATCATCAAGCGGACCGTATGCTTGTTTGCTGACTTCATAACATAAAAAGTCTCGCATATCCGTCTAAAACAGAATATGTATGTATATATATATATATATATATATGTGAAAAAAAATGTTCTGAAGCCAAACCTCGCCCTGATGACGAGATGTACGCGAAATAATGCGTATGAATGGAGTAAATCCGACTGTATAAATCACTGAAGCGTATATAATAGATGAGATCGGAAGGCTTGCGTATGCAGTGTCGATAAATCACGCGCGCTGTGGATGTGTGCGTGCGCAGTGACAATTGAGTCTGGCTTCTTCGTGTTCTATTTATGTAAATGTGTTATACTTGCATAGTTATTTAATAATACTTATGCATTACATGATTTTGATGGCTCTTTAAGATATGTTAAGTCTTGTTAATTCTTTACAAATGCCACATTGTTGACTTATTTTCTTTTAGTAACTTTAAATGGTAAAATTTAACACTGCGATCATCGTCATGTCAGCCATTAGAAGTTTACTGTTGGACATAACACGTTGCCTCTCCAAGCAAAAGGGAATTCGGATCATATGAAACATTGAACGATAAGAAACATACGTAATGATGCGATTTTGTTACTCGACTCGATATTACTTACATTCTTATATTTTTTGTTTGTTGTCCATAATGACTAGATAATGCAAGAGCCCAGAATAGACTTGTGCGGGGCGTGTATTGAAAAGGGGACTTCTCATCTCTATTATTAATAATAATCATAATTTCAGCGTTACAAAGAGATATTTTAAATATTCGTAGATAACATTATCTCATCATTATTTTATACAAGCTTTCCGCTCGCGACTTTGTTTGCGAATTCGTTATCGCTTTTTAGAGGAATTCTTTGTCGCCCCCTGATAACTTAACTATACAAAAAGACGTGCTGATTTTTTTAGAAAAATAAAATATCCCATAGTCATACAGGAACATATTTTTATATTTATATATTTTTGGGAAAGAAGTAGCCTATGTGTTATTTCAGAATATCAATAATCTTTGTGTCAAATTTTACCCAGATCTGGTCAGCAATCCCGGCGCGAAATAGTAAAAAACATGCATCCGTACTTGCAACTTTTCACATTAATAATATTATTAAGAATAAGGTCGGTCCTTATTCTTAATAATATTATAACATATAACTAAATTATAATAAAACATAAATTCCAGGTGCTTGTTAAAATTTCTATTAAACTGCTAATGTCAAAAAGCATTTCTCGAAATCGCTATTATATCCTGTGCAATCAAAACCGCGAGATACTAATTTAATTTAATTAAATTAATTAGAAGTTTTGTAAAAAGCAACATATCTATGCATATATATATATATATATATATATAGATATGAAACATAAATAAATAAATATATATATATTTATTTATTTATGTTTCGTTTTACGATATGTATATATACATGCTATCCAACCTATCTCGTACTTAAAGTAAATGCGCATTTCCTTACAGACGATCCCAATGTGTCGTCGGACGTAATTAGTTCATATCCGTCGTAGAGGATCCGTTTGGGAACACCTGCCGCATGTTTAAGGCATCTCCTTCCTATGTTTGTATTAATATTCAATATTAACTTCAGAGCACAAACTACGGATTATATATGCATTATCTCAGCTTCAATAGTATACCTTGTTGTAACTGTAATCTCACTGTAAGGCTAATTATTACATTTACTTTTTGGACATAAAACATTATTTATTTTTTAGTTTTTTCTAAGATTGTTTGCCAAAATACTTATTTCTAATCAATAAATAATCAAAACCAGACATCATATATTCATATTTAATATATATTTTAGAGTATATATATTTATATATATGTATACTATATAGTATGCATTATGTTAATTGCTATATATATAAATATATATCAGTTAACATAATCCCCTGTTTACCAATCCGTAAGAAAAGTGGAATCATAACGCGTAGCTTGCCAATCCCTGCTGTATTGCACCGGACCTACGCTGTATCGGGTATATAATTATGTGAAAATAGAAACGTTTAATTACTAATCAACGTTGAATTTTTACACATTCGTATATACTCGTAATTCTAAGAGGATTTGCTTCTTTAATTACAGGCACATCTAGGCAAAAGGTTTTATGTGACCAGTCTATTAGTATGTGAAGATTATCTTGTTGCTTGTGCCGTACACTTTGTCATTCATTGTCTCTCTAGGCCCATCTTTAGAGGACTGAGTTACTCGCAAGAATTTTATTGAGCTCTCAAACCTTTTTATGAACACATCCCTGCGTTATGCCGCTACTTTACCTTAGGGTATCGTCAGCAAGATGACCCAACCTCTATAACTTCATCTCATCTTTATTAGAGAGTTAAATTTATGAGGTACTATATCCTACCTATAAAGTGGTGGAGAGGTGCAGGCGTCGATTTATGAACGAAACTTGTCGTGTTTATTACTTATACATGTTGATAACCTTTAGTTAAATTATGTAATGTTATACCTCTCATAAATTAATGCGGTATGATCACTTCTGAGTTACACAGTACAAGGTAGTACCATTAAATTATGAAAACTCAATGGAATAATGTACACAAAAAAATTGCAATTAAATAATTGATTTAGTTTAATAGTAATGATTCAGTTCAATTGAATTTTTTAGCAATCTCTATACAGAGTCATGAATTGTAATATTTACCATTAAATAAAATAATTCTAAAGCAACACTTGGTGCTAGCCTCGCACTTTTACGATGACATTGAAATATTGTTATCAATGGAATATTTATTATTGTCCGTGGTTAACCATATTATAAATTAAAATTGTTACTTTGCAAACGTAGAATAATATTAATAATTTGTTCAGAGTTTTACATTAAAATATTACGAAAGAGACAAAATTTTACATGAAAAAGAAACATTACCGTTTATTTCCTGGCAACACCGTAATAAAGTCCCATAACGTCGGGGCAATATTTCAGACGTGTCCTCTCTCCGACCCATTACCGCCTCATCATAACTCCCCTGCAACAGAATGGAGCCAAAATGCTTACGAAATAAGCAAGCATTTATATCACAATAACTGAAGAAGTCCGAATGTTAATGTCAATTATCTACAATTGTTCGTTATCAATAATACTACAATGGTACTGATTAATTGATTTTATTTTTTAATCTGTCTTTATTTCAAATACCCGCGATCGTTTGTCACTCAGTCGTCTCTATGCATGAGATAGACCTCATATAAAGTTAGTCTGCATTGGTATCTCACTCTTACTTATTTCTACCGACAAAAAGCAGTGTTCGCATTGCTGGATTCCGGTTTGAAGTTTGAGAGAGGCAATGAATTACTGGGTTATGTGACATAATATCTTGCAAGTCATATGGCTGTCAACGCACTAGTGATATCCTTATGATATACGAACGTCAATAGGTAGCGAGGACACTTACTATCACATGGACTGTGTGCTGGTTTGTCACCATGATATAATGAGAAAAAAAACTCGAATATACAAATCACTTCACAGATAAGTAAGTACATTATTACAACTATGATATATGGATTATATCATACAAGGATGTACATAGGTTAAAATTAAAGTTACAAAGAAATTACTTTGTTAGATTGAGACGGGTCCATATGGAAATACCACGTTTCAATACCATATTTCATAGGTAATACGAATTGGTCGAAGACGTTTGCCTCAAGACCATGGAGTATGTCGCACGGAAAGATGTTTTGTAGTTTTGTAAACGCTACTTTGTCGAGGTAAATTTAGCGATAGACCTCTTTCTTTAAGTTAAACTTACTGGGCGTAACTGTTCTATTTGAAACCATGTGATAATGAAAGAAATGAAACCATGTGTGTGTCGCAACATTTTGTATACCGTCAGTTTTCGAAGCAGTCAGTTTCACAAGTCTGTGTACAGAGTGGCTGGGAAAATGTAACCACATTAATAGAAGCTAAGGCAGAAATAAATTAAACCCTAGACCAATTCGTCTAAAGAACCTACCAGAGTATATAAACTCAAGTTAATAATCCTTCAATTCCAAGTGTTCAATCGTCTAGCTTATAAAATATGAAACTACACTTTTTGTGAAAACGCCAGTGAGCATTAATAGTGTGTATTGGCATTGGCGTCTACTTAATCTGATTAATATTGGCGACCAGTCTAGCGGGTTGGTGTTATTACCTCTCACACAAATAAACTTACACGTAGCGATGACAGGATACCGTCCGACGCCTGTAATCCGAAAGGTTATCTTGATCTATTACTATTTATTTTTATAACCTGCAGCATTAATAAGATATTAAAATAATTTAAAAAGTAGCACGCTATAATAACAAAATGAGATCGTAGGCCATACATGTGAATGTTGGGTTGAAGTATGAGTAAGAGTTTGCAAAGGAATCAATTTAATTCAGAAAATTACTTGGATGAACTTGGATTTGTTATTAAAACATGTTAAATGCAAAGGCAAGAAGACGTTGATTCCGGAATGTTGCTGGAGTTTTCGTAATTACAAGATAATATTTAAAATTACTCAAATACAGTATTAAATAAATAAATAAATAAATAAATATATATATATATATATATAGCCGCCTCGAAAAAATTAAAGAGATTGGACGAGTTCAACTTCGTGCAAAGGCTTCGACACTTGTCCATCACAAGCTCTATATATTTAAAATTCAATTGTTACATGCTGTCGTTAGAGTTATGCTATACTTTGATGTGCGTTCAGTTATTTTATGACGCTATTCCGTATCTGACGTTTATTGCGAAACTAACAGCCCAACCTTAGTTCGTCCAGGTACATAGTAAAATGTTGTCCCATTGATCCCATTACCGTGCGAGTTCTGTTTGTGGTCTTGGGTTTCTAACCTACCTGCCCGCTTAACACCATTATCTAGATAATAAATTATTCTATGGATTTTTTTTACAAGTCTACAACTAAAGTAAACTAGTCCCAACTATTACTAACACTACATAAATATAACTATTCAATTTGGTTATGCGCTACGATTCTTATGTTTAGTTAGGCGCGTAAATACATTTCGACGATTTATTTTTATTTGTATATAAATATAAATAATAACAATGATAAACAAAATGAAACTCTAACACTGACAATAATAAAACAAGTACCTAACATTAAAACATATGAACAACTATAAAGATTACTCCGAACTTTCAATCAATGCACATAATTATAATATTTGTGCTATTAACACATCAACAGGCTGTGGCAGCAGCTGCATCGGTATCAGTTATCAGATATCTCGGTGAGCGCCAGCTTAAGCCGCATTTCTCCGATAGCGGACGATGTAATTCGTCACCGTGCAAGTTTTAATTGCATTCGCGACGAGCTCCTATTAAATTATCGGCCCATCTCAGTCTTCCAACTGCAATGCAATTTGATACGTCTGGCGAAAATTAAACACTTGCCTTGATATGAACTGCTTAGATCATATAAACGTAAATGTGTTGTCATTTTGTAATATTACTATATACAATATCGTTGTGTAAGAACTTATTCATTCATTTAGTAATACAATATCAATTTCGCTTCAAAAGTATTCTCAAGCAAACAGCATGCCACGATTTCCTACAATAATTTCTTATATATGTATCAGTCAGTCACCTTGTTCTTATGTGTATATTTATATATATACATGGTGACTGACTGACTGAGTGTCCTGTCAACGTAGGGCCTAAACTAAAGGGTCAGTAAAATTTAGTATTACATAGCATCCATATAAAATCACGCTGGGTTCAATAAAAGCGAAGCATAAATGTCTAGGGTTGTTCTACAACTTAAGGCGTGCGTGTGAAACCGCGGGGTGCTGCTACTTACTAATAAAATAAACAAAAAAAAATGGTTTTAAATTACAATAAATTAGTGTATATCCCTCAATAAGTTATTGCAGTCACAACGCATTAGATGAGGCAATTTAACACCTTTACCTCCCACTGCACCTAGTGTTGTAAGAGCTGACTAAGATACCAAAACCGACAGATGGCTGTATATCCATCCGAACCAGTGCAGCTCAAATGCACAGGGTGGGGATGGGCATCAGCATTCCCATCGCGGTAGCTGCGCTCTGCGATTGCCAACACTTTCTTGGAGAGGCTTGTGTCCAGCAGTGGACTTCCAATGGCTGGTATGATGATGAGATGAATACTTTATATATGTTGTACATTATTCGGTCTTTTTCGTTAGACACAGCCTGCGTTTGAGATTTAAGCGCAAAAAATGTATATGATAGCATATTAGAAACCTCTTAAATTATTATTTTTTACAATGTTATACATGTATTACTTTCATATAAACCTTCCTCTTAAATCACTCTATCTATTAAAAACCGTTGCACAGTTTTAAAGATCTTAGGAAACGTACTGGCAGACAGACAGGGGAAGGCGGCTATGTTTTATTTTATACTATGTAGTGAAGTATTAAAATTGTGATATCTCTGTTGTTAGATGTCAGTAACATGTTTTAAGCTATTTAACACGGAAACTGGTCAATATATGATGTTGTGAGAATATTTTTTATATGTAATTTTGTATACCCACCTCACTTAATTTCGGCATCCACTAGACGCGCAGTAAGCCCAGAGAAAGCGTCGCGCCGCATCGATTGCACACAGCCGGGCAGACGTAGGGTCACCAACCGTCTGCGATACACATATTGTTATTATTACTTGTTCATCCTCCAGTCGAATAGCCACATTAACTTTCACAAGACAAACTGCCTTTGATTGAAGAGCTAAAGGTTAAAATTAGTGAACTTTTACTGTAGGTGTTTTGGCAACGTTAGACGAGATTTACAAATTCGCGTAATATCTTTGTATTTGGATTAACTATTATTTAATTAGAGATTCGTGCGTGATTTTTTTGAACACTTAACGAAAACTCGTCACCCGTGTTGCAACTTGTAGAGCTCGTAATGTTTCCAATTCCATTGGAATTTAGAACCGGTAACAATTGTAGAGAAATTTGCAACCAGTTCTTTAATAATAGGGCTCGAATATTCCGCAGTATTGACCATTTTTCTAGGGATATTTTTCTTATCCACTATATAATATAACTAATTCCTACCAGTAATATTATCTGGAAAGACACTTATTGATTTGACAAATTAGTTATATTTTTTTTACTTAAACAAATCCTTACGTAAAGTTCAAGGTTCATACATTGTCTATATCAATTGAAATCTTCATTTGTTAAGTTAGAAAAAGAGTAACTAATAGAGAGTCAATTATATTTCGTTCCTGTCATTTTTGAATGGGTTGCGCTAATGTTTCGTGTAATTATTATCACTGTTATAATTTAATGAAACCAGTATTTCTTATATATCTTATAATCCGAGCTTCATTTATGATAACTTAGAAATAAAAATCTACTTGAACGGTATGAGGATGCGGTTGGTTTAAGTACTAATTAAAATCGACGCTCCATAAATGTAGTCTTACATTAATTGCTTTCGAACGTGCTTAAAACAAGTGCCGGAAAGGATCCAAACATTGATAATTAACATTTGAATTTAAAATAACCGAGTTCTATAACCTGTATTTTTATTATGCACCATGAACACGAACCGTAAGATAATTTAAAAATGACAATTAGTTTTCTAAAAAATGAAAATATCGAGAAGCCACGGGTCATAACGCAACCGTTGTACGTCTACTACTGGGCACATGTCTCCCCATGGAAGAGTGAAATTTGCCATAATTACCGCGCTGGGCAGACGTGGTGGTGAAATCGTAGAGAATAACTTCGCGACAAGAATTCTGGTGCCCATACTCAACCTTTAGTATTTTTGGATGGATATAAATCTATCGGTTATCTGCGATCTATTGGTTGCGGTAACTCTGTCGTCTCTTACAACACCCAGTAAAATGACAGGTACTATTCTACTTTTCCGGTTCTCCACAGAATGCTTCAACTATTTTGATTATATTGATGATACTTGCACTCTAATTTCCTTGCGATTTTTAAACTAAAACCTTTAAATAGAGAAATAATCCTTATCAAAAATACAATGTATGATTTACTTCTAATTATCAGCTATCTGGACTGTGACTGTGGTATATAAATTAATTTAGCTGCGTCAGTGATTTGCTTAGATTAGCAAGGTACTGGGAGAAAAGAATATTACCTCCCACTGCACCAGGTGTCGTAAAAAGCGACTAAGGTACCAGAACCGACAGATGGCGGTATATCCATCCGAAACAGTGCAGCTCAAATGCACAGGGTGGAAATGGACAGCAGCATCCCCGTCACGATAGCTGCGCGCTGCGATTCCAACACGCTTCCCCAGCGTGGCAATTATGGGCAAAAACCTCCATTTTTAGAGAGGCTTATGTCCATCAGTAGACGTCCAATGGCTGGTATGGCAATGATGATGAATTTCAACAAAAAAAATATTGCTACTATAAATTGAGCTATAAACTTTCATACTCTACAGTTAGAAGACAAGTTTAGAAGTTTATCTCAGGCAAACATCACGATAAATGTCTATATTTTAAAGATATTTTTCTAGAATCCAAATATTTATAATAAAATAAAAATATTTATCTCGTTTATTTAAATAATATGGTATCCCTACAACCGCATATCCAGACCTCTCTTTACACTTCCCACAAAGATATGACGCCGTCCAATACACCCCGAGCTCGATCACCGCTGAACTTCAGACGATATAATTTTGTAAGCATTGCTTGTTCGTGCAATTTAATACCTTCATCAAGCCGAGATTGAATCGTATCGGGTTATTACTTGGAAAGCTTTGCGAAGATTGTGATACGCCCTCATAATTAAAACATCACTGTACTTATGCGAACGTATTCGGAGCGGAATATAGGAGGTTAGTCTACTTATAAGTCACGATAATTACCTTGGTATTGAGCGAACAAGATCGTGTTTGTGTTACAAGTGCGCAGTGGTTACAGGACGCTTAGTTACTGGCTTAATGTGAAGCTGTAAAGCTTACTCATGGACTGTTATACGTAATCTTGACGAGAAAATCTTTACGACTTTACCGGAGTAGGGATAAACGCTTACCTATACGCACAATAGGTTCCTTCTGGATACGCCTCGTCAGAACGAGTTTAGAAGTACTGTTATCTGTATATCATCTAGGCATTTTTTAACTAGAAGGCAAGATATCTAGATACGAGATATCTATTTAGACGGGCCCAATGACGCATATTTTAGTATTTCTACCTTGTGCGCTAAAGGTTAGCTAGAAGGTAGAAAAGGTTAAAGGTAGAAATACTAAAATGGTAATAATACTAAAATACTAAGTGGATTTGATCTCTAAAAATATTTATATCACCAATGATTGTGTTTGTTCTCTAGTGTCTGATATCCTAAGCATATAACATAAGTGCTTTAAGCGACTTATTTCGAATTCTGGTCAATGCATGAGATGTTGTGTTGAATATTACTTATGTATATGACTACCTCATAATACAAGATTTTTTATTAAACTAAGGATAAAAATCTTTAGTTTTAATAATATTATCTCTGAATTCTTTGTAGCATAAATAGGACAGCATTTAATAACGCTTAATCGACATAAAGCCTTTTGAAAATATACCTTTAAAATTATTGGTATTACTCGATCACCTTTGAAGTGCGACCTTTAAACCTTTCGAAGAAAATCTTTTCATAAAGTTTAGACTGAACAAATTTTTTCATCAAAATAAATTTGCGAGATAACTTTTATAATATTCTGTTAAAAAAGTCGTGCTCTTAAGAGCTTTCAAAGAGACAGTGGTATTGTTATTAAAAAGGAATAACTTTGAATATTTTTAAGCTAAAATTGACCTTTAAGTGATAGACACGATACCTATATTTTATACTTGATAGGCCCGATGGCTCAGATGGTAGTAATCCTATCTTGTCGTCTTGTCTTGTAGGGTCGTGGGTTCAATCCCTGATCAGGATAACAAATATATAAGTAATATATGATAATTTTTGTTCTGTTTCTGTGAGTTAAATATTGCCTGATGTTCATAACACAAGTGACGTTTAAGTGACTTAACTCGAAGTCTGGTTAATGTATGAGATGGGAGAATTTATTATTATTATTATTCATTACCTATGTACATACATACAATATACATGCGTTAGTAAACTGCCAGCTTAAGGTGGGCAACCTTATATCCCTAAGCAGACACTCCCTTTATAAGTTCCTCTAAATGGGGGATCAGGTGGCACCAACTGCCGTAAGCCAGCCGGTCGTTGATCTTTATTTGTTCGCTCTCCAAGCCTCCAACAGAGGTGGCGGGACGTAAACTCTAATATATTCCCAGTTTCTTCCTTTGGGACGTATTTTGTGGCTAGAGGCGTCAGGTGCTTTGTTTTATAACTTGGGTTGATAGTATTTGTAGACTAAGTTTGTAATTATATAGTCTTATTATGCAAGAATTCACACAACATCTGTCGCACTGTCGCAAAAACTAACTAAACCAGCTATTGAAAATAAACACATAAAATATTACATAAAAAAAGAAAATACACTCAGCGATATAGGGGGTCCCTTCTTTAAGGCTCACTCAAAACGTAAAATAAATACGGTCTTGAAAATTCTACGAAATTCTAGAAAGTTCCTTTATAGTTTAAATTTACTTGACGCTGTAAAGTTAGTTAAAAATTTATTTGTCACTTGGTTTATAGTCAACGTTACTTTAGTTAAGGTAATTAGTTTAGTTCAAATAATATATCGATGGTCATAAAGTCAATTGTTGCAAGGGACAAAGTGCAGATTTACAAGAAGAACAAAAAGTAAATAAAAGAAATTAATTAGTTATAACTTTATAACTCAAAAATCTAGTTTAATTATGTTTAAGCTTTTTTTTTAACATATACATTAAATAAATCATCTTTTACTTGGAAGTATAGACAAAAGTCAGAAATAAATAAATACAAAATTGTTTCACCCAATGTCCCTTAGGCCAATTGAATTTCTGACCGTCAATATGGCACTGTAGGTAAAGTTTAGGTGACGTTAGTTTAGTTCCTCTCCACACACTCTTGTAAATTATCCGAAAATCCGTATTACAAATTTGGCAGGAAAAATCTATATCAATATATTATAATGATCATCATCATATCAGCGGCAAGATGTCCACAGCTGGACGCTAGGCCTCTCCAAATGATTCCAGAACTGATCGTATGCGGCCTGTACCTACCCAGCACGATCCTGCGGTTTTAGTCGCCCACACGATATAACATAGTATTATAAAAATTATAAAATTAAAATGTATTAATAAAATAATGCAATGTAACGTAAACAAATGCATCGTTACATTCTCATACGTTGGCCTGACTCAGAGAAGTAGCTTAAAGCACTTGTTTTAGGGATATCAGACAACGAAGGAATTACGAACACTTAGATAAATATAAATAATACCTAGACAAAGAACAAATACGAATATTTATATCGTACCCACGTCGTACCCACGTCGTATTCACGTCGTACCCACGACCTTTGTCGCACAAGATAGGATCACAACAAGCTGCGCCACCGGACCCGTCAAAACTATTGATTTTCTTTTCGTTTATATTAAAAGATACTTGAGTCTGCTTCTTATAGTGTCGAGGTCTTTCTCAGTTATCTATATTCTAAATAATTAAGACTACTTATTAAAACTTGAGATCATCGCTCTCACTGTGATTATCAAACCACTGAATGAAAGACAAATCTCTCATCAGCGAAGATATTTTATTTCGGATAAGCCTAATTATGCCAATGGTTGCTCGGAATAATGTATTGTTGGTAATTATGAGTGTAAGATAATGTTTTACGTTGATAAACGTATTTTAAAAAAAATGTTACAATATGTAATGAAAATATAGCAAATTATCCAAAAAAGAGAACAATAATCCTTATTGTTAGTGGAAGTTCACCTAGATTTCCATCTACCTTCCGGTCCATATTGCTTTAAGTAGCTTTATTTGTTAAACATTACTCAAAATTAAATAAATTCAATCATACAGTCGATAAATATTTCACAACAAGACTTGGCTTGGCTTAGAATGGTAGATATATTCTTCAAGGTAACTAAACCAATACCAATACATAGAAAAATTTTAAGACTTCATGTTTTCTCACACGTATTGACTCGCAGGACAGAGGCGAAGTAACAAGTCACGTGCACGAGCTCTAGTCAAATAGAAAGCCTTGTGACCTTACAATAAAGTTTAGATTGCAATGTCAGGGCATAGCTGGAACTCAATAAGGCAACCGTAGTTCAAAAGGAAGCAACATAAACGTGATATCCGGAGTCAGACTGGTGCGTGAACTTCGCAAAATCAATCGGATGTCGGATACAATCTTACACATAACTTGTAGGTAAGTTAGGTAGGTACAGAACCCAATTCCCAATAACGGACCTTACTGTTACAAATTTAGAGTCGAAATTGTATTGAACCATTTGATATGCTCCATTAGTTCCGCCTTAGTACGAAACGCACCATCACTGGACAGATTGGTTGTAAATGTAAATTTATTAAGCAAAATAGGTCTACGAATAATTACTCTTTGTATTATTGATATCCTTAATAATTATTTCATAGCACATATCGGTAGCCGTGTGGTGCCGGCAGATTAGAATAGTACCTCTCCCTGCATTAGGTGTCGTAAGAGGTGACTGAGGTACCGAAACCAATAGATGGCGATATATCCGTCCGAAGCAGTGTAAGCTACACTGCTTCGGACGTTTATACCGCAACATATAAATGCATCTGGGCAGGTATGGGCAGCAGCATTCCCGTTTTGAAGCTACGCTCTGCAATTGCCACGACGCTCTCCCAGCGTGGCAATTATGGGCAAATTACGGCTGGTATGATGATGATGATGACACATCGTTTAACCTACATCATTATTACAATAGACAATTGATAAATTCAACTGAAATATGACCATAAATAGATTGATATCAGATTAAGCTAAACGTGGTATTTAGATTACTTGAAAATAATTCTTTTTATACCGTTAACCGTATAAATCCAAAAAAATATTCAAATAGAAAAAACTATTACAAAATGAAAACTATAATATTACCTCCGATAATTTTAAATTACCAAAAACATAAAAAAACCCTAATTGAATTTTTATACATCAAAGGACAAGCTGACTGACTAATGTATCAATGCAGGGCTTAAACTATGAGGGTTAGAAACTTGAAATATTTCTCAGAGGTCCCTTTTATTAGGGGATTATTAAAAAGGATTTCACACGAAGAAATAATTTATGAATATTCATATTGTTTTTGAAGTAATGAAAAGAAATTTCGTATAAATGCTCTTCATTCAAAGACATAAAACACGTGTAAAATATTTTTAAGGCCTTAAAACCTTATAGAGGTGAAAGGGGGTGCAACTTTACATTCCAAGTTAGTTAAAGTTCTACAACTTAATACGGATAGAACCACAGAACGCTCTGCTAGTAGAATATAAAAAGGCAAGATTTATGTCATTGTACACTTGCAACGAGTTATCTCAGAAACTATGATACCAATTTATAAATATATTTCACTGATTAAAACCTACTTATCAGCATCAAAGGTATATATATATTTTATCTCTGTGCTATTATGGGATTTGTGAGCTATGCAGATGAAACCGCGGGGCTGCTGCTAGAAACATACATAGTGATTTGTATCTCTGAATCTACAACGCTGATATTAAAAAAAAAACTCAATTGAATCAAAAAACCCACCTATTGAAAGTTAAACCTTTATATTTTCATTGGAACAGGGTACCTCAGAGCACCGAACGGATCTTAAAAATCTTTCACAGCAAGAAAACTACAGTCCTCAAGTCCATTAATTCTCTTACACCTTGCTTCCGGAAATACTCCACGTTAAAATGTAAGTTCCGTAACCGTACGTACCAACAGATTTATTTATTTCTCTTAAGCAAGTAACTTTTTCTTGCAAAATATTTATACCTAGGTACTAGAATTGTATATATGAATTCGTTCGCTAAAGCAACGCTACATTATTAGCGAGTAATAAAAGCTATATTTTATTATATATTTGAAAATGTACCTATCTGTTTGTTTATTACGTTTTCACGACCACAGCTTCAACATCATCATCATTATGATCATAGCATCCGTAGCAGGTCCACTGCTACATTGGATACAAGCTGAGTGATTTTCAAAGGATCGGTTGTAATCGGCCCACCATCAGGTAGATTCTAGTCAAATGGTCTGTGGGACTAGACCTGGAGACAACCCTGTGTACTAGCCGGTGCGTGGTCTCGATTGCAAATTTTGTCCATAATTCCCACAATAGACAGGCGTGGTGGCAATCGCAGAGCGAAATGTTGCTCTTTATTAGGTGAATATACCGCCGCCTCTCGGATCTGGTAGGTACCAGAATTAGGTAATTTGCCTTTTACGACTACGCCTTTTACGGGGGTACTATATATACAAAATATACCCACAATCAACCAGCTATCTAACCAAAAATCAGAAAACTTACAGATAGAAATGTCTTCTCTTCGAGGATGTATTCATCTGTTTTGGTGCGTCATAGCTTAACGGGAAGTACTGTTTACTGAATCTGCCAAATTAAGTCACAGTTAAAATAAGTACTTGTTAAACATGCTATAAACGCATCATGCCATCGTCGTATGCTAAATGGAATATTGTTACACTATATATGTTTTTAGTTTTGTTTATCTTTTACTTTCTTATTATTACTTCTGAATGGCGCCGTTACACATATTGGGAGGACTTTAATTTTTTGAATAGCACAATAGGAGTATTTACTTTTCAATTTATTTCATGAGAAGGCAAACCTGGCTGGGCTATCGAATTTAAATATTCTTGGGGATTGTGTGTTACTTCACAAAAGGGGAATGTTGTATTACTTTACAAAAGCCGATTAGAGATTAGGACTCGCGTAATGAGGGTTTATGTACATATGTACATATATTTTTTTGTAATGAAGTCACAAGTTTTTCATTTGTTCCTTTACTTGTTGTGTAAGACTTTCCTTCTTGACAGATTCTATGTTTATTAAAACTAATCTATTAAAGTATTTAATTAATCAGCGAAACATAAGAAAATAAGGTTCAATAAGACATATCTCTATATTTCGTTTATTTAGAAGCTTGAATTTTACAAATTTCTTTGACTGTTAGCATAAGTATTTAATGATAATAATTTCAATCTTAAACCACCATGCGATCCTAATGAAAATATATTTATAGACGGATGGATAATAAAACGATTGAGCGAGACGAACAAATATGAATGCTGAAATGAAACGCTGAGAAAATAATGGACAATCTGTATATATTTAGCTTCAAAACACTTCTCATCTACCACTTTAAGACCGTGAGCTAGCAGATTTCTGTTCGCTGGGAAACAGACGGCCTGGCGCCGAGATGGCTAGCAACGTTGCCATTTGTCACCCGTGGATTCGGCCGCTTACGGAGTTGGCACCGTTCCATAGAGAATAGTGCCATTGATTCATATCTCGAAAACGTTGATGGAAACGGAATTTAAGTATGTTGAAGAGATAAATCAAAGTGTTACACATTTGGGAACATAGTTAAAAAATAAAACAGTTCACAATAAGTAAACCATAAATAATATTTCCTAAATTAAATTTACCAAATGTAGACCTCATGCAGGCAATTGTTATCTCACTCTCACCTAATTTTACTGCCAAACAGCAGTACCAGAATTGTTTTGTTCCATTTTGAAGAATAAGAGAAGCGGTGATACTGGGTAATGTGACATAATATCTTCAAGTCACAAGGTTGGCAATGAATTAGTAATATCCTTGTAATGATACGAGTGTTTACTTTGAGCTGCGGTGATGTCTATCTCATCAGAGATATCAATGTGCGATATCACGCGGACCGTATGCTTGTTTGTTGACTAAGACATATATAAAAAGGAAAGACGTAATATTATTCTTGTTAATTTTTACTATATTATACTATAAATTAATTTGTTCAGTTCCAGAATAAATAAATTGAAACCTTTATGCAAGAAGAAGACAACGAAGTCAATGACATTCAAAAATACGAAAGATTTTTTTTGTTGTCTTAGCCGATAGCCTCGCGTCTCCTGCAATACGTTGAGATCTATGAACCATCGAAATAAACTCCAAAATATTGAACAAAGACTCCGCTATTCACCATTAAAGGTTACACCTATCATTTATCTGAAGTTTTCAAGTGCTCCACCCACTTCACCGGCAATTAATATACAAAAACGACGTAATAAATCCCTCTTTATGTTCTTAATTAGCAAACGATGGAGAATATTTCGCAGAAATCGCTCATTAGCGATTTTTTGATGTCGAGTGTTTGTACAATATATAGCGCGTAAATGAAATCAAAGAGCTGCTCGTAAAATAAAATTAATGGTCTGCCAAATCGGGCTCTGAAGTGGGCGCCTACGAATACGTACTTGAAAATACAACTCATCACTTCACGATCGATGCTTTAATGGATTTATAACGGAAACCACCTAGCGGTTTGCTCTGCCCAATATTAGGAGGGGGAATGGTGGGATTGGATTGGTGTAAATGTAGGATAAGAACTTGTAACTTGCTTGTGCTTGCTTTTTGGTCGATTTTTAACTTGTGATAGCATATTAATAAGATTAAAATGATCTTTTGACATGTATTCGCGGCTTTTCGATATCGATTATAGTTTTGGAAATAATGATATACGTAATACCATTTAAATGTAATTAAGTGAGTTAAGCTTAATCGATTGTTGATGTATGAGTCTTAGCAACATTCATAAATAATAAATTAATTTTCACAACATCTCATACATTGACCTAACTCCGAGATAAGTCGCTTAAAGTAGGTGTGTACAGATATCATACTTAAATACATATAAATAACACCCAACCAGAGAACGAACGCAAATATAAAAAATAATTATCTAAAACGACAAATCTTTTTTTCCTTTATATTAAAATTACATTTCCAATATAACAAGAGAGTTAATAAAGTGTTGGTATCGAGAAGTTACATGTATATACTTACATGTGGTTTTCATGTGGTGGTCATGTGGTTTTGGTAAATAATGGCGTTATACACAGCCAGTTAAAACTTAGTTAGTTAATATATGCACCAAGTAATTAAGTTTTTAGTAATCCCAAGCCGAATTAGACGCTAAAAAGGTAGACGATATATTTTCCGTAGAGACTAAATAGGTAATACGCACATGACACAACCATACTTATATTCAGCATTACTATGTGTATTATATTAAGTACATTTTAAACGTTACACGTAATGAATTCCTGCATTTTAAATGATAAATATTTCTGTTGGATCTCTGTCTGGGTGTTAAATATGTACATATTTAATTATATTTGTGATACCTCAGTTGTCTGTATCACAAGTGCTTTAAGCGAATTATCTCTGACTAGGTCAATGTACGAGATATGGTATAAATTTTAATTTTATTAATCGTATGGAAGTGACAATAATCCACTTGAGTGAATTCATAAGATTTTTGATCTACAGATAATGTTCTGGGACGGTAAATACCTTGAAAAGGTAAGAACATATCCAAGATAAGAGAAAAAAAATCAATCCGGACTGTGTTTATAGAGGCAGGTAAATGCCATATCTGTTTTTATGTTGAGTACAATAAATAGTTAATGCATAAATGTGGTGGAACATCCGTATACCAGACCAAAAACAAGTTGTTTTTGTGCGAACCCTCAATAAGTTATGAGAGCTTAACGATACCACCTGATTGGCCCAATCAGTCGATTCCAATTTACGACCGCAGACTAACTTGTTCCGGTGTTTTTTAACAGTCTATCCAGTAAATGTTTAATCACTTTATTTGCTGATACGCTCTCAACATTGTTGCGGGTAGGAATTACATCAAAACAACTTTATTCGGATTGTTTCTCTACACCAACTATGCCATACCCATGAGTTAGACCTCATACAAAGGTCGTCTGCATTGGTACCTCGCTCTTACCTATTTCTACCGCTAAACAGCAGTGTTCACATTGCTGTGTTCCGGTTTGAAGGGTGAGAAATGCAGTGAAATTACTAGTTACTAATGTACCTTAATATCTTTAAGTCACAAGGTTAGCAATGCGCTAGTAATATCCTTGTGATATTACGAGCATACATCGGCTGCAGTGACTCTTAATATCACGCGGATGTATACCTGTTTGTCGACCTGGTATTATTAAAAACAAATAAGTTTAAAATCGAAAAAATACTTCCTTCAAATAGACCTATGTTTATAATACAAATGAACCTGATGCCCTAAGGTACCATAAACCACCAAACAAAGGTTGCATTCAATTAGGCCAACCTTATGCTAGTCTGGTGACACATCTAGAACTCAGTTATATAACATATATCGATATTAATTTTGTCTACTATAGGGTCTGTTGACACAATTATTCAAGCCTGTCACATGATTAAATAATATGTTATTTATTTCTTATTAAAAAGTTCATTTAATGATTATACTTTTAATATTATTTACATAAGTTTTGTGAGATATTAGACTCAAAACTAAGCCAATGTTATTATTGGCTGAGGTCTCCAGGCCTTCCCTTTAGACTACATATTCAGAATTGCATATCTGGTTATTTTAGTACAACTTTGCAATAGCTTTGCAATGCAATGTAATATGTTTACAGATTTCTTAATAAGTTCCCATAACATCTTATACATTGACTTGGCTCCGTGGTAAGTCGCTTAAAGCACTTGTGTTATAGACGCCAGACAACAGAGGAATCACAAATATCATACTTAAAAACATTTAACACCCAGACCCCGAACAAACACAGATATCATCATAAAAATATTTGCTCTGGGTGGGAATCAAAGCCATGATCCTTGCCGCACAGATACTTATACCAAGATTACTACCGTCTGCGCCATCGAGCTTGTTAAAATATGCCATCCTGTTGTAGTTATATACATTTGTCGTGAAAAAATTATTATGACTATAAATAGTGATTTAAACTGTCTCGTAGGTTTAATTTAACCGCACACAGTAAGAAAAGCATAATCAAGTGCTTGTTTCCATTTCATTATTGTAGTTAACTATACTGAAGCAAGTTATAAAATTGTGAGAGGATCAGGTTTTAAAATTAGTATTGGTACAGAAATTAGGGCACAGTTCATTTTGTAATACGTGTTCATAAATAAAAAGATGTCTCCTTGCATTTCCTAGACTTATGCGCCTATGTTATTTTAAATGTTATTATTTTTAGTGTTACGTAGGTACTCGAGTGCAAAAATTAGCTCTCAATTGTCAATCGAGACCTTTTCTGCAAAAATCTGTTAATAAAGGTGTTGAAAAAAAATAAATGCACGCAATCGAAAGGTAATAGATACCCAGAATTTTATTACTATCAAGGAAATTGAATAGGCAAATTTTTGGTGTTGAAAACTGTGAATTTACACAGCATCTCATGTATTAAACTGCGAGATAAGTCGCATAAAGCACTTGTATTACGGACACCATACATAGAGGAATCACAAATATAATATTTATTTTACCTGGTGGATTATTTAAATGGGGGGTGCACAGTCACATACATGTCCTTAATCAACCTGTCGGGACGCGGCGCACTTGCATGAGGAACGGCCATAGAGTTAAAATTGAATTTATGACGTCACACACCTTGAATATCCTTTTATACTTAAATACCCGGATCTCTTGTTTCGCCTAGATCAAGAGTATATGTTAATTCCAGGCCGCTATGGTTTCACCAAAAAAGAAATATGTACCGATTTGCTTGTAAATAAAGACGTCGAGATTTTGTGAAAAAAAAATCCCAATATAGAAAAGTGGCCAATATGTTATTCCAAACTACAATCCATATTCGTGCTGAATTTTAATAAGATCTATTTAGCTATTTTGGCGTAAAAACAAATATTCATCTATACAAACATACTTGTCTATAATATTACAAGGATAAGTTTTAAGACATCAACAAAATACAATAAACATAGAATTTAAATAACATGAGGTAAACCCCATACAAAGGGCGTTTGCATTGATCACTCTCACCTATTTCTGCCTTTAAAAAGCAGTTTTCGCTTTGCTGTATTCCGATTTAAAGGGCGAGAGAGGCAGTGAAATCACGGGGTAATCTGACCTTGTGAATCACAAGTTGGCAACGCGCCAGTGATATCCTTGTGTTATGAACGTACACAGGCTGCAGTGACGCTTACTAACACTTGGGCAGTATGCTTGTTTGTTTGATCTATTATAATATAGTATAGTCAACACACAAATATAGTACTAAAACAAATATAATTTTTCAAATATTTATCCTGGGTAGGGATCGAACCCTTTTAGCGCACAAGATAGGATCAATACCATCTGTATAACTGGGGCCGTCAATGTAAAGGGGATAAAACCCCGTGCAATTAAAAATAAATCGGCAATAATCTTTGAGACACGTTTCCTATTACAGAAGAACTTTCTATCAGGACTACCTCATGGATGATTCCTCAATATGCAAGTCCAACTTACACTTTGCCGGATCTTTCATCAACTTCCTGCAATCATCTTTACGAATGAAAACGAAAAAACACGTACTAAACTCATTGTTCCTTAATACCACATCACATACACACACACACACATACACAGATTAGTACACAATATGAATTATGTAATTATAAAACGACTATATTTTTAAGGAAGAGCGGTGTCTCCTGGCACAGGCTTCATTAAACTTAAAAGGAGGCACTGCTCACTTTATTTATGTTTACTAATCATGTTTAAGCCAAATAAAGATTTTTAATTTTTCACCAGTTACTCTGTTCCTACAAACATATAATGAGAGTAGTCTTTCAGAATCACCTGTTCTTACTACAGTTTCTATAATATTTTTTTAACTGAAAGTGAGAAGACTTTTTATTGCAGGAGATACTTGAGGCCTACAAAGCTCAAAGTAACTTTAGCCAAACAGCATGATGTGAATTATAAATGCCAATTATTAAAAAATATAGTGAACACATAAGTAATATTATTTACACTATGATCGTTGTTAGAATACAAGACTAGTCAAAGTCATCTAACAATACCTTTCTCGAATAACAATAGTCTATAACAAATACAGTATTCGAAGGTTAAAGTTGAGTGTAGGTTGACGTATTATCGAAAGATTATTATGAATTAACACAAACCATTGATATCACAATACAACCCAGTTCCCAGGAGTAGCTATTTTAATAATAATATTACGTAACATCAACGTTAATATCCTGTTACGAAACATTTGATAAGATACGAGCTATTCGCAGGATGTGATACATCATTGTACTCGTTCTAGAGGCGTTGCCTATTTTTTAACTAGTGAAAGGCAAAGACAATTGGTAATGCCACTAAAACGGTAATACTTATAGACCGGACTGTAGACCGAGAGAAGAGATTTATCAATATACAATGGATATTGAAATTTTTACCAATCACATGTTCACGAAAAGCTTTGATGTTAGCGCAAGATTTAAGTCCCGAGATTTATTTATAAATTGACATTTTATTTATTAATCTGACTCCGAGATTTAAGCACATGTGTTATATACAATATATTACTTAAATACATATATTTAACTCCCAAACACGGGACAAACACAAATATTCATGACATAAATTTTTGTCCTGGGTGGGGATCAAACTCAAGACCATTGGCGCACATGATAGGGCCACTACCATCTGCGCCACCGAGCCTTTTTAATTCAAAGTTTTTAGATTCGTTTATGTAACAAATGTATTAACAAAAAAAACATTTTTATTTATTAGTTTAACTATATTTTATTTATTTATAAACAAATAATATTTTCATTAATAAACTCGATGCAGAGTAAATTAAATCACAAAATAGTTTTAGAAAAAGTATGTATCCAAAACATATGTTCCACTCCCAAACTGCAAACACCTTTAATTAAATATTGAATTGATAACTCCACGATTAATCAGTTTCAGTTACCATTACAGAATAGAATAATCAGAACACTTTTAGATTACAATACTTCAGTACTAATTTCGCCTTTGGATTACAATACTTTGTTTAAATAAACAAGACCTCTACAGCCTTGTTATTAAGGCTCATAATCTATAAAGCGGGTTGAATTTGAAAATTGTTATTGCTGATATTAAAAGCGGCCATAAAATGATATGGGTGATAAAAGGAAACGATCGCCGGGACAATATTAGGTTCGACGACTCCCGGTATAGTGTGTTCCGGGAACCGAGCAGCCTTAACATCTTCCTCTGAATATCAATGACATAACGTTGTTTGTCCTTCCGCCGGCGCATGAGGTGGTTTTTAATGCATCAGCGCAATATATTATGTGCCAAGTTCAGAAGAATCGAAGCCGAACCTATTCTCTGCACTCGTTTTGCTTTTCCGCGCCTTGGTTCCTTACAAGGAAAAACTAAACTTACCCAATAATATTTTGTCTTTGTATTCTTATAAATTTGGAACAATATATAGATCAGCGTGGTGAAACATATTACCAAATTCCAATGATATTTTTTGAAAACGTGCAACGTTTATAAAAATACTCATCACGATCATTCCAGCCATTAAAAGCCCGCTGTTGGACATAGGCCTCACCAAGAAAGGGGGTATGTTGCCCATGATTGCCATACTGGGCAAGCGTGTTGGCAAAACGCAGAGCGCAGCTTTTGCGACGGTGAAGATGCTGCCCATCCCCGTCCTGTATATTTGAGCTGACTCTATTGCATGGATATACCGCCATCTGTCGATTCTGGTGCCTTAGTCACCTCTTACGACACCTGGTATAAGAGTAGGTACTATTCTAGTCTACCGGTACCTCACGGCATATAAATTTACTATGCACAAAATAATTTTAACCAACCCAAGGAATATTAGATTAATATCTTGAAGTCATAACATTCCGGACTGCACTCCAACAAATAGGTCGTCTTTATAACGGTACAATTTTAATTCCAAATTAAACTGGAAGGCATTTGTTCATGAGAGCCCTTTGCTAAACAATCACGTAAAGCCGCTTGCACGAGTTTGTATTACAATGTTGATCCCACAAGATTTAAATGAGACGTGCTGTATGTATGTTTGAGTAATTAGTAAGCACGCAGTGAATAACTGTGGGCACGCTTAGTTATAACTGCAGAACTCGATGTGTTTATTGTAATTGCTAATAGAATCTGTTATGTTTATTTATCAGAAGTACTTATTGCTTACAGAAAATCAAAGTTGCTTACAAGATTCATAAATCGCACTAATGAAAACTGATCATCCCTACTAATATTATAAATGCGAAAGTAACTCTGTCTGTCTGTCTGTTACGCTTTCTCGCTTACACCTCTTAACTGATTTTGATGAACTTTGGCACAGACATACTTTAGACCCTGAGAAAGGACAAAGGCTATTTTTGAATTCGAAATAAGGGTTGTTAGGGGTCGAAAAGTTGTGTAGAAGTATCGTTATTTTTAGAGAAACTTGAAACTATTCAGGCCATTGATTCGATATAATTAAACATGACATTCAAAGTTTATATAAGCTAAGGTTTATATAAGCTAAAGAGGTATGATACACAAAAAAACCATACCACGCAGACGAAGTCGCAAGCACTGCCGACAAGACAAGCACATGGGAATATCACAAAAATAAATAATCACAAAAAAAGAATATAAGTAAAATGTAAAAATTATCATAAATATTCAATGTTAAACAATACACCAATAATAATAATACTTACGCAGACAAATTACGCTCCGTATGGTTCATGTTTTGTCTATATTGTAGGTATACGATTGTTGAAAATCAAGAAAATATTTATAAAACGTCACGCCTGTGTTCCATCGGGGTAGGCAAAGACTATGGATGTGACCTGTTACGATCTTGGCATACCTCTCTCGCTTCCTTTACTCGCATTAGTCCTTTCGTACACATTCGTTTATTTTTGATACTACTGACTTGGTACCCTACTTTAATACCTCTTCTACCAGATTAAAATATGTTCACCTAGGTCGTCTTATCGTATCGGTCGTATCATCTCTTCTATTCACTTCCGTTCTTTATATTTGTGCACTCATTCTACTTTTATCCATATTTAAATATAATTAAAATTTTTATTTAGAAAATATTTCTAACAACATTATTATATATTATTATATTATTATTATTATTTTGTGTAAATGGTGCGGTTTTTTGTTCGCACTACCTACTGATAGTTGATTTGCTGATATGTATCCTCTGTACATAACAATGAAGAAATATCGAATACTATATTTGATAATGACTCAAACAAAATGCTATAACCTTTAGTAACATCATAGCAACCCAGTGCCTGATATACTCATTGTATGATTAATTGTTATGTGGGCGGAAATCCAATACGTAAAGATGGCGCGATCCATACAAATAGTACCGTCGTAAATTAATTTGGTTACTATAGGGTTAAACTCTCCGAGAATTTGTATAAAGGCATTGAAAAAGATGAAAACAGTTTTTAGATAACCTTCCCTACAGTCGTTAAAATTTCTATTTTCCCCAGCATTTTTTTTATAATCACAAACTGACCGCCATCGCTGTGACCAAGGGAAAAATAGATGCATTTATAAAATACTAGCGACCCGCCGCGGCTTCGCACGCGTTCAATGATGATAAAAAAACTATTGCGGGTTATCTCTAAAAGATAAATATATACTATCCCACACTTTTTTGTAGATATTTTTAAGGTGTACATTAAAAAAAGTGTAATAAAAAATAATATGATAGATAAATATAATTTTCATTTACTATTCGCCGAGTTCAGTCAGCGTTAGTGACGTAAGTGCAAAAAAGAGTTTATTTATAACATTAAATTAGAAAACTCTAAAATTATCAGTGTTTTTCTATTATATTATGCATGTATCATACATATGAACCGTCCACTTGGATTATTCTGTCAACGTAAAATCAAATTCCATTTCCTTGTTTCAAAAATCGAACCATATATATGACCAGACAAACAGCGGGAAGTTTTTGATTTGTCTTGTCCTAAAGATTTTGTTTTGTCCTAAATATTGATATCGCTACTTCATAACCACAAACTTATAACTATGAATGGAACGAAAAGAAACACTATACAGAGAAAAGTTATTTGAATGATTCTCCTTGTAAACATATTTATTTTGATTTGTGTCTAGAAATCCACATATGATAGAGACGAACAGTTTAAATGTTTTTGTGTAGTTTGATTATAACTTTGTGTCATCCCGCAAAACGATAAAGCCGATGCAGTATATACATACTCATAAAAATACGTTGGATGTCTTTTCTGTGTATATGTTAATAATAACGTGGGTGATAGCTGTATCCACCGAGTCAAGGTCAAAATTAAGGCAAGAGGCGTCGTCCCCGACCTTGAATGGATGTGATTAGTCACACCGTATGCCTTCAAATTAATCACTTGCCGTCTCATGGCCCCGATATAGCCTTCAATTGCTGGTCTTTCAGAGTCACGGCACAATAATTTACATAATTTGTTACATCGATTCTACTTAAACCATAGTCTAGGGTTTGTGTTATATAATTTATATTTTTTTTTATCAAAGTCTCGTCAGTCGATATGCCTCAGCTGGCTTTTCTTACCTAAACTTACAGTTTACTTACGTATTTGACCTTTATGACCTATGATTGGTAAACATTTAAGCATTTTCATTTAAATATAAAGAGTTCCAACATGAGCAATATGGCTAGAGACAGATATTTTACACTTCTTAATACGCTTTGAATCGTCATTATCATAACAGCCGTAGGACGTTCACAAGCTTAATATAGGCACCTTTCAGAAAAGGGGAGTTTGCCCCTAATTGAAAAATACTATCTACCTGAGATATCATAAATATTATCCAAAACCAAGGCCAATATCATAGTACTGCCAGATAATACTGTCAGCACTTACTGGGTGGATGGGAACGCGAACGTACATAATTAAAAACCCAAAATAAATAAAAAATTGTGAAGGCCATAATTCTAACTTTCAAATCCTGAAATGACATTTTTTGTAAATCTTAAAAACGAAACGTCGAACTAAAATTGTAAAAAGTATAAACCGCGTTATAAAGTAGTTTTTTTGAGAGTAGTTAAAGCGTCAATGTCATTTCAATCGTTTGTCGTCTACTCTATGTCATAGGGCTGCTGAAGAGTTTTCCGTAATTTTCGAAAATATTTGGGCCAAATAGACAGAGCCCGGTTCTCTTGTAGTTTAGTTCAGTTCTCTTGTAATATTATAAGCATCTATAGGCTACGGTTACGCTTATACGCGGACTTCATGCTTGTTTATCAACCTGGTCTAATGAAAGAATAAAAAAAACCTACGACACCTTTATAACCTGCGATAATCTGAAAAACATATAACAATAGAAACCGTAAATTGACCAGGTACAATCAAAATCAACTGAAATTATAGATAGGTCCAAAAAGGGGCCAACAAAAAAGGGGGGTCGAACAAAAAAGTTAACAAATATACCCCGTACACGATTGTATCAATCAAAAAGCAATTGAATGAGTCGGTCAGCGAAAGCTACAAATTACGAAAAACGAATTGGATTCGCCAAATCAACAACACGGGATTAAACGTGAAATTCTATGTGGACCGGCACGAAATCCCCCGGCCTTGTTCAACCATTGCCCCATTTTCGACGGTACCCTCCCGATCGTTCGACCAAATAAATGGTGCACGAAAAATTTATGCCACCAGTCTCCCTTTGGCCCAGATTTTTTGCTCTTTGCCTCACACGTGATCTTTTTTAATCGTAATCTGAAGCTTTGTGGCCTTTGTATTTGTTCCTTCTGAAATTATAGCAAACCTTGATTATTATTATTGCCGTGACGGCATAGATACCCAGCGGACCTTGATTAAAAATATTTCCAATTGAATTTTTGTGAATATTTGGTTTATTTGACGTTCCCAATGGAGTCTTCAGTATTACTTCAAGACTTAAGGTCTTGTGTTCGATCCCACCTTGAACAAACATTTATGTGGCGAACATTTGTGTCTGAGTGTTAAAAGTAAGTACCTATTGTACTATTGTTTGTAATTCCTCTTTTGTCTGGTATCCATAACAAAAGTTTTTAGTTACTTTTTCCTGAGTTAAGTTATCGTATGGGATGTCATACGAAAATGTTATAAAAAAGAAGTCTTGTTCTTGATTGGTGAAAACAGTTTTTGGTTACATCTGAATAGATTATTTTTTGCAAATAACATATTCTAGCGAGATATAACTGGAAATAATAATTTTTTTTACTAAATAATTGTATCTTTATTATAATTATAAATGATATTATTATAAATGATATAGCGTTTTACCAATCAAGTCTAGAGAATAATAATTTAATTTTTATTCATTTATTAAAATTATTATAACTTTTTGATGATGTTTACCTCTTTCTAGATCTTGATAACACTATAAAATTACAGGAATAACTCAAACAATTTACATAATAACAACTTAAAGATACTTCAAGGACAAAACCATTTTTTTTAATTAATAAGTTGGTCAAACATTACGTGGTGTGTCGCCGCTGTGTACACTGAGGCTTTCAAGCCGCCTGTTGTCCAAACATTAAACTTAGCCTCAGCCTAATTTATACACAGGCACACGTGGACTAGCAACGTTATGAACATGGGACATGTTTCCAATGTTGAACTCCGACGACAATTTCGGTTATAAATCACTTAATATGTCGTACCACCCGGTTTGTTCAAACAATGCTCATCTGTTTTTATACCTTTATTTATGCCAAATTCTCTCAAAATGCCAAAAACATTATATATGCAAAAGTATCAAGTAGTTATATCATGACATACTTTTTAAAAATACAACGAATGATGCAATTATAAAGATACATTTTCGTGATTATAGTAATAAATCAAATGCTCACCCATCAAGATCATGCTATACCAAGAGTGTTAATATAGTTTTAAATATTCCCTCAGAAACGTTAAAAAAATCTGTGTCACATCCGTTTGGTGTAAACTAAAATAAACTTAAAAAATAAATAAAAGAAAAATAAATAAAGAGTGTATAACTATATATAAATAAATCTTGGATTGGAGATTATTAGAATAAGCTATTTATTAAAACTTTCTGAATTGGATTGACTGTTAAGATATATCCTTGGTTGTGTAGCACGTATGGTTAAGCTCATAATACGTACAAGATTAAATAACTCAGTGAGCATAGCTTTGAATGAACTAGGTTTGATGCAAATTTCAGTTCCTTATAATCGTAATTCATTTGTTACCTTACTTTTTTAATCAGATAGAACTCCCTGATTGACCTAACATATCGCCTGCCGCGACTAATTTTAGCGACTTAAAAATAGTAAAAATAGGCGGGAAAAGGAAACAGTTCTCCCGGGACGGTTGTGTCATAAGCGAGGTGCGCGCGCGCATATTTACCCGTTGCTTTTTAATTATGCCTCCATAAATCTTAAGGTGCAACGTCGCTTCAACACACACGATAAAATCTACCGCGCGCACATGTTAATGTCCTATCATAGGTTGGTGTATGATAATACTACTCTCATTAGCTTATGTCCACACCGTGAGATATGAAGGTAGAAGAGAGATTGATTACACATGCTTGTAATGGAGAAAATTTGGTGGTTATATTTTCTTTTCAATATGAGAATTCTTTACGGCCTTGAGATACCGGCAGAGTAAAATAGTACCTCCCACTCCATCAGATGTCGTTAGAGGCGTCTAAGGTATCAGAACCGACACATGGCGGTAAATCCGTAACTGTGCAGCTCAAATTCAAAGGACGGGGATTATGGGCAAAAAAAGGTTACTTGGGTCGTTTATTTCTTTAAGCAAACATATTATTATTATTTATTTATCTATTGTAGATTTGTACTGCTCCCTTTAAAGCTTATGTTTTTTTGCCATAGTTGGTTTGAAGTAACCTCCAAAGTAAGTGTATATATATATAAATATATATATGTATATATATAAATAGAAGACAGATTAAAAAGTATAAACGTATGTCCGTTTATTATTTCGTCGAGATTACAAATTCGGTATAAAGTTTGTAGCCATAAGTGTATTTCTGTAATACATCAGTAAAGTTTTTGATGTCATAAGAATTGATAAAAGTAATATATACAATGTATTTAATACTTTTCATGAAGTTCTGACAAAATCGACACAGCACTATCGGATGTTAACCGGAACAAGAAGAAACATAACAAAAATGTTTTTATTTTTATAAAATGGGGCAAGTTATTTTACCAATCGGTTGGTATTAATAATTACATTACATTATTTGTTAATATTTTATATTAACAAATTTTATTTTCAAATCCGTTTTTTTGTTTTATCATTTACAGTAGCTATGTCATCATGATCATCATGAGTATCACCTTGTGTATTTGAACTACACAGACTTTTGGATACATATACTGCCATCTGTCGGTTCTGGTACCTAAGTCACATCTTACGACATCTAGTACAAAAGGGGGTACTATTCTACTCTGCCGGTTACCTCACGGCTGACAACAACTATTCGAAGAAAATTTAATTAAAATAAATTTACCTTCTTTAATAATGCACATTTTCATTTGTTTAATGATTTTTTTAACGTTAATATTCAATGTTATTATTTATTGTTATTAGTCCATATTATCTATGGAAAATCTTTCACGGTTCAAGCCGTTAGTATGTGGAATGCACTTTTCTTAAAAAATAGGTTTGTGCGATACTCTTTTCAAAAAGATGGTGAAGGACCATTACCTGAAATTTAATTATTACGAGGATTAAACTGTGAGTGTCTTAAACAATTAGTCTTAAGTGTCATATATTTATTTTATTTTTGTATAGCATGTTTATATATTGTTATTTACATTTTATTACATTCTCATCATTTATGTTTATTGGTGTTTAATATATATATTTTTTATTATCTTACTTAGGTGTACTACAAACAAATTAACCATTTTCACTATCCTTTCTATTTAAGGGTTGCCCTTTACACTATGTTAATATTTTATATTGGGTCTCTCTGTTTTACTTGTGTTCAAAAAAGTGTTAAAATCTTTCTCGCAAAAGGTCATAAGTTCGATCCTCACCCAGGACGCATATTAATATGATGAATATTTGTATTTATTCTGTGTCTAGGTAATAAAATGTACATAAGTAATATATTTGTAATTTCTCTGTTGTTTGACTTTCGCAACACATGTGCTTTAAGGAACTTATCTCGGAGTCAGGTTAATGCATAAGATATTGTGTCTATTATATATATTGCTTAGATGACAATTCTAAATAGCTATAAATGATGCAACCGCATTTAAAACAGGCAGTACAATTTAATTTATTGAACTTACAAAATTTATCTCTGTTTCGGTTGCTTATAATACAAAAAGGGTAACCAAATCAAGTCAAGCATCGGTAAAAGTAGACAGAACCAATGCATTTTGTTTTATTTACTGATAAACCAAAGACATCTGGGTCTACTCTCGAGTATCGTAACCATAAAAAAAAACTTTCGATTGAAGAGAACCTTGTTCCATTTGCCCGACTATCTCGTTCATCGAATCGATTATAGATTATAGTCAGATGATTGGAATAATGAATTTGTTTAATTATGAATTGATACATTACGATTATGGTCGAATGCGTCTGAAATAATGATGAATGTGTAATTATATTCAACTTATATAACTCATACCAATCATTATTTTCGTTCATTGTATGATACCTAAAAGACATTTTTATAGACACGTTTTTCGTGTATATTTTTTGCTCATATGAATACTCGATGATTAGTATCTTAATAAACGCATAGACTTATCAGTTTTGTAATTAATAATGAAAAATTAAAAGGTTGTTATTTATGTTGTTTGATGATTTATTATATTATTAACTTTTTTTTTGTTGTTGGTTATTTATTAATTATGATAATTGTTGTAACAATTATTAATAGACTAGAGACCGTGGGGTGCGATGAACAGGATAAGCCGAAGCGCGGATAAATATATGTATTTTTTTATAAATTTTTATATACCCTTATTTAAACAGTACCTGTACTAATAATTTTTTAGTGCTTTTCGAAAACTACACTCAAAGACTTGGAAATTCGCAAAACGAAAGAAAATATTTATTTTATTATTCTAATCATTAACTAATTAAGCGCACATATAACTTTATATGCAGACGTTACAGGTAAAAAGTATTTGATTACTACGTATTAGTGGAATTCATATATTTTAAAAACTAAGGAAATTACTTACTATCTGAGCGCGAAACTTATTTACTATTAATTTAGGTCTTTATTTTGTAAATATACTAAACAAATGATACTCCTTTGCTACATCAAAGGTTACATTTTTTCATAATTACGTATTATCCAATTGAACTAGACCTATTCGAAACTGTTCATCACGTTGAAGGATTGGAACCAATTAGGGCGGCGAGGGTGCTCGCCTGGGGTCAACGCCCGCGCTGGCACCACGCCAGTGTGCAGTGCTCCAACTCTTCTATTTGAACAATTTGCACTTTAAGCCCTGGGGATGTCAGCCAGCATCCGCAGCGCGCAGCAGCCCACACATTGCCAATTCAAATTACATTTACTGTTCTTTTCAACTATTATGAACAATACGCTTCCGTATGGTGAACTTGTAGATTTTAAGAAATTACTATTGTAAATGAAACTGACATATTCTATATCAAACATTATTATATGTTATCCACACATTTTCCATGCAAAGGTTTCCTGGAAGAAATCGCTCTATATGATAAGGTCGCCAATTGTACTTCACTATGTATACCTATTGTCTGTAATATTTCAGTGCACAATCAAGTGTATTATTATTATTAAATATTCACATATAAAAATTATACTATCGCTTCCAAACAAATAACTGTCAATCCCTATCCGTATGAAATGAGTGTTTGCAATAAATCATACGGTTTTCATCAATGAATGCAATGATTAATTAGCAAGGTTCTAGTGTATAATTGGAGATTGGTTGAAATGTGGTGAAGCTAGTATATAAATATATGTAGGGTCGTAGGTCGTAGATTGTAAGTATATTATGGGTTATACAGGATTTGCTCCATATTAGTCACTAAACTGAGACATTTTTTGTAATATAAAAAGTTTGTTTTTCAAACGAGTTCCCTCATAGAATAATACGTTGTGTACGCACGTAGTATGCTCTTAGGGCAGTTTCAAAATCTGTCACTCTTTTGAGATGATGCAGGGCTTAGATAAAGGATAACATTTTATTGTTAGATGTGACTTTTCTTATTCAAAGTTGGTAGTTAGTTTCTACAGTTTTCAATTTCGTATGCTCAAATGTATATATAAGATTGTAGCTAGATTTTTGTTATGGTTTAAATTGAGTTTTGTTTGAGCTATTTTCCAGATTATGTATTTCAAGCCAGTTTATTATATTTGTTTTTTGTTTCATTTAATTTACTTACCAATCCTATATAATACTAGCTGTGCCCGCGACTTCGTCCGCGTGGAATAGTTTTTTGGGTACCATACCTATTTACTTCAAATTATATAAACTTTGAATGTCACGTTTATTTATATCGAATCAATGGCCTGAAAAATAAGTTTTAAGTTTCTAGCTCTAAAAATAGCGATCCATGCAAACAACTTTTCATCCCCCCTTGCAACCCCTTACAACCCTTATTTCGAGTTCAAAAATAGCCTATGTCCTTTCTTAAGGTCTAAAGATTGTCTATGCCAGATTTCATCAAAATCGGTTGAGAGGTTTAACCGGGAAAGCGTAACAGACAGACAGACAGACAGACAGAGTTACTTTCGCATTTATAATATTAGTAGGGATGAGCCGGGAATCAAAACAGAAACTCATCGGCAAAGAATACATAATGTTCATCTATTACGCTTGGAAGATTATTAATATAAATAAGAAATGTAGCAATAGTTGTTTTGACACTCAATATAGAGTTAAACAAGAACGGGTATCGAATGGATACCTAAGTAAGTAGTCTAAAACTGCATAAAATCTATGAAACCTTTTATCTTTCAGGATGATGCATTTGTGGCCTTTTTAGTGATGCAGTGTTAGACAGATACTCGGACCTAATCTCTTTGCACATTTGGATATAAAAATGCAAAAAGCAGATATTATGGACGCGTGTGTATGCACTTCTATGCAGCGTCTTTTAAGCCAATAGCGTATTTCTCGCATTTCAATACTATCCCGATGAAATTGAATGTCCGCTACCCTTAGACCGTTATATATAAAATAATGACCGAGCAAAGTAGCACACGATAATTTTACAAGAGCCTCGTCCACTTGTAATCGTAACCAATAGGATTTAGGCAGTTAGTGTCCAAGTATAATAATACAGACACGTAATTCTATGCGCAGGAGTCGATGAAAGCAGTAATTGTAACTTGAGCCTTTAGTTATTTCGATAAATGGAAATGAGATCCGCTTATCTCGTCAATTGGTTGGCTATGGCACTAAATACTTAATACTGCATTTGCAGTATCTTCGACGTTATCAACATTTCTTAACATTTAATTGCTATTGCATTTTCTATTTGCGATTAAAGGTAACTTGTAAACTTTATTGGACCTACGTCATTTTAATTCTAGCAAATGTTACTATGATGTCGCGTTGTCAACAATAAGTTGTAATAAGATAGCGATATCACCACATTATCTCAAAAGAGCAGTAATGTTTACGTATAACACTTAATCAGACTAATCTTTGTTCAATCTGAAGGTAAATAAGAAAAAATATGAATAACGCTGACATCTGGACTCACTGAACTGGTCTAATATGGGTGGTGGTATACTTGAGGCGGTATAATCAAGGTCCATAATCGCTTGATGCTCAATGACACAACGCATCCATGTAACAGGACCCTCGGCTGATTAGCGCACATGACTTGCTGCTTTATTGACTCTCCTTCGGGCGTGCATAATAGGCTCGACGCGCGACCCCACGGAAAATACATGTTAATGCCCTCAAATTGAGTCGAAGTTGGGAACGTCTACAATAAATGTCAATGTCTTAAATAAGTTACAGAAATATACATATACGTTTTATATATATTGTATTTTTGCAATGAAAAAAGTCCTCACATGAAATTTCCAAAGATTATATAGCGAAAATGAAGCAATTTTTTTACTCAAAGGATTTATACCAAAGTTAGAATTAATGATAACTTCTGACTCCTTGAAAACATATTTCAGAGATAAGGAAAGTTTCCTGCTTTTGTTAATCTACCTCTACTCTATGGTGGTCTATTTTGTTACAAATTTTAACAAAATTAGACCACCTTAAATTAAATTTTGATGTATAGCAGAACATATTTGTAAATAACACATTTGTAATAAATCTCTTTGTTAAGATCCTTTATTACAAACTGAGTATATATATGCAATTGAAAAGGGAAATAGGAATAATATCATTCAAACAAAAAAGCCAACCATAGAGCCGAAGTACAATATAAAAAGAAAAACAAAAACGCGGTCTATGTTGATTTTCTTTTGATCAGTGTGACTTTTCCGCCAGGAAGTTTTCGTAAACAAGAATGCTGTCGCCAGAGTGCCCCGGTTTTGCTGATTTGGATGCAGAATATTGTTAAATGTTTTATCTCTTAATACTACACAATTCTACAACAAATATTTTAATCTATCAATGTTATAATGAGCTACAAAATATTTAGATGTTAAGTTTAAAATTATACGCATTTTTTGTTTTCTTTTTCTTAAGTTAATTTGTAACCTATAACTCTTTTAATTCTTTGGAGAAGACTAAGTGTTTTCATTGTTATTGCTAAAAATCAGTATTCGTAATTAAGTGTTCAAGTTTAAATCGTGAAAGAGGAATAATTCATGGGTAAATGTCTTTTTGTCGGCCACAGATTGACGACCCACTTATAATATATTTGTTATTACAGCATTGACATAATTACATAAAAAAATACTATAACTATTCACTAATAAAATATAGATTTTGATCAATTTACATAGACTAATCTACAGCTAAATGCATGTGCAATAAACAACTTTGTGGTCTAGGTACAAAATCAAAAAAGATGAAAGACTGTCATTGTTCCAATTAAATTCAGCTAACTAGTTCTTGAAGAATACAGTTATGCAAACAATCTACGTGACTGCTGGATGTAACTTTCACCTATTATAAAAAAATCCACAAAAACGATTATTCTAATAAAAAAACAAAACAAAAATTCTTCTGTACAATATTATAAACATTACAGTTCCAAAGGTTTATCAGATTAAATATTATGCGAGTGTACTCCGTATGAAAATAGAATAAAATTAAAACTTGACAGCCGAAATAAAGACGTGACGTTTATCATAAATAATTATGCGCATACTTCAACTCCCGACGTTGGGGTATGCTAATACGAGCGGCATAACACATACGCCCTAAGCATAAACAAACACTGAACCAGTATTTCTAAAAAAGTAAATGATCCCCACCAAGTTACAATGCATACTCAACAAGAAAGCCTTGACATTTAATTTCAAAGGGCATGAAAAGATATTCAAAACATAATGTAAACAAATATATTCAACTGGAGTAATGATCTTCATAATAGCCTGTCGTTTAGTCACCAATGCCGCTTTTTCGTCTTTCGTCACAGTGCAGAACAAAGCAGGTCTCTACGGCTCTCTTAATTCCTTGCTTTCCCACTGATGTTAAAAAGGAAGTCACGCGGCGAGGTCGTTGCACCTTTGCACTATAGTTTTTATTCTCACCCATCCCCGAGCAAGGGCAAGAGAAGTCAAGGTGTTTTTGTCTTAGCATGAACTTTTCTGTCCTAATTAAAGTTTAATTGAACACGACTCCCGATCCGATAAGGATTATTTACGCCTTAGATACAGCTTACTATGTAGTTATGCTAGTCATTACATTAACATCAAACTGAAGACAAAAATGACTTTTTGCTTGCAAACTCATTTGTTTATTTATGATGTCACATTTATTCTTTATCATATTTAAAAAAATGCTTAGTAGCAAGGATCACTAAGATACTAATGCATTTGAATGACCCTCTTCAATGGCTCGTCTTTGTGCAATTGACTCCAAAATTTTAAAATTTGAATGTTACTGACCGTGAACTCCTACACTATTCTATATTAGCTAATTATTTTTGTCTCGGTGATTTTTTAAACTAATCTGTGAGTCTGATTATTGTTTGACTATACATTCTTTATACGTGCCGATATAAAGTCGACGAGGTATTGCGTCGCCGCTTTAAAAAAATAAATTAATGACTCTAATGGTCATCAAATGCTGACAGCTTAACATCTAAACAGTTGCGGTCAATATAACCGCACATGAAAATGAAAGTCGAATATTCAGATAAAAGAAAGTACGCTTCGTCTCGGAAAGACGTGGCTTTATTAACCGTATTTTCATGGCAATTTACGTCGATGACTGAGAAATGTCTATGCATAAAATATGTGGAAGCGTTTCATATAGCAGTGAATTGGGACATGTGAGTTCAGTGGTGCTAACTATACAAACTTTCCCCGATTTCGTATGGTGGCACTTGCTATAATTATGTGGGCTTATGAAATTAGATTAGACTATTCATGGTATTTTAATTATTTAAATACTATGAATAAATAGTAAAAATTACAACGGTTTATTCAATTACAATACTAATTCAAACTTACGTTTAGCGTTATTGACCTCTAGTTTATATTTTTGATAAACACAATTGCAACATTTTTGTCATTTTAAATAAAATTAAAGGTCAAACTACATAAAAGTTACAACCATAGTAGCTTACATTTATGACTAGAAAAATTTTATTATTGATTGGGTGATATTTGTAATACCCAACCACCACCGTCCTATAAACTAAGGCATCGACAAATGTCGTGTCCTCAAACTGAACTATCTAGTTTGGTTATCTTTAATCTGTCGCATTATAGCATCTTAGAAGATTAAGATACTGGAGAAAAGTTCTTATTTAATATTCTCGTAAGTGCCAATTTCTGTTTAAAAGACCTGAGAATATCAATGTTAAGTGTTCCAGCTACTTGCGAAGTGGTATTTTTACTTTGAGCATTATTTTAATAGACTCGTGTTTATTTTTATTAAAGTAATAATGTTATTAACGTGGTGATTTTGCATTTCTTATACATATAAAATCCATTCAGCAACGCTAATTAAATTATTAATAAACGATACTTCATTAAATTCAGAAGATTGAAAAAATTTGGTAAATATCGAGAAATATCTTTTAATGTTACCTATAACTATTTTAAAGAAAATAGTTATAGCTAACAATCTTTTTTTCATTTTATGAATGCTAAAAAAAGTTCCGAAAATTCGAATGTTCGTTCTTTTTATAAATGTATATTGCTTGGATCTACTTACTCGAATAAAGTGATTCAATATAGCACTCATTTATTAACATTTTTATTTTATTTTAATGTCTTCCCCGTCGTGTCAAACGATATCGAGCAAAGAGCCGTATAATTCCAACTGCGGTGATGTCGTAAATAAAACATCTCATAAAATCGACCATAAAATCCCATAAAAAGGCTGGAACGACTGAACATTTATATAGCTTTATGGGAACAACATTAATTACATTGTTGCAAATGTAAAAGCGATGCAAAGATTATGTTAATTTCTCTCACCAATGATTTATTCCTACAATATTTGTTAGAACTTTCACCGGGCAACTTTCCCGTTTCTAATAAAAGTGGAGGTTGTCAGAAAATTGTTCGTAGTCATCGCGACATTGTTCAACTGACAGACATGATCATTTTAAATGAAGTTGCGTGTATTTGTACGTTACGTAATATTATTTAAGTCATATTGATATAATAATGTAATGACAAGGTAAAAAATAAATGAAGTGCCATGTTAATATTGCAGCTTCACGACAATACATTTGTTGTGTCTAGTTTAAATATGTTTACATGAAATGAAAGAATACTTAACTATAATTAGTTCATTTTTTCTCTTTATTTCGTCAATGAGTTGTAAAAAATCGCATATTATGAAGTTTCATGAAAGATATACAAACTTTACTATCAAAGAATACTGAGATAATGTGAAAATGAAGACGTTAAGCTTTTTTCACACAACACTTACATACATTAATTCTCGCATACATACGCCGGATTCTCATAGGAGTAACCTAACATAATCTAATATATAAATCTTTGTACACCAACGCTGGTTTTATGTAGACTACACCATCCCTTTATATGTATCCGCCATAGGACGTCCATTGCTGGATATCCTACTTAATTGGGATGTTTTCCTGATCCATCTTTACCAACCGCTCAACTCAAAATCTCATGATAAAAAGTACTATGCATAAAAAATATTTGATTTCTGTGTATTCTACCTAATCTTCCATACAATTATATCAAAATGCAACTGAAATAAACGGGCCTTTCACTGGCAGTTAAATTAAGTTATGAAGAGCAATTTAGTGGACGTTAATTTTGACGTGACAACGTCTTATAAATTGGTTTGCCGGGTGACACTTCAAGAAACTGCGTTACGCTCCGCTCACGTTATGCGCTCACAATGAGAGCAAGTGAGAGGCACGCGCCCCTCTTACGCAAATGTATTGCCTGTTATTGTATGTATATTTGTATATAAATACGTATGTATGTGTAAAGGTAAAAATAAAATTTTGTTAATATGAAATTCAGTGCGAGATTCTTTGTATAAATTAGTGTTTTAAATATAATTCTTTGTATAAATAAATGTTTTAAATTGTTACTATTATTTCATCCTTATTCCTACTATACGAATGAATATTCACATTAAAATTATTTTACCACTCAAAGTCGTTGTCACGTAAAACTTTTGCCCGTATACCGACTTTACAGGCAACCAATTTTTAAAATAAATATTTTGTTCAAGAAAAACCAAACATTCTTGAATATCAAGCCTATTCGAATACGGAAGTATCAGTTCAATATAACTTAAAACAACAAGAGTCCAACATTTGAGTAGTACAATCCATAGATACACCTGAATAAATAAATGTGTAACACTATTCGGTATATAATTGAGGTTAAATGAAACGCACGGCTCATTCCCATTTTTTTGTATTTGAACTACTGCTTCGGGTGGATATACAACCGTGTGTCGGTTCCGGTACCTCAGTCGTCTCTTTATACAACATTTCATCTTTACAGTCATTGGGAGCCCACTCCTGGGCATAGGCCTCCGCAAGAAAGGAACAATTTTGCCGATGATTTCCGCAAGCGTGTTGGCAACCGCAGAGCACAACTTTCACGGCGAGGTGGTTGCTGTCTATACCCCTGTGCATTTGTTTTTCGTATAGATATACTGCCATCTGTCGGTCAATCCTGGTACTATAGCCACATTTTACGACACCTGGTACAGAGGGAGGTGCTATTCCACTTTGCCGGTACCTCACGGCTTAACATACATTTAGTTAGATTTTATTTTATTAATGGAATATTAATGTTTACTATGGGGTACCGCCAGAGAAGAATGGTATCTCTCCTGTACCAGGTGTCGTAAGATGCGCCTAATAGTGGTATATCTATCCGAAAAGGTGTAGTTAAAATGCACAGGGCGGGGATAGGCAGCATCATCCCCGTTGCGAAAGCTGCACTCTGTGATTGCCACCACGCTTGCCCTGTTATGGGTAATTATGGGCTAAAATCCCCCTTTTTTGCGGAGACTTTTTGATTAATGGAATGTTTAGTCTCTTAATGTACCAGGTGTCGTAAGGGACGACTGATATACTGCAACCGGCAGTCACATAGTAACGATAGTATATATCATAGAGTGACATAGGATAACCACCACGCCAACTCCACGGGAATATTATGAAATAAAATCTCCTTGTCTAGGCAATATTTATGTCGAACAGTGGACATCCTACGTCTGTTATATTAATAATTGATTAAAATTGGTAAAAAAAATCCAATATATTTAGGTTGATCTGCTATCGTGTGTACCAAGGTAAGGATTTTCAGGACTTAATTAGTACAAGTTACAGTGCATTAGATTTATACGGATGAATTTTGTCCTCTTCCAGTTAAGGACAACCCTCATTTATCATTTGTTAGTTTTTAGCTATCAATGCTACGCTAAGCTGTACCATATTCAACTACATAAATAGAAACTGCGGCATAGCAATGTACCGCAAATTCCTATCGCATCGCGTTCGACTCCTTCCCTTAACTGAATACACTTAATTACTTAAGACTAGTACGAGCATGCAAGATCGAGTTTTTAGCCTTGAATCGACAATTATCTAGAAGTAGCGTACCTACACAAACTACATAGTTGCAGATGACGACAAAGCTTTGAGATAGTTAAGTTACACATAAATTAAAAGGTTAGATATTTTTTTCTTTGAAAGTAAAATTGTAAGAGGCGATTGAGGAACCGACAGATGGTATATTAACCCAAAGCGATGTATATACAACCTAAATATATTACCGTGAGGTACCGGCAGAGTAGAAAAGTACCACCCCCAGTACCAGGTGTCGTAAGAGGCGACTAAGGTACCAGATAGATAGCGGTATATACATGCATTATTGGCAGCATACCCCCTTTTTTGTGAGGCCTATGTCCAACAGTGGACTTTTAATGGCTGGTATGATGATGTATATAAAATACATTAGGGCATGGAGGGGCAAAAGCATTTCCGTCACGAAACTACGCTCTGCGATTAATACCACGCTTGCTAAGTGCAGTAATTGTCGACAAATACTTTCTTAGAAGGGGGGCGGTTAAGTCCAGCAGTGAACGTTTACGCAGCTGCTGTTGATGTATGACTGTTGATGTCTGATGGTATGATTTATTTTTACGTACTTATATAACGATACCTCAAAGACTGGTCCTTTTGCTTATTGATTATGCTTTCCGGGTGGATACACCGCATTTATTGGTCCCAGTCACTTCTTACAATACCTGGTATAGGGAGAAGTAAAAAAAGAAATAACTAAATGACGTTCCTCTGCAAACGTCTTTAATGATGTAGTTAATCAATATAAATAGCTGTGAAAATATACCGACTGTTCGATCACATATCAAACGACCTTGTATAATGGGATAAAATGACACCACACATGAACAGTTCTGGGGTAAATTTCTAAATAAATGTCTTGACTGGTTTTTCCGCATCTAGGGCAAGCACTGTATCTAGGTTATGGGACTATGTATGTATTATTAACTTATTAAACCCTAACCTTCTACCCTACCCTTTTCCCTACCCTTCTTATCAAGGTTGCGCAACCTTAGAAAACACTGCACCTGTAGGCTCTCACATTTCTATTAGAGATATAGATCTTAAGATAAAGTGGGCTTAACGTTCCCACTTTGAGGCCTGCGGACCCTCTGTATATAATTCATTTGTGGCAACACCACCTGCAGCCCGGGATTACTTATCCTTTCAAGTAGCAATTCATTGGAACCTTCACGTCTTAACACGGCTTATTTTTTATATGAATACTATTTATTTCGATCACAATTGATCTGTAGCCTGTGCGCATCTCCAGCTGAGAGCCCATTAAGAAAGCAATGGCGCTCATTTTCACTTCCCATATAATTAAATTGGCGTTTTATTAATTCATTAGTTTACTCAAACACGATCTTAGAGCATTTAGAATCTAATGGTGCTGTTTAATAAACTTAATGTGATGCAATTATGAAACGTTAACAGCTTTTATATTTACCGACGCTGTAAAAGGCGTGCTTTCATCGAATATATAGATACAGAAGGGCCATTCAGTACAAAATGCACCAACAGGACCTTGACATACGAATGCTTTATATACTAAACTTGGACAGAAGGCCATTATAACGTAGACAGAGATCAATTTAAATAACAGCGTGCACCTATTTACGGGTTTTATCTTAAGCGAGCGGTCTGTACCTGTTGAACCTGTGGTATTTTTATGGAATATAATCGGATATACTTCCATGAAAATCATTTAATTAAAATAATTATTGGTATTTTCTTAAAACATTTTTCGCCGTAATTGAGAATTCCAAGTTTTACAACGTTTAATATTAACAAAACCGTTCCTCCTATTTCCTTAGTCTCAACAAACGGTCATTTCGTTTTAGTAGGGATGTTCTCTTAAATTATTGTTAAAACCATTAAATTTAATTGAGAACTATTCACCGTTATTTGAATAATCCAAATACTATGTGCTTATTCACTCTTCATGGATAGTCCTCCAATTTTTTATACAAATTAAATACAATTACATCCCCTCGTTGAACTATATTGTCTTCTATCTTTCAACATTGTCATAATAAATTACCTTTAAGTTCGTTTTAATTTGAGGACAGAAATTTTTACTATGACTGAATTAAATAATATTGATAATAACATTTCTCGGTGGGTCTTTAACAATTGGCAATTAGTTAATCCAATCAGAGTGATTATTGTAACTTTGTCAAATATTATCAAGCATTATTTATTCTTACTTGGCGCTTAGTTAAGCACCATTAACGCTTAAAGGCCACCAAATATAACCGCATTATATATTACTGTTTTTAGCTAGGTAGTAGGAACACGCGTAAATTTAGACTGCATAATGACGGTTATGACGATTAAAGGTTTTGATAAAGAAATTATCGTAAGGAAGTCACTAACACGTAGGTAATCTTGACCGCAACCTAAATGGCCTGAAGATACCTTTCACTAAGCCGATAGATATGATTTCATTACCTCTCTCACCCTACAAACAGGTACACGCGGTACAACCATCTAAGAGAAAATTACCTGTCAGATAATATTTATTAGAAAAAATATACTTGTCCTAGGTGCCGGTAAACTGCACCACCGTTATACCACAAAGACTCTAGCAGAATTGTTGAAAATTTTCTGCTGCTCTCTTTGTATTGGGAAATCAGCACCATTTCTTCAATTCTGTAGGCAATTACCTACAAACACTCAAACGTCGATTTTTTTCAAACATTCGATTAAGAAGTTGGTGAATTATATTTAAATTGATACTTACTAGAACTCAGTTGGTTTTTTTCGTTTTGTATGCGTAAAACTTCTCAAAGACTATACCAATTAATAAACCGATAAAAAAATAAGTTGTTAATAACGCTTTAGGTGCAAAAAAATCCATTTCCCATTTCCTCAGACTCAACAAAAGCAATCATTCCATTTGGTACTTTTTTAATATATTAACGGAATGTGAACCACTGGATCATTACGTCACCCTCAGCCAATTTTTTAAACTCAATCCAGCATCAGCCACGCGTGAAGTTGAAAAGTGAGCCCTCTGATTCAGCCCGGATAAGGAAAACGCATATACCATTAGCGAACATTACGAAATTTAAATGCAAAGTTCTAGACGAAGATATTAATGCTAACTAGTTATCTGTAATACTTCCATTCAATGCTATCGCCAGCTTATAGTAATCCTATAACTCTTATTGTCCCCGCCCAAAGAATTTAAGAGCGGTTGATAGAAGTGTTTCTCTTCCCATTCATACGATCAAATTGTTTAAGAACTTAATTTCCGGCTTCGAACTTGTCCACGAATTGTTTACTTTATATATCCCTGAGGAACTCTTGTTATCTCGGTAAGAAGTCTATGTCGCTCTCAACAGAGACGGACATTCCTGGGAGAAAATAAAATGCCATATACCTCCCAAACGAACATGTTTTTATTATTAGTGTTGAATAAATAAATTTAGAAAGTAGTTATAACTACCTCTGTAAACATTTCGTTTCGGGCTGTCTTCGTAAATAAAAAGTTTAAGTTTTCTGCCACTATTGGCGCTCTCTCTCTCTGAAAAATTTTGTACGATTCGCTTGTGAACAATAAAGTGTATTAAGTTTTAATAGAAATCTAACAAGTTTTATTGAATTGCTGCCTAATCCTAATAGGTTTAATATTATATTATCAATAATTTCTGTGCCAAGTTTTTTTTAGATCAATTAAGGCATTCCGGTGTTAACGCTAACAAACTTCTACACATCGGTACAAATATGGTTTATAAATATTATTATGCTGCTGACCATCCCCGCCCTGTACATTTTAGCTTCTTGTATTATGTTTCGGATGGCAAAACTGCCATCTGTTGGTTCTGGTACTTTAGTCGCCTCTTGCGTCATCTGGTACAGAAGAAGTACAATTCTTTACCGGTACAACACGGCTTAAAAGTAATATGTACTTCCGTTTTAAAGCCGTTAAAAGAGTTGTTTTATTATGTGTAGTGAACAGGTAAATGTTATAAGAAGCATTTTTATTGCGGGGTAGTGTTAAAAAATCGTAATTAATCAGGACAATACTGTAAAGTAAATCATATGAGTAGCATTAAAATAATACACCTGCAGATTTAATAATTAAAGATCTTGCGAATAGTTTAAGATTTTCGGGAACAAAAGTAAGTGATATTTAGCAGGCCGGGACTGGTCCTAAAAATAGTTACAACGTTTACGTCTATATACAAATTATCAAAACACTTCCTGCTGTTTTTATTTTACTACACATTATCAACATGCCCTATGGGTATGGGTTCGATTTCCACCTAGGACCAATATTAATATTATGAATATTTATGTTAGTTACGCTTATGGGTATTAAATATATATTTATGTATTATATTTGTGCTTCCTTTGTTGTCTGACGTCCGTAACACAAGTTTATAAAGCGACTAATCTGAGAGTCAATCGAGTCAGAGTCATTTCGAGATGCTGTGTGAATGAATTTATTTATATTAGTATGAATCTTTATTATAACCTCTTGCAGAGCAAGCATACATGTAATACAACAATACTTTTGAATGGTTTCCATACAAAAAGTCGACGACTACACTCACTAGAACTGGTTTATCAATACCGCAGTTGCTCATTTATTTTTCACATGATCGAGTGACATTCTATTTAGATGAGCCATATTTCGATCGCTCCTTTTATAATAATTTGAATTCAAATAAGTTGTTCGAGTACGGATCGCCTTTCTTGCTTTAGACGTATGCCAAGTTTGAAATAAAATTAAGGAACAAATTACTTGAACTGATTTAACTTATTGCCAGAAACAGAAAATTTTAAGGTTAGAATACTCACCTAAAAATTATTTTATATGTTCACTCTATCTCCTAATCTATTTATATTATTTATTATCTAGGTGTTTACGTCCAAGTAGTGAAATGCCTCTATATAACCTATTTCTATCAATTTTAAAATATCGTTTCAATACTAAACACAAAGTCATCACACATAATCTTTTACTCTAATCAAGAACTAACTTTTTAATCTCTCCAAAACTCTATTAGCACACCATAACTAAAGCCATTCTTAATACAAAATCCAAATGATTCGCGCGCTTTTCTTGCAAACGACGAGGCCATCGTTTAGGATGACATGAGACAGTAGGGACGTACGGAGCACTCGGGCAGGCTTGGACTAAACCTGTACCCATTAGCGAGTGCCTAGCCGCAAAAACAACAGGGAACGAATCGAGAATGCGCTCTGGATCGGGCTCCTAGCTGGGTTGCTAGATATTAACAATTACTATTGTAGTTTTATTTAAAGGTCAACATGGATTGTAATGTTTTTGTACCTATGAAAATGGCTAAATAGCAATTAACTCTTGAACTTAGCTATGTAACATTTTTAAGTTAATATAAAAAAACAATAATCAGTATTATTTTCAATTGTGATAATCCTAGAATTTTCGCTAAATGTAATACGTCGCTTTTTTTAAAAAGTTTTAGTATACATTTTGAAGTGATGCTTTTTGTCTTTTTCTATCATACATGATAAAAAATAAAAACAGTACCTATATTACATAAATAAGAATTAGTCCTAAATCTTACTCAGGTATAGTGAAATAGTTTTAACGCTGGCAACCCAACGGATACTCCATTAGGTAGTAAAATGGCACATGTCTCTCCGAGGACCTCATTTGCGATGAACAGACAATCCGATTCCACTTTAATTACATGTACTTATTTCTAAACAACTTACTGTTTTCCTGTAATATACAATTGTTTAGTTTGAAATTTCAAGCGTTTCTGTTATACTTTTTCGATTATTGGTCAAAGTTTTTACGGATAGCATTTTTTTATATTACAACACATAAAACTGGCTCGTTACTACGTATATAAAAAAAGCCCAGAAAGTATCTATTCGAATTCCAAGTTCAGTTCAAACTTAGGTATAGTTACACAAAACGTTTATTTTACGCTAAGTAATATTTCCAAAAGATTACGTGTTCATTACTCTAACTCTTACTGCTTTTTTTAATCTAAACTGGTTTAGTTAAACTACGCTTTGAACGGCTATAAAAACGATTATTTAACTTTGTACATGTAAAAATTGTCTTTGTAACTTTCAAATCCTGACTCAACTTCTTTTGTGATTCTTGAGAATGATACGTCATACAAAAAATGTAAAATTAAAAAACGTAAAAGTAAATCGCGGTTTACTTGCGTTTTAAAGCTATATAAGAGTATTTTTATTAAAACCAACATTCGGCGACTGTTAAGAATTGGCCGTGTGGTACCGGCAGAGTAGAAAAGTATATAATAGTACTTCTCCTGTATCAGGTGTCATAAGAGACTACTCCGATACTTCGATTGCCACCATGCTTACTCAGCGCGAAAATTACGGGCCCTTTCTTGAGATGGCTTATGTCCAGCAGTGGACTTCCAATGACTGATATAATGATAAACAACTTTTAAATTTTTTATTCGAAGTTTGACTTAATCTTGAGAAAGGTTGTCGAAAAGTAACCGAAACGTCAAACACAAAATTCATTGGGGTGGCCTATGTCAGGCAGAGGATATTTTACGGCTGCGTTGATGATGATTATCAATTAGTTATTTTAATATTATTATTTCAAATAAACAAGCTTATATAAAAAAGTTTTGAGCAGCAAGAAATATATGTAATCGTTCACTTGTTGATAAAATGTGCCATAAGCGCACCTAAACAAGCAACAACGATTGTTTACCCTCGCCCTAGCAATTACTTGAGGTAACCGTACACCTAAGCAAACATCCCCAGGGTACAAATTCTATAGATCACGTCAAGTGAGCGTCTCCTCGTGAAATATTGATGTTGCTCGTTTAATTTACATCGGTTTATATATGGCTAATAATAATATAAATATTGAGAGTAAAACATTTTGTTAGTATCTTTATCGTTATGGAATCATCAGTGATGGCCCGCCCCGACTTCGTCCGGTCACATAGAAAATCTATCTCGCTGTTCTCGTTCTCGTGGGAGTTTATTACCGTTCTCAGGTCTCTGTCCTACCCACCTACACACAAAGGCATGACAATAAACTCTTTTCCATACGAACTAGACCAGTTCCAGACCTCGCTGGCCCCATATGAAGGTCTATTCCTGACAAATAAAAACACAACAAAACAAGAATTATCCGATTTGGTACAGTCGCCCTTGAGTTATGAGTCAATTTTTATATATATAGCTAGATTGACTACTTTTACACAACATGTAATGATAATTTAGGTGTAATTATAAATAAAAAAAAACCCGTTGTAATAATAACAGAAAACCAGTTTTAACATTAAACAAAATATTTGTCAAATATCTATACAATTAAGTTGTGTTAGATAAAATAAAAATTACATTACTAATGCAAAAGTGTGTCCGCCTGTTTATTATTCAAAGCTTAAACGGTCCAGTCAAGGATTTAATCCAGAGCAAACAATAGTTTCATTAAAAAAAACTAGTGGTTTAAAATACAAAACTGTATTTTTTTTTAATAAATACCCAGCGCCTATATTCATATAAAATATATAGTGAAGCAATATAAGACTCATTTGTTGACAATGAAGAAAATTAAAATAACATTCTGTTTGAGCATTACTTGGTTATTATTAAAAGGACAACAAACTTGACTTTATCCATTAGTTAAGTCAATAAAATAATTCTAACAAACAGAATAATTTTACATTAGATTAATAAGTAAACGATAATCTATTCACTGAAAAATCATGTTTTTTTCAGAAGCAAACGTAAAAAAAATCTATTATTATATACATACATACATATATATATTTAACATGTCTAACATAATTGTATTTTACACTGCAACAGGAGTCGTGAGAGGCGTCCGAAGTACTGGAACCGGTTGATGGCGGTATATCTACCCGAAATAGCGTAGCTCAGATGCTGTAGGGCGGGGATGGGCAGCAGCATTCCCGTTGCAAGCTTCGCTCTGCAATTGCCGCCTCGCCTACCTAGCGCGGCAATCAAGAACAACATTTCCGCATTCTTGAAGCGTCCTATGTTCAGCTGCTGATGTCCTGCGGCTGCAATGATGAGGACGATGATAACAATTTCAACTATCTATATAATTTATAATATGAATGTGTTACTCGATTTCCTGCACTAATACCACAACGCAGTATGGCACCATGTGGTAAATGTGTAGAGAGATGAACAGAATTGATGCAAACGGTCCTCAGCGTGCTCTCATGGTATTACCTGGTGCCTCCAAGGTAGTCTCTTACCTATTTCTCCCACCAAATAATTGTTCGTATAGCTGTATATCGGCAGAGTAGAATAGTACTGAGAACCGACAGATGGCGGTATATCCATCCGTAACAGTGTAGCTCAAATGCACAAGACGGGGATGTAGAGCAGTTCCCCGTCGCGAAGCTACGCTCTGCGATTGCCAACACGCTTGCCTAGCGCGGCAATTATGGGCAAAATTCTCCCTATCTTGGAGAGGCCTTTATCCAGCAGTGATATCCAATGACTCATATGGTGATATTGCTGTTTACCGTGGTAAGTAATTGAGGTGATGGAAGTACTGGCTAATATAACATCAACAACGATATCATCGCATGCAGGCCCTTATCATATCCTTAATATTGCGACTGTCTATATATAGTTACCGCATGGCATTTCATGCAAGCCGTACACTAATATTGAGAAAATCCTTCTCTTATTCCTTTTATATACAAAATGAAGACAAAAACATAAACTTTATTAATACTGTCATTATTTTAAATGTAATCTTGTTTGTTAAAACATTAAGTCTAATATAATTCCACCATTACCGCAATCTGAGATTCTTATACATCGTGGGACCAACGTCCAATTACCACGGGCGGACGTTGGATCCACTCTGAAAGTAATCTCACACTGTCATTACTACGTGCCTATTCAATCAGATGCCACAGTCTCAGGTGGAGCTTGTAGTTGGGACCACTAGTTGAATCTCACATCGATTACTTTAAAGGCCAGAAATTTAAAATAAACATCCTTTTACCTACTTATTTTAGTGACGAAGTAGCAACATGTACGCATTAGAAGCAAATAAAAGTTGAATATTCTGGAACATAGTGAACTGATATGTGCCGTTAGGTACCGGCAGAATAGAATAGTACCTCCCACTACAAAAGGTGTCGTAAGAGGCGACTGAGATACCAGAACTGACAGATGGCGGTATAAACATCCGAAATAGTGCAGCTCAGGGAAATGCACAGGGTAGGGATGGACAGTAGCATCCCCGCCGCGATAGCTGCGCTCTGCGATTGCCAACACGCTTACCCAGCGCGGCAATTATGGGCATCCTTTATGACTTCCAGTGCATGGTATGATGATGATAACTCGTTTTAAGGTGTATTTATTTAATAACAGTAATAGTCTGAAACTAAATCGATTAGTAAAAAGTTATTTCTCAATTTAACAAACAATCCAAATCAGATTGAATGTTTGTATTGAGAAATTAATAAGCAGTCTCAATTGATATCAATTATACTCGGTCCACTCACTTATATATAAAAAAATTATACAAATGTAAAACATCGAGTCCTGTCCGATTACTATGCCTTAAGCTAAATGATCTATCTGACTACGAGTATTTTGCAGGCATACTGCAGGCATTGATCTTCGATACGAAATCGAAGGTGTTTTAGCGCCAATCCGTATTAGTAGACCTTAAAAGGACACCGATTTACCGCCTTGCTGAAAAGTAGCTTTAATAGTTACTTAAAGATTCTCCAATCCTTATGTAGGCACGAATTTAGAAAAGCTTCTCCTTATCTTCTTGATTTCGCTGGATTTTCCTAGATCTCTGCAGGTCGCTGTCGTTGCCGTGCAAGGAGATCCTGGCAAGCGTAAATGTGCACCCGCCTTGCAGGTAATCAATCTGGCATAAGCAATTACATATTGTGCTAACTTTGAGACTAGTGGCAGGCCGCAACTCTACAGTTATTTTATTGGCGTTGGCTTACGAATTATTAACAATCTCAATAAATCTACAAGTGCAGCATGGTCACAACACATAATTGCAACTATAACTGCTATTTTTTTCCTTGAATATATTCTTCTTTCCCCAAAGTTACAATGCTTGCTCGTAAAACTTCTGATAAACCACTTCGCACTTCTATAATTAATTCTTCCTTCGAAATTCTTCTTTTCTAGAAAAAAACAGAAACAAATTAGATTGTTTATAGTCATGGCAACAAAATACAGATTTAAAAAATTATATTAAAAACAAAGAAACGTTGACATAAATACATGAATTCTGTATAATAACAGAAGTGATTATATCAATGATGATTTTAGAATACCTTCACGTTAACTTGGTTGAGGTAATTTATTTATGGTTTATCAACGTAATACTCGCTTGCAACTAACTATTACGCATAAGTATAAACGCATAATTACTACCAGGTGTCCCACTAGGTAGGCATTTAAAACTATTCACCAAGGACATGTCTCAGCTATTATGTCTCTGAAACTATCTTCACACTTACACTTTTTGCTCGCAATACTTTTAAACGCGTGTGAAATAAAATATCGGTACAATAAAATTACTACGGTTAAATTGTTGTTTTGAAGCTTAATATAGAGCGATAACTCATGTCTGTGTTTTTATTTTTTAAATAAACTATATATATAATTTTAATCGGCAATGTGTTTACTTACATCCTGGCTATGTGGGTTGTGATAAAAAGTATCCTTTACTAAATTAACACAAATAATAATCTGAAAAACAAACATGATGAGAAACTCTTTTAATTTGTCTCATTTGACCATACAGGGAAAGCGTAAACAAAATTATCATCATCCCTACTAACATTATAAATGTGAAAGTAACTGTCTGTCTATCTGTTACGCTTAAGACCTTAAGAAAGGACATAGGCTATTTTTCAATTCGAAATAATTGTTGTAAGGGGTCTAAAGGGAGGATGAAAAGTTGTATGGAAGTATCGCTATTTTTAGAGCTAGAAACTAGAAAGTTATTTTTCAGGCCATTGATTCGATATAAATAAACATGACATTTAAAGTTTGTATAAGTTGAGAGTTATATAAGTAAAGAGGTATGGTACCCACAAAAACTATTCCACGCGGACGAAGTCGCGGGCAGAGATGTCTCACCTCTATCCACTACTAGACATAGGAGAGAGAGATATACTTTTCTAATAGGACAGTTGTACACAGTCTCACTGTCTCGTCAGATCATCTCTCCACCTCGTGGGTAGACGTCCCACTCTACGCGATCCGCGCTGTCCATAGCCTTAAGGTCCTATCAGCTATAGGTACTACGTGTAAACTTAAAATAAGTCTTAAAACTGTCCCATAATTTTGAGTTTATCACGTACAAACCTAGTTTAATACAAAAAGGGACATTTAAACGAAAAAAAGATTGAAATGAGTACAATATGTATAACAAATAGGAATATACATTTATTTTACGGTCATAAGTTATATCGTAAATAACTCTGTGCACTAGTACTATGTGGAAGTTGGAAGTAAAGTGGCCTCGAAGGTCGAATACTAAGCCACGAGGCAGCGACGCAGTGTTGCAAATAGCCGGCAACAGCGGTGCACGCATCGAGCGGTTAGTTAGCAGGTATAACTATTACAAGTTTTATTTACCAGCTTTCCTCTTTAAAATTCAAATCAGCCAGGCACTTTCGCTTTTAAAATATTTGTATATATAAATATATTCATACCATATTGGAGTATCACGCAACGTGCCATCTCTAGCTGCCTGAACGACAGAAGAAGCCTTTTTATCTGATGGTTCCTATTTTTTATTCAAGTATCTTAAGCATACAACAGGTAACAAACTGTCTCAAAATGTTGAGTTGAAGATTTTAAGAAACGTTTCAATAACCCTTGACATATGCAAGTCTTTCAAATCGTTTTAAGTTGTGATTAATCTGCGCCTACATTTTCACCAATTGCATCGTAATTTGACACTTGTCGTTGTCATTGGCTTTGCTTAATAAATGTTTCCTGATAATATTTAATCAAGGGGTGATCCTAACTTTGCAGAAAAACCATAAAGTCGTATTAAAACAGTAAGATTTTTTTATGGTTGTAGAAATTACAAAGATACTCATTTCCCGTGAAATGCACAATAATATTGGTGTGTATTGGTGCTGATCGTCTATGCAACCATTTAAATTCCTATACGACAAGGACCAAAAATAAAATTAATTTTATTTGTACAAAAATTTTCGTAGAAGTATGAGTATCGTGTATTTACTTGGTTCATTAACCACGACTGCATCGATGTTTGTAACAATATGTTCTGTTTAGCATAATAATTTGTTTCTTTGAATTTGCTCTGTTTTTTACATCCATAATCAAGTCCATTACGAATAGAATGTAAGACCTGTGTTGTTCACTTATTTATAATGTTTCTAGTCATTAACCTACGTGTCTCGATGTTTTAAGTTATCAATTAGCAAAAGTTATAAAATAATCGCTTCTACAAGACACATACCGACGCGTTCTAATAACCTTTTATGTAATTAATTGAAATAACAATTATAAATGCTTACGATAAATGTATATACAAGTAATTCTAGGAAATGGAATTATTTTAGTTAGATGAATTAATAAATTAATTAGTTCTATGACACACTCTTAATGATTTAGTAGAATTTTATTAGTCACGATGTTTCTACGATTTTTTTTAAAGCAGCTAGCATCTATTTAGTCTTCATTCGTTTTATAAATTGTAGCCAATTTACCCTTAAACTAAGTAACAAGAGACTGATGTGGAGTAAAAGATAATGTTGTCACAACAATAAAGAAAGGAATGTTTAGATAGTTTGAACATGTAGAAAGGATGGATGAAAATAGAATGAATGCACAAATATAAAGAGCGGAAGTAAAAGTAAGGGTTGGTGTAGGACGACCGAGGCGAACATATTGAACCAGGTAGAAGAGGTATTAAAGAAGCGCCAGGTAAGAAGTACCAAGAATAAGGGAGCGTGTATGAATAGACTAATGCGAGTAAAGGAAGCGAGAGAGGTTTGCCAAAATCATAGCAAGTGGACATCCATAGTCTCTCCCTATCCCGATGGGACACAGGCGTGATTTATGTATGTACCAGTAAAGTCGCGGATGGTCAATACCCTATGACAATTCTGATAGCTATATACTACTATGAAATATAATTGAAACCTATTCAAATATTTACGCATAAACGAATATAACAACTACCCAATCATACAATAAATCTCTAAATACAATTGTTGACTTTATGTCACTCTTAATTATAATCTTTACCTGTCCCATATAAGAGTAAGTTACCTAATCATAGTGTTGACAATATTGAGATTCAAAAACGGTTATTAATCAAAATTTTATTTATTGTACATAAAAATTTGATGAAGCTATTTGCTACTATTAACAAGCATGCTAGACAATTTTATGCTTTCGTTTTATGCCGCGATAAAAATAAAAGGCCATATTAACGGTTATAAAACGTCTGGAGCGACCAAATGATACAGCTTGCCAAATAAAACCTATTCCGGAAATTGGAGCATTCCTATAGGTTACTGACTGCGGATTATGTGCCTCATACCGGCACATCCGATCCAATTTCTATTGAAAACAATCATCACAATAAATTCTGAGAAGTCTTTTTGTCGCTCTCATTATAATTCCCAGTGATGTATAATTTGAATTTGGATACTTGAAACAATCACTTTAATTAAATAATATAAGGAACTACTGGACTAGACTAGTGATCAAATCATTATCATCACATCAGGTAAAGTGCTGGTGGCATATGTCGGTTCCGATACCTCAGTCACCTCTCACAACATCTGGTACATGAAAAATACTAACTATTCTATTAAGTACGTGAACGCAATGGACTGGGCATACACATTTGTTAGTTTTGTATCAAAATTCAGGAAGGCATCGTAGCCATTGCAATGCTTAGCGGAATAATGTCCATCCTACCCATCCCCGCCCAATGTATTTTTAGATGAATATCAGCCGCCATATCATATTGCCATCTATCAGTTCCGTTACCTCAGTCGCTACTTACATATTTTACACAAAATTTAAATTTACGACGATGAAGATTCGGATCTGATTACCATACCTACCTACATCACCATAAAATTATCTTAACATTAGCGTACTTCCTTTAAAATCTGTATTACTATGTTCGTCTATCGAATAGCCTGGTTATGGAATGTTGTAGAGTAAGCACTTTCACGCTTCGACCAAAAAGAAGAGCTATATTGCAATATTAATCATTTAGAAACACATTTGTGAGAGAAAGGTCTATGTCTACGCGACCGATTACAAAATAAGGCTGTAGCAATAAGAAAAGTATTACCAAATAGGCCGCCAAAAAGAAATATATGTTATCTGTATAACATTTTTACTACTGACATTGTATTTGCGCCTTGCTTATTATAGGTCAGTTGTATAATAAAAACAAACGAAGGAAAAGGTTCTCTTATAAACATTACGCTGGCACGAGGGTCGAATGCGGAAGGCTGTACGCTAGAGAGGCCTTTGCCTAATGTAATAACATAAATAATACGGGGTCCTTGCCAAATAGGCAACGCTGCTATTATGTTATACTAGTAGTCCCGGATAAGTAGAGACATTTTTCCCATGTGATGTCGTCGTGCTTCTTTATGTCTGTGTAACGTATTCTTATGACGTAATTATGTATAGACCTATTTCTTATAGCCTGGTAATATATTATACGAAAATACTGGGTTTGAGCCAAGTAAAATCAATGGAACATAATTTCAAAATCCAAAGAATAAGTTGAATTATATTATTATAAATCGCCTGTCCTTTCATTTAAGTCCATTAAGATTTTTAGGTATTAATAAGTTTACATATGTATTTTTAAATACATTTGATTTTTTTTAATAAATACTTATAATAAATAATTAGAAAGTTAACCTTTGTAAATATGTATTCTTTTTATTTATCTCATTCAATTGCATCAAACTATGTGTAGATATATTAAATCTAGTTTAGAAATATAAACATTCGATTTAACTAGATTAGATTTTTTACTAGACCATGTCGACCAACCAGCATAGTCCGCGTGATAGTTCTCTGCAGCATATCGACGCTTGTGATCATCACTTGTGACTTGAATATATATTGTCACATTACCCAGTGATTTTTCAACCTCTCTCTCCCTTCAAACTAAAACATGAAAATGCGAACACTGCTATTTGGCAGTAAAAATGGGCGACATTAGTATGAAGTCCACCAAAAGTATAGCCTTCTTTATTTCTGATTTGATTTACATATATAAAAATGAATGTTCCCCTTCTATCATATATAATGATGATTATATTATGTATTAATTAATATATTTCGGAATGTTGAATAAATACAAATAAATAAGACCGTGTTACACAAATTAACATTTTAGTTGACTAATCAAATATTTGTTTCGCAAACGCAATGTGGCGATAAACTATGTTGAATGGCTCTAACAGTTTCACTTAAAGAGGACATTTGATTTAATACGCGAAATACGGCGCGTAGGTGAAAGCGCATACGCACCGCTGCGATGTTACCAAATGCGCGGCTTCACTAATACGCAATACGAATACATTTTCCAACATACATTAGAAAATCAATATATTATCTACACTAATATGGTAAAGTCTCTGTCTCTGTCTTGTTTAACTCGATTGTGTTTTGTTTTGGAATATTAAGTTATGCTTCACTTAATTGAATACAATCTGTTTATATATTTATTTTAAGTTAAGCAATCATTTAGTTTTCGGAAAAAAAATAATGAACATATTTATTTTCAATTTGATACAAGTGAGAGGTACGAAAGGTAAATGATGTAATGCTAACATAAAATCCTTATATGTTTGCCAAGGCACACTAAACTCTTATGGTTTTGGTGAAATTTATATTTTTCTTTTGGCTTCCTCCATCCTTTTGGCTGCCCCATTTTATGTTTTTACTTTTTCTTTTTTATATTAACTTTAAAGAATAAGCCAAGGCAAGGAACTATAATGCTGTTAGAATGTGTACAAATAATAATAATAATAATAAATCACACAACATATTTTTTTGTAACGGACATCAAACAAGAAAGGAATCACAATCATAATACTTAAATTTATATTTAACACCCTAAAAACAAGACAACCATAGATAGATATTCATTAAATAAATTTTTATCCTGGAGGGGGATCGAACCCACGACCTTTAGCACGCAATATTGGAACATACCGTATGCGCTATTAAAATGAGACTAGCTGTGATATCGAATTATCAATCCTGTATTTGTAGTTGAAGTAATGTTTTGTAGAAAAACTAATATTTATTTAAATATTTAAAGTTAAAACTAAAGCCATTTTTCGTCAAAGATACATTAAATATTTGCGCATAATAAAATTTAACCTTATACATTTTAACTAAGTAAAGGAAACCACAAAAAAGATGTAGTCATAAATCAGTCATCGTAAAATACCCAAAACGTTTCTAACAGCAAAACAACACAGGTTGTTACCATTTGTTAATAATTAAAACTGTAAATACAGTGGATGTAGACACCGACAAATACCGATAAACTGTATGGTAGGTAATAATCTCGTTTTAATTAAAATTCAAATGCCCGACAAAGTCGAATTACGAAGTATATCATGGGGTTTTACGTTTGTTATCATATATATATATATTAAACATGCACTGTTTTGGTCATTAGGTACCTATAATGCGTAGAATTATATGAAGAAATCAGAACGTTGGTCAAGTGTGTTTGCATTTTTCAAATTCAATTCAATCATTCAGATGTGTATAAAAAATAAAAAGAAAGAAAAAAATTAGTTGAACATAACAAAATAAATGACCAAAATTGGAACGACACACGTGAAAGAAATAATTAATTCTAAAGAACAAAAGAGATAACAAAAGAAAACAGATTACACAGATATGTACTATATCAATGGTACCATAGACAAAGTTAGATAGGCGGGACGGTCTCCGCATATACTATAGTGGATTTGCATACGTTGCCACTGCAGTGCTGGTCTTCCAACAGAACCTGATGACCAAAATGGCTCTATTTTATTTATGAAAAAAAAATTTTTGTTTAATGCAGTTTATATATATTGTTTGTTTTCTATTAACTATCACTTGCGTTATCGTTTGCATAAGTTTTAATTATTCAAAAGCAACACAGTATTTAAATACTTCAATATTATTAGTTGTTTATAAGTCACTTGTAATTAGTACTATTTATTTATTGGCCTAACGATAAGCTTTCTCTTTTAGACCGTTTAGATTTTAAATTCGTTTCTAAAACTGTCTACCAGCTCCATGACTTGGGCACAACACAAACTAAAATTAGAGCATCAGGATTTCTAAATTTCTTGTTAAGTTGAATAGTTAATAATTTTTTGAATATCCGCTTGCTGCATTGCATATGGTGTATTGTAATTTTGACCAAACTTCGAACTCTGGGTCTTCTGAATCCATTCGTACTTTATACTGGAACAACGAGGTCACCATATACGAGTACTACAGAATGCAAAGTCAATTAATGTTTGTTTCAATTATACTTTACTTTTCTTCTACTTTATTTATTCCTTATTTAATGCTCTCTCGTAACTCGGAGTCACAGATTATAGCACTGAGAACAGTAGTCAAGTAAACCTATAAATTATTGTAAGTGCAGGAAACTCTTCATTCCTCAGAAATGTCTAAATAACAATATCTAAGGTATATTTTGCGTGGATATTATGGTAGCTGTGCCAACTGGCTTACAAATTACAATACTTACCTTGAACGGCTTCCACTCACTTGTCGCTCGTCAGTGCCAAGGAAAAATAATACGTCTTGATTAAACGTAAATGTTGACTTGTCATTAATAAGTTTATAACAAGTGGTTGCTGTGCGATTTAAGTTGTCTGGTCACAAACAAGCCGTATTTTATATTCCGCACTGGAAAAGTCAATATCATAATAAAAAAGTGACTTTATTTGTTTTATGTTGAAATATAACATAAATCTTGTCAATCTACACTATTAGCTCTTCTAATTCTCGTTTCCGTTTCGTCAACTGAACAATAAATGTTTATAAATACTATATTTTGTTAAAAAAAAAATAATAATCAAGATTACTTTTTTATGAGTTACACTCAACTATACTAGTATATTTACAAGCAAGCTGGCAGTCCGTGTGATGTCGCCAGTCATTTTCCTAAAGATATTAAGTCACATTATCCAGTAATTGATTGCTTCATTTTTCGTGCAAATTGGAACAAAACGGGAGCTCTGGTGTTGATAGAAAGAGACAAAAAGTCTTTTATTGTGTATTATAAGTTAGAGGCGAATTAAATTCGTGAGGAATAAGCTAAGTAATGATGATATATTCTTTCTTGTTTTATGAAATTTTCTAGTGTTACTTTGCCTGACAAATCGGTGACTGTAAGCCCAGTGCCGTTTAAAAAGATTAATGACTATATGATCAATACATTATTCAGTTTAAAACTAATAGGTGCTTATACTCCGACCTTCAAAAATGTATCGTGTGTGATACTAATATAAGTACTTTACTTTTTTACATCAGGCATATCGAACATCTTAATTCATGCGTATGTCAATCAAAGTTTTGTGAATTATCAGATTTACTGATCAAAATAATCTATTAATCCTTATACCTTCTGCCTTTTTTGTTATTGCAGCGTTTATTGGTTTAAGTTATGAACAAACATGATTATAACGGACTACACATACAGTCATATGAATTTTAATTGAGGTCTTTTAAAAACTGCTGTATAATATAATATTACACATCGAAACATTCATAACTATTACATACGCATATGGTTAACTGAATTGAACACTATGTATAAAATATAGAAATGTTAATGTTTATCCAAAAAATAATTTTTATAATGTATTTAATTTTCCTTTTACTCAGTTTTACCTGTAAAATACCAACAAGTAAAATTTTGATAGCAATTATAGAAAGGTCAACATGGGGTACCGGCTAAGTAGAATAGTACCTCAAACAGTAGTTGGTCCGTAAGCGGCAACCGCGGCACCAAGTTCCCAAATATGGAACCGCAGAATTGCGCTAGACACAAGGCCTGTTGGAGGTCTATGTCCAATCATGACATAGGACATTATATTCCTGAGATGATGAATAAATATTTTTCGAATCAGATCTGTAAATAAATTCCATAACGTGTAATGTCGTCTGTCGCAATTTTCCACGAGCGATGCCTCAGCGATGTGTCATATCAACAGTGGTCGGAAACTTCTTATACACAATAGGACAGTAATATTTTTCCAACAATGAGACTCCATGAAGTAAACGGTTCCGTATAGGTACTACTAATATATTAGCGAGTTTGCAAACAGAAAAATTACTTATGAGTACGTTTTCGTATGTTGATGGATTATTATAAGTATATTCGTTAATATGTTTTTATAGTTTATATTTATATATTAGTTTAATAATCATATATTTTAAGCCGTCATATTTTTTGTCATGTTTATATCTATTATGGACTACATGTTAAATTGTATGTACGTTTAATAAAGTATACATATTGATGTTGTGTGAGTTTATTATTTATACATTTTTATAATGTAAATTAGCATAAAAATAGTCAACGGGTCGGCGGTTCTGGAAAAAAGCATTTTTATACATTTGATTTGAAACGTTATTATATATTTGTTTAAAATATATTTAAACGAGCGTGGTCCATAGAAATAAAGTAACGCAATGCTTTAATTTTCCACAAATCAAAAGGGAAATTAAAAAGAATAATAGTTATTTTTACTTCTTAATTACATTAAAAAAAAATGAATTGTTACTCACTTATTTCCATATGTCAGTTTTATGTAGAGACATTTCCGTAAGGTACCCTAGCAATAGTAAGAACAAAGCGTGTCGCGTGCGGGCTGCGCGAGCGCAGATGTGCGCCAATCATTCCGTTAATTGGAGAGGATCATTGTGGAAAGTCTTTTGACCGCTCATCCCAACCACTGACATGTTGAGTTCGTATCCGGTGCATTCTTTTAACAATGAGACTAATAGAAAGTTTCAAGAGTAAACATTAAAGCAAATCACATAGAAGGTCTAAACAGCGTAGCGGGCACATGTTTGAAAACGGTTATTGGTTGTATTCGATCAATGTTTCTCATACACCACCCAATCGAAATTTTTGAATTGTTTGGTCCATACTATTATATTATTATAGTTTGGTTCGTTGTTCAGATTAAGGACTTGAACAGTCTCAAATCTTAGTATGGTCTTATTTATCAACGAGTTCTGACACAATAGTGTTGGTGGCAGTTGACATGAAGTAATAGACTTTATTGGACCCGTTAAAAATGTAGATTTTCATCGGAAAATATTTATCTCGCTGAATATTTATTTTTTAATACTGTTTGCATATTCCTAATTTGAAAATGGACATATTTCAGCTAATCTTAACAAACAATTTATATACTATCCATCATGACGTAGGTGAGATGACATGAAAGGTCCGTCATGCCCCCTTCTATGCAACAACGCACAAGGAAAGCATACCTTAGCCTCGAGTGCAACAAACTATGGCCGGGTCGTTGTCGCACATTAATCTGTATACCGATGCCTCGCCACGAACGCACATGTCCACTCTTGACATAGCCAAATCCGCAGTTACCTGGAACACTCGGAAACTCGACTGTACTGCAATAATTACAATGAATAATTTGTATATGACCTCGGCGATTCTTCCGGTTGAATGATGATGAGGCACGTTTTTAATAGAGTTTATATAAGTCGCGATGTTATCTTGTATAAATATTGTAGCGTTGTTGACGTCTCGATATCAATGCGGTGATATTGTAGTTGAAATATTTTCTTCCGACTCGATTGGTTCGCCAGTATTTACTCTGACCGCATAAAAATGCATGAATGAACGTTGCAATGTTTCTGATTATATGAGTAAAGGACATAAACGCACGCGACTTCGTTTGCGAGAAGATCACTTCACGTCACAATTTTTCTAGGATTAGAAGTAGTAGCAGGAAAGACATTCCTCGTGGTCTAATTTATTCACATGTCACCGGTCTATAGTAGGACCATGAGAGTGTAACAAACACACAGATAGATATACAGATAGACGCACTTTCGAATTATAACCTATATTTACCGACATACAGTAATCGACTGGTGCAATTCAATAACCACGAACCCAAATTACAAATAACATTTACTAATTTTATTTTGGTAACCCAACACCGATTATATTCAGATTGTTATAACCCTTGTTGATTTATTGGCGCAGTGCGGTAGACCCAATTGGTATTTCTGTTCACGATAAATCAGTCAATCAACCTCATACTGCCAATTGCAGAATCGGCCGCAATTAAAACCAATATAAACAAATGAAGCGCGCTAGATCAAAATCAGGTTCCAGCTAGCTCTAGCCTAAAAATATATTTTAGAAACAATTTCTTAATACTTACTGCATTTATCTGACTCTTACAATTTTACAAGATATCTGTTGCGAAGTTTGCAATAATACCTACCTAAGGAATAATTAAAGAAAGAGCCAAACGCCAACTGAAAAAACATACAATGACTGAAAGCTGTTAGCTATTTCACTTTTATTTACGGCTAAACAGTACCAAGTTATTAAATAAATTGATTGATATCTTTTGATAGTTAAAGGTTTAAAGATTTTATTACCATTTGAACACGACAACCTTATGCTTTATAAGTAAACATAAAATGATTCAATTTGATGGAACTGTTCAATCGTCTGGATTAAATACTGTTTAAGTGTATTCTAATTACTTCACACTCTCTACTTTGACGAAATAAACGTGATACTTACTTACTAAATCGTCATATTAATATTATCGTTATGTTACAATGTTAAGTTCACCTTAAGACAAGCTTCTTTAATTTTCACTTAGAATCGTAATAAAATACCTCTATTCGAAGAACTTAATAAGTTAACGCGGACTTAATGTTCATTTAGTATGAACGTGTTAGTGGACCCCCACTGCGGTTCCTTTCCACGTTGCACCTAATGATCACATCTATAGGACCTTAGCAGCATTATCATCAAATACACCTGTCTACGCCAGCCGACGGATAAGGAATGGTTTCGATAGAAATGCAAATCAATAAACTCATATTACGTCATGTTTTGTATAAGGCTGCCTACACACGATGTTGTTGCATGTATTCTTATTTGTATGACTCCTAAAATCTTACGACATTAGAGAGGTAAGGATAAATCATATCTGTCTGCTATTTACGAGTACAGAGTATAGATAAAAATGTATGTAAGATCATAGGTCGTCGTTTGTTAATAAAATAAAGGCAGTTTAAAATTACTATATGTCGTAAGTCAAATGAAAATCAATCAAATGTATTTTCAACCTATAAAACTTTTGATATATGCTATGATAGCCATTATATCTCCTGTAGATTAACAGGCCGGATGGTGCAGATGGTAGTGATCCTATCGTGTGCACCAAAGGTCGTGGGTTTGATTCCCATCCAGAGCGAATATTTATTTGATGATTTTTATGTTTGCTCTGGGTCTAGGTGTTAAATATCTGTACTTTAGTAGTATTTTGTGATTCCCCTGATGTTTGGCAGCCGTAACACAAGTGCTTTAAGTGACTTACTACGGACTCAGGTCAAAATATGAGATGTTGTAGATAGTCCAATGTTTGACATGGGCCTCCTCTAGGAAAGTGGATTTTTGCCCATATTTCCCACGCAATGCAGGCGTAGTGACAATCGCAGAAAAATCGAATGAGCCCAGCCTAAAATCATAGCGAGACTCATGAAAGGCGCGTAAGCCAATATGGCAGTGAATAGGCCCGGGGCCGGGGGCTTAGTCAGGGGCCCTTCCTGCGTGCCTTTTTGGGCGCGTTACGTGAGCTACGCGACGCGAGCCGCAAGCCAATGGTAAGCCGCATTGTCTGCCGCGGCAAGGATGTGAAGGGAACTTTGCAAATCAAATTGACGCCTGCCACCATTCCGTAATATCCAACACTGCGGTATTCGGGGCGACAACGTAAACTTTTATAATACTGTATTTCTGTTATATGGATATTTTTATTCAGGATTCAATTCAGGCTTTTTGAAGGTTTAGGAATACGATTTGACGTGCTACCTTTCATCTGATTTAATGATTGATGGAAAGAATCAACCCTAGGGAACGATTATGATTCCGGGATATTCTTCGATGTAAGCTTCAAAGGGAAAATTATTTGAATTAATAATATTAAATTGTCTGCCATTAATTCCGTCACCGCATTTCGTGCGTAAATTTGATTATTGTGTATTAAACATCAATATAACTTTCCAGTTTCAACTTTAAACTTTGAGGTTTCAATAAAAGTTGGCCACTTAATAGTTCGATCGGGCCAACCCTATTCGTAATGAGAGTTCAAAAGGAGTTCGTTGGTATCAGTTTCCAATGAATTCTTTATTGATGTTTGTAACTCAGTAGAATGATAAATGAATACAAACAATAATCAAAGTATTCTCTGGTATTATTGTTTGTATTCATTTATCTGCCATACAGGAATTGTTTATAGATAATATTTATTTGCACAGAACGTGGAATAAAAAGAGCTCATATTTCGCTAATAAAAAGTTATAAGCAAATCGTTAACAATATCAGTCAAATTACATTAGACAGAATTAAAATTTCAAAAATAATCATATTTTAGTACATTTTGCTAGTTCCTCTTAATAATTTCTGTTACTCAATATTTTTTATGTCGTACAGCCATTCCTGTAATCTGTTTTTTATTAAGTAGATTTTTAGCTCTCTTAATTAATCGGTATCTTGTTATAACAACATAAAATGCTTTAGCCGCGATATACATTACTCAAATCATTGAGAGCGTTTGAATTTTTGTATTAAAAGAATGTCCTGAAACTCATTATGTGTAATAACAATCAAAGCGCAGCGTAAGACATAAACATAATCTCACACATGAAACCGCATAATCTTGCGGAACGCATCCACATACAAGATATAATATAACCAATTGCAAAGTCGCCTATGTCCAGCAGTAGACGTCCTACGGCTGATATAAAGATGATGTTAAACGTAAACGAAGCCGCAGGTAAAACTAATTACCAAATAAAACCCGACTGCAAGTTATGCAGTAACTATCACTTTATTTCTGATTCAGTCCGTAAATTTAATTTTAGCGCGTTAGTTCCTCATTTACCTCACGATCATAAGATAATGTACATTATTTGCATTTTTACTTTGCCACGTAACCGACAACTCACACTTAAATCTTTATTTGTACCAAAATTATAATAACATAAAGAGTAAATGTTTTATATCATACCTTGTGATTTTATGCCTTCCTAAGTTGCTTTTTAAACTTCTCGCGTGGTAATTGCTTTTATAGCTTGTCTATTACTATAAATTGGATTTTTAGCATCTAATAATATCAGTTGTCTACCTGTAAAACTTCCGATAAGACTGCCTGAAAGTTTAGGAATTAGCAGAAAAAAAGTACTTCTATATATTTAATAAGAAAAGCCGACTAACTAACTGACTGAGTGACTGTCGGATCGTTTTTAAACTCACACTTCTGAGCCAGTGAGTCGGACTCAATGATGATATATGTTCTTATTATACCAGGTCGACCGACGAAGCAAGCAAACAGTTCGCATGATAGTAAGCGACACAAAAATAAATACTCTTAAAATCACAAGGATACCACTACCGCGTTGCCATCATTGAAGATACTATGGCACATTACCCAGTAATTTTAATACCCCACAAACCCAGCAAAAGAAATGCTATATTTGGCGGTAGAAATAGGTCAGAGTGAGGTACCAATACAGACGACTTCGTATAATAAACTCGACTCTGAAGCAAGGCTTATGATTCAGATATAGTTCTCAAAAGACGCGACCTTAAGAGAATTTACGTGGTAGAACCATCAACATTATAATGTTTAATTTTATTGGTAATCATTTCTGCATATTTATATTATTAGCAATTTGTAATAAAACAATTTTTCAGTTCTATACCTAATTATCAAGTATTGATCTATTTATACTTGTCTTAATAATGTGCAGTCATGTTCTATTTTCATCCATAGCTATGATGTATGTGCGCAGAAGGCATGTCGAAAGACTGTCGCAATGCGTTCGCGACTCGATTTGTCAACGTCACTAGCCATCCCGGGGTCTGTCTGATACAAAATAATAACGAAAATATCAGTACAGCTATTCTGTAAGGACTCCGATCTCGAAGCGAAATCACCCAAATGAGCTAATGTCACTCCTGTTCTATTTTACTTTAATCAAGTTTTAGTTTATTATATTTGCATTCACCGTTGCGGCGCTACTGGATATGGAGAATACATGTCACTCAAAAACATAATTATTAAATAGTCAAAATAAACGTTTATTTTTCTATTAACAAAGATAATGTTTGTACAAAGACACACTACGTAGATTCTTTGTACATATCACAAATTAAGTTTGAACATTTTCACCCGATGCGGTCATAAGATTGACCAGATACCAGTCGGGGCTTAATACTAAGTTTACTACAGAGACATTACGCGAGCAATTCAAAGGACCTGGCAAGAAAACAAGAAAAACTGGTGCTGATAAATGTTCAATCAACACAATACATGGTGGTAGGTTATGAAACGGTCGTTTTGAATTCGATTGATTCGAATTCGAACACTGAAGATTTTTGTTCGGAGTGCGTGCACATAGTGTAAATGTAAAATAAAATGTAATGCATGTAAATAAATGGCTTCCGTAGGAAGAGCAATTCGGTGCTACTACACCGAGGAATCTTTCAGTATAACATTTTAAACAACCACTGTTATAGGGCTGGCTTTCTCAAAACTGTACTTCAAACTCGAGCTCTTATGTTTTATGTTTGCAGTTTTAAACTAATCACGTGATTCGGTTATGTAAAAATATAAGGTTGTTAATTAAGTTCACAATAATTGCATATATGCACATAAAATTAGTATTAAAAGATTTTATCAATCTTTCATTGATTTATTGATTTACACAGAATAAAGGTAATATTGTTCCGACCACGCTTGGCTGTTCTCACACTCCGTGTTATGTTGCGCAATGTATATTATGTAATATAGTTTCTCAAATTATAAAGACTATGTACTAGCTACCCGCCCCAGCATTTTTTGCCTTATATTTATGGAAGTCTTCGAAAATGTTTTGTCGATATCTTTACAAATTATGGCGTCGGTGGGTTTGATCTCCACCTAGGACAAATGTATTTACTATGGACATTTGTATTGGCTGGATATCTAATTTAATAAAAGAAAAATTCCTATGTAATCTGACATAGATTTTGAGGTCATAAGGTTAGCGATGCACTAGTGATACCTTTGTGATATCACAAAGATATCACTAGCGATACGATGTGATTGAATGCCTGTTAAATATAATAACAATAAAAAACCTTCTTCAATTAATTACTTAACCCATTTGGGAAGTTGATATGAAGATATGTTCATTAGCTGCGTTAGCGTTGAAAAGGACAGACAGATAGACGGTGCTTTATAATATGTAGTGACTATACTAAAATATATAAATGAAAAATCCTACAAGTTGTCATTAATAGATAACTAGTGGCAACAGGGATGGTTTACTATCAGGAAGCGGATAGTGATAAATATGGAGTTGATCTAATCAAGAGATAGCAAATGATGGAGATTTTGTAAAATTAAAGCAATTAGACGGGTGAGTTGATGGATGGTGCGCTAGAACGTGGTTGCCACTGTGGTTTATTTTAAGCGAATCTAGATAAAGCGCTTGTTATTAGTGTTTTGTAAAGGGCAGGTGTCTAGACCGACTTATTTGCTGGATGTCGGGCGACATTTTCCAGCCGGTTAATTGTGATGACGTGCCTTGCTAAACCCTAGTTTTTTGAGGGGCCGATGGAATCCCGCTGACATTACGGCACCTGTCTTGCACTCCCATGCACTAATTGTCTGAATTCCACATTGTTTCGATAGGTTGTTGTACTGGATATAATTTTTTTTTTGGTGCATCTTCCATTGGAGAATGCAGTTACAACTCTTGTGGCGTGGTGTGTTATCATAATAAAGCATTATTATTTAAACTAATTTTTTTTAGACTAAAAACCTGTTTATAATGACCAAACTAAAAATATTTAATTGTTTTTAAAAATGCTTTTGCCAGAAAAGTACAATATCAACAAGTAACACAGACTTTATTTTATACATATGTCTATGTATATTATTTAGGACACTAAAAATAAACCAGATATTGTTTTTCAGAAAATACAATGTAATATTTTATACCCAACTTTAAAACAAATTTAAACAAATATTATTTGACTAAACATTCATCTTAACTAACAAGGATTTTTAAAGTTTATTATAGCATAAATTATTACCCTTAATATTTATTGATTTCACTTCTAATTATATACTTTATTTTAATGTATTAAATACACAAACAAATCTCGTAAACGACAATCCGCCATGGAATCCCGTGACGCATTCCGATGCGCCTACTATCGACGACCATTTAAAACATTTAAATTTTAAATTAATCAACATTTATTTATTTAATTGGTTTATGCTTGTAACAGTACCTATGAATGTTTAAATTTTGTGAAAAGCAATATCTTGTAGTACTTAAATATAGCTTGATTATAATAATAAGAGCTATCAAACTAATGTGTTTAAAATATAATCTATTCGTTTTTTTTTCTTCATTTAAAGTTGATATGAGGTGGTATTAAATATGAGGTTATACTTTATATGTGAAACTTTTTAATATAAAAAATATTAATAACGTATTTTGATGCCAGGCACCATTATGCCCAATACAAAATACTTATGCGACGCTGCTACATAGATATCTTTTAATATATTCCAGCTATATAAGTATAAATAATCAATTTAATCTAGTACCGCTAAAATTTACGTCTGATTTTACAAACACCAGCCCGACCAAACCAAAAATAGATAATAATTACTTCTTTTTTTTTACGTGCTGAATTCGTTCATTAAACTACATGATGAAATAATTCAGTAATGATCTAATGAAATGACAATGTCCATTTTTTATACAATATAAGTTATTAACCGCGAACCGTTTCACGTGAATTTCACTTTAAATCACATACAACAGAAGATTTTTAGGGATCAAACTAAAAGGTTATTTACTGTACATCCCAAATGTCATTTTAATCATTTTGCAGGTAAAACCGTGCAGCGTAACAAGCAGATAGTGAGTCTCACTTTTGGATATGGATTATAATATTACTTTGGATTGTGTAAGGAACACACGTTTTCTCTTTGGTGTTCGTGTCATGTCGGGTGGAGGCTCTCACATCACCTTGACCAAAGTACGAACAGGATACAATATATAACAAATGCGACAGTTAATGTGGATGGTTGTTATTTTTTTATGCCGGGATAGTTGGTACAACTATCTGGATCTAGATAAAATTTGGCACGGAGATTATTGATAGTCTGGAGTGGCACAAAGGTTTTTTCTCATAGGATAAATGTAGCTTTTAATTTAGAAATAAGCACGATTGTTTTCACAGTTTACTCGGCTGAGAGCGATTTAGATTTCTTTACGGAATAACATATATACAGAAGTTAAAGCCTCACAGACAAAGTCGCTTATGGGCACTAGTGTAATATAAAGTACATTATCCATATGTCAAGGCCCTACATTGAAATCAATTAGCCTGCAATCAATTATACAGCTGGTTTCTAATCGTCAAATAAAGGTTATATTAATTCGAATAACTTCCCGCGGTCTTTGCTCTGCATCCGCGTCTTGTACGCGATAAATATAGTTTCGTTTACAAACTGGCAACCAGTTTTGAATTTTGCTCGTAAGTAAAAAATATGTAACTTGCCGGCGTTTTCCCACGTTCAAGTTAACTTGAACTTGACTTCTGTTTGTTACTTGAAATTAAATAATACCCAAGTGGTTTTTTAATTCATATAATTATTTTATATTCTCGGTGTTAACACAATTATTTTTATTATAAATAAATATCTGATTTTTCAAGTCCTTTATAATACATAGATTTCATATACAGTTACATACAAAATATCCAACATAATTAATAAATTCTGACTGTTTTAAAAGTAACATACTTTTATCACATAAAAAAAATAATTTATTATTATTAGTGAAACCGAAAATTTTAAAAAATATTGCAAATGTTACTCATGTAATTTAATATTTTTTCCGAAACAATAAGTTTATTACACCATCCAGCGTCTAATCACACGTTTTTCAGTCTCAAACTGCCCTCAGACTTAATAAGCATTAAGTTCGTGAAATAACGCAAAAATATTTGTCGATCCTGCATGTTATAAAGATCTTTAAATGATCCTGTATATACCTTTTCTATAGTACAAGTAGCTTATAAACTCTCTCAGGATCTAGGCATTTCCATAAATATTTATTAAATATAATTTACGAACTTACGGGTAAAACTCAACAATACCATGCAAGGAAAGACGCAGGTGATGGTTTTGTAAAAGCCAAAATATATTCTAACCAGGAATCGAACTAAAAACTTCTATAACTTCCAAGCCACTGAGTCACTGCGCCATTAGTGATACTATAGAAACAAAACAAAAAAAGGTTTATCATATCCAGCATTGGACTGATAAACTAGACGGACCGTTAGCAGGGACTAACTCATATTATAATTAAGGGACATTATTGCCCAGTGTAACCAGTGATGGTAATAGTAGTTAACAATGCTATTGTATTAAAACTGGGTTGTTTTGGATAGTCTATTGTCTCCGACAGATTAGTAACCTCTTACGGTTCCTAGTATAAAAGCAGATACTAATTCATTCTGTTCACTTCATGGCATAGAACTAAAAGACATAGGGCATCTTTAAAGCAAGAAAGTATTTTTTTATAGAATATAAATGCTGATAAAACATCATTTTGATCAACTGACTCCTGATGTATTTTTTTTTCTTATAGTGATATTATCTTAACAAGCGTTACATAGTTACTATGTTTAATTGCTTTCCTAACAAGTAATCTATGTAAGTCATCGGAGAACCATCTTTCCGGTTGCTTATTACCATTTACCATTGGGTCATATATTGCTAATGCATTTAAATAACGTAACTGATGTTATGAACGTATCAGAGGTTCATTTCACCTAAACATGAAATTAAAGCGCGTGCTAGTCTAATTTTTCTTCATATTTTCGAAAGGTTTTTCACATAGACGTTGGTTCATTATCAGTGCCTGATTATTGATATGAAGCAATATAATTTTTAAAATTTTAGGTTTGCGGTGAATACAACCTACATGTGTGAAGCTCCGAGAAATAGTAAGAATAAATTATTTTAGTTGCTAAAAGAAAGTAACTGCAAGAACTCCTCAACAATAGTTAATGCAAAACAATACACCCGTTTTCCCGGACTTAATTCAGTTATTTACGACAAACTAAGTCATACAAAGACCCAGAGAATATTTAAAAATCAACACATATATCATTTTATATCATAAATCGGTTTTAGTACAAAATCTCAGAGACTACGTTAACAATCAGAATTTAGTTTTTATTGATATATTCCAACCTAAAAGAAAAGCTTATTTGATTTTCATTTGTAAATACAGTTTTACAAGAAAATGAAGTTTATTATAAATGAAACCGCAGCGTTTCTTAATCAAAGTTGGTATCTTAGTTTAAAAACAATAATTATCACCCGAAATTTACCTCCGAAAGAACTTTTCTTCATTCTTCCTTTTTGATTTACCGATGTAGATGTTGCAAATAATGCAATGTAGTCTTCCTTGTAGTTTCAAAATGAATAATTATTTCTGTGTCGTGAGGATTTTAATTGAATGTTACAAAAACGCTCAACCATCCTCGGATAATTCGCAACAAACAAAATATTTTATAAAATTTCGTCTGTATTTTCTCGAAAGGACTGTTATGTTGCATAGCGCACGATTCAAGTAGATAGTCTGAAATATTAATATTATAATTTTATACATAATAATTTTAAATACAAGGAAATATAAACACAGCACATTTAATATATTAGGTCTATGGCTGAATCATATAAGCATTATCTAATTCTTAACATGAAAATTCTTCTAAACATTGATACTTTCCATACGTGCCTATCATACATTATTCATGATAAACAATCATACCTATTTCGTGATAAACAATCCCGCTTACTATAAATTAAAACAAAAATTTTGTACAAATTAAAAAGAAAACTGTTGCGCTTAAGTGGTTTGAGGTAATGCCGTATTTATTCTTCCTGAATATGTCTACACAACTTATAATCTTTTAAGACCTAATTTATTACTTTAAAAACTAATCTTTAAAGAACAATTATTTGATCTTCTGGCTACCGTAGCGATATTTATTCGATTTCAGATGTAGATGACAAGCAACACAAAACTGGACTTACAATTTTATTTTATCTTTACTCATGATTTTCGCTATATATTTTTTATTGGTCTCTCCGCACGAATACAATTTAGCAGTATTTACGTGTAAAAAGCTCCAAGTGTCAATTAAAAACTCCCTTACAATAAAAGATCATCGTATTTAACAAACATACGCAACAGTATGCCCGTCGACATAATCACATAGATTACATTAGCTGTAACATGACGACAAATCCGACCTAGAACTTTCAAGTCTATAAGCGCATTACTCAGGTCATGTACAGTCCACCAGGGACAAACACAGCATGATACAGGGAAATGGACCATACCATAGACGTTTAAGGTGCATTATATCATGTTTCAGCGTCATGCATTGCAGGTTACTGTACCAGCACATGCAAATTGAATTATTTGTAGTATGTGTACGCGAACGTTGGTACCGCACGCAAATCATACCGTTCCGATTGAATGGCCTGATGCAACCGCTTGTGTAAGATAAATAAAAGCACGCACGCTATTGTGTTACAGTGATTGTTAATGTACTATGATATCACCTGCTTTTTCTTTACGAGTTAAAATTATATTGTTCTTAAGAATGACTGCGTCTGCATAATCGTTGTGGCAGTTTTAAGTCTGAATTTGTGATGAGCGTAGAAAATGTTTAGAATAATAAATGCTCAATAGCCAATTGCTTGAATAGCTTAAATATCATGAAATTAGAATTGTTAGTGGTTGTTTGTAGATGTTTGTAGTTTACGTTTCATCTTTATTCGTGGAAAAAGTCGGGGTGACTTGTACACAAGGACTTTTTCGCATCCCTAAGAAAATCTTGTTTGTACGAGAAAAAAATTGTCACAAATTCATATAGCAAAATAAAAAACCAGATTTATTTCAAGGAAACATGTTTTTGGGATAAAAAGCAGCCTTTGGTTTACACCAATTTATCAGTAAACTTTGAGCAAAATTTCATTCAGGAAATGGTGGCAAATTAACTTCCATGCAAAATATGGCGTTATTAATATTTGTAAGGATGAATTGTGTTGTGGTTCCTTCTTTGCTTGTGGTTTCCATAGACCAAAAGAAATCCTTTGTTTGGGACTATGACTTTTGGACCAAAGCAATAAGTATGTGTATTTTAAAACAATTTTAAACATTTTCAATTTGTATTTTATGGCCTTAGTGGCCCTTAGTAGTTGTAAAATGCATATTATGATATAGTAAGTGCGTAGGACTTTTATGTTCCGATAAATATTTCATGAATTATATAGAACGATTAAATATCACTGAAAACGCCATAAAAACCCTATAAGTGGTCATGTAGATTGATAATTTGCTGTTTATTTTATTTGAATTGTTTTGACTTTATAAATGTTTAACTTATTTCAAACCAATTTGCCATAATATGATATAACCCCAACTTAAAATAATCTATCTTTGACGATTCTGAAGTATTATACCTACAGCAATACTTGATAATTGTCAAAAAGAAATAAGAATAATGTCCAATACAGGTAGTCCTAAATACTACACTTATAATGCTGATGATTTTATAAGACGAACGTCAGCTAACATTTTAAAATGAGGCCTAACATATACTTCTCTGCAGGTAACAAACGACGGGACTTATCTCTCTTGTATTTATCAAACAAATTGAAACATTGTACATAGAAAAGATCCAAACAATAGGATCTACAATAAAAACAAATAAAATCGAAAGTCAGATTTTTCATACCCACAACACTCATCAGTTTTGAATTTATAACGCGTGAATGTGTCTATAAAATTATTTCTATAATAGCTAACCCAGCAGGCGTTATCCTGTTTAAACTACGAGTATATACATATGATCATCAGCATTATAAACAAAATATTTCGACTATAAATTGAGAAATAATATATCCTATCTCTCAACTTGAATCAAACAATAAGCCAAAAATCAGTAATAATTAATACTTTCATAGTTTACAAGTTCATCCTGGACAAACCGGGCACCGAAAATCCGTGAAACGTTTTCGAATACTAATTTGAATTTTTACATCAAGGAGTCACGTATCAAAGAACTAATGACAACAAAATCGGGAGTTATAATTTAGTATTTACTCAAATACTCGAAATTGATACTGAAGCTCAAGATCAAATAATTCCTAAAATAATTTGTTACCAACAAACTGTAATACTATTTCAAGGACGTGAAAACTATGATAACATTATTAAAATTGAAGTACAGGTATTTTTTATATGTAGTTTATCTCTAGTTTGGTATATACTATATATAAGACTAGTTCAGTAATGAAGCTGTGGTCCGTTCAATATTATTTCCAGTAATATAATATTGAACAATAACGCTGCTATATGTTAAAATAAATTTTCATTTATTTTAGATGTATGCCTACTGGTAATTAGTCACAATACTAGCCTACCTAAAATATTACATCATTATTTGCACACAGCTCCACTTCCAATTTAAGTTGTTATCAAAACATTATATGTTTTTTGGATTGAGTAACCTAAAACCTATTGTTAAAATTATTCATGATTATTATGTTAGTTAGTCACACTCCAACCTCTGTACCTAATAGTATTAATAACTCCGGCAATATAACTTGAGGGCTAATTGGTGTATAATTTACCTACCGAAGAGACCTCAAACTCAATACACAAGATAACGCAGCTAAAAATCTAAAAATAAATATATGGCAAACGTAGAGAAGCAGAACGAACTAACGAAATCTTCTAAAACTTCCCCTTACTAATGTGCACACGAAAAAGCAATTACCTATTACTAATATACCTAAGCGATAAACTACGTAAGTGTCTAGTTTTTATTAATTGCACTAAGAATAATACCAACTTCAAGCCATAATGTATTTGTGATTGTCACCAGTTTTTTATGAAGTAATGTATATGCAGATGAAAATAATAAGAATACTGTATGACATCAATATATATAAATAAACTACACACTTTTTAATAGTAACACTTCGATTAGCATCGAAATAACGCATACTTTCATATAATGTTAATGTCTAAAGTGGACCGCCTAGTTTTTCACTTGGTGAGCATATTGATGCCTTGTCGTTTGGACTGGATGTAATTTACGCTTCATTGGTGATAAAGGTTAAGAATTTCCGATTGCTGGCAGCAATATGCCGTGACAAAATATACTTGGTGTATATTTGAGTTGGAGATTTAGACTTTTTGTGCGTATTAATATACATTGTAGTAATTTTGGTATTGCCAAATCACGTAGTATATATATTGGTATTTTTTTAATAAGAATAACTAGAATGAATTGTTTAATTAATTTATTTCATGTATATTTTACAATACTTTTTTAGTTCAAATTTTATACTGTAGCTCTGTAAAAGACTCAAAGTTCCATTGTGCCGTTAATCAGATAATAATAAGAATGAACAAAAATTTGCATGGAAGAAGCTAATGCTCTGAAGCGAGGTTGAAAGTTTCCCATTAAAGTTATTTCAACAGAAATAAATTCTGCTTTTTCACACCCGACGTTCGCAAGGCGGCCTACCATGCTATAAATTATACCAAAACCACAATGTGTTGTTGGGCAATCGCGTCTACATTAAACTACGCATTGAAACGTATCAAAATGGAGCGTATTTGATTAAGTACGAATAAAGTACCCATTATAAAATTACAGAGGATATCACCATGACGCAAGATATTCCGTTTGCCACATCACCGTAGGATGCTAGCGTTTGGCAACCCTGATACTGGTAATTTATGTAATGATAGAACGTTAATTATGCGAGCCGCCAGCCCTATATTTTCGTAATATTTCTGAGTACTATGGAAAGTAAACAATACAATAAATTATTCAATACTCACCAAATTTGCATTAACTTCATATTTTCTATTAACCTTATTTTGAATAATTACACTAAGACAATAGTTTTCACAGAGATAATTGATATACTTAATCTAGATATACTTCGTATATACAAAATTAAACCAACCGGGATACGAATTGAAAGGAGTGTAATTCTATTCGTATTTCCGGCTACTGAGGTGGGTCCAGAAAAAATTGTTTGGCTGTTTATCATTTAAATTTATAAATGTAAAGAAAATTGCAAACAGATCACTTATGCGAATATTTTAAAGGATCTACTTCAGATATTCAGCTGAATTACATAATATCAGCCGAAAGGCACATTGATGGACATAGGCCCCCTGATATATTTGGAGGTTATTAACAATTGCCACGTCGTCATAGATATCATCATCATCATATCAGCCGCAAGACGTCTACTGCTAGACATTGGCTTCTCCAAGTGATTTCCAATAGGACCAATCATATGCGGCCTGCGTCCAGTGCGAGCCTGCGGTTTTAGTCAGATCGTCTGTCCACGTCTTGTGTGAGGACGTCCTTCACTGCGCTTGCTAGTACATGGTCTCTATTCCAGAACCTTACGACTCCATAGTTCATCGATTCTGCATGCTATATGCCTTGCCCACTGCCACTTCAACTTGCTAATCCGCCGGGCTATGTCGGTACCTTAGATCTTTCACGGATCTCCTCATTTCTGATCCTTTCGCGCAAAAAGACTCCAAACATTGCCCTTTCCATATCTCCATAGCTCTTTTCTATTTTCAGTTAGATATTAAGGTCTATAGTTAGAGACCACGTTTCGCTGCCGTAAGTCATTGCTGGTTATACACATTGGTCGAAGATACGGTACGGTACGATACACATCTAGCATACGGTCGGCGTTATAATTAGTTATAGTGATAGGATATCACAAGCCCGTTGCCAACCTTGTGAATTAAAAATTTTATGTCACATTATGTACACCTAGTAATTTCTTTGCCTTTTCCACTCTTAAAATGCAAACACAGCAATGCGAATTCTGCTATTTGCGTTAAAAATAAGTAATAGTGAGGTTCCGATGCAGACGACTTCTGTATAAGGTCTATCTCATGGACACGCTCACCTTCTACCGCAAAAGAATAGTACCTGATTCGAAAGATGATAGAGGTAGCAAAGCACTCTGATAAATATCATATGGGTTGGAGGCGCATTAGTCATTCTCGCGATAACACAAGAGTCTTTTTCTATGTCTAAACCAAGTCATCAAACAAGAATACGGTCCACATAATAGTATTAATACAAGAAAATCAATACAACAAAAGATGGTTAAAATTAAAACAGACCTGTTTCTAAATAAATAGGCGACATTTTCGTCTATAAAAAGTTGTATCCTGTAAATATGGTGTAAGCACATCGCTTATTGTATATAGTAAGTAAGTTATATAGTAAGTCTTTAATTATTATGTTTGTAACATCTTGATATAGATAACGGATCACTCTTTGATATGGTATCACATTTAATTATAATCATTCGTGGTAAAAACCGAGGAAACACCAACGCGTTCCTCGGCTCTCACAATATTGTGGAGTATATTTTTTGCGGACTTATTATGTGTTATTCATGACTCTTTATCGCACGGAGAATACGAAACCAGATAGGTACGACTTATAAAGACAACACGGTGGCGGAATAAATTTGATGAAATACATAATATTTTACTTTTTTAGAGAATTGCAAATGAAGATATGGTAATGGTGTGAAGGAGATGGATATTAGGAACTGAAGATTCCTTTTCTAACCATGGAAGTTGCCATCCATATATTTGCCATAGTGTCCATTCAATAGACTTAAATAATCTCGCCCGAATCTAATATTCAGTTTCCAATTGATTTTCACAATTTTGGTGGACTGTGGCCATCATTGCCACGCATTTTTTGGGGATTAAGGTTTAATTATTATAGATGTCCTGTTTAATTGTAGTTTTCAAGTTGTTGTTCTATCATTTTATTTATCACCAGCATCTTATAAGAATCCAAATGATCTGTCGCGGATGATCAGCGATCATTCTTGGAACCAAGATACCAAATAAAGATTGCAAGCTCTACTGAACTTCTGACAATAGATAGGTAACTTACATAAAAGAATACAGTCGAAAAATATGTACATTGTCTGTTTTATCTGGTACAGTCAAACAGTAAGAATTGCTATTGGAATTCGTCAACATTGTTAGAAGTAAACAGTAGCTGGTCCGTTTTGGTGCGCCGTATAATAGGCAGCATGCCACAAACCATCTGAGCAAATTTGTTTTAGAAGAACCTCCAAAAATGGGACCTTATAGACCAAGAGATACAATGCATTCAATGCTTTGAAAATGTACTAAGAAACTAGATTTCATTAGAATAAAAATGCTAAGCTAGTAATTTATTTCTTTGCTTTAGCTTTAGCAATGAATTTTTATGTATGTACAAAGTACAAGTACTTGCAGAGTAGAATAGAAAGTCTTTATGTACCAGATATCGTAAGCAATGTCGTTACCATAACCAGCAGATATAGTGTAAGATTTTTAAAAAGCTTACTTCTAAATCAAAACGGGGATGTGCCTCACAAGGGTGGCAGTTTTGAGCAAAAAATTACCGAAAATCTCTTAGGAAGACCTAAGAGTCCCATTCATCCGATTTTAGGATATAATATTACTAAAATGAATTATATGACGACTTCAAAACTCCAACGGCATCTTCGCCCCAATACTAAAAAGACGAATCCATATTTAGGGTATTAGAAAACTTGCCCGGCGGACTTATTGCCGGTTATTGTTTCCGCAGCCATTGTGTCCAAATGTGCCTGTTGTGTCGGCAGAATTGCTCACATTTTAACGCCATTGTCTTTCGCAAATAGGGGCTATCGGTTATTACGGGAACTGTGTAACCTTCGGAGAGATATTGTTATTTTATTATTGGGACGATACAATTGTCCGAGTACGTTTGAACACCGACCCACTGGTTTGAACGAATTATTATTTAGTTTGTAAAAGAGTTTATTTTTATAAATTTTAACAACACTGGATTTTCACAATATCTTTTGGCTACTTTGATAGACATCTCAATTGTGGTGAGGCTACATATCATTTTGCACGTCATTACAATTTAGAAATATATTCTCAATTGACAATTTAAAAAAGGAAGCTAAAGAAAAAGGTACTCTTATAATTGTACTACAATATACGCCCCTCGTTTTTGACCTGAATTTGTTCAACTTGTTTGTACAAAAGTTCTTTACTATCATACTCTGTCTTATTCCAACCAATAAATAATCTAAGGCCTCCCAGCCTTATCAAGAATAAACTTTGTGTTCGCAAACGACAGTTAAAATCAATAATAGTAACTATTACCGTTGTGGATGGTCTGCAAACATCCTGTTTCTCTTTCTGCATTGATAGTTATAAGAATATGCATTATTATATGACAATAAGTGCGGATTGCATATTTATGCAAGTTGCCTTCCCTTCAATCAATGCATGTTTAAGGCTATTCATTCAACACATTTAATAACAGCCATAAACCATATTTACCCTATAAAGCCAGATGGTCTTACTTTAAAGTAAGACGAGCTAACTGTTAGTCACAGTATCCTAATTCTGATGAATATTTTCATTAATTAAACCCATTCTTTTGCCTCACGAGTCGGACACGCGAGATAATATGCTCGTCCACCGTTATATTCGCCATATACGTCTGTGTTCATATAAGTATAAGTATACCACCAGTGATCTTTATACCCTAAATATAAGGGTCAATATCGCCTAACTTGTCGCTCATTCGCTGTCATCCAATTACTTCCGAATTAAAAAAGCTGCATAATTTCGCAACTCATAAAATAATACGCTACGAAATAATTGCCGGGCAACGGTTAGATAATTTAACGAAGTGTTAATTCTAATTAATGGAGTCGTGCAAAAAAGTTTTTCGGTAACATTATTGCTACCTTGTTAGAGGGAAATAATTCAATGCACACGCCACGGCTGTATCACTGAGGTACCATTACACCAGTAGAACCATTAGGTGAATATCGTGTAGAAAAAGTACTATTCCTTTTATACGCATAAACGGTATTTATACAGAACTGAAAACTAAAATACATCAAAAGGAATAAGTACAATATTTAAGAACTTTTATTATTCTCATATTCAATACTTTTAGACATTACATCGAAAGGACCTTCTATTATTAAATTGTTCGTTCGTAAAAATACATCTAGTTACAAATTACAATTGAAAACAAATTACAATTAAATTATAATTGAAAACACGTTCAGCAACAAAACTGAATACACTACTGTAGCTTTCAAGTGAACGAATTAACAGTGTTACTTGTAAAATAATGAAGTTGATCATTTTACTTTCAGCTCACGGCTCCCAAAACAATGCAACAGCGACCAGCCAATCAAAACTACCGTTAGTCCCGTAAAAACAATAACAGAGTTTAATATATTTCGGCCTTAAAAAAGCAACTTTCTGGGGTCTTTGAATGATGATACTGCGGGTTATAGATCAGTCAGACATAATGATATATTTTCATGGGACAGTAATATAAATAAAATATTTTAACCGCTGCAAATGGTAGTTTATTAATTTTACTTTAATAATAATAAATATTTTTCTACCATATTTGTTCTTTTATCAAGGATTCTGGCGTAACTACTGCTACTACCGTATCAACGGTATAACAAGGGTTCCAAGACGTATAAAATACATTCTAAATAAGAATGTCGCGCTCACAAAAAAAAACAATTTATTGCGAAACAGCTCGAACGTAAAAAAGCCTTGTCGCTTAAATCACGTATGATGTAATCAATCACGTACATCACAGTAGAGCAATCATAGGTAAGAATAATACTATAGGATAATACTTAAATACACATTTAACACCGAGACACAAAAAAAATTACCTGGGTAAGTATAACCCGAGAGCGCCACCGGGCCTTTCAAAAAAGCAATACTAAAAACGAACTATAGTTTAGTATATACGAACAATTGTAGCTTCAGCGAGGGTTCGCAAATTCTAAGAATTTGTAACTAGCAATAATCAGCACCTGGGCGGAATTAATAGTACAAAAAATAAAAAAAAAACAAGTTAATATTGTGGCCTACCCACAACACCAGGGCCCCGTGGGAAACTCCCCGTCTTAAGAATATGCCGGGCATAAGGGCCATCAGCAAGTCGCCCAAGCATCTCCTAAGAAGATGGTGACATCAAAGAACAGCAATGGAAGAGAAATCAAATGATTCTTAAGTAAGAATCACTGCTTCCTGCTAGTGACGTTATCTCCGTTTTACGCAGGAAGTGTAACAAACAGGCGCATTTAGACATAAATACTAAAATGGAATATGTATACCCAGATGTCCAAATCAATGAATATACGCAGTTATCTCTAATGCGCTGCATAAACTTGGCATCAATTTATCTCCGCCACGGACACCATATCCAGACCATATAGTCCGGAAACAGAAACCGTATAGTTGCCGAGAGTAACTTCTTATTCATTCTTTGTTAAAATACATACAACTAATATGGACAACAATTAATGACCAGAGGGTTGCATCTGCATGTGACTAATTGCTTACTGGATATATGTGAGAATGTAATATTTGCTGATTTTTAGTTACCTACTGTCTTCACCTAATACAGGTCACTCGTTTTCGCAACGTCCAAACATTACATGGAACTACAGAATGGCGGCGGTACTAAGAAAAATAACCAGCAATAATTCGAACATAGGCAAAAGTCAATTTGCAATAAAATTTAGAAATTTCTTCCTGAAAATACAGAAATTCCGTTAATCGTGAGAAACGTTTAACGGGACCAGTCAATCTACAATTTACAATTATTTCTTTCTATACCTATCTATAAACAGAAGATGTAAGATAAAAATGTTTTCAACAAAAACTACATTTTGTAATAATATGTTATTATAATAATAGCTCCTCTTTAATACCCGCGTACGTGTAACTTCGCAATCGGTTTGTAAAAGCAGCACCATTACACTATGAGAAATAAACTGCTCGATTTTAGCGGGTAAACGTGAGCGGCCAAATAATTACAATGCAAGTTGAATGTATCGTTATATATACATACTCTTAAATGAACACTACATCAACTCAAAATAATATATCCCACAATTCCAGACCACCTTCACCATTTGTTGGTAAATTGAAATGAAATAGCAAATGCCCTCGGGAAGATTTCATGAGACAACAGAAAACAATATAATCAGAGAAGTTTTTTTCCCCCGAAAAAGTAAGCAAATCATGGAATATTAACCTGATTATTTACATCAATTTCGAAAAGCCTACCTTGAAACTACAACTAATTAACATGATGTGCTATAGGAATATTATTTTATAATTGCATTGAGTTGGTTAATTATCAACAAAACATATAACACGAATAATACTATTTGTTTTACCCGTTTATTAATCACAATGTTATTAAGCGGTCATTGAAGCTATGCGATAATTATGAATTAACAAATAACGCGTCATTGTTTTTGCGTACGACGGACAGTACACGCACTCACACTTATCGAGTCATTGCAATAAACAACAATATCCTCGTCTTCATCAATACATTAATATCTACATATAAGTAAAAGTGCAGTGCCTGTTGTAATATTAAAATATCTTATTACTAAATGCATATGTATACACGGTACATGTAACCAAAAATGCTAAATCAAATTTTTTATTATTTTTTTATTCGTCTGTCTGTTTGTTTAAAGTAATCTCTTAAACGACTGGACTGATTTTGATCGGAATAAGGAGTAACTCAGGATATATTACTTTACGCTACAACTAATTGGTGTCAAACACCAATCAAAAATTTGGCAAAAATGGGCTAAAATAGAAGTTTGTCGTTTGAAAAAAATATGATGTCCAAAGTCACTATTTCACGTGGACACAGGTAGTTCACTATATAAACGAATAAAAAATGTAAAATCGTAAAATAATAACTTAATGCCTAACTCGAAATTTTACGAAGATTATACAAATACATAAGTTTAAGCATACAGAAATATGACGAGGTGGATAACGCAGATGGTAGTAATCCTAACTTGTTCGCGAAGGGTTGTGGGTTGGATTCTCACTCAAGACAAATATTTATAGGATGATTACTTGTGTTTTTTCTGTATCTGGGTGTTAGATACATATTTAAGTATTAAATTTGTGATTTCGCTGCCATGATGTCGGTAACATGAGTGCTTTAAGCGATTTATCACGGAGTCATTTGAGTGTTAAAATATATAATATATGAAATTTGTGTTTTGACATAGTATCCTTATTCAATTGTACGGAATAACATAGGAGACACTTTTTACTTTATTATTTCTAACTTTCTATGCTACTGACTTCTACTGATATGACTTTTTATAGAATTAGGAACTAGCATGATCTAGTAGAATCCTAGTAAGTAACTAACGAACACTAATACTTTATATGAGTTGTCATAAGAGGCGACCGTACCGGACAAACAGCTGTATATCCACCGAAAACAGCGTAACTCAATGTCGCATGTTGATTTGCAATCGTTACCACACACAGCCAGACGTCGCAATTATGTGAAAAAGTCCTCCAAACTTATAAAATACTTGGATAGGCCTATGTCCAGTATTGAATGTACTTAGACTTATATAATCATGATAATAAAAAAATACTTAAGCTAAATTAATACTCAATTCACCTTTAAGAAACTATTACATACAACACTCGATTAATTATTAAGTTCTAGATTATAGAATTACAAGCGACCTGCCTTCGAACGCGTGCATAGATGATAAAAATGTGTATTTTAGGTTATTTCTAAGAGATTGACATATACTAATGCAAACTTTGTGTAGACATGTTTATGTTATACAATACTGTAAATTGTTTATACAATAGTAGTACATTATTTTAATCAATTTCGTCGGGATCAGCCAGGGTTTGCAATGTAATGTTAATTTACAACATCACAATGGAAACTTTTAAAATAATCAGTGTTTTTCTAGTATGTTATGATTGTATTATACATATATTTTTTTTGTATTATTGAACGGTAAAGTCGCGCTTTGTTTTATAGTATGTAGCGATATATTGTTTCTGTGTTTTATTAACATAGTGACTAAAATTTTCACCAGTACGTCTATTAATAACATGATCTTTACTAAGGCAGTATGTATTGTATTTCGATAATTAAGTAACCGCGACAGATATTAATAAATAATTCTAAATTAATTCCTTTCGTTTGGTTTCGTGGGATTAATGTGATTTTACACATGTATACTCGAGATGTACCTAAACATGTTGCGTGTTTTGACCTAAATATGTTGTTAAGATCTGGGATTCGATCACTTGTGACGGGCGATTAGATAAGAGCCTAGTTGATGACGAAAAGTTAAAAAATGGAAAGTGACAAGAGCTTGAATGCCTTGCAAAAGGTATTTAAAGAAACGGAGTTTGTTTACTCTGGGTGCATCATCTTATCGATACCGTGTGACGTCCTTTGATACGTTGTTATACGTAGTTATACGACCAGTTGAATAAAGCCTGTATTTTGCACCATCCAGCGGTCAGTTCTATACTCTTTATGTCCATTCAAATTTAATAATAACTCATGCTAGATACTACGAACTGAATGAAATTAGAACATAACAAAATCTTTAGTGAAGTCGACTCTGTTGAACTCGAAGTACAAAACAAAGAAGCAAATGTCTAAAATATTTTCGCAGCTAAGATACAAAAAGTGCGAGACAACGCAAAGGATATCCGCCAAAATCCGACGGTGGTATTTCGCAAGCGAATTGCAGATACGCTATGAATGGGTGCACTTGACGCGCATGCACGGCTTATCATTTGGTGCCGCAGAGCTGCGGACGGGCGGGCGTTGGTAGTCGCGCCGCGCACGCCGAGCCGCTCGCCCGCGCATCTTGCACCGCACCGAGCCCGGGATCGATCGCACCTTTATCAACAGTGACACTCGTGACTGTGACTCCTGTGTCCTTCGAATCTGTGTTGTGGTTGACATGTGCTTTTTTCGTGCTCACTGATTTTGGAACGATTTTGTGACGATCGCTAACAATTTTAACGTCTTAAATGTAAGTTACTATGTAAATAATAATAAACTAGATAAGTATACATAAACATATATCAAATATAATATTTTAATATAAATCTCGATAAAGCAGTTTGATTTAGCTGAAAATATTAAACATAAGCTGGCAACAACCAGAGCGCACAAAAATGGACTAAAGCTCAATTGTAAACATAAAAATTGCATAAAAAAGTAAACAAAGAAATATACTTATAAAACATAAGACAACGTACAAATGAAGACCGTGAAATATAAAAGGTTTCTTGATTGAATTTCATTCAAAGTTAATCTTGTCAAACAGCTTCCTGTCCAACCGTTTTAAAATGCAAAACAATAACCCAAGAGAAACAATACAACAATACTCGAAAGATGGAATTCTAAAAGCACGCCCCCACATTTATATTCAAACGCTCCTTAAACTCATCCACATCTACTTCGAAGCACAGAATTGGTATAAGTAGAAACGTATTTCCAGTTGCCGGAGCGTCAACACACCCATGTATATTTTTATACTCAAACTGAAACATAAAAGAGTTACCAAAAGCAATGCTAAGAACAGATGCTGCTGATGAAACACACTCAATTTTACTGCGGCTAGAGCTTCTGCAGCATGTCTGTGTACATACCGCGTGTTAATTATTTTTCAAACAAAAAATAAAACATCACAAACCAATTTAATGTTATCGATAGCAAATTATATTGTTATTGTATGAAAAAGCTATCTATGACTAGCACTACTCGTAATAGTCCGTGACTAGCACTACTTAATAGAAATTCTAACGATTCCTGTCTACTATTAGTTTAAAAAACACTCTCAAGATGACCATCATTATTATTGTACTCAAGTCTTGAATGCATCTCTAATGTAACTGCATGACATACATATTGTATGAGCGCATCTACTATTTTATGAATACCTTGCCGTTATAGGGCTTTTCATCATTCCTTTTAAATATGAAATTTTAACGCTATGTAGGTACCGACTACTAAACGACATGATTTTGCTGTTTCGTTAGAAATTGTTCGGACAGTGCGTTTCAAGGTTGCTCGTCGACTTAACCACAAAACTGGTGCTACAATTGCGCAAAATAAAACTAGAAATGTATTAAATTGCAAAAACATTCGTATTTTACAAAATTGCGATTCACATGCGGGGAAACATTAAGAAATGACCTTAATTAAAACAACAATCACTATGTCACCCGCCTGGTTTGTACAATTAAGCTACTTCGTAGGATCAACTCCTTGGTGAAGTGGGTCGTTGAATACGCTAAGCGTCTTGGTATATTAACGTGCACTACTTAACTATCCGCATCTGTAAGTGTATCTCTGTTAATCTGCAAACATTAATGTTTTTATACGAGATGAGACAGAACAGAGCTCATTGAGATCGTCCGCGATGGCACGCATCTGCGACCTGGATGCCACCAGACCGTCTCATGTATTAATCTGGACAATTCATCAACACTCGCCTCAGTAATTAAACATCTCGACTCACTCGAAAATATTCACAACTCAATTTCATTGCCCCAACCGCAACTACACGCGACGTTGTGGTCTGCACGTATCTGATCTATAAAGTACTAATTTAGCAGAATAGCAGAGACTGCATTTGTTTATATAGGCAGTTTCTAAGCCATACATCACTTTGTCTTCAGTTGCAGTAATTTATGTCGTAATTTGATATTTCAAGGATATTTAATAAAACATTTACTATTAGCATTATTACTTTTAAAATATCAGTAAAAATTTGATTAGCATTTATGGGATAAATGAAAAGTGAATGCGAATCCATGCATCCGTATCGAGGCGGAGTTCAATAAAAATTATTTGTATAATCATTTGTAAATGTCACTTGTCTGCCTTAGTTGCCATTTTTATGGTTGTTTTATGTAAAACAAAACATTAGATGCATATAATTACATAATTGTGGCTATAATAATACAGCTATTATTAAAATTCATTAAAAACATAGTATTTTCGGAAACAGTCAATAGCATACTGGATCTGTAAATGTTTCTAGTAAGCAAAGCATTACAAAGATATATACTAATTGAAACAAATTAAAAGAAAATGGAATATTTAAGATTTGTAATTAGTGGAATATATTCTAACGAAATAGGCACATGCTATTACGTCACTATTATACATAAATTGCAATATTGTCGACAAAACGGAGATAACCCTTACTTCTTTAACATTCTAACGACTAATGAGATGAACCTTTATCAGTCCATTGGCTGCTACACTGGCTGTATACTTTGTTGCAATAACTATGCTACTCATTTTTATGCAAACCTTTAAACGTTTTATACCGGTTGTAAAAATACACTCCTTGTTATATATTAGCAATATCTTGCCATTTATCGACCTTGTTTACGCGAGGTATATGCAATTCTACGATGATGTCCATATATTATGTGCGCAAAAGACACTCGCTTCTTCGATCGGTAATACCAATCAATTATAATTGACAGAGATCCTAAAAAGGTTGTATACTAAATTAAATTAACATTTAACTAAGTACTTGATTCAACACAAGCAATTATGTAATGAAAGACCGTGGTCGAACCGTTGACTCTTAAAAAATCTCAAAAAAAGAAACAAATTAGGCGCCGGACCAGTTTGGCGTAACTCCGGAAGCTAACAGGTTCCAGCGCTGAGATAACTATTAATTGGAATTTTAATTTTTACTAATGAAAGATGCTCGTGAATGGCCTGTCTCTGGGCGAGAATCGGTTTTGCCATTACCGTGGATTGAGTAACAACTTTCACTGGGTGCAAGGTAGTTGTTACAATCGACACACGCAACGATTTTTAGGTAACTAAGCACAATTTGTCGATCACCTCTGGTTATGAGGTGCTTCAATCAACTATAAAGGTGACATAACGCATTTGGTTGAACCAAATGTGAATCAGTTACTTTTTTAATGGACGACTATCATTTAAAGACTGCTGCTCACGTGAAATAAGCTAATGACAAATTTTGATTTGTGTCGTAATACACATTTTGGTGGTGTTTCAAATTTAACGAGACGTTCCGAATATCATTAACTTCGTGATCGTGTAACATATATACGAACATACCACACTAATTGTTGCAATCAAAGTCCATTTAATCGGTGAAACAAATCTGTAGAACTAAACTCGAGCTTCTTTAATAGATATCGTGATCTGATCTAGTTGATCCGCGAATCGCATGCCCGTCCCTACTAAAACAATACGAAACTTTCAAAACGTTTAATGCAAATTGCTAGTATGAAATCCAGTAAATTAGCTTAGGGTCATAACAGGTCATGGTTGTAAATATCTGCAAAGAGACCATGTAACATTACGTAAGAAAGCGAAAAAATATGAATACAGTTAATTGTTATAAAAACCCTAACTAAAAACTATAACAACATTACAGCCGAGGGTATTCTAAAGTAGATTAGTTTATGCTAATATATAATCGTAAATATTATAGAGTATACAACGCTCGAGAGACAATTTCGAGGCAGGAAATACTCAAGTTTGTTTTATTGCCAGCTATTAATGTCGCTTAGTCTGACGTCTTTGATTTACCTTCACTGGACGTACTCGGGGTGTAGCGGCCATACCGACATCCAACACATTAGTTACTTTATCGTTATCTAATAAACTATTAAGAACATTGACCCTAGCTGATCTTCCCTACAATAAAACTGAAGTAATAGATAAATATTACTTTAGTGTTGAAATAAAAAAGGAAAGTTTTTCTTTAACAAGATCCTCTTAACAAAGGCGGCGTTCGTTTACAAATTGCTGCTGCATTGTTTTCATTGTTTACTTTCTGGACGGTGCTTTGTGAAGGTGTTAGGGTTTTATTGAAGTGAGTTTTGTGGCTCGTCGTAAAGTCTGGTGTAGGTGGCGTGTTGTACTGTCGGGGTATTTTCTCGTCAATGGCGTCCGCCTACGCGGCAGCCGCATCTCCGCCCGCCCACTCTATTGTAAATTGTCTCTAACTGTATGAACAACAAATTACCCATGTTACATACGTAATTGCATCTCTTTAGTTTCAATCACTATCTTTACGCGCGTGAAGATATACGACATCGTAAATTAAGCGCATTTGTGCCGTATCATTCTCAAATTTCTAGACTATTATACATCCAGTACAGTTAGGAATATGAAAACACAATGTAGCAGTTGTTTTGATAAGCTTAATTGCTTGTAATGTGCGCTACAAAATTAAATTAAAGCCTTCAAGACAAGTCGTTATCTGAAAGAGAGTTTTACTAATTTAATTAATATTAAGTTTAAATACTCATGGTAACGTTGTGTATAAATGACATTATAATTTGCCTTGCATCAATCTCTCTTTATTCCTAAGAACTTTAATTGAGTATATTTCAAAAAAGTGCTAATTTAAACAATATGTTATTTTGAATTAACTCGTTCTACCTTTACTTATTGAGTCATCGAATCTAAAAACGAAATGTTAATATTTAGGCATTTATATATGTATCTTGTTAGGCACATGTACACACACTATGTTGTAGTTACATTGTGAGTAGTGTATATACAAGTAGGTTCAATGAAAGTTAAACTAAAATGGTGAGGTGCAATAAACTTGTAAGAATATACCGAAATAATGCAAGCATTCCCAGCTGCCTACAATGTTACAACAGTTTCATATACGTTTTACTGGGCATCATATTACGTGATATTACCCTTCCTGCAATCTCCTAATGACATGTTTTGCTCAATCTCACCACTGAATCATTCGACATAACTGTACAAAACTCATTTAGTAATAATTTCTAAGAATAATCTGTAATGCATTACATTTTTTACAGTACGCTGTTGCATGCGCGATTCAATAATAAATAACGATGTACGTATATTGTAGAAGTGGATAGTGTTTAGTTCTCGATTATATAGCTAACTAACTTTCCCACCGCGACTCTCTCCACGTGTATTTTACTTCATATCGTGTCCTGCTGGGACTTTTCCTATATAAAAATTAGTTTGCCTTTTGTTAACATACATGCTTATGATCATGACTAATTTTGTCAAAATTGGCTAACCGGTTGTACCGCGAAAGCGTCACAAATAGGCAGACAGAGTTACATTTATGATATTACTATTAATTTTAAAGTTTCAATATGTCTACAGTAAAGGTCAGCCTTGTAAGGTTCATTAGAAATATATATCGAATATATGTTTAAGAATTCGTCATAATTATGATCGGTTTGCCAGTCATAAAATTTTCATTGCCAATACAGACATTTTATTAACCACTTCTGATACAATTTATTGGATAATAAATAACAAATTATTACTATTGTAATATCAAAATCGTACGGTTTAAGCTGCCCGCTCTGAAGCCGGCACTCCAAGACTTTCGAGCTCATAAAATCTCTAGGAATAGAAATATTTTAACAATACCGAACGCAGTCATTTGTACTGGCTATGCTTATTAGTTGTTTAAGAAATAGTTTTGTTTGGTAGTGACTAAATAACGCAAGGAGGCTGACCTAAATAGTGTTAACTATAACGAACTCAAACCTTTTGTAATTTTATATATTAACCTCAAACTGCAGCTTTTGTTATGAATTATCAATAGATTAGTTTAATATTGATACATATTGTAATCTTAGGCATATAAATATTATTGTGTTACACTAATTTAATAACAACTATACATTGGATCAATATTATTGTTTGTTATGTAGTCGACAGAAAAGGCAATACTTCAAAGGAAATAATTTCGTGGGTTCTAAAGCAAACCTATTAGTAGAACAGAACATAATGTTTTTTTCTACTTAACACTCTGTCGAAGCTCTTATTACAGATGGCTATTCGCTCGTACCAAGCGAGCACGTCGTGCACAGCGTTGGTAAACTCGGGCACACATGATGCCCCTTATCACGATTAACGCCTCACATTCTCTCACATAATACGAACGATGATTAATCCATAACTCTGTTTGACGTTTTATCGGTGCTTTCATTGCGCTATCAGACATTACCATCGTCACTATTGGAGAAAATTATTGGTAGATCGAGTTGAAGACGATATAAGATTATCTTTTATAAGTATCGAACATAATTAGAAGAAGTGATTAGGCCCCTTGTTTTTGAATATATTTCCTGCATATATGCTAAAACTGTAGGAGAGCAATTGCCACTGTCATAGCATGAGGTTGATTCGCGAATCATCAAATATTTTGAGCATATAGTCATAATTCGGCCAAAATGAACTAAATTTGAAATTTTTTTATATATCCTGTTTGTAACGATCAATCTTTATTCAGAGAGAATTACCTTTGGGAAGTTTTTTTTATATAAGACAATAAAGTTTCCAGTAGAAAATAATCAAGGTTCAAAAAAAACATAACACTAATAAACTTTGGAGTGATATAAATAACCAATATTAACGAGATAATGTGAATGTTTTAAAAACAAAATGTGTATACATAATAAAACGTGCTTTGTGCACTTGAACAAATAATGCAACTTGTAAACAAAGGTTTAACGCTAAAAGTGAGTAAGTCCCTTTGTTTAACTTTGGACTACGGCACCGGAATCTCGAAGTTATATCCTTTAACACATAAGTTTTCCAAGATATGTGCTTATGAATATCCAATTTCATTGTTTGTGTAGTGGTGACAACAATAGTCGGTTACTACTTTGAAGAAGTTTTTTCTTGAATCCCATATAAACTGTCAAGAATAGTTTGGAACAAGTACTTAATTTAAAATGATGAAGCATTAGGTCGATTGTCCTTTATAGATATAATTTTATATCTAAGATGCACCCGAAACTCGATATCAAAAATATTTTTCATTAAATATCTGTATAATAACTCCTTTCAGACGGTGCTTAAGTTTTATTTATCGCAGGCTTCTAACGCAATTCTTTTTAAATAATACTAGTGTTTTGAAGCAAATTTAAATGTAGGTACCAATAAGTTACGCCAAACAAACGTTGGTAGCAGGCATGGTCCCAAATAAGCGGGGCTTTATCTCAAAACAGAACAGGCGGCGTGCAGGTAATTTTCAAAACATCACGTCCATAATATCACTGTTATGATTTAGAGCCAACACGCGCCCTCCCTTCCCTAAACTCCCCTGGTTTTTGTCCATTTTCGTGGTCTGGGTAACGTTTTCATTCAGACCCTTTCGCAAATGTTGATACGATATTTTTTTGCACATTTTTCAGTGAAAACGCATGTCTATCTTGTATTTTTGCTTCCACTAAGATTCTAGAGAAAAATATCTTTGAGCTTTATATTCTTTTAATAAATAGGATATATCAGGAATTGTACATATAAATACTGCCAATGAAATAATATTTCATCGATTTAAACGTTCGTGCTTTATCGATCACAGAACTGACAATGCCAATTAAAAATTATGTCGTGTCGCTGAATATTTATTGTAATACTTTTTACCACATTTGTTATTGTATTGATAAGGCCTTTTTGCATATAATTTTGATTTATAACAAACACAATATATGAAATTGTGCAAATGTAAACGCATAAACAAATCAATATATTATCTATGTATGTATGCAATATTTGTACTGAACACAGTTCAAGAACTTATACAATAGACTCAAGATTGGTTAACTTAATGAAAATTACAAATGTTGTACAATTCAAAATCCTATTTAGTGGATAACTAAAATTTTAAGTGTATAACTTAAATCCAACAGTTAAAAAGCACATCACTCATGCAAGCTCCAACAAATTTGCAACGTTCCAACTCATTAAAACGGTGTCTTCGTTGTAACTTATAATGTTTAATAGCGTTTACTTTTTATCTCTTCCGCATACAGAACAAGAGCATTGAAATAATCGTACTAACCCAACCAATGGGTACGCGTGTGGTGACGTTAATAACTGTCTTTGTCGGCGGCTGTCCCGCGCAGCCACAAGCCGACCCCTCGGGATTTACTCGTTTCTTTGGATTACCTTACCGCGTTTAATCTTATAGCGGAAAACCATCTGACTGTTTCCTTTTATTAAAATTGATTAGCAGATCCTGAGTATAACAATTTTATGCTTCTACTTGAATTGGTTAAGGTTAATACCTCAACTAATTTAAGTAGAAGAAACAATTTAATAATTGTGTACGGAACGTTTACTTATTTTGGATTAATACAGTTTATTATGGTTACCTTCTTTTAAATGAGTACAGTAGTTAGTGTTACCTGCCAAAAATAAATAAAACTACTAACTAACGTTTTTTGTAGGCGCTATCTGACAAAAAGCGCTAAGGTATAGCGGTGGGTGAATAAAAAGCCAACTATTATTACCCAGTGACTATTTGCATGTCATGGTACCCAGTCTCACTCTGGTAAAGCAGTGATGCGAACTATAAAGTATTCTCAACTTGAAAAGAACAATGGCGGACTTTCGATGAATTAGGTCATTAATTGTAATTTTATGCCATTCGGACGTTCAATTTTCTAAGCAAAACATCACATATATGTGTTTGTTAATAAACGGAATATTGCATGGTAATTGCAAGCCTATTTATTAGTGCCTATTAATGCACAACTTAACTAGTTCTACTGGTATATTTATACTTAAACACTAATTAAAATTAATCCACGATCATTCAAAAAGCCACAAATCGTCTGTACGTAATTTCCTGTTAGATTATATTGATACAGAAATATTTATCCTTCTAATATACATGTTGTAGCTAGTTTATTGTCAAGTAAAAGTTTCTATTTGCTACTCTTTCACCGCCGCCCTATTGTCTTGCAATGGATGGCTATAGACAATCTACGTGAAGGAATTTTTATGTTTCCGATCATAGACACCGATGGAATTATGATATGAATTTTAAAAAATAAAAAATCAACTCACTTATTTAGCTTGTAAAATACTAATTAGCTAATGAAATTATATTATTTTATATATTTTAGTATTTGCTGATAATTTTAGTATATATTTATTTTAAATATAGATAAATGAAACTACCAATTGTATCCTCCAATCAAATAAAAAATACATAACTTTTTTGTTGTAATAGGCATAGCAACAGAGAGGAATGCACGACCTTGTGGTGGTAGAAACCCAATCACTCAAACCACCGCATTATGTACACGTGGTGTTAAATTTCTTGTGGTTTTCGTTAAATGATTTTACTGGATTTATGTATCATTTCCGTAACTAAATATGATTTTATGTCTAAATTCATAATATATTTAATTTATTTTATTAATAAACCTCATCAGTGCTTAATTATCTGTACTAGCATCATCCGCGTTAGCATTTTCTTTTAAAAAAAAGTTAAATTTTGTATTACGTTGCATATGTTGGCACGGTTAAAAATAAAACAGTTACGAAACTTATCTAAACACACATGGTGTTTTTTCATGGGCCTGTATGTAATATGTTATTCCAGAGCGAGGCAGCGGTCGCTAGCGCAGCCATGAGGTGAGTCATTCGACGGTTATAAACAACTCTACTCTACACCCGCATTGCGCGCGCGCAGTTTTCAGCTGATGCCAAGTTCAATAAACGGGGGTATCATTCCGAAATTAGATGATGCGATTGGTTGCACAGCTTGTTACACTTCAATATAAACCACAAAGTGGAATTTGTCGACGGACTTGCACTGGGCGAGGATTTAAATACACACAGGACAGCTTAAACACTTAAATCAAAATCATGCACATAAAATGTTTTACACAAAACATGCACTACTAATTTTATTCTCGAATGTTAATTTTAAGCTAGTTAACCAGCTAAGAAAGTTAACCAGCAATGGTGTCCCTTGCGAGGGTTTCTAAACGTTACACTGCAATCGAAGTCTTTCTTTGAAATAGTAGTGTATAAATTAGTGTGAATTACCTATTACACATCGGGTCTTAATCTGCTCTGCTAAACTTATATCCCGCATCCAAGTTATATATATAGCCTCGGCCGTACATCGACAATCAACGCGCGACATGCCGTATTATCGCGGAGGAACGCGTGAGTGTGCCATTAGTTACTCGCACACCTGCCTCGCGACTGATGTCAATGCCCGTCAAACGCGGCCCTAGCGTACACACATCCACAAACTACTATTCAAAAATAACCTCTTTCCCCATCTCATAAGACTACAACAAAAGCTCGCATCACACCGATTGTACGCCAACTATTATAGCAAACAGTGCCCCGCAAGCTATGCTTAATTACCTCGGACAGTATTCTCAAACAAACTTTTTAATATTAGCATAACGCCGGACTTTGTTTGTAGCCAATAGTTTTTCAATCCACACCACGTCAGTAAAGAATATAATCAAGATCTTTTATGTGTTTAATAAGTCAATGTATTATTGAATATAATAGATAACATAAAAAATATGCCTGGGTATTTAGCACAAGTACCAATGATTCAAGAATATTAATCAATCATAGAAACTTGTTTTTTTTAAGTATTATGAAACAGCACGTTAGTGTTTTTCCAGTTGTCTGTCTGCACTTACAAAACATTACATTATCAGTACCGTAAAACTAGTATTAAATCAGTCAACGGTTTCATTGTATAATGATACTGCTGGATGAGAAATTAGGTCAGGAAAGCTGGTATAAAACTGTCTACAACTCCATGCGAGTAGGCAATCATAATAAAATAATTATCAAACTCAGCGATTTAGTTAATATGCTTCCGGAAGCAGTATAATAGACTAGCTACACCGCAATAATTGCAAAGTAGGCGGCAGGTAGGCCCACACATCTCCGCCAAGCGCCATTAAGAAAAACATAATTACAAAGTAGGTACCTAAACAAATCAGGACCAAGAATGGCTTAGAGCGCGGTATTCGCAAGCCCGCTAGGAATGTTAACTGGGTGGCAATTAGGAGATATTTAAGCTATTATCCTGACGCAGGTAAGATTTGTTACATTCGTCAAGGCGCATTCTGTCTAGGAATGTGCTGGATTATGCACTAACTGTACTATAATTGTAGGAGTAATGACGCGTTACGCACCATCGTCAGCCGTACCAAAATGCGTGTTGCATAAAGCTACATACGAGTTTCGCAATCTTTCTAAGATACAAAACTGTGCAGTAATAGTTGCAGTAACGTCTAAAAACATAAGTGAAAACGGGAGGTTTCTTAATCTTTTTATGCTATTAGAATGCGAATTCACTATAAACGCAATCTTTATTTGCTGCAGTAGCGGCTTCTGCCAGGCTACTGTATATAATTTACTTTATAAACAGACTAAAAACCAGCGTAAATATAATGATCCATTGAATCGTGTTAACATAAGAGTGCCCATAAACTTTTATTCTCCGCTCCGATAATTAAACGTGGTAGCGTACTTAAAATACCTACTTCATAAAAGTTTCAACCATTACCAAGCAGAACATCGGAAAGTTTATTGCCTGAATTTTTATTAACCTATCTTTAATGGCATAAGGAATTTAATTTATAAGACCAATATTTATAAAAAAAAGTCGTAGTATTAATTTTACGACTTAATTACAAAGCTATGTGCCTTATCTGCTTTAAATTTATCAACCACGTGTTTATTATGTTACGGGTATTTAATTTGGAAATGGCAATCCTTTATAAATGTTAGACCAAATCATTAACTGGATTCGTTTGCTATTTTCTGCAAACACTGTAATTTATGATCCTCATTTATACTCTAGGAAAGAAAATAAACATTTACAACTGTTTCAGTTATGCAATACATAATATTTTGTCCTGTTGGATTTACTGAATAAAGTACGTTGCAGGCTGCTACTTCAAATGAGAAAAGTCGTGTTTAATCTATTAACATTTCCTGTAACGGACTGTTCATTAAAATTAGATTGAACGTTTCCTAAAGGTACAGCTATTACTTGATGTCGCGTTCATTTAAGTGAAAAATAAACCCGTGAGCTTGTGATCCAGAACTGGTTGGGATGGCATGGCCAGTTATTAGACAAGGCTGGCGTTTCGAAGCCGCTTGGGTTTCCGGCGCTCACTTAACCACTACCTACGTTTCTCACTCAAGATGAGTCACTTAGGCGTTTAGTGACACGTATGAATCTTTATAGCTATATTAAAGTCCATCATGCAGATTTAATTAAAGTGATTTGAGTGCTGACTACGGCCTACATCAGTATAATTTAGTTTTAGTAAATTGCATTTAAAATGTTCCTGTACGTTTTTTTAGTCACCACATTGTAGGTGGTAGTCAATAAGTAATAACAAGTAATTTTCTGTTATTATATTTACGCATATGGATTATTAATAGATTCCAAGATAACTTCTACACTAGTAATCATATAAAATAAAATAGATGTATAATAAAAACATACAAAACAAAATCTAATACCATTTATTTCAATAACTATATCTATGTTTACAAATAAATACAGCTCTTATATAATAAAACTGCAATAAAAGTCAGTTCAACACCGCTGCTTAATTCGGTCTAATACAAACAGCGCGGCTGGCGACATTTGCCGAATGATATACCAAAAACTTAATGTGATTTGCTGTTACAAAACTGAATTGTTTACCAGACAATCCGGCGTAAGCGGTGTGGCGCGATGGTTGCGTGAGCGGTCATCATGCGCCTCTTCCGCGGGCCGAAGCGCAGGGAAGTGACCGCGCCGCGGGCCGTCGCGACGCCGTCTCCGCGCAGAGACGCCGCCGCACAAGCCGCCTCGCCGCACGCCACGCAACCTTCTCAAGCTGCTGCTACCCACGACTACACGCTCGTCACCGCCCTCCCAGCCATGGTCATGGAGGACGACGTCAAGGAGATGAAGAAAGGTGAATGATTCACTATTTCTCAATGTTAGCGTGACTTAATATGCAATAGAATCAAGAGACTGTTGTCATCACTTTATAAAGCCAACTGCTAAAACTGATTTTCATATTTTTCAATAAATTTGGATTCAATGTTTCAATTCTTTATCCATTGCTTATAAAATATATATGATTATAAAATTAAGTGTAGGTACTTCATTATATACATCCGCGTATTTTAGTAGATATTCATGAATCAATATACTACTTAATAAGTATACACCGATATAAAAACGTGGCAGTACCTAATTTTTTAATTTGATTTCCAGTGTTTGCAACGTGGGGTCGTCGAATGGGCAAGAAACTAGATATGTTGAAAAAAGCTGACGTGAAAGAAGATGAATCTTCTACCAATGAAAAATTAAACGAAGACAATCCTACAAACGTTACGGGGCAATATAAAAAGAAGCAAAACTGGAAAATGGGTCGAAGTAGTTCCGATTCCACTTCGTTGAAAAAAGATAATGATACAGATTCGATTCGAAGTGGTTCCAGAGATCGATCACCGAGTCCGTTCAAAACCTTTTTCCACAGAATGGGCTCTACTGGAATGCTGAATTCCGCTAAATCACAGTCCCTTAACGCACAGAAAACAAATGAAAACTACCCTGTCGCCAATGGACCTTCTCTATATCGCAGTTGTTCAACATCACATTTATCGACGTACGTGAAAGCTGACGATCCATCTGATGATATTGACTTACAAAATGCTGACAATGAGAGTAAAACTTCTCCTGTTAAACAAAATGTACACACAGAAGAAACTTTAATGACAGCTTCAAGCAAAGCTATTAGTTGCGACAACATTCCAAATTTAGAGGGACAGACTAATAATGGAGCAAGCAAAAAACCGAACTTTCCGTACGCATTTTTGAGATCTAAGCTATCAGTCTTGCCAGAAGAAAATAGTATGGCGTCCCAACAAAGAGTGAGTTGCGTGAGACAAAGCTTTTCAGAACGGTTAGATAGGAAGTCTCCTAAATTCCGAAGAGAAAGACTGTACTTAAATAACTCAAGATCTGAGGAACGATATCAAAGTAGCGATAGTATATCGGTTCACGAAGACAGCATGTTAAGAAACTCGGTATTAAGAAATGACTATGACTTTTCAAGAAGTTCTATGAGAAGTATTAATGAGATAGATGGTAATATGTATCCCGTACGCCGTACAGATGATGTTCCGCGGAGGTCATCAATGATTTCACATCGACAGCCTCTGGACTATGATCCCATGCTAATCCCAAGAAATAGAAACAGTTTGCCGGTTTATGATTACCATTCGGTACTAGGGTCAATGCGTGATCTTAAGTCTGAATTAACATCTTCGACACAAAGCATTCATCATGGTCCTGAGACGGCCGAAGTCCTTCAAGCTCACAGGCTAAGTAACTATGTTAGTTCAAATGAATCTGGATATGACAGCGATGGAAGACCAACAGATGAACACAGCAATCATTCTCCACCAGGTTACTCGTGCCACTTGTCATCAGGCTCCATTCGAACAGACCAAGACACTAACTCAGAAACTAATCACAGTTCTTTTTCAAGACAATTAAGTTTAAATCACAAAATCAACGTTAGTAGAGTTCAAGTTCCCATGAGACGAAGTTCTACTCCATGTGCGTTGTTTCCTTTGGAAAAGAGCTTATCATATGAATATGAAACTGATAAACTAGAGAATAATGAAAAACATCCTATCAGTAAAATAAATAATAATATGTTAGAGCATACTGATGGTAAACCACCTCCACTACCAAAAAAGACATTGAACAAAAAATCGCCTTATATTTACAAGACCATTACATTAGACGAACGTGTGCAAACTAGAAAACCAAAAGTGAGTTCTCAAATTATTCCAATTGAAGATCATTTAAATATTAATAATCCATCAAAAGAAACTTTATCAAATTCAAATCAAATATCTGAAATTGATATATTTGGAAGAGGACCGTGCACTAAGAGATTTAGGAAAATAAGACTGTTAAAGTCAAGACTTGATGAAAGTCTAGGCGTTTATTTAGCCCAACATAGAGTGGACTTCGATAGCACCGGATCGAACTATGAAATAAGGTATATCGTAGTAAAACTAGATTTTGACGGCATAGCTCATCGCGACGGCAGACTTCGAATAGGTGATGAAATTGTAAATGTTAATGGACGAGTACTGCGTGGCTTATCATCTCTAAAAGAAGTCCAACATATTGTCAACTCATGTTCGACTGAAGCTACTATCGAAGATGGAGCTCTATTTCAAAGATATCAAGTTGATCTCGTAATGGCACATGATGAAATAACACCAATAACACTAAGCCGTATAATAAATAACCAATCGTGTGAACAAAATTACGTCAAGCCTAGTCCTTCAAACATTCCCCCAGATATAATATCACAAACGGTACATAAGCCATCATCTTCAAACCAGATAACTATCGAAACACATTTTCCAAGTGATAACCAGTATTACAACACTAAACAAACCAGTGCACAAGCATTCCAAGAAAGTAATGCTAACCGAAAAGGGGCTCTTAATAAATGTGAAATTGGTATCCAAGTTAATAACGGACCAACACTTCCCAGCCAAAAGAGTGACGATGAAAAACTTCTGGAAAGACATAGTTACACGCAATCAACAACATCATTACAAAATATTACCAACATAGAAATATCCATGAGATCTTCACCAACACCTAGAAGTTCACAGAATAATTACAGACCAATATCCCTGCATAATTCTAGACCACAACCTATAGTTGGATATCCGATATGTAACGATAATACGACTAATGAAATCAAAGAAAATTCTCCTCACTACATAAAACATGTTCCGAGATTGTATCAAAACAGGTCTTTTGAAAGTATACCTGAACAACTGCGGAATAGTAGTAGAAGTAGATTTTTCAATAGGGTTGGGTCACAAAGATGTTCACCAAATCATAGTTCCCATTTATCTCGCCATCAAGAATATACAAGCGCAGTTTCTCATGAAGGTCCGCATGGAGGACAATACTCTCATAGCTCAGTACATAGGACAGAGTTTTGGAAAGGTCCTGGTCATAAGAGTCTTGGGTTCAGTATCGTAGGAGGAACCGATTCGCCTAAAGGACAGATGGGAATCTTCGTAAAGACTGTTTTCCCAAATGGTCAAGCCGCTGATAAGGGTACTATCTTTGAAGGTAAATATTTTTAAATAAGTTTAAATCTTTCAGCATTTTTGATTTTTAATTTTGGTTTCTTATAATAAAATCTTTTTATTTTATTATAGGTGATGAGATCTTGTCAGTGAACCATGTGCCGACACGTGGTCTTAGTCATGCTGGAGCAATTTCTTTATTCAAGCAAGTTAAAGAAGGGAAAATTGAACTGACGCTTTCCAGAAGAAGGTTAATAATATTGTTTTGTCTTTTCTCTTTTATTGTATATTACATCGTCACAGGTATTACAAACAATTACATCGTCTCACTATTTTTTTCTTTTTCAGAGCACCTAGGTCCAGATCTGTGGAACCTCTTGGTAACTTCCGTGGCGATAGCAAGAGAGACTAACTCTTACGAACCCCAAACTCCAAAGAGTAAATGAGTGCAATAATTCATTCTTACTTTATTAAATAGCCAAAGGCGAAATCGTATAGATTCATAAAACTTGCTTATAAATGTTACATTTTGTATTACTAATCGTTATAACAAAGTGTAGGAATTAATTTTAATCTTATATACATTTAGATGTTATGCACGATATTCTAGACAATGGATTATTGGGTATTATTTACGCTAAAGCATCATTATGTTGCATGGAAAGTTTTATGTAGCAGAGAAGCATAAATGCTAAATATTCATAGTCAATCATGTTATGCTAAATGTTTATTAGCTTTGTATTAATTGTTAATGCGATAAGACTGTATTGTGTACTATAATACTTAAATGTATTCGAATCTGTTACTCGATTATATTTTTACGGTATTCCACTAGATCTCGTTACTTTATGTATGTAAATAATCGATACTACTAAATGATTTTAACACAACGATAATATCAGTAGCATCATCAGGTTGACGGAATATTACATCAATAAATAGACTGATATATTTAACATTATTGCTATATACCTAGTTGAAATGCCTTCCACTGCCAAAGCTTTAGAAATATGCAAAATATAATTAAAATACTTCCAGATAACGAATAAAATCCATAAAAAGAAAAAAAAGCACGTACTTTTTTCACATATCTATAACCAGTTATACCTGTACCTGTATGTATTTCACTGTACAAGTGAAATGAGTTGTAAAGGAAAGCATATTTCGCCTGAACTGATAAGGTATAATGAAAATATAATTGTTATCTCTGATATTGTTATCCATTTTGAATGACCTCATATACTACATAGTATTAATGAAATTGTACATATTAAATACAACGCTTCCACTCTTGTGATTAATAATCATCCAACAGCGAACCAGCTCCGTCCATATAAATTGTTACAGACACCTTGTTGTATTGAGACATTTCGTTGATTTTCAATAATTTCAGGCGGCTGGAGTCATTCTAAAATCATTGAAAATCGTCGATATAAAACCATTCATATTGTGTACGAAGCGATATTGAAATGTAGATATTAGCCATCCACAGTATTGTAAGTTACATTTGACATGTTTTGTAAATAAATTATTAAACATAAATCCATTTTATGAAAATATATTTCCGACTTGTGATTTCTTAAATAAAACATGAAATCAAACCTTATAACCTTTTATTCATATAAATAAAATTAAACAAACTAGATAAAAAAGAAGCCGACTGTGGCGCCTAACTTTAAATCGTGTCTCAATGTTTGACAGAAGTAAATAAATACAGGTGACAATTAAAAAACTTTTAATATATAGTTACCAAATTCAATAACCACGAGAAAACTGTTGTATTATGTAACTTATTTAATGTCACACAAAATGGCGACCCCTCTTAAGATCCAATGGTCCGGGTTCTTGATAGTAGGCAGCCACAGCGGAGTGATAAACGTTAATCCTGTACGAACTGGTTTCTTATAAACCGGGCACTGCAAATAAAGCAAACAAGAGCATTAGTACAATAGTATCTCGACTTTTTAATCCTTTTCTTGTTAGTGTATCTTGTTAGTGTTAGTGAGATACACCAGAATTAAAAAAAATCTAGTGTTATTATTTTTAAGCGAAACCATGATATTTTTTTAAGAATATTTAGGCCATTTCTTAGTTTCGGAACGCAACTTAAGTTTTTTGTATTGGTAAGACTGATGATCTGTCTAACTTCACTTTAGTTCAAGTTCCGACATGTTGCCACGCAAGAAGGTAAGAAAATGATTTGAAATGATTATGATTTTTTCTTGTTTTTATGTATTGAGTGAGTGGATGTGTTAAGTTATCAATTATAGATATATTTAGCACTAAAATAATTACTTTGGACATTCTTTAATTGTCTGGTTGATGCTTAATGTGTCTTTTTTAATGAATGTATCACCTCGTGCACATTGCCAAGAAACTAACAATTCTATATATATTTGATATGTACTCTCATGGTACACACTGCTAGCTTTACTAATAACTTTTACAAAATCGTTATGTATCTGTATGTGCAAACTGCACAGCATATATCACAGTTCATATGGCTATGCATGGCTTATTTTACATATTAATTGTAGGTCCATATGCTTTCAAGAGCTAGCAAAATACTCACATTGGTGCCAAAACACAGTCAGTCATGAAATGATAAGAAAGTTCGGGTTCTAGTAGTGAAGTCGAGAATTTTAATCTGCAAAAACGCGATAGTACTGAATCTTTATCTGCTCCTTCGCTTCCTTCTTCTCATGAGAATCTTCACATACTTTCTGACGATGAAATCAACCTCACTTCCTGCCCTACAGTATCAATGAAACCAGCGTCTGAAAGTATTTCTTTGGATTCTTCAACTCAAGATTCTCTTCACTCGGTCATACCCCTTTCACCAACTGCCATTGTAAATGTTATTCGAAATAAAAAGCCTAAATTTAAACGAATACTGCCTAAAACACCATAGTCATCGCCAGCAATAGTAGCAGCCTCACCATCGCCGTCAAATATAAATACACGCTCAAAACACCCACGGCTAGCTGTAAGGCGCCTTGCACCTATACAAGGAAAATAACTGAAATTCCATTGGAATAACAAGAAATTTGAACCTAACGCCGAAATACACGATAATCAGTTACCTTCAGATACCATAAAAACACCACTGGAATATTTTCAATACTTCTTTGATGATGGCATCCTTAACATGATTACAGAGCAAAGCTATTTATACTCAACTCAAACAATTGGTCGTTCTCTTAATTTTTCAACACAAGACATCAAAGATTTTATTCCAATAAATTTGATAATGGGAATCGTGAATATGCCTACACTGACTGTTGGTGTCCGGAATTCAGATTTTCACAAATAGCTAATGTAATGACACTCAAAAAATTTTAACAGATACGACGCTACATCCACTTCAACGACAATCTGCTTGATGACGGTGATCGGTATTTTAATGTTAGGCCACTCATTGAAAAAGTACGTGCCAACTCTTTGAGAGTTCCTCATGAGACCAGGTTCAACATTGATGAAATGATGGTGCCATATAAGAGCAAAAAAGCCGGTAATCGAAAACAATACATAAAGAGCAAGCCTCGCAAATGGGGGTACAAAATATTTGTTAGAGATGACGTTTCGGGCTTCATTTATGATTTTCTCGTATATGGAGGTGAAGAGACTTTCAGGTGCCACCTATTTTTATCAGAAGAAATGAGTTTGGGCTTTGGAGCAAAACTCGTCGTCTCATTATGTAAAACTATTCCTGATTCAGCATGTTCAGTTGTGTACTTTGACAATTTTTTCACCAGTCTAGAGCTAATACATATGCTCCGATATAATAGTGGTATATTCATTTTAGGCACTATAAGGTCAAATAGACTACGTGGTGCAGAACAAAAGCTTATAAATATGAAAGCCCTCAAAAAAAAGGCCGCGGATCTTATTAACGAGAAGTATGCAATACAAACAAAGTCTGTATTGTCAAATGGCATGACAACAAAGTGGTTACTGTGGCAAGCAGTTATGTTCCTGAAACTCCTGTTGGAGTTATACAACGTTACAAAAAGGATTTAAAACAGAGCTGCTGTCCCCTGTCCCAATATAATAAAGCACTACAACGCACATATGGGAGGAGCCAGCCTTGCAGATATGTTAGTGGCTTTGTACAGAACGGAGATGAAAAGCCACCGATGGTACTTACCGATATTTTCTTAAATGTTGATATGTGCGTAAACACTAGCTGGATTTTGTATCGCCGACATATTGGCGTGAATAACATAAAACGACTGAGTTTAAAGAAGTTTCGACATCATATTATACAAGGGCTCTTACATTCTGGGAGACAGCAGCCATTCAAACTATGATCTGTACCACCAGCACCAAAAAAGATTATTAAAACACCCTGTATCGTTAAATAACTGCGGACGTTAAATATAACGGATACAATCATCTCTATATATATACTATGTATCAAAGTTCAGACTACTGTTATATGCATCTAATGTGATATGAGGCTGTGTCTTTTACCGGATAGGAACTGTTTTTTTCAATTTCCATAATATGAATGTCTAAAATTATTTATTTTTATATAAATTATTATATAATCAAGTCATAGATAATTTGGCAATAATTCTGTAGAGATACATTTATAGCGTAATATATTTATTAATGCCCTTGGCAATGTATCCCACAAGATACGGGTGGTTTTTTTAAAGGGGTAGTTTGAATATTTTATTTTATTTTATTTCTAGACCCCTTGGGTCATTAAAGTTAAGTGCTATTGAGAATATTATTTTTATATTCGAAAAAATAAAATTCTGCCAAGTTAATAGTAGTTATGTAACTAGTGACTGCCATAATGATGCCTTTGGTCATGGAAAAACGTAATATAAGCAGATTATGAAATAAACTTGACTTACTTTTAGCATAATTCCTTTATACAGATTTTTTCCTCTTTGGATCATATCGAACATACCAAGTATCTACCAAGAAATATCAAAAAACAATTGACTTAATTACCTGGTAAAGCTTAGGATCTTTAGGAGCCGTAGAATTGATGGCGTAAACATGTATAACGGGAAGGGAAGTGTAGAGCACTTTAAGCGTAGACTCGCAGAGCCTCGTGTTACGTCGGTCCCAGCCAGCGCCGTCGAGATATACTCCATGGATATAGACCCCCTCCTACAAATACATATAAAGAATACATTAGGACCAAGGTAGATAATAATGTACAACTCAGAGATCAAAAATGTTACCGCAGGTGGAGCTTTAATCTCGTCCAAACTATATTTTGTGACATCATTGTGTAAAGACACCATATCCAAAGCCCATCCTTTGTGAGCTCGTGTTACCTCTTGCCTCATAGCAGTTAGAAAGCCTAAAAATTACAATAGTTATAATAAAGTACTAGAAAAATGTAAAAAAAGAATTACTTATTCCTTTGCTACCTTGTGGATTGAAGAAGCCTGTCATCCAAAACGAAAACGGCCTAGCTTGAAAGCACCATGTTGAGAACTGAGTATATCTTTCCAAAAACTCAGTGAACCAAAAACCAAGAGTAGAAGATGACCATGAGCTCTTGAGCCAGATCTTTGGTACTTTGGCATCATAGATATTGTCAAGTGAATCACGAAGTGCCTGTGAAATTTATATACGCAACCTTTATCATGTATCATCATAGTTTCAACCTAAGTTTAACTTAGTGGCAAAATAAAGCTACAAGTGTCACAAAAAATTAATTTGGATGGAAACTATCATATTTTTTTTCAAAAGCACAAATATTTTTTTTACTGTATTTACTAAAAATAGGTGCTATAAAGAGACTTACCTCATTCATGATTATCGTACCATCTATAGCCAATAATAAATCTTTCAGAGTAGTTCTTACTAACATGATAACTTTTTGCATTCGATCTATCTCTTGGCGGAGGAAGATCACCATAGAATTCAATATTCCGTAGAGTCTCAACCTAAGTAAAAAAATATATTCAATGCAATATGAAAAGCTTGATCGGTAGTTCAAGTATTATGTAATTTATACCATTATATTATACCTCTCCTTAACATCATGTGAATCAAAATTCGGCGGCACCTTATCAAGCATTTCTTTAGATTGCCTGTAAACGGACGCCTCGCGCGTTTCGCCTCCTCCGGAGCTTGATTCCTTTGGCTGGATAGACAAGATGGTGTCCAATAAATCTTGAGTCACGCTGCGCTGATATCTGAATACACAAATATACATTTCAGACCTCCTTATGCTGATACTAAACTTACTACACTAAATACTTTTACCAATTTTACAACGACGTTATAACAGAATATGTATGCAAGTATAATATGAATATGCACGAAAAATAGTAATGACTAACGTAATATCAGCATTAGTGTGAAGCCCATAAGCTTGTGGCGGGTCTACAGTTCTCATTTTATCAATATCCTCCAAATATTCAGGTATGTTTTTAAATTTCATGATGCCATAACTTTTATAAAACTGAAAGTCTTCAGAGAAGAGCTGGTCCGAGAACCATACCCTACAAAATGTGACCAACAAGCGGGTGTCGTAATCATCTGTCACTCTTCCTCCGTATTGTACTGCGGACACCATATATCTAGGATATATAAATAAATATTTAATTATACTGTGCACTTTTCATCAGCAGTAAAATTCATTAAAAGATGAACTAAATAAATATTAGTCCTAAACATGAGACACAATATTTTTCAGATTTTTCATTTCAGTAGAGTGATCATGAACAATATAATCTGTTTCCATGCGTTACTCGATATTCGTAACTTTAGTTTGTTTTTATTTACCATTACTTCTCATGGCACTATAAATATGATTATATTTAACATAGTTACCGTACAGTAGTCCAGCTGATTCCTTGACCGGGTTCCAGCGCATCGAGGTGGTTCTGCACAAACATGCAAGACGCCAACCAGTCCGCTGAATTGAACTCGTATGGAATATTCCAACCTAGAGGACCAAACTTGCGCCTCTCTTGCACCACAGTGTGGAGGAACGAGATGGTGTATATTAATGGAAGATAGAAAGGACTATCGCTGTAGTCTAAGAAATCTTGACTCATTGAGTCATAAGTTCTCATTAAACCGGCTTTGATACCTTGAAAAGAATTATGTTATATTAGTTTAATTACTACAGATTAATTTTACAGACATCTATTTATACTGAGAAATACAAGTGCAACATACCTAACGGTGGCTCACAAGTATATTTGATAGACATTTGTAACATAGTAATAGAGAACTTAGGATGTACTTCAGTTGTTATCCACAACCTGCGAGAAAGAAAAATATGAACGTTTTTTCGTAGGTATATTGCTCACAAGAAACGACTAATATAATTAAGGGCGAAGGTAACATTTCCAAAAACCGAAACTCGAAACTTCATGAGAGTTATATTTAAAATAAAATACATCACAATAATAATTATGGTATTAATAAAATAAATAGAACTCGCCTAAAAGTTTCGTGTACTTTCTCTGGTTCCTTTTCTAATTCTCCAAATTGTTCCATAATTTCCACCATATATTCAAGACCCAAGTGGCAATTTTGTAACAATACCCACAATCCCTGAAACAAGTTATTAATTTACTGACCATCAGCAACATTCTGTTACCATCACAACACATGATATTGTTTATATATATTTTTATGTATTATATATATCTATATACATCATAACACATTCTTTATACACATAGCAATACCTCTTTTATTGCCCGGTCAATAAGCTTCCTCGCGTGTACTTCCTGACCCTGTCCCATGGAAATAGACGAGCAGAGACATTCTAGTCTTTTGGCTGTAGTTTCGATTGATGGCGTTGGATCAGAGCCCATTGCTAAGAAACCAATTAATGGTACTAATGGTCGTGACTCGAGTACCATTTGCTATGAAAAATGACATAATATAATATAAATGCATAACTATGTACATACTTCTTCCGTTGTAAATTAAATAATAACTCATATTATTTTTGGATTAAACTCAATCTTTAAACCTCACCTCGTAATTTACGATGACAGCTTCAGTGTATCTTGAACCCATAGAATAATTGACATATTTTCTTTAAATAAATAAAGATGCATTAATAACTTATTTATACACTAAGAAGGAAATAAATTCTAGAAACCTTGGATGTTGTAGAGGGCTTTAACTTACAAACTCTGGGCAAGAGTCCTGTCGGGGCACCAGGATCTAATAATCAAGAGTTTTCTGAAGACATCCAAAGTATTATACCCATCAGGAAAAGGTTCATCTTCTGGCGCTTCTTTATCAAACCTAACATTAGTAAAATATTAGTAATATGTATGAATAACATTAAATCAAATTATTAAAAAAATGAATAGATTGCATTTAAACACTAACTAGATTGATTGCACTAAATGGGGTTGTCTTGGATTGGGAAGTTTAAGTTAGTAGTTTATATTTAGTAATATGTACATAGTTTTATATATATGTTAAATACCCAAGCACGGGGTTAAAACACCTACTTGAAAGGGATCAACTCAAAAGAATGACGAATGAGTTTTTACAAATTTTTTTTAATCATGGTTGAATTTGAACCTCCGGGCGACCACCAAATATATAAATGATGTTAGGTTTTCCTAGAGCTCGTGGCCTTTCTTTAAATTATTACGAACAAGGCCGTGATCTAATACCATACCATGACTTCCAACCTTTCTCGTTATTTGACACTTGGTTAAGAATGTTAGTAAATTGCCGTAGTTCCGATAACTGCACCAAGTTCAGCCAAGACATATCTGTTACCCATTTAAATGGCTTCGGTGGACAGGCATTAAGGTCCAACGCTGCGCCACCTTTGAGAACATGGATAGAATTATGCTTTTAGTAGAATGCCAACCGAGGTTCATTACCAAACTAATGCACAATGTCAGAAAGGTACCTTTGATAAGTGTCTGAAATTCATCGTAAGATACATACTCCTTTTGCATGTCTATCTTGAGCGTTAACAGCATAGTAAATAAATATTTGTGTTTCTCATAAAATCCTCTGCTTATATATTTGAATACATCAAACGTCTGAAAATAACAAGTATAATAAATAACACTCCTTTACTACGCTTTAGTAAATGCAGATAACTAAAATAAGTAAATATGTACATCTCTGCCACAACTGCACCAAATGTGATTTATTCTTTTTGTAATCGGCAGAGCCACGTTTGTATGGGATAGAAAAGTTTTTATTTAGAATTATGTATACTAGGTTTTAAAGACATGGAACCTGGAGATAAAAACTTCCACGGTAACGGGATCAACAAGAAAAATTCACAATATACCCGGATGAAGTCTGCAGCTCAATAGATTATAATAAAATTGTACAATTACATGTTATACATAAACCATAAAGGATCGGCAATTAAACTTACTAGGTATTCGATAATAAAACCGATTCTTCTAGACGTAATCGGACTAGGCTGGGAGCGCTCCATTGATATGTCAAATCGTTCCAAGAACTGAGCTAACGAGGTCTGGTACATGTTACACACGAGAGACATGTTACAGATCAAAAAGTAAAGCACGGAACCCCGCGTTGCTACTGGCCGGAATTCCTCGCGAGCTATATTGATCTTGATTTCAGTCTCTTTAGCGACGTCCAATTTTTCTCTCACCTGTAAATAAATTAAAATATACAAATATCCTCTTCACCGTCAGTATTTACAATAGAACGGATACAGAATTAATATTTCAATTCAAATAAGCTGTAGTGTTTAACTTACCACTTAAAAAAATTGCATTAAACTAATTTTAACAGTGACAATCAATGACTAGTTTTTTTTATACAGAACCAATAATTTTTTTTGGAGGTTTGGAGAATAAAAAAGACATGTCTTTTTTTTCGGGACGGGCTATCCCGTCTCGGCAACCGTAGTTAACATAAGTTAATTAATTTAGTTAAATCTAACGAAGAAAGTTATGAAATTAAATGGGACATATTCTTTTAGCATTTTTAATAGTTTACGAAGTGAAATATTTATAAGTGAAACGAAATTAACGGGGTCACGGAATTTATTAAAGAGAAGAAGTGCAGAATATACTAGAAATACATAAAACTAATTATACCAAATGTGGCACAATTGGTGTTTCAATTACTCGCAACATACGTATAGCTATAAATATTAATTGTCTTTGGGCAAGTTAGTCATTATATACTCATAGGTATTATTAAATAAAATTCTGCTAACGCTAATGACAATATCTAAGAATTAACTAAAAATATAATGAATTATGGTCAAATATCAGCCCCCGGGCGATCACTAATTCTTAATTAGCACTTATATGATATAAAAGGCATTACTAATTTGCAGGACTAATTTGAATTGTTTTTTTTTCTATTAGGGAAAATTAATAACCTCTGTGGCCGTGCTCTTCGTGATGTTGAGCACTTGAATAAGCGACACATCTTCCACCAGCGATCCCTGGATAGTGGTCAGCTTGTGCAACAGATTCGCCTCCAATTCTTGCATCTTGCGCCGGTTTGCTGTCACATCCATAATTAACTGAATCCTTTCCGATTCCATTTCCGATTTCTCCGTCAAAATCACACGTCCCAGTAGCTGATCTTCCAAACCTGTTGTCATATATATTTAATTATATTATATTATTTATTATATTATTTAATTATATTATTTAATTATATTAATTATATATATTGCAAAACTTATGATTTGAAGATGTTATAGTGACCTAGATAGATAGATAGATATTATGGTATACCTCCCACTATTCAAACCAGAACACAGCTATTCAGAGGTAGAAAAAGGTGAGCGTGATGTACCGACGCAGATGTCCCTAATTATATATGTGGTAAAATAAAGATACAACCAAACTTTATTTATTTTAACTCATCCCTAGGGATCCACATTTGGGATGATTCTGAAAATCTTATAGACATAAAAATTCGGAGAAATGTAACAGAGGTCAACGTTCGAGTACCTTGCATGGTGACTGTAAAATCAATAATGGATGTTCGAGCTGAAATCTCAGGGGTGTAGGCGGGGTTGGGCAGTTTCGTCGTTATGTATATTTTATGTCCGGCAGTGACGTCTATTTCTTTATCTCCAAGTCTAACCTAATACCAAACCATAATTTAATTTCATCATACTTGACGTTTACTAATACACAACAGTTACTACACACACACACACACTAATGCCATTAAAAAGTGTTTTTTATTGTTTCTATGTCGAAACCAACACAACCATAAACGATATAACTACAAAAAAATGTTAGTGAAAATTAAAAGATACCATACAATTTGAAGCTTGAATTAATCTTATTCTAGTTTATTTTGGTTAGAGAAATTTTAGATAATACTCACTTTATAGGAAGACCCTATTTTAATATAATTCCTCTCAAAGATATTGTCAAGAGCTGGATCTAATTCCTCTGCTACGTCTTCAATAAGCAAAGGTCTACCAAGTGAAACACAATCTTCAATATGGTTTCTGCAAAAAATATTATACATTGCAGGTTTAAGCTGAAACTTAACTTGGCCTGATTTATAACAATCATAATAATAAATTCACACGACACCTTATATGACTCTTGACTCGGAAAACGTAACGTAGTATAACGAATATCGAAAAGCAGAGGAGTCGCAATTAAACAGAAACACACAATGTGCATCACGTATATATTACTCCTGGATGGGGTCGAACGACGATCAAGACAGGAAAACTATCGAAACCGCGATCGGGATGCCAATCCAATACACAGAATTAATAAAGACATTTTACCTAAAATATTTATGGTTTAGTGTTGTGACAATGAGATCGTTGAACTTCTCCATATTTTTTATCCAGATTTTCCCCTGAGTTTGGGGATCGATCAATAGAGGAAAACGCGACGCTTTAGTGACGATGATACCGTTTTGGATAGACAACTCGTCTGTCGGCAAACCGCACAAGTTCCAATCGCCGATCTGAACACAAACACATGATCGTTACCATTACACTAAAAAGCTAGAATGTGTAGAGTGTAGAGTGTGTAGAGTGTGTGTAGAGTGTAGAGTTTATTATTATTATTTCGGACGAACCTAGTGCTGGACTACTCAGACGTCAATTCCAGCGCCACCGAAAAAGAGGGCGGGGCCTCTCATAGATGAGAGGACCGATGCCCGTAACAATCCCGCGTGCCCCGCGGCCGCGACCGCGCGTTTAGCGCGGTCGCGCCCGCAATGGCTCGCGAGATTTGAGCGGGACCGACGGCGTGACCGAGGGCGCCTCTAGAGGCTCGACCTAGGCTCGGTCGCCGTAGTTGGGGTTGAATTTACTATGAATGAATTAAATTAAAACAAAAGAGGACGGACAGATTGAGCCTGACAGCCCTAGGGCTGTCGGTTATCGCTCGTAGGGGCAGGGACTCCACGCGTTCGCCGGCGAACGCGGTGTACTGCTCTGTTGTACGAGTGCATGTGGAGTGTTAGTGGTTGAGTTGTGCCAGTGAGAGGGGGAGAAAGGGCTGCGAGTTTCGCGGTTATTTTGTCGGGAGGGTCGTCTAAGACGTGACGCGGTCTACGAGATCGGACGTGGAAAGTGTAGAGTGTGTAGAGTGTGTGTAGAGTGTTTGCATTACTACTATAAATATTTTTTTTTATTCTTAAACATTAATTTTTAACAATTAATTTAAAAAATACTTAATATATAAATATATATTCACAACATCTCATACCGGACTTCTATTCTTAAAATCCAAACACAGGACAAACACAAATCATCATCATCATCATCATCATTACAGCAATTGGAAGTCCACTCCTGGACTTAGACACTCCTTTGGGGAGGCCCCCAAGAAAGGCGAAATTTTGCCCATAATTTCCGCGCTTGGCAAGCGTGTTGGCGATCGCAGAGTGCAGCTTTCGCGGTGGGGATGCTGCTGCCCATCCCCACATGCATTTGAGCTACACTGTTTCGAATGGATATACCGCCATCAGTCGGTTCTGATACTTTAGTCGCCTCTTACGACACCTGGTAAAAAGGGAGGTACTATTCTGCTCTGCCAGTACCTCACCGGCAAAAAACACAAATATCATTATATAAATATTAGTTCTGGTCCCCACGATCGAACCCACGACCTTTGGTGCATAAGATATTATCACTACTATTTGCGCCATCGGGTCCATCAAATTAACCTAAAAGAGTTAGAACGTATCCAAAACAGTTGCAGGCTGCAAGTAGATAAGCCTCTGTCGCGTTGTGGACCGCAACTAATCTCTATCAATATTTAAATATAATTGTAATACCGTAGCCATGTCTGTCAACTGTTCTGTGATATTCAAATTCATGGAAACAGGAATTTTCCGTCTCAATAATTCAGCGAGCCAGTTGTTTATTAGCAATGTTCGGAACTCTTGATTGAATGGACCAGAATATGACAGGAACCTGAAAACAACCAATAATACAACTATATATTATTTGAGTTAACACGAGAAATATGATGCTGGTACAAACTTATTTATTCATTTATTATCTAATATTCGTCATTTATATGGGTAGCGCCTAACTAAATTATAAAACGTATTGACAAAAAAAAAAAACGTTAAATAGGATACTTTCAGTTTCACAAAAACAAAAACACTTAGAATAACTTGCAAACTATCTGCAAATATGTCGCAAATAGATTAAAGAGGGGGAAATCTAAACATTATACCAGTCCTTGTAAATTCACTGTGGAACTAAGGTCTCACCAAAAAAGGGGGACCCACCCATAATTGCCCCGCTGGGCAAGCGTGTTGGCAATCGCAGAGCGTAGCTTTTGGGACGGCGATGGTGCTGCCCATTCCCACCCCCTGTACATTTGAGCTACACTGTTTCGGATGGTTATACCGCCATCTGTCGGTTCCGGTACCTCAGTCGCCTCTTACGGCATCTGGTTCAAGGTAGGTACTATTCTACTCTGCTGGTACCCCACGGCAAATTCTGCCGGTACCCCACGTTATTACGAAATATTTATGAGTTAAAAAAGTCACGGCGAGTATATAAAGAGTAAGTTTTAATATAAGGTAATAAATAAAAGTATAATGAGTATTATTTCTAAAATATATACTAAAGTATTAATATCGCCAGTACCCTGTAAGTAACAGAATATCTCCAACGAGCCGCTCGATCTCAGACTTGAACAGGGCTGACTGCTCAGTCCATCGAACCCTTTCCCCACTCAGCCCGTTGATGAGAGCAGTAGCAGCGTCCATCTTCTGCTGGCATTTAGCCGCGTCGTCCAACACGGCTTGTTTGAGAGCCATTGCTTCGTCAAATTGTCTCTGCACTCCGGCTAATTCACGCTGTATAGGTAAAAATAATAATAACGTATTTGACTTATATATGTAGTTTTATACGATTTTAACAAGTTATTTAAGTAAAAATCTACTCTCTTCGGTCACTATTTTTTTAAAACGTAAGATTTTACAATAAAATTACAGGCAGCATATGAAGCTTACCGATAAAATTACGTAAAGAGTAAACTTATTTCTTAAGCATATTGTAGTATTTAATTGACATATTAATAATAAAACTTCCTGGGATTGAATTTCTCTAACCCAGCTTTAATACAACGATTTGTTAGCACCGTTAGACACCGGTAGGGGTTCCATTAACACTCACTATTGGAACCTTTATAACCACCAGTTTTTCTTGTAGGTTCCTTTTTAATGGCTCGTGTAATGAACCTGCAGTAAACTTAGTTTTAAGACCAGTCTGGTGCCGGGAGACTATTATAAGGTAGGCCTAATTTATATGCTAAATTATGATCATCAGGGTCATCAGGGTCATCAGGGTCATCAGTATTATGAATGTTATAAAATTTAGTACTCCATATTTCTGAACGAACAATTCGCTCCCAGATTGCATTGAATATCTTCTTTGCATATAAAATTTATTTTGTATGTCCGGAATGAACTTCTAAAATATTGAATCGATTTCAATAAATTGTTGCTTTTTAAGTATAGCGTTATCTTCCCTGAGATCTAGGATAGTTTAAGAGTAAATTAAAAGTCGCAATTTATTTTGTATAGGACAATATTCGTCGGGTTAGCTTGTTATTGTATAAATATTACCTCCTTGGCAGCCAACTGCGCTTCAGCTGCCTCCAATTCTTTTTTGGCAGCTTGGTACTTGCCCTGCATAACAGCCAGATTCGCTTTCAACGGTAACACGTCCTTGTTTACTGAGTAGAACTGTGCCATGGCTATGGTCCATGAAATTAGGCCCGCCACATTGCCGCATGCAACTTTGGCCGCTTCGAACGTGTATTGGCTAAAAAAATATTTTATCAGCATGCTATCTCAGGCTTAAAAAATACAACATCATCATCCAAGCTGCCCTACATAGTCCAAATAAGGGACAAATAGGCTCCCAAAGGTAACTTTCCCCATAAATGCGGCGCTGGGCAGCCCTTGAGTATTTGAGGTACGCTGTTTAAGATGAATATACATTATCTAGCGGTTCTAGTAACTCAGTCGCCCCTTAAGACACCTGGCACAGGGGGAGGTATTATTCTACTCTGCCTACCCTACGGCGAGACGGGTGCTTACACGTATTGCAGAAACTAACCAATGTTTCTATCAATAGTAACTTTAAGGACCGAACAGCATTATGAGTAAGTACTAAGACAAGGAAGACAGCTCATGAGTCAGTATTCAAGAGAGGACGTCACTATTTCGAAAGAGGGCCATACCTCTTTCGCTTTTGGTAGTATATTAGTAGTGTATAGCTTTCTAGGGTCAGATATAGTAGAAATTACCACTTATGACTAAATATCTAAATATCTAACTAAATATCTGTCAATAATATATTTTTAATTAATGTATATAAATAAATACCTGAAACCAAAATATGGTTGCAAAAGATCAACCATCTCCGCGTTGATTTCATCTTTAGGGTAAAATTTCAAATTGTTAAGGAATTTTGAATCTGCCATTACCTGCATATTCAAAGGTATAAATACATAACAATTTGATAAGAAATGTACCGAATATATTGCATATACTTATTGTTAGAACTCTTAGAGGTAACATCATATGTCCATTGGTGTGCATTTCCTGTTAATATATCATTATAATCAACATTACATTCATTATGTAATGTTGATTATGATGATATATTGAAGAAATTTTTGAAGAGGTCTATGTCCACTGCTGGGCATAGACCTCTTCAAAAAAGGGGGAAACATACTAGTTGACTGAATATTAAAATAATAATATATTGTTAAGAGACAAAAAAATAATATACGCGCAGGATAACAGCGCGGATAAAACTGTCGAGTAAATAATAAATTCCAACTGTAACTATATTAATTTAAGTAGGTCTATCTGATTATAATAAACATAACCAGATATTATTGTTTAATATAAAATAATAATAAGTAGTTACGTGTTTATGTAACTTAATAAATGACACAATTTTTCTACTGAGTTAACATCATAAGTATTTTTCAAATATAAAACATAGCAATCTGTCATTTACTCCTTACCTTCAACGACTCCGCCCAGGAAGCAGTCAAAAATTGTCTCTCCAGATCAGGCTTTATGGTATCGATTCTCTTCCTGAACAATAGTATCACAGCGTCCATGATAAGTGTAATCAAATATGGCGGCTTGCCCAGTTTCCTTACAGTCGCAATGTCAGCCGCGTTGATTGTCTAATAATTAAATTAAGCAGTAAAATAAAAAAAGTAACGTGAACTTTAAAATAACTGAAATTTCTATAATTACGACATACAGATCGAATGCTTGTTGATTACCAAAGTAGTAAATTATTTATTAACAATACGTTTACACTGTCTACAGCGGAGTCAATAAATTCGGCAATAAATATTCATTAACTATACAAAAAATATGAAATTAATATCGTAAATTTTTAATTAATTTACAATGTACTGAGTGTTTACATAGTCATGATCGAACAAAAAAATGGTCGCCCGGACAGGGACTTGAACCCTGGACCCTTGGATTAAAAGTCCAATGCTCTACCGACTGAGCTATTCGGGCCGCTGTCGAGGGGCTGAAATTACGGGTCTGACTTCGATACGAAACAGCTGATTACTTAGCGTGTTACTACTTAACAGTAAATTAAACTGAAACAAACAATTGTACCATGAGAATCTGAATAATTGCCGTTTGTTATAACTGTACATTATACAATATTTTATTTTAAAAGGTCTTTAATATACAAAATTTGCGTCCACTTTTTTTTCTTATGATTTAATCCATATTTATTTAAATATAAATCATTCAATGTATTCTAGTGATTACAAACGGACATAGTCAACTATACATATATAACAATAAATGTTTAAAAACTTGCATAAAAAGTAAGGTCACTCAATGATAACGTATTCGAAACCAAGAAGAGATTAAGTAACGTATATTATTGCAGGCAATATAACCTATGGTAGGTTACAAGCATTTTATTATAAACATTTAAAATTATTAAATAAATAAAATAAGGATTACATAAAAGAATAATAATAACAAAAACAAACAACAACAAGTCAAACCAGTCAAACAAGTCAAACCAATTGGTTTTATACCTGTAAAGCAGCTTCAGCAGCGTCAAGTGCTGGCTTGGCAGCGGCCAGTTTCTCGTGAGCGACTGCAGTCTCTGCTGCGATTACGCTCACGAGCTTTACTGCTCGGTCCTTTACCTCCAATACCTCGGTCTTAACTACTTCAGCTGCAGCCTGGGATTCGGCCACTGCCGCTAACACCTGTTACAATGGTACTATTTTCGGCTAACTTTGTATAAAAATATATCCAATGTTTCAATATAATAACAAGTAGGCGGATACTAACTACATAAATAACATGTGTAATTTTAGTTTTCTATTATATAAATTAGAATGCATATTTTAGTAAATACCTAAATTAAAATGTATTAAAAAACGATTAAAACCAATATAAAAAATAATAGTTTCATGACATCCGCTGTTATGAAAGTCGTACGAACCTCTTCAGCTTTAGCAGTAGCTTCTTTAATTTCGAGTTCTTTCAATTCAAGCTCTTTTTTCAGTATATCTACGCTAGCCGCAGCTTCCACCAATTTATCGAGCCCTGTTGTCATCCTAATAGAATAATATATTGTTTATTAATTAAATATTCATATATTGGTTTTCTGTCTGTATACTACATTTCGTTTTGATAACCCGCCGAAAATTACAAAAAAATATAATAAAAACATAAAACAGTCTTAAGTAACAATTGGAAACTGTAATGTTATGTACACTCACTCGATATGTTCTTGAAATTAACGGTTATAACGATAAATTTTGATTTCTGAGAAATGTTTTTATGATTGATCAGCTCTTAGTTAATTCAGTCTTCAGTTGTTAATTCAGTTTCGTTTTCATAGTAATTTAATGCTGGATATTCAGACGTAAATCCCAACACTACCACCGCAGGGATATACGATACGAGGTCTTTGTAAGCAACAGAGGAGAACTAAGTGACTGGCCCAACTAGTGTTATCGCTAAGGGTAAGTATTGCATGCGTTCGCCGGAAAACGCGGTATAGTACAAGTGAAAAAATGTATGTGATGTGTTGGTAATTGTGAAGTGTCAGTGAGAGGGCGGGAGAACGGGTGGGAGAACTCTTCGACAACGTGTGAACGGACAGAAGATCTAAAAGTGTGATATCTTATGAAGTATATGAAAATTGTTTAAAGTGTAATAGATTCCATTCAGTACTACTATATCATATTCTAAGAAATGATGCCTAAACATTTCGCGATTTAAAAAATCATATTAACCTTCTTGCCATTTCTGCTATGTTAACATGTTTCTCTTTGTATAACACCTTATAGCCTTCTAAAAATGATAAGTAAGACTTGGGTGTGACGTGAGTCTGTCTTCTAAATCTATCGTAGTACATGCCACACGTATCTGCTACGTTGTCTTGGACCATGCCCATTATTTCGATTAATTGCGTTTTTGTTTCTGATGAACAAACCACCTGGAAGACGAAACATGGTTAACTGGACATCTTATATTTATTTACCCCTATTATGTTTAGTATAATGTGAGTGCATGTGTTCTAACCACACTTTGTAATATAATAGACCAACAAATGCAGTTAGGCATAAATAGTAATTATAAATTCAAAATATTAATATTTTTTAAGGTTTCCAATAAAAAATAATATAAATTTTTATTATTTCTTCAGCCATGGGTACCGGCGGAGAAGAATAACACCTGCCTCTATACACCAACTGTCGTAAGAGGAGACTAAGGTACAAGACTGGCAGATGGCGGTATATCTATACAGGATGGATATACAACTTAATTACTACAGGGTGGATAGAAGCACCAGCATCTTCGTCGCCAAGTTGCGCTTTACTATTGCCACCACGCCTGCCAATCGCTGCAAGTAATACCCCTATCTCGAGAAGACCTATGTCCAACAGACCTTCTATGGCAGATATCATGGTGATTATGGTTATTTCTTGGAAAATACAATTCCACAAATTTCAAAAAAATTTCTTTATTATATACATTTATGGGCGGTGGCTGCAGTCCTCAAGAGTCGTATGAGGGCAAATTGCTTTATATTTTAAACCAGCGGTTTCAACCACGTTAAATGAAAATATTTCACACATTTTTCATAACTTGCATTGAAACTTATACTGAATTTCATTTGAATAAATTAATATAAACAGCAAAGTTTCATACTAAATTTTTCCCCTTAGAGGGCGAATTTTCAAAAATCATTTCTTCCTATTCTTACGTACTTTTCCACACTTCCCCTACGTTATATGAGGAACTCCTGAGCCAAATTTCAAGTTATTTACCCTTGTAGTTTAGGTCTTGCATTGATATGTCAGTCAGCTTCTTCATAGGTATATACATAAAAATAAGATCAAAATTTGGTTCCACGAGATTCGATAAACAACGGTATAAAAATTTGTTACTCCTCCTAATTTCTAGTCGTCTTAATTAAAGCGGACCACACTTTTATAAACCATAATTAAGTCCACACCGTAGTCAATATAATCCACTTTTTTAATGGAACATGATATATATGGCCATGACTGTATTGTTCGTTATGACTTATAGCTTGAATGTATTTTTCTAAAGTATAATGTACTGTCTTACATGGAAATCATGTAAAAAGTGGTAAGCTACTTCAATCAGCGCTACTCTTGGCCACTTTTGAAACCAGTCCATGGTGGATCCAGATATAAGACCAGGGAATTTCAACGCCCTGCTTCTGAATTTTTCACCAACCTAAAACAAAAATTAAAAACCTTTAACATTTTTTTATTACCAATTTACCAAAAAACAAATACAAATTTATAACTTATACGCCAATAAAAAACCTTGTTTTTAAAATAAATAACAAGCATAATACACACCGGTGAAAAACACAACACAACATGCAAATTGGCTCTCGATCGCATAATAAAGTATTCGTAAAGTACGTCTGGTACAGGAATCCTTCTTGGAGCAAACTTCTTCATAATTGGAGTTAATTCGTTTAGTATTTCATCTAAAATACATAATTTTGTTTTAATAAACAAATTAACAAGCTTTAAGATCAAATATAAATAAGATACAGAGAAAGTTTGATATACCCATCTCGTCTTTGGGGAATAGATTAGCTATTTCCCCTGAACTAAGAATATTGTTCAGGAACTCTAAGAATTGCTCATCCTTGATATCATTATCAGTGAATATGAACGAAATCCCATGTCCTTGTAGACCAGCAGTACGATATAAGATCTTAATGTCATCCATAAAGTTATTCACATTGTACGCTCTGTAACATCAGACCATATATTAATCATAATAACATAAATATTTAAATAGATTTTATATTAATATTAACAATAGAATATGTTAACATCTAAATACCTGGTAAGTGTAATTTGATAAAACGAAAAGTTTGCTATGAACGACGCTAACTTTGTTAAACTCTGTTTGCCAGAACCACCTACTCCTACCAATAAAGCATTTCCTCTGAAATTTAAAAATATATATGAGCATATGTTCAAGCAGTAATTTTTGTGCCTTTTTAAAATACAGTGCCTATTTAACTTACCTAGGTGTATTTATAATCCGAGATATTATGAACAAGTGAACCATAGCGTCGTGGAAAAATACCAGATCTAAATGAGCACCTCGGATTTGCTCATTGAACAAATCTTGAAATTGTCCTAGTTTTGTGAGTACAAATTCCCATCTACAAAAAGCGATTAAAGTATAGCACATAAGCCTATTTGTAACTAACACTCTTTGAAGTTGTAATATTATGTAATCACTTACGTGGGTAACTCTTCGTAAATTTTAGGAGCCTCAGGACTGTAGTCTTCATCTTCATCGCCTGTAGGGTCAGCAGCCTCTCGCAGAAAGTTGACAAAAAAAGTTTCCTCAGTCGGAAACGCGCTAACTACGTCAGGTAATTCTTGAGTGGCAGTCTTCCAAAAGTTGGCTACAAACCAGTCCTTATCGTCAAAAGTTGTAAACCTGTTAATTGAAATACCATATGATAAATCAAAGGCAGCTGTCTCAGGACAAAACTGGATGTTAAAAGGATGAAGGAAGGCTTTAACAAAAGAAATTATATGGAAAATAAGCTTTGACAAAAATTATACTTGATAAATTTATAATTTTACAATATATTGTTTATAAATTACACGTCAGACAGTATATTTACTAAAAACCATTTTATTATACCCAAAAAAAATTATTTATGGCCAGCGTAAATATGATATTGTAACAATTAAAATATTTCCTAAGTAAATCATTTGCGAAACTTGTACAATACAAATCAAATAATCTAATATGTTTTCGATATGAATATTTGTCAAATGATTAGTCTTTCAATCGTTGTTTGTAAAATGTTCTTTTGTCATAAGATTTTTGTAAAACAATATATAGTAAAACGTAGAACACAATACCTGTCTGATATGACTCTCAAACATTCATGGAACCAAAGTTTTATGGCAGTGGCCACTGACTGTAACTCTTCTCTCTTTATGAACAGTATTCCTTCCCAAATTCGGGACAAATCGCGAAGATTAAATACATAGTGAAACTTCGCTGGGGTTGGCAACATTTTTATCTAAACAAAACAAAGGAAATTTATGCAGGTACAGATTACGTTTAAATATTTTTTTTTATTTTCGATTCATATTATTTATCGATTAACAGCTCCCCGCGATTTCATCCACGTTAAGTTGTAGAACTTTCATTTTACTTTACAGGGTGTAAACATTTACTCCCTTAAGGATGATTTTCTAAAAAATATTTTACACATGTTTCATGACCTTTAATAAAGAACCTTATACTGAATTCTATTTCAATAATTTATTAACAGGAACATTTCATACTAATTTTGCATTCTCGTTTAACCCGTTTTTTATTCTCGTTTTAAGAGGATGAATTTTTATTGTATAAAATCCTGTCTTGATGCATATATGCATTGAGTTATAAATGGAACTCCTATGCAAAATTCTAAGATTCTAACCCATATAGTTTAGGCCCTGCGTTGATATGTCAGTCAGTCAGTCAGTAGCTGCGTTATATATATCGATTACAAGTGGCTGATGTTTTACCTTTGTTTGCTGCCAAATAATACGAGTAGCCGGCACTAGACGAGGCATGAAATCTACAATTTTCTTGTCGAAACGAGACTTACAAAAATAACCAGCACTAATTGTTGCTGTAACAATAATTCAATGATCAAATCAAATGTAATTCATTAGGATTAAAAAGATTCTTCTAATAACACTGTTTCTTACTGAAAATTTTGTCCATAGAAATTATACTTGGAAGCGTACAGTTGAATATATTAAACTGCCTCTTTAAACGTGGAGGGATATCATTACGACCTCCGCCTGTAAATTAACATTAATAATAAATAATTTTAATACAATTATTGTAAAACTATAGTTTGCGCCAATAGATTATAATAACCTGGATGTATCATAGCCCCAAACATTTGAATGTCCGCGACTATTATAAATTCACCAGGCTTTTCCAAAGAATAAAATCCACCACATTCCATCATTTGTCGCACTATTTCATTGGTCACCTAAAAATAATTAATTATTATGTATTGGTATGCCGTGTGGTACCTAGAGGTAAACAGCACCTCCTCCGATAACGGGTGTCGTAAGAGGTGACTCGAGGTACCGGAACCGAGAGATGGCGTTACATCCACCTGTAGCAGTGAAGTTCAAATTCAACGGGGCTGGGGTGGGTAGCAGCATTCCTGTCGCGAGGCTACTCTCTACCATTGCTATCACGCCTGCCCAGAGCGGCAAATTGCCCCGTTTTGGGAAGCCTATGTCCAGCATTTGACGTTTTACGGCTATTATGATAATTAGTATTGTTATACAGGTCAACTAGATATATGCACGAGATAATATGCACTTTGAATTTTGATTAGAATTACAGATGTAACAACGTCGCAAAAGCTACTTATATTGGCTTCATAATTTGTTATAAATGTTGATGTTATTTCAAATTTTTCACATATAAAGCATATTATATAAAATCAACCTGAAATTACTACATACAACAGTTTGACAACTGTCATTTCAGTCAACCAATATTAAACAGACCATAAGGCATACTTAGTCTTATTCTTGTAAACTGATAATATCTTGTATAGAGATATACAACTTTCTACGTAATCCAACATTAGCCTTACAACACAAAGGTGTTATGAGAAACAAGACCATTTACCTGATCACCCCATTCGTTTACTACAGGCATATTAATGTCGTCCACGAACACCGTCATCGATCTGCCTCCCGGCGGGCCGTAAGTCATGCCGACTCGTTTTTCCACGTATGATTCAAGGATACGCTGTAAGTATTATATTTACCTTTACTTATATAAGATACTATATTTTTCCATATTATATTATTATTATATTTGCATATATTTGGCAACCAATTGGCATTAAGTCCGCCATTTGTAGACTTCATCATATATGCAATGAAGTTCAATAAATAAACACTAGCAGTGCTTCGCATCTTCAACCGGGTTGTTTCCCTGCCCATAAAAATTACTCATAGCTTATTTTACCCGCTAACAATGTAGCTTTCTAATCAAAAATGTGTTTTCTTAAATTGGTAGAATTGTTTTCGAGAAAATCGTATCAAACAAAAAAAAAATTAAATAATTCCTCTTTATAATTTTTAATTATAAAAATTTCGTATCCTGTTTGTATTGGATGAATTTTTAAAGTACCGCATCGATTTTAATAAATTTTTGATTACTGTGTACAGTTTAATTACAAATACAACCTATACAAATAGGATAGTTATATCTCAATTTTTAATTGCAATATTCTTCTCATGATAATGTATATCTATAGTAAGTATAGTTAAGACAGGACAACGTCTGTCAGGTTACCTAGTCTATTTACATGTTTACCTTACAAAAGTATGCAAAAAGGTATTGGACTGCTCGAGCACACTCGTGAGAGAATAGAGAATAAAAACACTTGCCTGAAACATATTAGGCGTAGTGGCAGACGAAAAGTTGATCATCTTAAACAGTTTAACTTCGTTGTCATATTTCATCATGTAACTCTTTAGCATTACAGTTTTAGCAGTGCCCTGCTCGCCTATGAGTAGCACGGCTTTATTCTGTTTAGCTATGGTGTCGATGAGGAAGGATATGCAAACGTTATCAATGTTTGGCACCAATATAGAGGCGTATTCTGGTATACTGTCATCAGGGTAAAAATAGTCTTCTACGCTTTCAGACCTAATTAATCAAATTTATTAATCAACCTATCATTTTACGTTTTTTTAATACCGGTTACAAATCACAATTTTGATTAAAAACATCAATATAGTTGCATTATTAAAAGTTATATTAAGCTTAATTCTTTGTGTTTTAATTGTAATTCTAACGTAGTTAAGGCAACGGATATAACAGGTTTTTAAGGGTAAATTGATGTAGTGCCACTAAAACTAACCAGTGCTGCCAAACTCCAGTATCAGTAACCATGTACTCAAAAGGCATAATCCACTCTTTGGATTTGGCTCCTGGCCAGTCCATTCTGACAGGCAATTTAGTCATAAACTCCGCCATTTTGGTGCGCGCATCTAACTCCAACACTGCGCCTAGCGACCACATCATCGCAAATATAAATAATCGCTCGAGATGACGATCTGTATGTATTTCTGGAAATCACAAAATAGCATTTGAATATTTGCAATAAGATAAATTACATATTATTTTTTAATTTTTACTTACTCCCGCCAGGAATTTCTATTTGAAGTAACCCAATAAGAACATCTATTGCCTGCCTATAAAACAAAGATGAATGTTAAACAAAAACTCTTCACAGCAACGTATAATATGTTGACATAATTTCCATTAATCCATTACCTGATATAAATAGCTTCAAGTATTTTCATTTTGGCTGGCAACCTTTGCTGTACAAACGAGTGAACTTCGTCATAGACTTTATTGAAAGCATTTCGTAAAGCATCTGACTCTTTTTGTGATCTTTTTTTCAACCAACCCTATAATAACCATATTACTATGAAATCGTATTTAACATAGTTTGTGTATGTATTATTATTACTAATAATTTCTAGATCTGGGTATACAATATAAAGATCATTGAACTAAATGAACTAAATAATTTATGCTATAGCTTTACTAACAACCGAATATAAACAATAACTTTAAATAGGATGGGTAAATTTTAATAAATATGTAGTAAAAAATAAAAATAGTCCGTATCCGATAGATTAATTATTTGTTTACCTCTAAGATGGGCTGCCACTTAAGCACAGAAGAGGACAAAAACACCATTCCCATCCGACTAACAGTCGCCGGGGAAGCATTATCCACATTATCAGGCTCGAAAACTAGTTTGCTATTCTGGGCCATAGATATACGGTCGCCATTGGCCAATGTCAGTGTCTTATTATCATCTAACACAGAGTTCAAGTTTTCTATCCAAACTGCATCTACCGGACCATCTAGATACAAAATTATCAATGACTATTTGTTGTTCATGCAATAAATCATCTAAATCATCATATCAGCCATTGGAAGTCCATTGCTGAACATAGGTCTCACCAAGAAAGGGGGGATTTTACCCATAATTGCCGCGCTGGGCAAATTTCGTGACTGGGATACTGCTACCCACCCCCGTCCTGTACATTTGTACTACAGTATTTCGGATGAATATACCGCCGTCTGTCAGTTCAGGTACCTCAGTCGCCTCTTACGCAACCTGGTACAGGGGAAGATACTATTCTACTTTGCTGGTACCTCATAACTGCAATATAGATAAATATCTTTTACCTAAGACGATCCAAGTAGTATCGCTTTTCTTTACTTTCAGTGCTCTTCTCCAGAGTGTAGAAAATATTCCATCTGTCCAATCATTGGTAGCTACATCCAATCGTCCGAACATTTGTGGTGCCGTTATAGCCTGTCATTAATAAACTCTTCAAAAAACTACTACTCCAGTCATTGCGTTTAATTAGATCAAAAGTGCTATCGGGCTTTTCACGACACCAGACAACGGTCGATCCAAAATAATATTTCTACCCACCCACCCGTGACAATATTGATATATCTATCGACAATAGATCTATTTCCTATGAAATATTTTATGAATTTATTACCTTAGGGTTCATTCGCATTTCCTTGTGCGGTTTGCCTACTTCAGTCAGCGCTGCCATTAACGCGTGAATACATGTGGTTTTTCCAGAGCCGGTCGGACCCATGGTCATAAGACCGTGTCTTACCAGAGATGTTTCAAACAACTGTATGATCTTCAAGTTCCAGTCTGGATGATTTACTAACCCAAAACGTTCAGTCACAAGGGTAATCGCTCTTTGCATTTCTCTAAATAAAGTAGGATACAATGTTAGGAAAAAATATGTATTAAGTAAAATAATAAATTTAGTAGAATTTCATATACTTATGCACAGTTTGACTTAGTTTAATGCCAGGGAACAAATCTTCAATCAAAGATACAAATAATGGTTCATCTTCATCAACCAGTTTTGACACATTCATTTCTCTGTACAAAAAGAAAAAAATCTAGTCAATACACGATAATAACAATAACTCTGATCAATAGTATTTATAGCAACATCACATACTTTAAAACCCTCATCATGATATTTTCTTCGGTGCTTTCAGGATTTGCACGCTTTTGCGACCCCATGGTTCTTAAAACTGACAATATATTTCGGAGTCCAAAATCATAGTGGACTTGTTTCGATAATTGCTCTTCGCACAGTTTATATAGAGTAAAGAATTTACGCGCTAAAATATATTAACACATTTAATAACATTATCATTTTCAAACCAAAGTTTAATCTTTAGTAAAAAAGTATATACCTAACAAGATATTTTCTTTAAAACCACAGCTAGCCAACTTCACTCGAATAATAATTTGTCTATCTGGCACCATCATAGCTACTGATCGGAACTGGATCTTTAAGTTTTCAGGCAATTCTTGACGGCCGGCATAACCAGGATTCATAGTGATAATAAAGGCAAACTCCGGATTTAAACTCACCACATCCCCGTCACTAATTGAAAATCGTGTTAGACAAATATTATCAATATATTGATACACAATTTGTTTTAAGAGCTGATATTACCTAAATATGAAGAATTCTTTCTTCTCCCTCCTAGCAGTAAGACAAATATAGATCTGCTGTGCAGCTACAGAGAGCACAGGCAACTCAATCCTATTGAACTCATCGAAACACCCCCATGTCCCTGATTGAGCCAAACCCTTGTAAATACGGCCCAATCCTGCAACCGAATAAAGCAATTACGCCCAATATATATACTTTCTCATGTATTTTCATTAAAATAGTACATTTTCCATCAAAATTACCTCTGAAATCCATCTGATCAGAACAATTAAAAACAATAACAAGTTTGCCTAGAGTGCGACCCATATCTTTTGTAGTCTCCGTCTTGCCAGTACCGGCGGGACCAGCAGGTGCACCGCCCATACTCATACCAATAGCTTGAGATAGCGTGATATAGCATCTATCCGTGAGAGGAGTAATTACCAACCTCTCTGTGATTCCCAAATATTCATTCTAAAAAATGTTTCAAATGTTGAGAAAATCAAGGACAAAACAGAGTGACAAAAAATGTGACAAATTTAAAAAAAGTCAACAACTTTACGAAAATATGCACTTTATTGGTCAACAACTTCGCACTTCTCAAAACCAAATTGAGTATATTGGGCGTAGTGGATTGTAATATAGTAACACCTTTATAAAAGCTATAGCACCGATAGTTTACATAAAAAGAGGTTTACCTGGTACAGAAAGTCTACATCGGTAATAGACACTATACAATCGTCACTATCTTCGTAATAATAGAATCTAGCCTGCTTTTGCCATTCAAAATCACTTGGAGTCTTTATTCTCATTCTTGTCAAGTCATCAAAAATATCTCTAATGAAAAACATGACAAAGATTTAATTTTACTTTAATTATCTTAGAATCTTTATAAACAAAAATTACATGTCACGTTATTTATTTGGGATGAACTCTTAAACTACTGATCCGACTTAAATTTTTTTCTTTTTTAATTAAAATTAATAGTTTGTATCTCAATTTTTTGTAGCCATATTTTTTTTTATTTCTATATATTTGTTTGTTATATGACAAAGAGTTATAATTATTTATGAGTACCATAATATTCTTACAGAAGCGTAAGGTACTTGAATAAGTACCAAAACAACCAATAATAAATGAACGTAATATAATACCTTTGATGAACGTGAATAGTTATCATAGTTTCTACTCTTGTTCTGTCTAAAGGCGCCAAATCTGTCACAGTTTGATCAATAAGTCCATTCAAAAGATCAAGATTCTTTTGGTTTGTAAGTCTCATTATAAATCTATCTGCTCTGGCCTTCTTCAGCGCGTACTCGGCATCACTAGTCCAAAGAATTTGCATACCCAGTAATCCTGCCTAACATATAGAACAGCATATAAAATTTTACGTGTTGACTTATTACTATATGAAGTTGTTTTTTCATAAAATTTGCACAACCTGTCCAGGGAAGTTCCAGAAACCGCTGAGGAATTCAAATTCTGGATCACCAGCCATAGTCTGAGAAATATTAGCGATCACATTTCTCACGGTGTCTTTCATGGTTTCGAGCAGAACGTTTAACCATATCTGTAATAAAGTATAATAAACATTTGTGTAAAGGTTTTTTGGTGTTATCTATAAGTAAAATTAAGGAAAAGGATTACCTCGACACCTCCAATGCATGCAACTGGCCGATCTAAGGGAATAGTCTCTCCATTGTCTGAATTCATGTTAACTATTCTCTCCTTGTCATCGAAATCAACAGTATACATTGCATCGAATATGCTTGGTAGGTGAGGCTAAGATAAATAATTGGATTAAAAATAACCAATGGACTCCTAAACAATATAATTTAACTATATAGTCAATTGTAAAACCTGGATAGAATGTGGATCAGAAGCTTGTCCCAAGATCTCCAATAATACTGGATCCGAAACGAAAAAGAAACGAGGGAAGATCAATCGCTTCGTCTCCAAGTATCCAGTAAGTGATTTCTGACATGCCTCTAACTGTTCAAATAGATGAGGCAATAGTTGCCTGAGAGTATCATCCGATGTGCATGTCTCCACGCAGTTGATAATGTCTCGAGCTCGGTACATAATTTTTACGTAGGTCTTATCGATGGTCTATCACAAAAAAACAGGTTATTGTATTGTATTTGACAGTAAAAATACGTTCTGAACTGAAATGTATATTCAAATATAAAAGAAGGAGCCGACTGAATGACCGATCGACTGTCTGACATATAAACGCAGGGATTTTTTTAAATTACGTTACTTGTCTAAATAGGATGTTTTGATAATTCTCCTCCTAAAGGGGTAAAACGGGAATTTTAAGTAGGTAAGAAACTTTGCTGTCTTTAAAGTAAAATCGAATAAAATTCGGTATAAAGGTTATTTATTGAAAGTCGTAAAACACATGTAGTTATTTTTTTTAATCAGGGGTGTAGCAGCTTAGTGCAAAGTTAGTATGGAAGTTATATAATGTAACGCGGATGTAACGCTGCTAGTCTGATATAGCTAATTAGATAATCTCACCGCAAATCGCTTCGCTTCCGCTGGCAACTGCTTCGCGATGTCACCTCCTACAAAAACAGCTTCCAAATACATCCATAGATTTTGTACTTGTAGCCACTTTTCCAAAATCTCACTTGTTCCCACTAATTTGTTAATCCATAGTACGATATCTTTTTTGAATGGGGCATTATACCTAGGATACGTTTAACTTTATACACCAAAAAGCCACAAAAAAATAAAGGATGACGAAATTTAAATATAATTTTATATCTCAGATACCTATTTGATGCCAAAGAATTGAGAATCATCAATGAGTCTTCGAGCATTGTAATAATATCCAGAGTTTCTTGTGGTTTGATAAGCAGTTCTCCGCGGTTTTTGAATGGTGCAAACGTTAGATCAACCACCGCCCAGTCAGCTATCACTTGTTTTAGTTTTGCTTCAATGTCTTTTTCTTTCACTGCACTGATGCAAATGTCCTGTCGACGTAAAATTTTGTTAATATCTTATTTTATCTGAAATAAATAAAGTGGAATTCGTATGTGTTACCTCTACATCCTCCTTATAGTGTAATAGTGGTGCCTCCATAACATTCGCCAAAGTGAAAGATTCCGATTCCACATCAAGTACGCAATCTACATATAAACAAATATAATTTGAACAAATATATAATGCAACCACTTTCTGCTGCAAAATTATGCTTGTAAAACCGCTTAATTGTATTTACACTAAGACAAATATAACCGCTATTATATGTCAATCAAGCTTAGTGAGAGAACAGAAAAATGCAGTATTAACAATTGAAGCCAGTAATTTACTCATAAGTTTCTCCAATCTTCTCCAGTGTCTGTCTTTCATGGACTTGTCAGCCATCAACTCGAGTAGTGGACAAGTTTGGTTGAAGTCGTCAATCTTTGTTTTCAGCTCAATAAATGCAGGCCAGTCTTTCATTGCTTTTGGTAGCTTACGGCATCTAGATACAATCACATTTTTAGCGTTGCAACAGTTAACTTGAAATAAGATAAAGAATTGAAGTGGCAGTGGATGGCTAGTAGTAGGTGAAGTGGCTAACCACGCAAAACCGACCACCGTAAAGTTCTAGAATAGAGACCACGCATTGGCCAGCGCACCATCTATCCACAAGGTGAACAGATAATAAAATTAACAGATAATCTATATTAAAACGCAGAATCGTACTGGATGCGGGTCGCATGTTCTAATTAGAATCACTTTAGGAGATTTATGTCCAACAATGGACATATACATTATACAATTCAATACAATGGATGATGTGATGATGATAATAATGGTGTGAGACTTGAGTAATTAGTTTTTCAACTGTCTATTATCTAACTAATGTTTTTTTTTATATTTACCTCAAATCAAAATCGCTGAGCTGTGCTACAATTTGTTCTATATCAATTTCTACCCATGGCGTCTCAAAGTATCCGTCAATAGTGTTAACAACCGCAAGATATAAGGAATATCTGTAATGTAAAATACGTATTAGGTCAAGAGCTTAATGATATATTCATTATAAATATATATATATATATATATTCTGACTTACAGTTTACTTAATAAGTTGAATTCCTTCTTTTTCTGATGAAGGATAGGATAGTCCTTTACCTCCATTCCAAATAATTTTTCACCATTTGAATACATCTCAAATCTTCTCCATAGCTCGTCAAATCGTGACTGGAACATAATAACCCTGAAAATATTTTATAATAAATAAATCTCAAAAAACAAATATTAGACTTCCGCATAATACTTATACAAGTGAGCCAAACTTGTAAATTAGGAAATAGTTACCTGTCACTGGCCTCTCTAGCAGTCAAACCCGGCGACAAGGGTCCAAAAGAGTCGTAGTCTGCATCAAACTTCAACACATCAGTATTAAATGTAGAGACACCCTCTGTTAACTCCTTTTGGAGAGGACCTTGCATATCTACGATTTTCTGCTGTACTTGTTGTGACTGTATAGTTTAAAGCATATATTTAATAATACAATTAAGAAATACATTATATATATATATAATTTTATATAATATTATATTCAATTTTTTAAATATAATATGTATTATAAGAACATTTCGCTTACTGTCAGAAGCATATTTTGGAATGCATATCTTAGGCCGTATACCATATCTGCATCTTCTTTTGAAATATCAACATTAAAAAAGTAAAAAGTTTGATAACTCTCTTCGATAAGATCAAGCTCCATGTCCATCCTGAAACAACACACTAATGTGACTCAAAATAAGCGTATATTTATAGCACATTTTTTTTATTTTATTTCCCGTAGAGTGATTTTTTGTTAAGTAAGTACAAATTAAATAAATGCGTCTAAGGCCCTCTTATAGGTGTAAAGGATATATATAAGAATATAATAAAAGCGCTATTTAAATAATTTTTATTAATAAAGTTAACAAACCCAATAAATTCTTCTCTAATCAGTTCAAGGCACAGCATAGCGACCCTGACATCATCCAAATCCTTTATCTTCTTGCCCATGGTCTTCATACGGTCATTGATGAACTGCATCATTTTTGTTACTCGTTCTTTGTATGCATGACTTAGTAACTTGCCTAATATTCTTTTCCATTCAATCGACTCTACATGCAGTGCCAGTTTAATTTTATCTGTGCAACATTATTATAAAGGTTAGTTAGATATCTAAAAGATAAAAGTTATTGTTACAGTGCATTAACATCTACAATTCTATTTAAGCAAATCTAATACGTCGAAAAATATCAAATGCATCTCCAAATTGTTTATAAAACAATACCCATATTTATTTCTATAGATCCTATAATATGCCTCTCGGGAAGGTTCAGGACTTCTTCGGTCTGATTTTCATACTTTTTAAACATATCTCTTATAATCACGTTTAGTGGATTAGAGTCAACAAACTCTTGAACTTCTTGCACTCTGTTTTCGGCCCATAGGGGAGCAAATCTCCCGTAGCCCTGTAAAATTGATATTATTATTTTTTTTTATTTCCAGACATTTACACATAGTATTTACATATATACATAAGATATTATATTTTTATTAAAGATATATATTTATCAAACTCAATAGATAGGGGTTCCCGAGTAAAATAGGACCTCGTCTTTACAGGTATCGTAAGAGGTGGTAGCAGGTACTAGAACAGAAAGCTAATGGTGGACCCGAAACAGCGCACGAATTCTCTTGTATTTGGAAGTGCTGTTGATTTTATTATGGGTAACGGTTCCGAATTAAAGACTTACAAACCTTTCAATGAGTTTTTCCTTAGTACCAACCAGTACATAGCAGTTGTATACCGTACTAGAAATTGTTTACACAATTTAGTTCGTTTTTGTACTACTAAATTGCAGTTATTTGTATTTAGTGAGGTGTAGTTTATTTATATATTTTTTTTCAAGCCAATGACTATGACAGTAACAAGAACCTAGTAACCGCAAATACTAGTACCTACACATATCTTTTTTAAAGGTCAAGTTTATTCAGAACATAAACTAAATGTATGCACTACATCATTGAAGGTTGGTCGAGCACTGAGATAATCTTTAGTTATCATCCAATATTAATGATATTGTTTACGTTTTTCTAACTCTGAACTCTCGTTAGCTGGTTTTTGCCCCCCCCCCCCCCCTTGAAGTGGCTATTACAAACGAGGATATTCTCCGTTGATATAATATAAAATAAATGTATTTCTGCGAGCCACTTTTTTATTGAATTTTATCTCCCGTAGGTGAATATGCACTTTGTTTTATGTGCACACATGGCATTGAGCATTATACAACACTGTGGCATTAAAAAAATAATATTCGTATATTAATGATTGTAATAATAAAGAAACCAAAAATACTATCGGAAATTACAATTCACGTATGTGTTTTGACAGCTCATGGACCACATGTTACAGTGCTGCAATCTAACGTAGATCGTTTCAGAAAACCCTCATTATGGGCAAAATACCACCTCTATGGAGGCTTATATCTGGCAGTGGATTTTCTACGGCTGCTTTAATGAATCGAATACAACCTTTAACAATTTTTCAATGTCCGGCTTATACATATACATCATTCCTTGCAGAGCCATGACAGATCTCACGATATCCTTGTGTTCGGATACCATTCTGAAGTAGCTTCTTACTCCCACTAAGGTTGAAGCGGCTAAATGATAAAATAAATAGATATGATAGAGGCGAACATAAATAATAGAAACGGCTCGAACTCGTAAAATGTATTTCTTTATAGTAAGCTTTAGAAAAACTACTTACCACTCCCACTGGCTCTTCGAGTGACGACAAACGATTTATCTGTTTTCTCTTTATTTATTAGTTCTTGTTGGCCCCACATAAATACATTGCGATGTATGTCCATAATGCAATTTAAGACAACCTGAATCATACAAAAAAATCATCGAAAATTGCATCGAACAGTATACTTGTATAAATAAAAATAAATATCAATATCACAGTTATCGTGGACTAGTTTAAACAAAGTACATGGACAGTAAAATAGTTCCAAAGGCAGGAATATGAAATATGTGTTGTAGAAGACCAGGTGGTACATCTACCCGGAACATCTTAACCCGGCAACGGCACGCCGCAAAACTTACTGACTTTTGCTACCATACCCAGCGTGAAGTGTACGCTATAGGAGAAGCGTTTATCCAGCCATGGATGTTCTACAGTTGGTATGATGATAACCATACTTTAACGATAGGTAAAAAATGATCTTGTATGAATAACCTGAGAAAAAGATGATTGTATTTCTTCCAAAGTAGGCTTAATTAATATTCTCGGTATGTGCAAATACATCATTGTTAACATGAGTGGGTTCAATTTTTTTTGCTCTTCAGGATCAGTAGTCATTGTCAAAAAACTGAAATGAAATTAAGAACAATGTTAAACTACCGAATAAAACGAATAGGAGTCGAATGAGATAATTAATATTATTTTTATATATATTTGTGATGTATGTGCGTATTTATTTATTTATTGGTAAACCAGTAATTGTTACACCGTGATAATATATTAACAAAAGCTAGAACTTAAAACTAAGTGTCCAATAAGTAGGTTCACACAGCATGCGTTGCGCGATCAGACGACAATAAATATGTCACTGAACTCCTCCTAAAAGGCTGGACCGATTTCTATGATTTCTTTTGTATTCATTTGGGTGTCATCCTGGATGATTTAGATATATAAATTAGCTCAGCAGATGGCGTTGCAATCGGTATCTAGGTTATTTATCAGGACACCATCTGTTGGGTCCGCTAGTTTTTACATGTACATAAAAAATACATGTCAAGGTGTTTGTCCGGGATAAACTTCTAAAATACTGAATCGATTTTCATATATTTTGCTTACCGCTTACAGTTTAATCGAACTTGGACGATAAGATAGTTTTTTTTATTACAAACATACGTACATAGTAAAGAAATAGCTATCGGATCTACTATTAATACATAGGTAAAAATGCCGCCCGGAGGAACATGTAAAGCAGGTATATTAGTAGGCACCTCCTTATGTAGAAGGTGTCCTAAGAGGCGACTGAGGTATGCAACATGTCGGGATGGGTAGCAGCATTCCCATCGCGACTATTACGCACTGTAATTGCCGTAGACCGCATAACACAGCAATTATGTGCTAAATAACTTTACCTTTGCTACGATGGTGATGACAATGTTAAAAATATATTAATTAATATTTATGTAAGCACATTCATTAGGCAAATCAAATTAAAAATAATGTTCGTGTCTTCCAATAATTAATGCCAATACCCAATGTTGGACTATTGCGGGCAGCTATTTTAGAGAGTAAATAGTAATATAGGTAAGCAGATTAGAAAAAGAAGTATAAGATAAAACTGTCTAGTAAACTTTTCTGTTGCTGAATAAGAATCTTATCTAAAAAGCAAATGTCCAAACAGTAAACAGTAAAATATTTAATCCTGTTACCTTGATACAGAAGATCGTCGCCGCAAGATATCTAAACTCTGCCGAGTACACTTAATAAGTGCTTCTAAACACTTCGTTGCGAAATAAGCAAATAGTTCGTTGCATTCATTCACAGTCGGTACTATATCAAAACGATCTGCATTTTCTATCTCCATAAAAGCTGTAAATTACAATTCAAAAGCTTATATTCCTAGGATTTTATATAAAACTCCAGAAATATCGTCCAATAATACGGAACTATTTGGATCATACGTACCGGCATCTTCCGGAAAGACTCTAGTCGCTGATGTCACTTGCTTCAACGCCTTTTCGAAGTCCAGCCTAAACCAACATTCATTGTATTATTCATAAACAAAACATCAAATATATAAATGAGTGCCAACTAAAAAAATACCAGTTATCTTTAAGATCGTTGATTTGCTTTGAAGGAATACTCCCAAGAAATTTGTTGATCAATTCTATCACAGCTACCTCAGCGTTCCATGACTTCTGCTGCAAATCCGTAGCTAAAATAAAGTCACACTTGGTGTACAATTCTTGTAGACTCTTTCATACTAAATTAAAATACTATTATACTATATATATATATA
>JACJUM010000202.1:9469752-9487550 GCA_020976665.1 Heortia vitessoides
ATTTCATCTCGCCGAACAAAGTTTTCATCATAAAATACAGTGGGATCAACAGAGTTATTCGGCAAGTATACTAGCAAAGTCTGCGTAATAGACTTCAAGATAGTATCTATACGAGCTTCCTTCATATCAACTACCTGCAACATATCATTTCATTACTGTGCGTTAAGACACCGACGTAAATAAAGAACTAAGATGATAAACATTCGCAATAAAGATTTTGCTCTCATACATTTATAATTCAAGTAGATAGCAAATAATTGCAAAGCCAGTAGAGCTAAGTACCTCTTTAACAAAAAGGTCCACTTCATCTAAAACGTCTTCAATATGTTCACAATACGCGGGAATCTCCAGGGAAGTCCATGTAATAGTGGATAAGCCGGGTTGGAACGCTTTCTCAAGTTTTATCAATTGAGCTCGTAACAAGGGCAAATATAATTTTGGCATGCTCCTAAAAAGTTAGATTTTCAGTGTCTATTCTAATGAGATATAAGAATAAACAGTGTAATTAACAAATGTACCTTCTTATTTGATTATTTCTGTCCACAAGGAATTTAATTTTTTCAAAATTTCCTAGTATTTTGTCTTTGCAAAATGCTACGATTTGTGCACCATCTGGAACGGCTAGAACAATAACGGGCCATATCAATTTCTGATTTTAATTCGCCTAGTTGTTTGATCATAATCTCTTATTCAACTTTATAAACTTAAGATAAGTTTGAAAGCCGTAAGAGTAACGAGTTATGTGTTTCGTGTATTCTGTACCTACTGTATTCTTGAATGTGATACTTACTTAATCCCAGCTGCCACATATATTCAACTTCTCTAATGCATTCCGGAATATATAGATTAAAGTTAACGATGTACAGATTTGTCTGAGGGTGCCGTATTAGTAATGGTGCCACCAATCCCAAGCGAACCTGTATAATGAGTTTATAATGCATTTCATTCTTGAATATAATAAAGGATGTACTGTATTATATTGTTACATATTATGAATTACCTGTCCAACATTTTCAGCCCAAGCCCTGTGGTATATGAGTTCAAATTCAGTAAACACAATGCACATCACGTTGTAGAGTTTGATGCATCTCTGAGTGTTCTGTAACATGCCGTTCTTGGTTTTAAATAAAGGTTAAATGTTGAGGTACGCTAGATTTTCCACTGTAGCAAAAGTATGTCCTATACTCGGAGGTATGTAGCAATTATTTCCCACCTTGATTTATTACAATAGGTATATCTTATATAAACTCGCTTTAATAGTATAGGTAGATGCATGCCTTGAGGTATGCCGTGAGGTACCGGCAGAGTAGAATAGTACCTCCACCTGTACCAGTTGTCGTAAAAGGCCACTAAGGTACCACAACCGACAGATGAAGGTATATCTATCCAAATAAGTGTAGCTCAAATGCACAGGGTGGGGATGGGCAGCAGCATCCCCGTCGCGTATGCTGCGCTCTGCGATTGCCAACACGCTTGCCCAGCTCAGCAATTTTGGGCACAGATTTTGTGCCCATAATTGCTGCCCTTTCTTGAAGAGGCTTATCCAGTAGTGGACTTCCAATGGCAGATATGATTTTGATCAAGTCAAGTATGATACCACAAAAATTTTACCATATGCGTAATAACTTCGTAATGATTCTTAAACTCTTCCATAGGTCGTTTCACATTTTTATCGTAAAACCTGATCCACATAATTCTGCCAGCTACAGGCGGCATGTTTCTAGGAAGCTCAGGATTTTCACGCTCTTCATTGTACCTTTCACAAAAATACAATTATTAAACATTACAGAAAACTGTATAAACTTTAGCCACAATTTATTTCAAATACTGCTAATAGATTATTATTTATAATTATACGTACCTGTCTCGTATTGATTCAATTTCTGCGGTGTAGTTGCTGATCAAGTCATAATACTGATCTTCCAAGTATAAGCAATCCAGCTTCAGTTTTTCAAATCTAGCTAACAAATATAATGCTATTTCTGTGGTAGGACATTTGTTGACACTCTGGAATATAATTAATATCACTTGAGCCGAAACAAGAAAGAACTGCTATACCATTTATCGACCAATAAAAGCTTTTATGATTTTTTCGCTTCCCATTTTTCCCTTTTATTTAATACTCTTTTCCCCTTTCCGTTATATCTAATTCAAAATACTCAGTCCATTTACTCGATATCTCGACAGTAAATATCACGAGAGCCCGAGTCAACAAATGTAAATATAATGTTACATACAGTTATCATAAAGTTTTCCAAAAGCAGTTCTTGATTAGCTACAGTATCTTTATACACTTTGTAATCTTTATCAAAATCAGGGCGTCTGTAAACATATTAATAAAATTATTTACCGATATGACTTTTGACAGGCCAATGGTGTGATCCTATCTTGGGTGCCAAGAGTCGTAAATTCGATTCCCATCCAGGACCAATATTTAAATACATATATTTTTATGAAATGCAAATAAAATTATCAAATAAGAATACGGTCCGCTTGATGATAAACGTGACCGTAGACTATAGCCACACGTGTCATCACAAAGATATCACTAGTGTGTCTCCTACCTTGAACTGAAGATACAATATCAAATCACCTAGTAATTTTATTGATTCTCTCACCCTTCAGACCGGAATTCATATGCAAACACTGCTATTTGGCGGTAGAAATAGGTTTGAGTTAGAGCGGTAGAAATAGTTAGTGTAAGGAACCAATGCAGACGACATTTGTAAGAGGTACCTCTAGTCATCTATTTGTATAAGATGATATTTGTGTTTGTTCAGTATCTGGGTATTAAATATATGCATTTAACTAGAATATTTGTGATTCCTCTGTTGTTCGGCGTCCGTAACAAAAGTGCTTTAAGCTATTTAAAATACTACGAAGTAAGGTCAATGTATGAGATGTTGTGGGAATTTATTGTATATATTAATATACACTTTGTATCGATAGATCAATCAAATAAACTATGTCAGATACCTGTGGTCTAAGGCATCATAAGTTTTCGACGAGATAGTCTTGAATAGCTTATTAAAAACAGTAGCATATTCTTCTACACCTTCCAATGTTGTTTTGTTTAACACATAGTAAGTTATGTATGTTTGGAAGAGATCTATAATCTGCAATTAGTAGCAAGCATGATTTATATCTACCATTTTACCGAATGGAAAATCTGACCATTCGATTCTTATACATCTTTATCTTATCAGGAATAAACGGCTGAAAGGTTTTCATATAATTTGGCATGAAGAAAATTTGAACCCTGAGAAAGGGCTACTTATAATCTCGAAGATTTCCCGTGGGATGTAATGTAGAAGGCTAATACTAAATACAATACTACGTAGCCACCAAAGTAAAATAAAACGAGTAAGATATCATCAGATTTACCTTTAACAATCTCTTTTTGAACGTTTCGAATTTACCGAAAATGTACATTTCTGAGCAATCAAAAGGCCTTTCATCAGCCGCTTCAGTCATCTCCTTTTGAGTTTCGTTGTAACAGTCCCGATAAAAACTGTACAAGCCAAGGCAGAGCTAAAAAAAGATACAATACAATTCAATGCGAAGCTAAAAAAGACGGTTCAATAGATTTTATCATTCTATTTCCATTTTTTTACCCTGGCTTTCTTCATAAAGGTCAATTTGTCCTGATTCCAAATTGTCTTCTTCCCGCCTTTAGTCAAATAATCCATACACATATTTAGTATTTGATTAGTAACTTTGACTAATAGAGTAGATATCTGCTTAGTGGTATTATAGTATCGAGACGTCGCAAATATCATTCTGACTGTGTATAGTAACCCTGGTATATACTGCTGCATTGTTAAAGGATCACATCTAAATCAAAGAAGTTTATTATTAATAACTTGTTCATATATATGTTTATGAAAGAATTTTATATTATTATACATATATATTATAGTGCACCTGTACAATGGTTCACAGTATTTTTCTAAAGCATACAAGTACTTCACGTTATCATATGCCTCGTTGTAGTAGTCCGTTACTTGATTATCTAACAGTCTCCATTTCTGCAAAGAAAGTAGTAATAGTTTTGTGAATTCCTCTTTAATATGTGCGGATGTCAATTGAAGTCATACGATAAAAAAATAAGTATTAACTTTTTACATCTTTCTATCATCATCTTATAAAAGAAGATGTTAATTATTATGGCTATTCCAAGATTTTTTTTTTCTAGTCTTTACAGTTTATGGAATTGCGTTCACTCCATTTTACATTTTTCAGTTTATCTTTTCAAAGCTTAAAAACAAAACTGTGTTAAAATTGATCGATAAGAAGTTATTGTAGTTCATTTCTTGAGGAAGTAATCTTCTCCAGCATTTTATATTCAAAAATACTTTAACATCGCCACTCGTCGATAACATCAATACCCATAAGTATTATTTCACTCATTTTAAAAGTCATATAGTATCTACATATATAAGATATATTATGGACTAAAGATCTGTACTTTTCAAGCATCCATTTCTGTTAAATAGAATCCCATTTATTCTGTTCTACTCCCAGGAGACCTGAACTGGCGGTCGGCAACCAAACAAGGGTAGTATATTATTAAGTTATCCAAGATTATTTTTCATAATTAAAAAAATAAAAAACAATTCAGTATATATTTTTGTTTGTTGTTCAGTGTTCTTATCGTTATTCTTTTATTATTTTTTACATCCATGAGTCAACGTTATTTTCTAAAAAGTAGAATCCCTTTGTGTTATTGTACGTAGGAATAACGAATGTATCCAAAGCAAACATAATAAATTTACGACCCTTGCATCAGAGCCTGCTTTCATACACTGCACTCTTCTTAACAAGAGTAATGACAAACCTTCAACAGCTTAGACTTAGCGCGAATAAGGGTATGTATGTACATTTGACAGGGGTCGCTCTTAATATGTTCGATAATTGAAGTAAAACTCGTAAGCTGTCGGCGCCAATGATCCAGCTCGGCGAGGGGTCCGATGTTAGAGGGCTCGCGCCTTAATTGTTGACTTTGTACCAACACCTGTATTTTGAAAAAAACATACTTTTATTTCTGAAACTAATACTACACAGCGGGTGAACACATGGTGCGCATTTGCGGTGTGCTATTCTAGAAATTGTTAATGCATTGTAATACGCGTTTTTAAGGCTGAAATTTCCCGCTCAGATCCCGCGAGCCTTGCGGACGCGACAGCAGCTAAAGGCGCGGTCGCGGCCGCGGGGCATGCAGGATAAATACAGGCATAGGGCCTCTTATCTATGAGAGGCCCCGCCCTCTTTTTTCGTTGGCGCTGGTGGTAAGAAAAAAGGGCTGAAATAATGTTACCATTGTAATTTGCTTCATCCATTGTTTTACAAAACTACATATTTCTTCCAATACATGAGTTTTTGTTATCGCCGCCTTCATTTTTTCTAGATCAGACAACTCATCCTCATACAGTTGTAAATTTATCTTAAATTTCGTACAACAGTCTAGATCAACTTTAGTTTCTGTTAAAGAAAATTGTTTCTTAAGTAGGTACTTATAACATTATTTTTGTCAATTCACTTAAACTATCTAAATTTTAATCCTTACTTGCAAGATAATCAGTAAACAGCATAATTCTTGATATGTAAATTTTTACAATTTCATCGCTTTTAGGGTTCGGAGGATTTATATCTCCCCATGCCTTGCATACTTGCAATGCCGGAACATAAACACGATCCATAGTTTTATATATGCCTGACACGACATTTTCCGTCTCTTTGTTCATGTCAAAGAAGACCAGATAATAGTCCTGAAATATGTATACTATTATACCTAATCCTGATTAAAATGTTCTAAGCATAAATTAATCTACCAAATGCTATAAAAAATAAGATAACAAATTAACGAAGGAGAACAACAACATTAGTCTATAATCATCGTGAATTGACTTCAACAAGGAGTGGTGGACTTTAGAAAACTGCTTCATTTATATAATTTATAATGTTTTATGGATTTTTTACATTACATGGAATGCAAAACGAAACGACAAAAGACACGTGTAAGTCCTACGTATCAAGTGTATCCCACGGTTATCTATCGTATTGTTTCTATTAGGTACTATATTCATTGTTGTGTAAATACAGAAAAACTATTTATTAGCACTACCCTTACCTCTTTGTTTCAACTTCGAAGTATAGGTAATTCATAAATTATATCAACATGAAACTATTATATATATATTGTTAAAACACGTATCACTCAATATTTTTTATCATTATCGAGATAATAGGTATAAGTAATTACGACAAAACTCAAGTAATACAGTTTCCATTATAGCCTTTGCTATCATGGAAGCTTACTTTACGACTTAGCATGAACCAGTGGACTAACTGTGACTGTAACACATTAATAAAAAGTCCCTTATTTTCTACGTTTTAACTTAAATTTATCTTTACATCAGCAACATTCTTTGAATCAATAAGCTTGTTCTTGATTCTGTACATGGCAACGCATCTACCCTCTGTACAAATGGTAGCACCGTCCGAAATATATGTTCTGTCCGTCCATACTTTCTGATTTGGTACAAATCTACCAGATTCTGTAAAAAGATAGCTAAATGTAACCATTATATTCTAAAAAAAATCGAAAGGCAGCTACACCAAATGGCATGGCATATCAATGTTCACAACTAAATGTCCGTTCTCATTGAGGGACGACATTAACTTTACGTATCCTTTTAGTTTAAAAGTTTGCAGATTATTTTAATTTTATCTTTAGTAAGCACTTATAAATTTTACAAACAATTAAAGGTGGTCGTACAATCGTGACCGATAGAAACCCATATTTCAGAAGCTAGGTTGCATTTTAACACAAATGGTACAAATCACTACAAATGACTACGACTGACTACTAGTAAAACAAATTTTAATACTAAATATTATGAAGATCAACCCTTCTCGTTGACTGAACAAAACAGGCAAAAAGTGGTTTCTCAATCGATCGCCACAAGTTTACAGCCAAGTAGGAGCCAAAGAGATAGTTTAATTTCCATATGAGTGGGAATTACTAAAATTATTAGAACGATTGTAAATTCAATCTTTAGTTTGTAAAAGTTAGCCGTTCCAATCGATAAATGGTTGATGGCTCTATTGAAAAGCTTTAAATTGAAACGCACAATTGAAACAAATAAATACAACACATTAACCATATATTAAACATTTTAAAGTTTAATAATTACACCAAAACTACGTCTAGCCTGTAAACAAACATGTGTAGGTACCTACTTTGATCTACCGCTCCAAAAAATTCATTTATTTGCCCCGTAGAAACACCTCGATAGAGAAGACCACACAATAGGGTCACAATAGGAAAATACTCAACAACAATCTTTTAGGAGAAAAATGACTCAGCGCTGGGTACTTTCTTCTCACTTACAAAAAAAAGACAAATCCATGCTGCTGACCTAGAGCTAGAAGCTAGGCTAGAAGTAATCTGTTCTATACTGATCATCATCATATTAGCCATAGCGTGGACGTCCTGTCTACTTTTTGGGCGTAGACCTCCCAAGGGATCACCAATAGGACTGGTCGTATGCGACAGTCAGATCGGTGTCCACATTTTAGGTGGGCGTCCCAACGCTGCGCTTGCCGATACCTGGTCTTCATTCCAGGATCTTACGGCTCCAAAGGCCTCCATAAAAGTGCCTTGCCCACTGCCACATCAACTTAAAAACCCACTCGACTATATCGGTAACATCGGTTTGTAAAGAGATTCCGAGCATTGTCTTCCCCATAGCTCATTAGACCTATTTGAGTTGGCTCATAATGTTCTATACTAATAATAGATAATAATGTCATATACAGGATAAACCTAAATACTACAATACAAATTCTAATGTAGACAATGGGAACACACATAACAAAAGGTAAGCTAATAAAGCGGTTAGTAGAAGTAGATCGGGAAAGACGTCAATTGTCTTTACTTTTATTAATATTTTGAGTATTTAATGTTTAAATAAAAAATATCCATAAAATTATACTAAAAGCAAATATAAAAATAAACAAATACGCTAAGCAAATTAAAAGCATGCATAGAGTCAGTAATACCTGCTTATACCGAAGACGGTGAAAAATAGGCGTATCTATGTATGTATGACCATTTACCTGCCTACGCTTAGGTGCAACCATTTAATTTATTTAACGTGTGTCCTACCCATTTTTAGCGGTGGTAAGAAGGCGTCGCACAGAACAATACAGTTTCTACCACCTTCCGCAACTGCACTATCTAATAACTCGATATGCACATCTGCATCATATACTCCTTCCTACAAATAAAATAAAACGGTGAAGAGACTCTTCGTAAACTATGCTAGAACTAAACAATTGTTAGCTTTATTAATCATTCTCACCAGCACATAATCGATTGGTTTGTTTAAAATTGATGCGGCATTTTCAAGCAAGAACCTATTTTGCGTCTTCAAACCACCCATTCGATTGCTACGGGCTTCTTTAGCTTTTGCCTAGAAAACATAACTTGTAGAGGGAATTCTACATTAAAACAAATCAAATTAATTATTAATGGCTTTATTTACTTGCTTATCTTTGTAAGACTCATGAGCCATGGCCAAGGTACTCATGGAGACTTTGCTTTTCTTTTGTATATCTTGCAAGCGTGAGCCGACATCGAGAATCGCTTCTAAAGCAGTTCTGTCGACATCTACTATTTCTCCCATTGAATATTCATTGGCCTGGCCAATAGACCTCCTTCTAATAACTTCTTCGATATTTGCAGCTGTCTCGGCTATATCCTCAGCATGATCTTCATCTTTTGGAGCCGCATCCGTCACTGCACCTGCAGCATCAGTTTCATCATTATTCAGGTCCTCTAATGGTGCATTCCCTTCTCCTTCAGCCATGGTTCCTGCCTGATTATAAAATTACAACCAATCTTTATATTATTGATGACAAACAGCTTTCACAAAGGCTATTGAAGTCTTCTAATCAATTCTGACGTAAGACAAAAAATATTGGGGACATTTTCAAAGTATTCGCAATTTAAATACATTCAAATTTGGAGCACTGTACAATGAGTTATAGTTTTAATTTTCCAAAAAATATTCTTGGATATTTTTTTTTTGTAAAATATAATATTACTGAAGATGCCAAACGTGTTCTTAAAATTTTATTTGAACTAAATGTCTCTTTAAAATTTTATTATTAACAAAACCAATTTTAAATAAAAATAACTATTTTGAAAGCTTTGGAAGCTTTCATTGAGATTCAATATAATGAAAAATATATATCCACATTTATAAATAGATATCTAAATTTTTTGTTTTAAAGAATTTATTTATTTTATGTTTTTATGCATTTCGGCGATTGTAATTGTGTATAAGGATGGTCATCTTTTTTGATGTTTTTTTAAAAAAAAATTATTTAAAAAAAAAATTATAAAAAAAAACTATGGCAAGGAATAATTATTTTCTTTTACAATCATATAAACCCACAGAAAAATAAATATTTAGTTATTTAAAAAAATACATATTAAATATGCTTAAAATTTTTTATATTTCGAAATTTTTATGTTACCAATATCTATCCACTATAAGCATTTACACATTTCCGAACAAGTCAGACAGCTGATATTTGTTGTCAAACTAAATGTTTGACTCTTGTTAGCGGGAAAGTTAATTCACAGTAAAACAAGTTTATTTAATTTAACAATGCGTCGATGCTGGAGAGGTCGTTACAAAAACAATTGGAACAGTCGCTCTAACAAAACTAATAGCAGAAATGATAGTAGTAGTTTAAATAATACCACTACAACAAGTCGAGTATCTGCTGCCACAAGAACCTCAAGAACTCCAGCGAATCAGTTACCCATTGTTCTCTCTTTGAATAGCGAAAATAACTTATGGAAACTTTATTTACCATCAGAAGGTTTTACCATAACATTTTTTAAACTAACAGCAATACTAATAACAAAACAATTTATACTAGAAACTAACAAAATGTTCGACTTATATTTTAGTTCTAAATGAAATGTATATTTTTTTTCATATCGCTTAACTATTTTTTTACTTTAGAATATCCACCTGAGCCTGAAATAGCTGACCACGTAAAATGTTTCAAATCATTTATTGATAAAAACAGAGGTGTTTTTGACCTAGAAAAGATAGATTTAACTCGAAGTGTGCCTCTCGATGTTCAAAGTTTAGTGAATGATTCAGACTTTACTGCTGGCTGGTCTACATTTACTACGGATTTATTTGAAAAACCAGAATTGACTTTACATTTACTGGAATATTGTTTTCATCAGGTAAACAAAATATAATTAATTGCTATAATGTTCATTTAATGTTCAGGTTTATTAATTTTTTTGTATGTATCGTATTTTCGGGGTACAGGGGTATCACTAGCATATTGGAGACCAGAATATCATGACTAATTTATATTTACAGTAATTTCTACCAGAATGGCATAAATGTCTAAAACATTTATGCCAGACAAAATTGATCGATCATATTTTGTGTGATTCCCTGTTCTTTGCCTGCAACTCTTCATTTATACTCTTCCTCTGACTTGTTTTGCTTTATATTAAACAAATAATTCTACTGTAAGTTCTTTTTAACTCTCATTATATATATTCTTACTTTTTTAGAGCTTAAAATGTGAATCAAAAATCAAAGTTCGTGTTCTGAATCATCAACCTATCATTCCTTTGTCTAATTTAAAAGTAAATTATTTTGGTAAGTGCAAGCAATTATATAATAGTGTTTTATAACTGGACTGTTCTCATTAGCTTTGCAATATATATTTATTGCAGTGTGCTTAAAGTTACAGTTAGTACTAACAAAGTAAATCTTTGTTAGTACAAACTTTAAGCTGAGCATGGTTCTAAAAACAGTATGTACAAATTTGGGTAAATACAGGAATAAAATTCTTTAAAAATAAATTCTTATTTCATAAGTTTGATGATAAATAGAAATAAATTTTAAATAGTATGTAATCTGCCAGAGTAGTAACATATTCTTCATTATTATTGGTAACAAAATGTAATACTTTACAGGTAAGCTGGTTACAATCAAAGGAACTGTTATACGGGTTGGAAGTGTAGGCCTCATTTGCACTTCAATGGCATTTGAATGCTCTAGTTGTCATAGCATTCAAGCTATTGTTCAACCACAAGGTGTATTTACAGGTAACATCTTTAAATAATAAAAATTATGACTCTGAATTAAAGATAAGTAGTCACTTGGAGCACTTCTTTCACAAACATCTCACAACTTAATTTTAATACTTCAATACAAATCAATGGTCATAAATTCGTAAGGGGCAATTTATTTATTTATTTAACTTTTTGCACATACATAAATTGAATTGATACATATGGCGGATTTAATGCCAAGTGTCATTATATATATATATTTTACTCCAGCTCCAACTGTTTGCGAAAACTGCCATGGTGGATCTAGATTTGATCCCCTACAGTCATCACCATTTACAAACACAACTGATTGGCAGGTAGCAAAAATACAAGAAATTCAGTCACAGGTTCGTTTGTTACTTTATTAAGTTTTTTTTTAACTAAGCCAGTAAGCACAATGTCCGCCTGTTAATAAACGTGACCGCAACCTATAGGTACTCGTGTCACAAAGGTCATAATAAAAACATCACTAGCGTGTCGCCCACCTAGTGAACTGAAGATACTAAGTCACATATACCCAATAATTTCACTGCCTCTCTCACCCTCCAAACTGGAACATAGCAATGCTAATACTATTTCAAAAAATCCTACTATTAGAATGTGTGTATGTTTGTCATTATATCATGGAGAAATTACTCAATGGATTTCAAAGAAACTATAAAAATACGTAAGTTATAATTTATAGAGATTTATCCAAAATATAACAATAAGTTTTGTTTGCGCTTTAAACGCCTGCGAAGTTCTATCTGCAAATCTGCTTTTAATTGTCTGTGTTGGGTTTGACGGGTACCAAAATAAATTCTCTTCGAAATAGCCATATGAAAGTAGGTACGGTACTTGTAAAAGAAACTTTAAATATTTGTCTGTTTGTTTGAGGTAACAGTGATTTTAACAGAAATTTCATTGGCGTATAGCTATATTCTTCAGTTGCTTAAGCTATGTTATTTATTATTACGCGGGTGAAACCGCGGGGGGTTGCTAGTTTGTGAGTTCTACGGTATATATCTTTACGTAGACATGACACCGATGTTTTAATTTCGGAAGTTCAATTTTTTACCGAAAATTTAACCCGAATTTTTTAACCGAATTAAAGTTGGTTTATAGTCCCGTTCCAATCCCGCGTTCCCTGCAGGACCGCCTCACTTAGAACTCGCGGGTTCACTGCATGCCTTGCGATTGTCTCAAAAGATCGGGCATAAAGTCGTTAATATTCAGTCTCGCCCATCCCTCCGGACACGCTGGAATGATGTCTTAGCATTAGGTTTGTTCAAAAATAAAGTTGTATATACACCTCTCTAAAAACTTTTGCTTTAATTTCGAGGATTTTCAATTATGAATTACAAAAATAATAGTGTAAGGGTAAGAATAAAAGGTATTTAGGAAATAAAAGTTAGTTACTCCATATTACCTCAGGCTGTCTGCCAATGATAGTCTCAGTTCAGATTAGAAATCTCGAATCGTGCCGATAAGCAGACAAAAATATAAAAAGGATGTTTTTATAGAACTCACTATATTATGTACCTACAGTATAAACCGCTGTCAGCTTATTGTTATTAGTTATCACTTTTACATAATTTTATCGTTGTTTCCTTTACGTTGTGGCCACAGTTAAGTAACATGTAGGTTACTTTATTAAAACGATGTTATTTTTTCATTACATAATTTATGTATATGCTTGGGGTTTTTCGTTGTTGTTTTTGCTTTATTTCTACTCATTAGATACAAACTATATTCAGCATTTGGAACCTATACTTAGACCCTTAATATTCAATTTTAATATACCCTTAGGATTGACCCTTTATATATACATAATATTTATTTCAGAGTATATCTGGAACCATTCCCAGAAGTGTGGAAATTGAATTGCAGGGAGACCTAGTCGGCACAGCTTGCCCTGGGGATGTTCTATCAGTTACTGGTATTGTACAAGTAGGTAGCCTATAATTATGTTTGCCAAAAGTATCGCAATAAATATAATGTATACTGGTCAACAAAATTTAAACTTTTTCGTGCCACACGGACCTTTCTTGATATTTTTTACTTTAATTGGTTTTTACTTTAAAAATAAACAGTCAAAAATAATTTGCTGGTCAAGGATTTTATTCTATTGTGTAATTTAAAATATTAAAAAAAAATACAGATCTTGTAAATCAAACGTTTATTATTTTATACTTGATAATTTAAGAATTTCTTGAATGATTAGCTTCTGGTTGGTCCCTTTTTTTGTTTTTGGCCAGCAGTAATCTGCTAACATATTTGGGCTCCATTTGCCCTGGTCCCGCTTTTCCATACTAGAAATGTCCTGGTGGAACCTCTCGCCGTGCTCGTCACAGCTTAAATACTACAGGGTGCCTCAGCAGCATCCTCATCGCGAAATTGCGCTCTGCGATTGCCACCATGGTTGCCAAGCGTGGGTGGGCAACATTCTCCTTTCTTGGGGAGGCCTATGTTCAGCAGTGGACTTTCAGTGGCTGGTATGATGATGATGAATTAAGAAATGTGTGAAATCATCATCATCATAGCAGTCGTAAAACGTCGACTGCAGTACATAGGTCAACCCAAGAGAGGAGGAATTTGCTCATTTTTGCCAGTCTGTGCAAGCGTGGTGCCAATTTCAGAGCGTAGATTTGCAACTAGAATGCTGCTGTCCATCCCCGCCATCTTGAATTTCAGCTTTATATGAAATACCGCCATTGGGTATCTATGTATCCATCAAATGTATATTTTTGTATCAATTATTATGTATTTTATGTCTTAATTCGATAAGCAATTAAAGATACTGTCATCTTTAACAACAAGAGCAAAGTCATGCCAACAAGTATAAAGAACGTCAGTAAATACATTCGTAACTTTTGATAACTCAAATAAGACGATGATGGGTATTTAGTATCATATGAATTATCATTTTTTTGATTTGCAGGTTCGAGGTGAAAGCAAAGGCGGAGAGGATGGTAAAAGAGCTGCGAGACTTTTACAACTTTACATTGAAGCAGTGTCTATACATAGCCAAAGAAATCTGGGCAATCCAACATTGTCCTTTACACTGAAGGATTATTACGCAATTCAGGTATTTTAACTTGCAATATTATATTAATATATACACTACGAAATCATGTTTGATGGAAATGCTATTCTACATTTGCAATAGGCTATTCTAAATTTTTTTTTCAAATATATTTTAAAATGTTCGTATCGATTTTAAAGTCAACTGATATTTTTATTTTTTGAAAATAATATTGCTTTATACAAATATAAATAGTTAAAAATAAAATATCACGGTATGTCTGGTCTGTCTCCTGCAGTGACCCTGAATCTGACGTCTGAGTCAGTGAGGATTAGGTTCGTTGAGAAAAAGAATTTATTATATTATCTACTCCATTAGCTTTGGTTGCTAATAGACAACAACAATAACATATATAATAAATAGTCATCATCATCATTAAAGCATCCGTAGTGCGTCCACTGCTGGACATAGACCTCCCCCAAGACAGAGGGAATTATGCGCGTAATTGACGCGCTGGGCAGACGATGGCATCGCTGAGCATGGCTTCGCGACGAGAACGCTGTTGCACATCCCCGGTCTGTTGCATTTGAGCTATGCTATCCCGGATGAATAAACCGCCATCTGTCGGTTCCGGAACGACAGTCGCCTCTTACGACATCTGGTACAAGGGGAGGTACTATTCTACTCTGCCGTTATCCCACGGCTTATAAGAACTTTACTTTATTACAATAGAAATGACTATTTGATGATCGTCATGACGTGACAAAAGTGTTGGTTTATCTAATTCCTATATGCCCTTTTCGGTTCGGCTCACATGACTCTTAGAGTAAAACGCGTATTCTATATTTATATTTGCCAAGCTGGGCAAGTGTGTTGGCAATTGCAGAGCATCCGCGGTGGGGATGCTGCTGCCATCCCCGCTCTGTGCGTTTCAGCACTGATTTGGATGGATAAACCGTCATCTGTCGGTTGTCCATCCAAAAGTAAAAGGTGTCTGTACCAGTGGTCGCGTTTTACGACACCTGATACAAAGGGAGTTACTATTCTACTTGGCTAGTACCTCATGGTAAGCTGTGAGGATTGATAAAGGCCAATACATATTAAAAAGGGATACAATATCCAAGTTCAATAGCGAACCTCATTACAGGAGATCCATGCGTCAGAAGATGTTTTCAGGTTGTTAATTCATTCCTTATGTCCAACTATATTCGGTCATGAAGCAGTAAAAGCTGGTCTCATACTGGGGCTGATAGGAGGGACAGAGCACGATAACGGTCCAAGGTCTAACCCACATGTGCTTGTGGTAGGAGACCCTGGGCTTGGAAAATCACAGTTGCTACAAGCCGCCGCTCATGCCGCGCCAAGAGGTAAATCAGTATTTTTAATATAATATTCATAAGTCTTAAACAATAAGGCCCTGATCATAATTTCAGGAAGTGTTTAAGTCATGATATTACCCACTAATAATGTAGGTACATTACTACCATGTTTTTGTTTTATTGTGTGATGAACAGATTATAATTAGGTACTATTAAACTATGATCCTTAATCTAATCAGAAATATAGTTATCAGGCTTAGTTACTCAGTTTTAAAATTGAAATATGCCTGATAACACATCGATATTAAAAATTAGATCTAAAAATGGATTGGTGTTCTATGTAACAAAGACACCTAGCTATTTAATGCTTAAACTTTTAATAATATTTTTTGTGTTACATCTAATGTGCGTGTACAATAAAGCTCTACTGTGTTATGTGTATATACTACGTACATTTATATTTCTGACGAGCCCGATAGCGTTGATGGTAGTCATTCTATCTTCTGCGCCAACGGTCCTGGGTTCAATCCTACCCAGAACAAATGTTTATGTGATGATATTTGTGTTTGTTGTGTATTGGTATTGAATATATGTATTTAAATATTGAGATTCCTCTGTTGTCTAATATCCATAACACAAGTACTGTAAGCTACTTATCACGGAGTCAAGTTAATGTCCACTAAAAAACCAAGTAAACCATAACTCCAGGGGGTTAAAGCCTGGTAATTTGTGGCACAAGCATGTGCTTAGATCAGTCATCAGTCTCTAACAAATGATACACATATTTGTGAAGAGGAAAATGCAATGCTTATTATTATTATTGTATGAAATGTTGTGTAAATTTATTATTGTTATATCTTAATTGATCAACTGTTAATATTTTCCCTAAACGTAACACACACAATAGCTAACTAAGCCTGAAGTGTTTGCCTCGATACACACCATAATTGCATATGCAACATTTTCTTGTACTAGGAGTGTACGTGTGCGGCGCGTCTGCGTCGGCGGGCGGTCTGACGGTGGCTTTGGGTCGAGAAGCGGGTGGAGACTTCGCGCTCGAAGCTGGCGCGCTCGTACTCGCCGACCGGGGCGTATGCTGCGTCGACGAACTCGACAAGGTCACTCATGCTAGCAGACAGAGACAACAGCTAGAGACACTTATTTTAGGACTAAGCTTTGTTACACAGCAATTTAGTCATTAATTAGAAAAGTGAACATTTTGCAACATGCACATTAGTGCACTAGTGATCGTTCCGAGAAATTCACGCTTAGCATAATTTTTGGTGTTTTGGAAAAGTTTTTTTTAAAAGCTAAGTCAGCTTTTAAAGTATCACAATTAGCGTAGTATCACGAGGGCGTCCCTATAAGAAATGAGCATAACAGCAATGTATGTGTACGAAATTCTAAATGCTCGGAGATCGGTCTTTAAAAGTATTTTCAATACATTTTTCCGTTTTTTGGTATTATAAATAGCTAAAAAGTTTGAACAAACCTAATATATTCTAACATTTATGCGTACAACACACATAGCTAGAGTTGGTACTACTCTTAAAACCGGATGCCGCAATAATAGTACGCAGAATCGAGGGCCGATTGAGCCGAAAGATTCTGGAATCATCATACTACGGCTAATGATGATGAAATAAGATTTGTATTTGTTTTGTGTCTGGGAGTTACTGGGTAGGTAGTAGTAGGAGTTAATTGTATAATATTTGTGATTCCTCTGATGTCTGTATCATAAAAGCTCTGAGCGACTTATCTTAGATTCAGATCGATATATGAGGTGCATTTATTATTATTGTTTAGCGGTAGTAAAGTTAAGAGTTAGGTAAGCATGCAGACAACGTTTGTAAAAGGTCTACCTCTGGTTTTATTATAAACATAGCTTCGTAAACAAGAACAATCGTTGCTATTATTATAAGATGAATATACAAAATACTCATAGTAGCTAACTTCCAGATGGCAGCACACCACAGCAGCTTGCTAGAAGCCATGGAGCAAAGACGCGTGAGTGTGGCCAAGGGCGGCGTGGTATGCAGCCTGGCCGCGCGTGCCACTGTATTGGCCGCTGCCAATCCCGCCGCCGGTAACTACAACAGGTACCTACGTACAGGAATTCCATACACTAACAGGACGACGCCAGTCGTGTTGGAACGTTAGTTCATAGTTCTACCGTGTTCGAAGCTGCCGATCCCGCCGCCGGTAACCACAACAGGTACGTACAGGCATTCTACACACTAACAGGACAACGCCAGCTGTGCAGGAATGTTAGTTCACAGTTTTTAGTTCTACCGTGCTCACCGCCGCCGAT
>JACJUM010000202.1:9487560-9641582 GCA_020976665.1 Heortia vitessoides
GGTAACCACAACAGGTACGTACAGGCATTCCACACACTAACAGGACAACGCCAGCTGTGCAGAACGTTAGTTCACAGTTTTTAGTTCTACCGTGCTCACCGACGCCGATCCCGCCGCCGGTAACCACAACAGGTACGTACAGGAATTCCACACACTAATAAGACGATGCCAATTTTGGAGGAACGTTGGTTCAAAGTTCATAATTCAAGACTGGCGTGGTAACAGGTAGCACGATTACGCGGAATTTCAGTACTTACTTATTACCACACTCTGATTCAGTGCACATCATTCTCAAGTCATCGTCCAGCTTTATGCTATGCATTGCGGAGTTTTAGGAGGCTCCTACCATGATTTCGTAGACCGCGGAGCGTCTCGTGAGGACGCAGCCAAGGCGTACCAGCACGCCTAAAGTCGTGGTGGAAAAGAAAACGATATAACCTCGCCTTCATGCCTGGATTGACCTATCTGAGGGTTGTTGATTGCCCAAACGAGGAACGAGAAATTATAGAATGAGATCAAATTGACGGCCCCGATAGCGCATTCCTGATGTTGCGCCAGAAGCGCATAAGATAAAACCAAATGTTTATCATTTAAATATATGTTTCTTTCTATGTAACACCACTGTTGTCTGAAATCGGAAATACTTAAATTTATAGGAATAATACGTATACATAACATATAAAGAATAGTCATCATATAAAGTATTTGTGAGTGATGATGGTAGCTGGAGATCGAACTTTTGACGCATAAAATAGGATCACTACCATAATCACATACCATCTGCGCCATCCGGCCCGTTTGCCCGTGGAACACAAGATTATTTTTGTAATAAACTAACTGATTTCTTTCACCTAATTACTTTTAGAGATCTAATTCCGTAAAAGGTGACTGAGATACCGGAACTGATGCATGGCGGTAAATCCAACGGAAAGTATGTAGCTCCAATACAACAATGCGAGTATGGGCAGCAAAATTTCTGTCTTTAAGCTACTCTCTGTTACTGCCACCACGCCTGCTCAGCGCGACAATTATGGGCAAAATACTCCATTTATTGGGGAGGCTTATGTCCAGCGGTGGACGTTCTACGGCTGCTATGATGATTATGATGATGATAAAGTTATTTGTTCCAGAGCTAAAACAGTTGCTGAAAATCTAAAAATCAACTCTGCTCTGTTGTCAAGATTTGATTTGGTTTTTATCCTGTTGGATCAGCCAGATGAGGTGAGCACATTTTAACAGAGGATGTTAAATAATTTTCCTTGTTCGGATATTAATAGTTTGTCATATCTCTTCCTCGTAGTTTACTGATATGTCTATTGTTATAACTCTGTAGCAGTTAAACGCTGTAAACACTTGTCTCATAACTAATCCTTTAGAGCCGCTTTGCTATTAATGCTTCCGATCTGAAATTCGCTCGAAGACGCCTCCAGTCTTTTATTTGAACCTTTAATAAAAAAAAAAGGACAGGGCCGGCTCGGGGTTCGATCTGCACCTATATCAAATACTTATATGATGAATATTTGTGTTTGTTCTGTGTCTGGGTGTTGAATATTTATTTTAATATTATTTTTATGATTCCTTTGTTGACTCAAGTCAAGGCACGAAACCTTTAATGAATACTATTTTCTAGGTTTCTAGGTTTTTAACGGCTTTAAAAGGCTTTATCTATATCTAATTTAAATCTTTACTTTTTATGTCCGACGTTTTGACTGCATTGCGGCAACTATGTTTTCATTTATTTACCGTATTTAACGCCGCGCTTTTACCTTAAAAGGTTTCACTTAAAAAACATTATGAATATTGACGTGCAGTAGCATTTGCTTACTTATATTTACTAAATATTTTTTTTACAGAAAATTGATGCTATGCTATCAGAACATGTATTAGCTCTGCACAGTGGTCAAAAAAAGAAATGTACAAAAAGTAGCACAAATACTAATATTGATAACAGTCAGCATGATAATGGAGCATCTTTGAGGTAAAATTATGGAAAATTCAGTACACACTTTATATCAGAAAAGAATAAGTATGTCAGCAACAAAATTGAAGATAGCAGTTCCTACATACATACATACATATGTCACGCCTGTGTCCCATCGGGGTCGACAGAGACTATAAATCTCCACTTCCTACGTTCTCATCTCATCACTTACTCGCATTAGTCTATTTATACACGCTCGTTTATTCTTGGTACTTCTGACCTGGCCCTTCTTTTATACCTCATCTACCTGGTTTAATATGTTTGCCTCGGTCGTGCTTTACTAACACTTCCATTCACTTCCGCTCTATCTATTTGTGCAGTCATTCTATTTTCACCCATCCTTTCTACATGTCCAAACTATCTTTACATTTCTTTCTCTATTATTGTCACAACATCATCTCTTATACCACATCGATCTCTTATTTTATCTATCTCTGAAACTCACACCATACACACTTCGAAGTGCTCTAATTTCAACAGCATTTATTTTACTTGCGTGCTTCTTCTGCCATACCCAGCATTTACTACCATATGTCAGTGTTGGAACCAACACACCTCTATGAACAGCCAGTCCTACCCTTTTTGATACATTTTGGCCGCCCATAAAAACATGTAATGCCCCATTGACACTATTACCAGCTTTCACCCTCCGTTCAATATCTTCTTCTTACTTCCCAACTCTCGTAAAATCACTTCTCAGATATACAAACTCTTTTGCTTGTTCAACTTTCATGTCATCGATCATAATTTCACAATTTGTCATACTTTCCTCCTCACCATCACTTTCGTCTTATGTACTTACATTTACTTTCATACCTTTCCTTTGAAAGGAATTTTGCAACTCTTATTGGAAGACGATGCTTCCTCATTCTCTGCATGATTTCTTTCAGACTGACTCAAAATATTCCTTCCATCGATTAATTGTTCGCTCTTCACCTTTCACAATCTCACCCATGTGGTCTATAATAACAATAAGCTGTGAAGATGATTTTAGCTTCGCTTGTCGTATCGACTTCTAAAACAGCTTAATATTATCCTTAAAGATGTTAGAGAACCTCCTGCTAAATTAATCTTTTATTCTTTCTTTTACGCTACTATTTCTTTCACACACTTTTTCTCGCTTACATAAAATTAATACCTTGCGTTCTACGGTTAACCTTCGCTGATAACTTTCCCTTCTTCTTCTCACACTCTGGTATTCGTACTTATTTATCACACCACGTATTACTCATTTCTTGAACATTGTTTCACTTAGAAATTTAGACACTTCTACTCCCGCCGATACGTATTCTATTAGATCTTCGTGGTCCTTTTCTATGTATTTCAGTTTTTCTTTCAAAATATCCTTATATTTTTCATTTATTTCTTTTTCTTGCAATCTCTCCACTTTCACTCTCTCCAGTATAGTTGTGGGCTGTCGCCAGCGCTTAAACAGACACTCAGACGAATCACTATAACAAAATGATCTGTGTCAATGCTTACCTCACGACCATTGTATCCTCAACTTTCACAAAGTCTATCATATATTTTGCATTCTATATTAATTTCCAAATAACGTGCTTGTCACACAAAGACTCTATTCCCAAAATACATCTAACACATTAATAATATTCTCATTGATTCTATCATCACCATACTTCCAATCACTTTCTCATATCCGTCACGTTTAAATCCAAACGAATTATTCAAATCTCCTAACATTATTATCCTTTCATTCTGCCGTGCATTCCTTAAAGTATCTTTCACTCCATCCTCAAAGTCCTCTTTCTCATTTTGGGCATTCCGTAATCCCATATCAGAAGCATACGCTCCTAATATAAAAAGCCCCAGTCCCACTTTTAGCCTAATCCAGAGTAGTCGGTTGATTGTCCTCCTGACCAATATGCTGTGTATTTCTGGTGTTTGGTGGTCCCGCAACCCTTTCTTTTCGTCTCACTCACACATAAAATGTCAAGATTTCTTTTATCCATCATCTCACATATTTCCTCCATCTTACTGTCCATTCCTCGTCTCACATTCAATGAAGCATAGCGGCTTTTCGCAGTCCACTTTTCGCAACTCGATGAGACATGGCATGAAGGGCTGCGAACCTCGACGCCGACATTTTTTTAATGTTGTTTTATATTTAACCATTTGTGCCCCATGAGAAGCAAGGGAACATTCACCTAGCAGAGCCCAGCCAGGAAAAGGCTAATATCCCTCTGAGGGCGCCAACACCAAGGGTAAATGCTAACAACTGGACTTGCCACTAGCCACGCATCTTTCGGCATGACAGATCTTAGATTGGCAGAAAAGGGATAAGTATAAGGATAGGCGTGAAGGAGGTTATGGTAACAGCGGGAAGCCGGGGTCGCATGCCCGTACATTCTCTTATCTACTACCAGTCAAGCAGTAGGAGAATGCTCCCTGACCTAATATATCATTCCCTATTAATAATTATTATTTATTTGCGATAAATAAAGATATAGGTACAAAGTTCTTAGTTAAGTGCATCAGTTAAGCAAATATATTTTTAAACAAATCACAATACGAAACAAAACATTTCAAGATTTTATATTGAAAAATCATTAAGGCAATAATTATTATTAATAAATAGCTAATCATTTAGTTTGTTCGAAAATAAATGGTATTCTAGTTTAATGATCTTGGTTCTGTTATCTTTGGTGTCTACAGACATATTTGCATTGTCATTACACATGCAAGTGCCGCGTAGTTCAACGGTCAGGTATTTGCCGTGTGGTGCCGGCAGAATAGAATAGTTCGTCCCCTTTTAACCAGGTGTCATAAGAGGCGACTAAGGTAATCAGAACCGACCGGCGGTATATCTATCTGTAACAGTGTTGCTCTTATGCACAGGGTAGCATATATGCTCTGCGATAGCTAACACGTTTGCCCAGCGTGGCAATGTGGGCAAAATGCCTTTTTCTTTGGGGGGCCTATGTACAACAGTGACTTCCAATGGATGATATGATGATAAAGCATAAGCCTCTATTGGTATTCGAATCCGGGACTGTCCGGTTCTAGAAAAGTAAAAAAGTATATTTTGGACAGTAAGTCATGATTATTAAATTGATACGTCGTCCTTATTATGCAGGTGTATTCAATATATCATAGGCTAAACTTCCAGCGTAGAAACTAAATAAATATAATAACGCCTTAGAACGTCATGATGTTATCAAAACAATTTCGCGCTTACTTCACTTGTATTTTCCAGTGCGCGATTACGACTGAAACCCGGCGAGGTAATTGACACGCTGCCTTTGGTCCTACTCCGTAAATACATAGCGTATGCGAGGAGATACGTCCACCCTAAACTAAGTACTGAGGCCGCCAATGTATTGCAAAACTTTTATTTGGAGCTCAGGCATAATCACCAGAGCGGGTCCCAAGACGGCACCCCTATAACTACTAGGCAGCTTGAAGCTTGCATTAGATTAACTCAAGTAAGATCTTATGGTCGCTTTTATAAGCGATTTTTACGGTACTGGATTAAAGGGACAAATAAAAAATAATATATCCCTTTAATCCAGTATCGTATATACTGGATTAATAGGATTTAATAAGGAAGATCCGTATGTAATACATAATTAATATTTATGAAAAAATCAAAAAAGATAAGAATCCACTTCTTATAAGTTTTCTATGACATCTATTCTAATATCGATATAGGAAAACGATAATTGGAAGTAAATGTTACTAGAAATAAATAAAATTTATGTATCTATACGCTGTATATTTTTTATACGAAGATGCTACTTTGAGATTAGTTACATATTCTCAAAATTACAGGCGCGTGCCAGAGTTGATTTACGAGAAGAGGCAAACACACAAGACGCAAACGACGTTGTAAGTCTCGTCAAGCACAGCCTAATGGATACTTTTAGCGACGAATTCGGCAACATTCAATTATCTAGGTCGATAAACGGATCAGGCGTTAGCTCAAGAAACAAAGTAAGTGTTATATAAACATTTTTGGTTTATATAATGAATTAGGTTTGTAATAAGTGTATCATATACCTACACAACGTAGATCAACCTATACAAATCTGCCAAAATTTCACAGTTAACTCTATGGGTTGTATTTAAAGATTAATTTCAATTAAGAAATTTTGACGAATATGTGTGGGTTGATCTGTTTTATGTAGTTTTCTGCTGGTAATAAGTGCAAAAGTTTATCAATGCGGGAACTCGCGTATGTGCTCCTCCAGGCTTCAACATATCCATACTTTTCCATGTCATATTTCACTTAAATTTGTTACCTGGTTCAACCGTAAGAATAGAAAACGGACAGACAGTCATTCGAGTTTAAAATATATGCATCACATAGACTTGTGAGTGGGGTGGTTTTCAATCAGTGAAATATTTTGCAAACTGCATCAGTATTCCTGAGTAGAAAAATAATTATTTAAGTGTATTAAGGAATGTCAAATAGTATTATCCATTGGAAACAAATCTTTCGCCGCCTAAAGACAAATACAAAAGTTATTTTAAATTTTCAGTTGAAGAAGTTCCTAGATGTACTAACAAGAAGAGCTCATCAATTAGGGAAAGATGTATTCACAAGGCAAGAGCTTATACAAATACATAAATCGGCCGGCGTGCCGGGTGATGCGGGCGACCTCATTGAAGCCATGCACACACATTCATATTTATTATTAAAAGGCTCCAATACCTATCAATTGATAGCTATATAAGGGAAAACAGCGTCTGCTCGAAGAGCAACGGGTTCGATGCCCGGGTAGGATAAGTATTATTCTTGTATATCTCTAAAACTTCGGTGAGTATTTCTTTTCCCTTCCTATAAGAAACAAATGTTTTGATTTAAAGCCGGTATACTGTATGAGTCACTAATACATACAGTACACATAGGCTATACTATGTTATATGAATATAATTTTTGTTCAAAGCAAAGAATTTTCTTTAAAATATACTATATATATATATATATATATATATACATACTCATACATAAATACTTTATATTAATTCTCAAAATAAAATGGCACATTGAATTATTAATAGGTATATTATTATCAAAATGTTATTTACTTTACTTTATAAACACTGCATATTAATTTTTTTACAATATCTTTCACTTTTTTTGTACTGTAACATTATTTATTTAACACCATATAATAAGGATATCAACAATTACAATTTTTGTTTTTGCTATATCTGGCTATTTAATTGTAGCTGTTAATATTGTCTATACAGTAGAACTTCAATTATCCGAACTCCGACTATCCGAATCGCCTATTATCCTAATTACAAAAAATTGTCCAAAAAGATGTAGGAGAGTGGATGGCTTGTGACACGTCTGACCCATGATGGTTTTCAAATTCTCAATGACGATGAAATTTTTGTAAGTGTGAGAGATGTTGAAATGGAAGTAGAAGAAGAACTTTCTGCTGATGTTGAAGTAGACGCTGGACCATCAGCTAGTGAAGCATTTGCCGGCCTCGAGACTGCTTTGAAGTGGATGGAGCGTCAGCCCAAGTGTGATCACTTGTAACTGCTTACCGTCAAGCGAACGCGTGACCTGGCTGCCCGAAAGCGGTTGAAGACCGCAAAACAGCTTACATTGACGGAGATGTTTAAAAACAATGATTTTTATTTCTAAACTTGTATATAAGTACATTTTATTTATATTTAAAACATGTAAAAATTTCATGTCTCTTTCATTTAATTCAATAAAAAAAATAGTGCAATATCAAGACGTAGCTTTTATTCTCTCCAATGGCATTTTTTTAAAAAAAAACCGATTATCCTAATATTTGATTATCTGAATGGATCCCGGTCCCCATTAATTCGGATAATTGGAGTTTTACTGTATGTATTTTTTGCATCTACATGTGACAATATGTTTACACAATTTTATATTGAGTACATACTGCATAAAAATATAAATGTAAATATATGTCTAAAAATACAGAAGGAACTTATCACCATAATTTCGTTTTCAAGAAAATTGATTATTTAACTAATTTTTATTGCACTATCAGCTCAGTAGCACATAACAACATATATGAGGTACTATATACTGAAGTTGTAATTAATTTTTCTTGTGTAATTTAATTACTTAAAAACATTTAGAATAAAAATAAATCATTTTTGTTTTTAGTTTATTTTCCAAATCATGTATAGAGTTATCAGCTCTTCATACCACAAATAGTATTTGATGGCACAAATTAGTTTTACAAACATGCAGATATTAATATTAGAGTACAAATAGATCAGTGAAAAATTCAATGCACTTTTTAAATACCCAGTAACTTAGTTATGATTTACTTGTATTACTTTTTATTTAATTAATTATTTTATATTTTCTGTACTTTTCTTAACATCAGTCCTAGATGGCACATCTTGCAATGCAATTGCCACATGGCATGAACAATATAGTGCAAAACCTATAATTATGCAATATAATAAGGAGGGCTGGAAAAAATTATACACATATATATTGGCAATATTTTCCCCACCAAGTAAATAGAAATTAGTCAAAGCTGAAAATGCGAGCATAGGAGCACACACAAGGGCAAGAAATCGCGTTTCCATTGCTTCAGTTTTTAAGACATTAGTTTTAAACATTTTATACATATTGGTCTGTGAAATTGATTTTGCACACTGTTCTAATATAATACCAATGTAATTAAAACTTGACCACACAAATATTCTCCAGGTTATTCCATGCCACACAAATATGAAGATAAATGTCAAAAGTGATGCTAGTAATTTGTTTATAGTAATTGATAATTTTGAGTATCTTGATATCAAACTTAAACCTGGCTTGTATATATACCTGAAACAAAAATTAATTAGTAGTTTTATATATTTTTAAAACTAAATGTAGTAAAGTTGATTAAGGTATTTTACCACTTACTTGACAAGAAATTTGTATAATCCAACATCAAAATATCTCCACATTAGTGAATAGATATGAATTCTGACCACACAACGGGGTGTAGGTGGTGTGTCAATATTGTCCAGTCTTGCAAATGTTGTATCTGTTCCATATGACACAACATACTTTATATGGAATTCCAATCCCATCCATAAACCACCACCACACAAGGCTATTGCACCTAATTTTTCCACTGACTAGAACAATTCATAATATAAAAATAATGAAAACATCTACTAATAACAAAAAAGATATGATATGATTACATATTCATACCTGGATGTCATTTTCCATTGCTAACAAATATATAAAATGCAATGCACAGTCAAGTATTAATGTGTAAATTGAATAAAGAATAATATCCCCTGTGAATCTTCTTATTCTCAATGAAAGCTTTTCACTTTTTTTACTAAAACTGCTGGCAAAATCTTCATAAAGTATAACAGGACCACAAAATAAAACTGGCAAGTACAAAATGTAACTTAACATATTCAAAATAGTTACAAAAACTGTCACCTGACCTTTTTCTTCATCTTTTAATTGACTCATTTTATCTATATAATCAATACAAAAGCTTATACATCGTAACTTAGTCCATGCTATAGTAAATAAAGCAATGTACACTTCTTCATCATATAAGTTTTCATGGTTCAAATAAGACCAAAAAAAATATTTGTATTTCAAAGAATTGTAACTGATTAGTAGGAGGGTGCCTGCAAACCAAACACTTGCTTTCTTACCTCCTGTGCAGATTATAAATGCAAATAAAACAGGCTGTAATAATATCAGAATGGCATGTTTATAGCCTAAGCTAAATAAAAATATTAAACTGGATATTATATACCAATATTTTAACAGTGGGGAAAATATATTCCTAATAATCTCCGATACTATAAAATTTAATAGTAAATAAATCCATGCAGTATGAATTAAAAATTTCCAACTGCTCCACTCCAAATCTGATACATCTGTGAATCTACTTGAAATAATCCATCCTGGTGCCAGATCGCCTTGGTCATACAGTTTATCGTACTGACCTTTATATATTTCTGCAAAACAATGGAATAAATTTTGTTACAAAAACTCAAGTGTCCATCAAATCCCTAACCGCAATAATAATACTTACCGGTTTGTGTTTGATAAAGATTATACAAACTGTAGAAGCTTCCAAATGTCCAGACAAAAAAATATAGAGAGAGTTCAACAGTAGATAGATTACTTTTCATTTTGGTTTAATATTTAAAAACTTATTTGATTTTAGCAAAAAATTTGTCAAACGTTCATACCAATCTGATTTTTAAAAATTCTGCCACTAAGTTTTGTTTCCAATAGGCTTTATCTAAACTGTCACTGTCATAAAAGTATAACGTTCAGAAACAAATGTAAGTTTTTACTTATAAATTCAAAGTTACTAAGTCTTATACGTTTGATTTAACAGTAAATTACAAAGGTATTTAAGGACCAAAAGAAATCTGTTTCATGGTTTCAGAGTATGTAGGAATAGCACTAAAAAGATAAATTAATATTGTACAATTCAGATCTTTATCACTATTATTTATGGGCCCAATGGCGCAGATGGTAGAGATTCTATCTTGTGCGCTAAGGGTCGTGGGTTTGACTCCCACCTAGAGCAAATATTTATATGATGATATTTGTGTTTGTTCTGTGTCTGGGTGTTAAATATACGTATTTAAGTAGTATATTTGTGATTCCTCTGCTGTCTGGCGATCGTGGCCACGTACCACGGAGTCAAGTCAATGTATGAGATGTGGGAATTTAATATTATTATTTTTATTTTAATTGAAGGAAATCACAGAAAAAGAATTTTCAGGCGCTTAATTAAAATATATATAAACATATACAACATATATGTTAATGATAGCTTTAAAAAATATGTTTTGAAGCTTAAATTGTGAACATGTTCCAAACTGTACTAAGTGATCGATGAAATCAAAACTTAAGGGTATAAAGAGTGAATAAGATAATAATAATAAATTAATTTGTTCCACAATAAACAGACTTAAAACTATTACATAAATATGTGCCTGCCCCGCAGCGCCTGTCCGGAACCTATAAAGCGCCTCTTAACGAATCTTCGTAAAAATGTTTTTAAATCTTTAATGAATATTTTTAATTGTTAATTTTGACCGAAATAAATGTTCCCCAGTTTTACAGTACGTCAATAATATTATCATTGACATCTAAGTGTTTAAAACTGGAGAACATTTCGAAATTAAGATACTAAATAGGTAAATCCTGTTCGCTTCTGCTTGCCAACTACTTGCAAAAAATAAAACTCGAACTAATTTTTTCCTTACTTTATTAATACAAACAATTTTATACTTAAATGTTAATAAGAATAAAGCTGACTTTTTCTAATAATAATAATGCTAATATGACTATTACGTATGACGTACGAATATAAACATACTTAAATTATAATATTTCCACTGTTCTCGCTTTTTGTTAGCGAAATCCAGTTTCATGTATGTCTATATGGTCTAGTATGGCCTCCTCTATGGATATTGATGCTTTTTGTTTGTTAATCTATTCTGACTTATTGTGGAGCGCAGGTAATATTTTATAAGTATTAATTTAGAAAAGGACCTTTCCGCGCTGACTACTGTAACTGGTATAGGTAGCCTGATTAGCCTGATTCGTAATGCTATGGTAATGTTAGGGTATACAGCTGTCGAATTGTTTGAAAATATTAATTCAAGAATTTTCGCTACATCATTATTGTTTTTTCTGAAAAATCCCTTCGGGAGAACAATTGTCTGCCCCAGCTTCCTGACTGTGGGAAGTGCCCCGTCCGGAAAATTCCGTTAAAGAGTCTAGTAATTGTGACTAGACCCTTCTGAGGCAGCTGCAATAGGGCAGCGATCGGTGTCTCGTCAGGTCCTGGCGTTCACCGTTTTGGTAGGCTGAGAACGGCCTTCCGTAGCTTCACAGAGGAGATGAAGACCTCACCCCGGTTCGGCAGTGGCTGGACTGACAGAATTCCTCGACTCGCTGCTCCACCCTTGCGTGATGCTCTGCTGCGGCGACAGCGTTTTCTTAAGGACCGAACTGCTCCAGCAGGTGGTCGACAAGGAGTTCAGCTCTGTCCTTGGCCTGACATTTCCAATTTCCTGCGGTCCTGCAAGAGGCATAGAGGGGGCGATGGACTTTGTGAGGTGACTGCCCAGTTTGAACAGGTCCATGGCGCTGCCAGCAACATGGTCCATGTGCGATTCCTAATTCTCTTTCATTCTCTAGCTGGCCAACAAAGGCAAGCGGGAGACACGAGGGCATGACCAAATTCGGTCGTGTTGGTGTCGTTACTCACCAACAGTTCGCCACAAACTTTCCTGAGAATATTATTCTTACTGGTATTACAACCGTAGCTGTGTATGTATATTACAAAAATGAGGAGACATTGTGATATTTCAACATACTTTATAAATGCTTTTTTTTCAATCCGGCTATTCAAATAAACAAAGATTTCCTTAAGAACCAACAAATATTAAATAGAAAGTTAACTTTTAGAATATAAATTGAGGTGAGTTTTCAACACTGACATGTAGTGAATGTTGGTTATGGCAGAAGAAGCACGCGAGTAGTAATGAGAGAACTTCTAAGTATGTATGGTGTGAGTTCGAAAGATAGATTAAAGAATAGTGTGGTAAGAGATCAATGTGGCGTAAAAGATGATGTTGTACAGTCATGGAAAGGAATGTTATATAGAACAGAAGTGAATGGAAGGGTTAGTATAGGACTACCGTGGCGAACATATCTTAGCCAGGTAGAAGAGGTATTAAAAAAGATCAGGTAAGAAGTACCAAGAATAAACGAGCGTTTATGAAATAACTAATGCGAGTAAGGGAAGCGAAAGAGGTATGCCAAGATCGCAATAAGTAGAGATCCATAGTCTCTGCCTACCCCGATGGGACAAAGGCGTGATGTATATATGTGTGTAAAATATAAATCGTTATCTCGGATCATGTTTCTAAAACAAAGTTTAGTAAATAGGATATATATAGGAATAGCAAGTTTTTTTAGTAATCAGGTATTTTTACTCATTTTAATTAAGTATTATACGAGTTTTATATCAAGTAAGCCTTCTGTCCCACTTTCATTCTGTGTTATGACGCGTTGAGCGAGGACTATACATAATTTGAATGAGCTCAGTTCATTGCAAGCTGTTTAGCGAGATCGTTGATTGTCGAGACCTCGGTCTCTGTCGGCACGGTAGTGTGAGTGACCCTGCACTTCCCTGACCTCAAGACATATCTAGTTGTTTTTAGTGAGCTAATGCGATAAACTAGAATAATTTATAACATTATGTCATAAGAATTTGTTCTTAAAAATGAATAAATATACACCCGTGTTTATAATTGTAGTCGTGTTCTTCGGTCACAGTTTAGGTAAGAATAGTCATAAATATAACTAAATACAAAGAATGTGCGTATCGATAACTGGATTTGTAAAATATTAAGCAAAAATGTTAATCGTATTGAAAAGAAATAAAAAAATTTAACAATAACAAGGTGAAAGTATGTTATCGTTCCAGACGCCTTTTAGTGTTGTGTTGATTGATGTATCTGTATACTCTCCACGTCTATCAAGATTCCGTATTCTTTGTGTTTTTTTAGAATTATTTTAGTAACCTAATAAATAATATTACGCAGCTAGATAATTGTTTCACGGCCACCGAAAATAATGTAAGAAGTGTTGTTTGATAAACTAAACCGTAAAAATATGAAAAATATATTAAATAAATGTTCTAACGGGTAAAATAATAAGATAGTGTTTGATATAATGTTTTCAATTCGTTCTTCGCAATTTGGAAAGTTTACTGAAAACATGATGACTGAGTGATGTGTGCACAACTGTGGTACATTTTATCGTCTTTTAAATGTCAAAAGTCGTGGAGTTTTATTTGATGCTCTTAAGTACGCCTGTTTAGGGAACTATTCTATTATCAAAATGCAATCATACTCAACTAAAGCAAAAATATTTTTTTTTGTATTTTTACTAAATTATTAATATTTAATATAAATACCCAATTCAGTAGTCTTACGATTGACTGATATTAATTAAACACTAACCAAAATGTTGATGAAATAGGTTTAAGTATGTACAGGGTATTTAAATGTTTAAGGTATTTAAGTATATACCGTTACATAAAAGGACACAGTCTTAACAAACGTGCTATAATCAGTGATTTATTTAGTTGTCCTTAATCGCATCTTAGGGGAACTCTTTATTCCGAGAATAATTGTACGTCTCTCACTTTCTAATTAACTAAACAAGTATGTCACTGACTAAACTAGACTGTACCAAATGTGTCGATACAATAAAGAAAAAAAAGCGATTTCTATCCGACGGAAACATGTTTTTGGGATAAAATGTAGTTTTAAATTTAACAAATCAATTCGATTCGGATTAGAGTACCTACTCACAATTTATTAATGATATATTTTTAAATCCTGTTAAAATCTGTTTTGGAGTTTCAGTTACCTAATATAATACAATCGTTAAAAAATAGTACTGATTTCTTACTGTCAAATGAATGAAAGTCAATATAAAAGCATGATTAATTTTATGACGCACACATTACCACATATAATCTTTGGTATATCATGTTTCAGGATTGGAATATAATAAGCGGCAATATAACCAAAATACTGATTTCTTAATACATGAGGCTGGAGGCCATCCAGCGCCCAAAAGAGACTTTATTGCACCACAACCAACTAATGGAAATAATCAATCTCCGAACACCGCAACCAAGAAGCCAGATTTCCCCCCGTTAGGACCACCTCCTTCCCAACAAAACAATTTAAAACCTCAAAGCCCACAGCCTACAAGAGCCACTCAATCATCTGGAAAAAGAGATTATGTAAATCCTAATTATCCGCCTCTAAATCCACCAATCAATACTCAGCAGCCAGCAAGAAGTACACAGCCTACAGTGCGTCCCCCATCTAGTACACTACCTAGTCAACAGTCTACTTCTAACAATAACAGACGAGATTACGTCAATCCGAACTTTCCACCATTGAACACGAATTCTCAACAGGGAGCCGGGAAAGTAAAAGACCTCGTAAATTTTTACGATGGCAAAAAACAACCAGCTAATGTACCACAGGGAGTACCGAGTTATAGCTCCATTTTACAGAAGCCAAATGGTCAGCCTCAAGGCGCAGCGGTGACGATACCAACCCAAAAGCCGATGAGTTTTAGCTCTATTGTATCAGGTCAGAATCGGCCTTCGACCACAATTACCACTAGGAAACCAACGAATGCTGGCGCATTTAGCACTCCAATGAATCCAGCGCACACTGGAAACAAGGCAACAACACGTCCAACTGTTCTACCAAGTTCCATTGTAAACAACAACCGAAATCAGGGAGGCAGCGGAAACAGTGCCAGCAATACCGAATTGCAAACGTTAAGTGAAGAGTTGCTGAAAAAAGACATAAATAATGCAGCTAGATATACCACAATAAACTATCAAGGAAAATTGGCCTTTAATTCAAATGAAGACAAAGCTCCTTTGCCGTGAGTGTAGTGATCTGACAATTTCTTGATAGTATCTTTTGCGTGGTTGGTAGAATTAAATTAAATGTTCGTTCGTAGCTTATTGTAAATTGGTATATAATAATTAAATTATTGATTGAATCATTCAGAAAAATGTTATATCTATAACATTCTATACCACCAAGACAAACTACTAAATACGCATTCGTAACCCAAATGCATTGCCATCTTCCATTTAATCATTGTATCATGGTCGTTAGAATAACAAAGAGATGATTGATAGCATACTGTACTGATTTGTTTACTTTGCAGATTACTCACAGTCTCGCCTGAAGCTTGGAATATTCCGACTATTCAGAAATTTATTCCCTTGCTTGATAATTATGAAAGGGATACTTTGGTCAACGAACACGTGACGCCTCAAGTTGGTACATTCGAATATTATCGGACGATTTAATCGTAGGATTAAATGTAATTGTTTAATATTTTTAAATATATCTATCGTTACAGGAAAGGATTGAGGAAAATGATTTTATGGATGCCATAATGTCAACATCAGTTATACGACATTTGATGAACTTCTTAAAGGAAAAAGGTAATATTAATGAATATATGTCCAAGGTTCGATACTTTTTTGTTAAACTTATATATATATATAATATACTTAGGTATAATATAATTTATTACTATGTCTGGCTCATGTCTACGTCCACCGCAGTCTGTGATACGTTCTCGACCTCTTGCTGGACAGCATAACTTCTATAAATACCTCCTTTAGTTGTCTTCTCACGGGCACTCCACTATCAAAAATAATTCACACACATTATTGTTGAAATGCAGAGTGATTTACCGGCGAAGCGTGCAGTCCCTGCCCTCTCGAGCGATAACCCACCGCACTAGTGCGGCCAGGCTTACTCAGTCTTCCTCTTTTTGCAACAACTTAGGTGTCCCTAACTTTCCACTCCAGTCTTAGAGGCGCCCTCCGATGATCACCATCGATCCCGCGAACCCTACTTGGGTCGCGGTAGTCGCAGGGTACGGAGATAAGATCGTTCGTAGGATTGCTCATACTGAGCGGCCACGACTCCCCCTCCGGCAGCGCGGGAATTAAAATCTGAGTACTATAAAAGGTTCTCCTATAAAAAGGTGCTTTTTCCTCTTTTGTGGTTATACATCCTAGGCACTTTATATAAGGCCGGAATTAATATTTCCAATAAGTTATTTTATGCATATTCAAATATACAATACATTGATCATAAGGGCCGCCTTCTGCCGGCATCAGACGAGTCTTCAAAAAATCTGGTGGTGACTAAATTTCTACTAACACCACCTATGTAGTAATTGGCGCTAGTAAAACCGTTGTCTTGAAGCTAGTGGTTAAAGCAGTACAAACCCAAGCAGTTTCATAGTTGATTATTTTTAATATAATTATTATCTTTAACGAAATAGTTTGCAGATCAGCTTATTTTTAATATATTTCTTGAATTTATTCAAAGGCAAGGCTGTGTTATCCTTGTGATTTGATTGTAAAATCTCACACAATTTCCCATGAATAAGTTATTTATTTTATGAAGCCGAGTTGTAGGCACCGCGAGCTTATATATATTTATTGTATTAACATGTCACTTTATTCCTGCTGGTTTCTAGGTTTTGATGGACGTACAAAATATTTTATATATTCATTACATTAATTTCTTTAAATTTCTCTTTATGCGAATCTGTTGGTGACATTTTGTAATTCGTACTAATAGCGCTTTTCGTCTTATGGCGCACAAGACAGGATCATTGCCATCTGCGCCATCGGGCCCGTACTTTATATTGATATATTTTAAAACAATTTATAAACAAAGTCTAATAGCGAAAGAATTTTTAAAATCAGTCTAGTAGTTTTTTAATGAAACCGTAATGAACCAACACACAATCAAATCTTTCCTCTTTATATTAGGTAATTGAAAGATATAGACTAGCAGCCCGTCATCGAAGTGAAGTGACCAAGTCGTTATATTAAGCGGAGGTCATATAAAGCAAATACTTAAAACATATATTAAAGCGACTTTGCATTTTTGTTAGATATTTAGTTTAATAAACACATTACAAAGCGTATGTAATGAAAAATAAAACGACAATATGAGGCACGGCATAACTGGAGATCTTAAAATAGGTCATAATAAGCGTCATGTCAATATATCCAGCACAAGTGAAGTCATTATGTTCAAGTGAAGAAGCCGACAAGTTGCTCAATATTAACGGAGTCTACTGGATATAGTAATAATGTATTCCGTCGATCCCATTACCGTAGGAGTTTAAATCTCGTTCTTAGTTGTTTAACCTATTAACTATACAGATAGTATATCATCGTTTAAGTTCTAACACAGCGTTCTAACAAATGTTGACACTTTGTACAATTAGGAAAACATGAGCACACGTTTTATAAAATCATTTTAAAACTAACTGCTTGTGCATTTAGTTGGTGGAAAATAGATTTCGTTAAAAGAATACACGGTATAAAACGTTTACTGCAACGTTAGATATGTAATACCTATCGTGTTATCATTGGGCTTAATTATTAAGTTGCCAACTTTGACATACGCGGTGTTAGAACTTATGCGACGATATGCAATACTTACTAAAATGCTGTTAGATTCGGAATCCGCTAATAATCTTGATCGACTGCATTACATACTTCTGAATTATACTATTACTGATAAATCAAATTATTGTAAAAGAATATGCAGGATACTGTTAATTTTAAAAGAATGTAGTATTCTTTCATTTACAGGCTACGTTACACCTGACCCAAGGCAGCAGAGAGACTTTTTGAAACAAATGTGGTTCAGCCTCTACTCAAGAGGGAAGGGTAAACTCGGCAGCTCAGGATTCGAGCACAGCTTTGTATCGGAACTTAAAAATGGTCAAATTTTAGGTAATTTAAACATATGACGGTTATTTGCCTATATACGTTTTAATAATATTAACATAAAGGTAAATGTTCACTTTTTCAATATATGTATATAATATTTATCATTTGCAGGATTACATAATTGGATTTATTTCGCACGCGAAGAACAAGCAAACCGAGTAAATTATTTAGGATATACCAAACATGAAGAACTGGGAGATGTAAGTTCAAGTATTATAAATAATAAAAAATATACAGTACATAAAGCCAGTTCACTTTATATATAAAAGAAATAAATAAAATGTATGCAAAATTACTAAATTTACCTACCACATAATTGCGATACAAAATCTAAACAAGCTAAACTTAATGGATAGGTTTGTTACCTCACTTTCACCTATTTCTAGCGCCAAATAGCAGTGTTGGAATTACTCTGTCCGGTTTTAAGCGTGAGAAAAGCAATTAAATTACTGAGTAAAGTGGTATAATATGACTGGCAACGTGCCCGTGATACGAGCGTCCATTTATATTTTAAATAATATTTTTAAATTAATTTAAAAGTGATTAATGTCATAAATGTATAAAATTATCAAGGTGTATCACAAATCTATCTATAATCTAGTATTTATAGTACTCAAGTATTTAATAGATCAACTTAAATTAATCTTTAAATAGAGATCAAAATTAAAAAGAAATCCTGCCACTGATGTCTTTTTAAGTCATATGAAATATAGCCTATATTTCGTATGCCGCATGAAAAATTGGCGCCGGTTATAATTACCTATTAACCTTTAATAACCTTTCTCTCAAAAGAATCAATATTTTTATCTCGTTACTTTCACAGAAAGGGTCCGCGGTGAAATTTAGTTTCACTTACCAAGGAGTGCAGAAACCAGTAACTACCATAATTGTAGGAGCTTCACCAGAATTGGAAATTGCATTGTACACCTTATGCTTTGTGACACGGGAAGACGATGATTGCAAACTCAAGTTAAGCGGCAAGGAATTAAACATATTAACTCATAAATTCCGATATCGCAGCAAAAATTATATTGGTTCAGCTTACGCGCAAATATGATTTATGTTTATTTAATAAATTTAGTGAACTTTTAAAATCGAGATCAATAAACTTATGTTTAATACATACGTTTTTTTTGCTCATTCTAGTGAATACATAATTTATTGCTTCACAAGTATTATAACTTTTTAATTTTCGAACATCTCTTCGTTCTTAAGTCGAAAGTCTTCGACTAACTTGTGCTACCAGCGATGACTTTGGCAAATAAACGTAGTCTCTCATTACAGGCATTATTAGCTTAATGAGCTATATAGAGGGCAACACTCGGAGTTTCTTTACACAATCGAATCAGGAATGACGAAATCTGTAAAAGAATCTAAGTTAGTGGCACAAGGTAGACAGACGATTTGACTAACACCAAATCTTGTCGTACGCAACCGGTCCTATTGGAAAATACTTAGGAATATCAAGGCCAGTAGTAGACATCCTGTAGCTGATATGATGATGATTAGATGAAGTTATTTCATCATTTCATTTCATTAAAATATTTTTTGCTATATAAAACATGTACACAAACCTACAGGTCAATCCTACAAAGTTGCCATAATTTAAAACCCAGTAAGTATGTAAAGTTTTCAAAAGAAAAAACCTCAGATATTTCCTTTAGGAACTTTCCATCCGTCGCACTATTTGATCGCAATGTAGGTATTGAGTTAAATTACAGTCAATTTTTAACTCTATCGCTTCCATTCAAAGATTAATGCCTTAAATTAAAAAAACTTTGAACACCCTCAGGAGTTACATTAGGCTAACGGCGGTCATTTAATCAAAAGCACTAACCTTCAACCTAAGGATCGTATCTGAATGTTATTGTGCTTATATTTATATGTAAATCATAATGTAATTAAATCTATATTGCATGCACTAGCTAGTGGATTTAATGAAATAAGCTGCGAATAGTATTCATTTAAAAAAATGTGTTATGGTTTATGAGGCTGTATAATTGCAAGTGTTTGCCTTATCGCACGATGACACATTAAATCTGCAAATTAGGCACTGACAGTGACACTGCAATCTTATGGCAAATGTCAGTTTTAGCTTATGCTCAGATGCAAGATGTCGTATTTTTTTAGTTAGTTTGAAATTATGCAACGATGTTTCTTTATAAATAACTTACCATTTTATTTTGGATTGTTAATTTTATTCGCTTAATATAAATCGTACCATACGCATCGTCTCATACTTCGGTTACTGATGTACTAGTCACATGTTCAGTCACAAAAACAATATTCTCTTTATTTAATCTTAACGATGAGTCTCTGTAATAATCTGGTCGGAGGCTTAAGAAGATTTAACTGCGGTTTATTAAAAAAGATCGATACTAATCTAGTTAAAATAAATAAAAGTTATTCTACGCGCGAATTATTGAAAGAAGCTTATTGTCGCACCAAGTTAAAATGCAGATGTGAGTACAAATTTTCAATTCTATTCTGGGTATAGTTATAACTTGTAAGTATATTCTAGTGTAGACTTAAAGATTTTGAAATTATGGTGTACAAAATATAAAAAATATGCTCTTCTGTGATGCATTAATTTATAAATGTACCTTACTGCACCAGTACAAATTTTTTATTGAAACCAAAGAAGTTCTGATTTTCATCATAAATATAATTTTTAGCTAAAAAGCTTCCTCAAGATGTTAACCCTCGTGGTGTGTTTGCTTGCAATGAGTTGGACTTGTCAGAAGTTAAAGTATATGGGTTTGACTATGACTACACTCTAGCCCATTATAAACCAACCCTGGAACACTTACTGTATAATCTTGGTCGAGAAGTTCTGTTGGAAAAGTATAAAGTGAGTAAAACATTCATACTTTGGTATATGTTGTTAGGGGTTTTCTTTCTAATTCAATATTTTATATAGAGGATACATGATACTTAGTGCTATATATACATTATCAAATAAATAAGAAGTAATCTGCCAGTTTTCAATTCTATTTAATTGTTTATTTCGATTTTAATTTATAGACTATGGTGTATATATGTATTCTGTGTATTAATTACCCTACAAGCAGATATTTTTTTGTTTTTATACATTGTTTTCAGTACATACTTTTATTTTCCAAGCATTTATTAAAAAAAGTTTATATTTGTGATAGAAAAAGTATTAATCAATTGGTCACTGGATAGTATTTAAGAATACATTTTGCATCTCACTTGGTGTACCAGTAGCATTCTATTTTCTAATTAGAAATGCCTATTTTATTCTTGATTATAGGAAGTGAAACGTGATTACATATATTAATTAATATTTTCAGTACCCAGCAGAAATATTAAATTTGGAATACAAACCCAATTTTGCTGTAAGGGGTCTCCACTATGACATAGAAAAGGGATTACTCTTAAAGTTGGATTCTTTCCTTCAAATCCAATTTGGGGCTGTATACCGAGGACTCTCTCAAGTGTCTACTGAAGAAGTACTGAAGATTTACAAAAATCGAATCATACCAATAGCATATGTTGAAGGCGACACAAGGGCACATAAGGTAGGAAGTGATAGTGTTTTTTAATTACCACCTATTTATTTTACACCTATTTACATTTATAGTATACTATTATTCTGTAAGTCCGCTTGGACTTAAGTTTATACTTCATACCAATAAACTATTGAGTATATGTGTATGAGTAAATTTCACAATGTTTATTTGGATTATAGATTACAAATTAAATTATCTCTTTCATTTCATAATCTTTTTTGCAAAAGGACAGTCATAAACTGCATCCAGTCACCAAGAGTACATATACATAGAGTGAACATGTGTGCTATTGTAATCAACAACACTTGTAAGCAATCATTCATTTGTGCGCTCCCCTTCTTGTGTTGATACAAGGCCCATGTGTGACATGGCACTGATGTGCAATTGTAAATAATGTACTGTGTCTCCATGTAGGCTATTTGACTTTATTCAACATTATAACTAGGTTGTCATTTTCAAAGTGGACAAAATCATCAGAGTATTTCACAAAAAAAAATAAAACACTCATTTTTGGCACATAACTCTCAGATTTGCTAAATATAAATCGTCATTAATTGTATAATTGCATGATTGTAAAAATGTTCCTTTGTAATTATAAATATTATTTATGCAACATTTCAAACATTGACCTGACTCTGACCTGATTGTGTTATGGACTAATTAATAAATTCTTAAACATACACCCAGATACAGAAAATACATAAATATTCTTCATATAAATGTTTGTCTGGGTGAGAATCGAACCAACGACCCTTGGTAGTAGAGCCATCGAGCTTGTCATAACATATATGTTATGCTCATACCTACTATACTAGAACTACTATAATATTTTCTTATAGTTAGTAAATATAACAATGTTCTTCTGTAAATAAAAACATTATATTTCCGATGATAGCCTAAATAGTTATCTATCTATCATGTATTTTTCAAATGGAGATATATCTTAATAATCACGTAAAGTTAATATTTACACACTTTTATCAAGTTTCAGCAGCGTGCGATAAACACAACGAACTCCCGTGTTAATCGTGAACATGATAATAATACTCAATCACTAAGTCTAGTCGTCGGTCAGGTGTTTGCTAAACCTTACTTTTGTTAATTAATTTATAATTATGCGTTTGAACCCGCGAATGTTTAACTGCGATCTAAATGTCATCAACCAATTATTTTCCTATTAGAGTTATTTCCACATTTTTGTAAATGCATTCAGTTGCACTTATACATTCTGTGCCTAGACATTTTGGTAGCAATTTAAGTATTACTAAAAATAAAGGAAATGACAATATTTTTTATCTACAAAGTATTACTATTGTCATTCAATTAAGCGGTCGGTCGACAATCTGTTACATAGTTCTTGGCCAGATGGTAGTCTCATTTGCATTTCACAAATGGCGCAGAGAAATAGGCTCAATCTTTTTTTACGCTTGTTATTAGAGAAATAATATCCTTAGCCACCCAAGATATTAACTTCATCGGCCTTAAAATTTGTTTTCGAAATGTCTTCTACTTATTGTAAATTACTCTTAAAGATTCTTAAGACGTTTCTTTTATATGGTCCGAAAGAATGACGCTAATTCCCGAATTTACTCAGGATGAATATTTTGAACAATTCTGTTTATTTAGGTATTCATGTTTTTGTTATTATTTATTAGGTGTTAAATATTTAATATGTATTTAAGAATGATATTTGTGATTTCTCTGTTGTATGGCGCCGGTAATATATGAGATGTGTGAATTTATATTATTTTCTATTCACTTTAATTACATATTTATATTGAGAACACGCTTAAAACTTAAAATTATTTCGTAATATGTATATAATACTCTACTATATTTGTCTATAAGGTTGTTACCTTATACACAAATATATATTTTTCCCCGAACAAAATATGAAGACCTCTATTTGTCGACCACAAAGATCTGCGTAGGTATTATTCATCATCTATATGTACCGCCAAATAACAGTGTTCGCATTTCTGTGTTCCTGTTTGCAGGATGAGAAAGCAAAGTGAAATAACTGGATAATATGATAATATTTTATGATAATACTAGCGTCTATAGGCTAGTTTAAAGCTGTTAGCTGTCTATCGGCTTATTCTAATTAAAATCTAGTATTTATAACTGTTTTAATTAGTATCTCGGTTTACAGGCAAATCGAGCAAAAATGGTGCATCTAGCTGATCTGTTCTCCGTACCTGAGATGGGACTGCTCTGTAACGTCGCTGAATATTTTATAAGGAACCATATTGATTATCATCCTGAAATCTTGTTTTTAGATGTTAAGGTAAGTGTTTGAGTGCGTCAAGATATTTATCTTACAAGTGTCTGTTTTGTAATTCCAAATTCACAAATTTCCACTAAATAATAATTAAAGTATATACGATACTTATATGGCTTATACCTTTCTGGCTATTTGTTCCAACTAAGCTACGACACGACTGGAACTACTTTTACTTGCAGATCGATGATATTATAAGGGGTACCTTAGGCTGAATTTATTTTTGATTGTTCTCGCGAAAACCAGAACGCGGGTCTGCAACTTTAATAATAAATTCGCTCCTAATTTTCGGCTTATTATTTGTATATACATATTTATATTTTAAATGCTAAGGCTCGTAAATTGCAACTACTGTCATAATAAAAACTGTAATTGTTTTGTGCAATAATAATTTAAAAAACACTGGAAAACTGGCTGGAAACTGTACCTATAATTAATTTTTAAGTTAAAATTAGCTATAAGTTCTCATCTAAGCGGCAAAATTTCTTTTCTGAGAAATCAATGTCTTAAAACTAAATGTTTATTAGCTTAGCTTCAATCTAATTTAAGTCATTGAAAAAGTCGTAATTTGGTTGTTATACTGTTTATTTTTGATTATACAAATGCAGGCGCGTACGCAATCTCACGTATTTACATCAGTCATGCTTAGTTTTATTTTCGAAATATGTAATAATACACATGGCGGCATTAGCGTATGTCTGGCGTTACCGCTTTATTGCCATATCGGATATTTTTATAAACCTCTTTTCCTGCCTCAATCAACAGATCTATCTAGAAATGTATCCTCGCTTCATTTTAAAATAGATTACACGGTTATATACCAATTATTTGTTTATTACTCATCTTGCAATTGTTTCGTACTGGTGTAGTCTTCACATTTTTTATTTCATTTCAGAACTCTGTGCAAAGTTCTCACCCGGTAATGCACAAAATTGTTGCCCAGAACGTAGACGAGTTCATCAGGCCCAACCCCGACTTGAGGAGCTACTTTGAGAAGTTGCAAAGTTGTGACAAGAAGCTGTTTTTAGTTACAAACAGTCCGTTTCATTTTGTGTGAGTTTTGTCTAAGTACTATTACTACATATTAGAAAACATGATCCCAACTGATGTGGCGACATATGCAGTGATATTAACGGGTTGGATGGCGTAGGTGGTAGTGATCCTATCTTGTGTGCTAAGGGTCGTGGGTTCGATCCTCACCCAAGACAAACATTTATACGAAGTTTGTTATGTGTCTGGGTGTTAAGAAAGTATTTAAGTACTATATTTACCAGTACTATATCTTCCGATGTCCGTAAAGCTTTAAGCGACATATTTTGAAGACAGACCATTGTATGAGATGTTATTAAAATGTTTGTTAACTACACAATAGTGCAGGCAGAGATAATAAACTGTTAGAAAATATAATTAAATGCTGTACAAATTCTAAAACGCGCATACAAAATTTATTTAATTTGAGACGATTAGAATAATGGTCATGGTACACAGTTGTAACCTGATTCCGCAGAAAATATTATTTCGCAATATTAGCGACACCTTATGATTCCGCAGAAAATATTATTTCGCAATATTAGCGAAACCTTTTGACTCCGCAGAAAATATTATTTCGCAATATTAGCGACACCTTCAAACGAAATAGCACACCTCATACAAAGGTTGTCTGCATTAGTTACTCACCCTAACCTATATTTACATCAGTATTCGCATTATTGTGTTCCGATTTGAAAATTGAAAGAGGCAGTTAAATGACTAGAAAATTAGGCCTAAATCATCAAGTCACAAGGTTGGCACCGCACTAGTGATATTCTTGTAATAACACGAGGGTCTAATAGCCTGCGGTGACGATTACTGTCATGCGGACCGTATGCTTGTTTGTGGACTTGGTTATATAACTAACTCCCTCGTGTTAGGAACCTCCTGCTAACCTCCCATAATGCTTCCCTGTCCATTCGAAAATCTTAACTTTGTTCTAGAATCTAATATATATTCTCATAAACAATCAATTTATTGCACAAAATATAATATTAAATTCACACGACAACTCTTACATTGACCTGACTCTGACATAAAAAGCTTAAAGAAATTACAATACTTAAATACACCTATATAACACTTAGACACAGAAAAAACACAATCAGGTCTTCACATTATTGTTGGTCCTGGGTGGGAATCAAACCCACGACCAGCGCACGATAAGAACACTACCGATTGCGCCAACAGGCCCGTAGATTAATCGGGGCAGAGGCTGTCCTTGGTATACCTATCGTTGACCCACACTTTACGAGATGTTTAAAAGGGATGAATATACGTTACAGCAACGCGGGTATGGGTATGCTAGTCGGATCAGATTGGCGCGAGTTCTTCGACGTGGTGATAGTGAATGCAAACAAGCCCAAGTTCTTCACGGAGGTATCGCGTCCCATCAGGGTGTTCGACAAGAATGCCAACACGCACATCTGGGAGAAGGTCACGTCTTTGGAAAAGGGCATCATTTATTACGAGGTCAGTAGTGTGATGGGCCTGATTCGGTAGTCATCATCATATTAGCCAATACTACTACTACTGCTGGTCATAGACCTCTCCAAAAAAGGGGGAATTTTGCCTATAATTGCCGCGCTGGGCAAGTGTGTTGTCAATTGCAGAGCAAAGCTTTCGCTGCAGGGACGTTGCTGCCTGTCCCCGCCCTGTGCATTTGAACTACACAAATTCGGATGGCCTTCTGTCGGTTCTCGTATCTTAGTCAATTCTTACGATACCTGGTACTTCTACTCTGCTGGTTCCTCACGACTTAATCGGGAGTGAAATATTAATGTAATGAACATTTATTTGTATTTGTTCTTTTCTTGATATCAAATAAATGTATTAAGTATTAGTAGCCTTTTACATTATTTTTGTTCGTCGAAGAATGACTAGGATGTTCTTTTTATGATTTATTTGAATTTCATACTTTCAAAACATACAGAAATATTTAATGTTCATTTCAGTGAAGGCGTAAATGTTAGAAATATTATACAGTATTTGTAATTAAATAAATTAATCCAAAATAATAAAATAATTTCCGATTCCCACGGGTTTGGTAGAACGCTGACGGTGGAGATGTAACTATTGGAGCCCTCAGTTCGCAAATAACAAAATTATTTAAAAATATCCTATATTATAAATGCGTATTATCTTGATCATGTGTGGATAGATATTTGTTTATCTTTCGCGGCATAAAACCTAAAGAAATTTTAATTGAACTTCAGACTAATCTAGTTTGTACAATACAAATACATCACAACTTCAGAATAGGCCATAAGTTTTGATCACTATGATCGACTCAAGTGAGAGCACGGTCATAACATGAAAGTATTTTTAATATATGTGTAGGGCACAGTGAAGCAGCTCCAAGACTTGACCGGCTGGAGCGGACACCAGGTGCTGTACTTCGGCGACCACCCGTACAGTGATCTGGCCGACGTCACGCTGGAGCACGGCTGGCGTACCGGCGCCATTATCAACGAGCTCACGGTCTGTTGTACCACCACAAATATTTATCTAGTGTACCATCGGCATTCAGTCCGTTCACAGATACTAGACCAGTTCCTTATTGGTCTTATAGGTTAACGTAATTCAACTTTTTGCCTCCGAGAAACTAGTTTATAAAACGGTTACTTTTATCAATTATATAATATATAAATATAGCTTGCATATAATGACAAAGGTACTAGTGTCGCAGAACTTTGTGTTGGCATTATGGTATTTGTTATTAATATTGGTTACATTACAAAGCTTATTATAAAGATAGTTTTAACAATTGTTTGGTGGGTTGATGAACTCAGTCAGTTGCCTTCTTCAATGATTAAGTTAATTGGGGGATGACTAGTGCGTACTTGATATCCCCCTAAACCCGGGAACCCGGATGACGGGTCGGCCAGAGGGACGTTGATATGTCCACCATATCCCCCTAGGTAACGGAACTAGACAATCGGGAGATGGGTATAATATATATATTAAATTGACTGATATCACTTTTTTTAATTATGTTCGTTATTTTAAGATTTTAAAATATTAAATACACAAATTAATCAAAATGTCAATCAAATTGATTCATCACATGTTATCTCCGATACGCTCTATGTCGACTTTCATTCGAAGCTTATTAAATAAAAAAAAATCAAAAGACACTTCATTAATAGAACATTGAAACTGTATGATAGAGTGATTTTTTTCACGCAACCTTAAGATGGAAAGTAAATCGAATAGATAGTTTTAGGTGCACCACAATATGTTTACCAAAATACATAATTTAACAACACCGATACATTCGCGCGTGAGATCATTGTCCTGGGTTCGATCCTCCTATTTGATCCTGTAGTCATCATCATACCAGCACAGCTTTCGCAACGGGGATGCTGCCCATCCCTATTCTGTGCATTTGAGCTGCACTCTTTCAGGTGGATATACCGCCATCTGTTAGTTCTGGTTCTTTAGTCGCCTCTTACAACACCTGGCATAGAGGAAGTTACTATTCTCTATACTGTGCCCATACCTCACTGGTGCTGAAAAAAATGTCAACTGCTATTGAAGTACTGTGAAGGAACCAAGGTTGGCTGAGGTTAGGTTCTGGTAATACATTTTTGGATACATTCTTTCCTTGTCTTCATATGAACTGTATTGTTCCTGTGAAATCATTAATTCCTACAAACCTGTACAAGGACCTTGTTCTACTATAGCACGAGATCAACACACTGAACACGCAGTCGTTCAAAGAGAACGCCAACTGGCTGCAGATGCTCACCCAGCTTATCGAAGACCACCAGGACTATAAGGAGCCCGAGGCGGTGGAGGTCATCGAACAGTGGATGGCCGAGCGGGATTATCTCAGGTCAGTATACATTAAAAACTCTTAATTTTCTTTATAAACAAGAAGTGTTCATTTATATAATTCCTAAGAAATAATATGAGCTTTGTATTTGATAATGGGCATTGATGTCAATAAGACACCTTGAATGTGAAAAGACCGGTTCGATACCCGGGCAAGCCATTGAAAATACAAATTGAAAAGATGCATATTTTTAAATTAAAGTCTGCAAGTTCTTATTGTTAAAAAATGTAAAGTTTAAACTCTTTAACGTTAATAGTCGTTAATATTATTTATTCTGTTAATATAATACATACCTTAATCACGCGCCATGAACGTACAAAATAAACATACAATAGGCCTGACTTGGAACGTACCACGGACACTGAACTACAAAGACCCAATAATTTTACCTCACTGAATACAATTTGTATTATGAATCCAGTTTTACCGATATTTATTTAACAATTCCTATAAGACAGTAGTTAAAAGTGCGGCTCACATAAATAAAAATATATTTTGGCTCTGGCTGTTTGGCATAAATATCTTCAAGCAAACTACCTTTGGGACGATTTCTCCTGGAATTTTCTTATTTTTTCTTGGATTTAAAGGTTAAGTTTCGGAATAGGGTAATAGCTATACATATGCCAAACGTGACGGAAATCTAAAACATTAGTACACTTATACTAATTTATAGACGGTATGTACTCAGCACGATTTTATAGCATCGCACTTTAGAATGATATGTCACAAGGTTGGCGCCGCGCAAGGGATATATATTCCTTGTGACGTGGACACTATATAAAAACGAATTACTAGAAATAGACCTCATACAAATGCCATCTGTATTAATACCTCTTACTTTTACCTATATCTAGCACTGAGCACCAGTCTTCGCGTTGTATGTTCTGGTTTTAAAGAAAAAGGAGGCAGTAAAATTACTGGGTATTGTGATAGTTTAGATTATGGTAGATTAGATGGCTAGTGTGTTGTGTTGATACGAGCGTCTATCGCCCTTGATAATGTTTACGATCTCATGGACCGTAAGCTTATTTATCAACTAAACTCATATTCTTGATGAGCTAAGTCGACAAACAAATAATCAAAATGTATAAAACCAAACACGTATAAATAAGACAAAATTGGTAAAACCAATAAATCTGGCATATCAAAAACTCTAATTTTAATATAAATTTAAACAGTTTTTTTTTGTTTATTATTAACATTAAGTCTGATTGATGTTTGATTGCGTGTAATGAACCGATGAAAAAATAAAAAAATACACAATTCGTGTTTTTGAAAAGTTTTAATTTTGTTTTTTGAATTATTCGGATACCTGTAAATCAGAGTAATCTTACACACTTTACGATATCGCGTCATTCCTATGCTTGTCCTACATCTCTTTCCCATCCAACGCCAACATGGGATTATAAAAATATTTTAGTTCAGTTCGCTGTGTACGTTTTTCGAGTTAGGCCTAATATATTGTGTCAATATATCGTACCCCTATATAAAGACTACATCAACACAAAATAAAACATTTCTCACAATTCAAAAGCATTGCCAATTATTTGTAAATTCAATCGAAATGTCGTATTCCTTTCAACGGAAGGTTTCAACAGATAGCATGTTCAGAAAAATTTTATTCCGGATAATTACGCAAATTGTGGGCCCTAATGCGATCATTTGCGTCAAATCCAGAGTCCATAAAATAAAATTGCAGTTTTGAGTTGTTGTAGTCTTCATCTACGGGTATATAATAAGTTGTACTGGTATTTGTGTGATTGCTATTATGCACTATTTGTCAAAATTCCACTGATTGTATTAATTGATTGGCTGTAAATAACCGCATGTATGTTTGCTTTCATGCTGACGCATTGTAGGAGTTATTATCTCGGTTCCAGGAACGAAATAAAGGCAGTGTTTAATCCCCAGTTTGGTAGTGTATTCCGGACCTACCACAACCCCACTTACTTCTCTAGGCGACTGTTCCGATTCGCTGATATTTACACCTCAAATATCACTAATCTACTCAACTACTCCCAAACGCATACGTTCTACCCGCGACGTGGCGTGATGCCACACGAATATGGATCTTATTTTGTCTAATGTTAAGTGTAGGTGTATCGTCATTGAATTTCTAAGAGTGTGTAAGTCACAAGTGAGCAATTATATAATAGCAGAAGTTAGTAACAACACAAAAATATTTTTCAAATAAATAATTGATAGCGGAAAGCAATTGTTAGAAAAAAATATTGGTATAAAATTTAATTAAAGTGTATTTGATAATAGAGTAGTTTTTTGCCAACAACTTTTACACTGTTAGTATTTCATTGGCAATATATAGAAGTTGTGCAGCGTATCGAGAAGTAGCTTTAAGAAATGTGTTATGCAAACTGTAATCGCGGGTGGTTAAACCAGACATGTAAAACTACCATTTTAATCATTTTGAAACGCCGTTAACGGCAACAAGAGACACAAAAACGTGTAAGATTTTTTAAAATTGTATAATTACCACCTTTTTATACCAATATTTTTTTGTGTTTTATAAGTTGGGTTTTATAAGATTAGAAGAAATTAAGAAAATAATCAAACTTTATATGGGTTAAAGTTACATGTTTGGGACAAAGTAACCCGTATTTGCTATGGTATTTTTATGTAAAGTAAAATATTTTTTGGAAACATTTAATTGGTTGAAAAAAATATAATGATAAAAAAGGTAATTGTTTGATATATTATTGCCTGGTGATTTGGTGTCATTTCTCAGATTGACATTTATGTATATAATATTCATTTTAACATATCATTACATATATACCTCCTTGGATTGAGAGGTTTTGGTACAAATTTGAATGTTTTATTGCGAATAGAGAATAAGTATTCAGCTAACTTTATTCTAGTCAAAAGTATTTAATTCTGTCACAGTATGTATTCTCTGTTAAACTATTGTTATCCTATTTTTAATTGGTAATTTATTATGCATTGCGTTACTAACGAAGTTCTGTATTTACCTTTGACTATATCAAAGGTAGTATTATATCTTTATGTGTACATTTATGTTCTTGTTTTAAGCTCGAAGTCAACTTGGAATGGGCAACTTGCATTTTCAGACATAAATATATTTATCATTTGTATTTATTTGATAGAACGCCAGAGAAACCTTGGTGGAGTTTTATAATTGTCAAATCCTCTTTTTATTTGTATATTGGTACAAGTATCAGATCAACCTATACAAAATTGATAAATAAACCATCATTTTAGGACTTCGTTACCCATTTGGACTTCACTATCAATTGAGACAATTTGACAGATTTGTATGAGATTGATCTATTGCCGTAGGTCCATTTTGTAAACTATGCAATGAAATTACAATCAATGTAATCAAATAAATTATGAATTTATTTGATTACTTTAATTACCCGTGATTTTTAAATTCTAGGCTTATAAAGAAATTTTAGATACAGTTTGTACTTTTTAAAGTTTTATATTATGTAAGCAACTATAGCTGTATGTTAGAAGAATATAGATATTATAAGGGGTATTTCATGCAATAATTTTAACAGATGCGAGTAGTAGTGAGTAGTAAGTGTAGTATTTGATTTTTATATAAAATGCTGCATTCATATATATATTTTTTAAATATTGTCTATTGAAATCGCAGTTATTTGTATAAAAGGCACTCTGGAGCTTAGAATTGTAAGCAATTAAATCAGTAATGCTTAGTTAAGTGTCCGTAGTCATACTTTAAACACTTTCCACATACATCCTAGAACGATTTATACTAAAATTCAATTAAAATACCTAAAGGCTAGCTGAAGGACGCTAAGTTGAAATGAATCTAAAGTTTACTATTGTAAACCAGACCAGTGGAAAAAATCAAATATTTTAGCTGTAATATTTTATTTTATTAATATAATACTTTTTATTATAGTGTTTACTAAAAATTATTATTTCAGTTAACTAATTAAGATATCTAACTTTAAATATATCTATTACATATATAAGAAATAAAGTTCGGTTGTATTTGTTCTATATAACGTTGCCCCAGATATATGTTATGAGTTTTTGCTAACGTCGTTATAGCTTATGCAATTAGTCAAATTATTGAAATATATATTAAAAAATTCAAATTATGATATAACCTAGTTACAATACCTATCTGAATAGACAATAAATTTAACCAATGTTTCCATTAAATCACTGCTTTAAGTTAAACATTTATCGTAACTCGTGTTTAAGAAATCATGTGTTGTTTACTGTTTTCTATGAAAATGTTCTCATTAAAGAATATTATTGTATGGCCGTGTTTTATCTCTTTTGTAACAAATCCTGTTGCTAAATAATTGATGTGCAAGTCAAGTTATCATTGAGGGCGCGACCTGAAATGGTACGAAGATAATTCCTTAGTTACAAAATTAATTATTGCTATCGTGTTGGTCAATTCGAAATCAAATGGGTCCACGCTTTAGTATAATTTATTGCTTTTTTGATATATTTACAGTTTGCGCTAGAAACAGAGAGCTTAAAAATTACTCAGTTGTATATAAACATGATATGATCATTTATTTGTATTAAATGAACTCAAGTCAAATTAGTTTTGTACTTCCAGTTTAAGGTATTATTAGTTCTTAAATATAACGAAAACAATATTCCAGCGAAAGGTTTCAGCATGCAAGCTCCTAGTTCATCAGACACGATAAGAGCCAGCTCGTATTCAATGAGCTCAATCACTACGCATGTTTATACACCAAAAAGGTAAACTAAATGTGGAAACTTGTTATAAAGTATTTGACGTAGTAACAACAAATAGAAACTATTTTTGAATTTCAAATTTAGAACATAGGATAAGCGGTGTCTATGAGCGGCACATTGTCGGCCCTGATGGTCTTGGTTTGGATGGTGAACTGCACGTTGTTGTAGCGCACGCGGCACGGCCTGTCGGGGCGTGCCATGAAGCACATGGTGTACAGCGCCATCTCGAGCTCGGGGGAGGTACCGACGAACATGTTGACTTCGGGAGCGTCCTTGGTGTTACTCAGCACTGAGTGCTGCTTCAGAATCAAGCCTTTCTGTAATGGTTATAGGGACTCGTGAAATCATGAGGATGTTATTATACAAAGTAACAGAGTGGAATGTTCAGAATTGATTTGTCGAATTTGATATATTCACGAAAAATGAGCCTATTTGGACAATCTGTATTAAATTTGCTGTAGGCATCTGTATTAAATTTGCTATAAAACTGTAGGTATTTTCGTTTAACTGTTAAACCATTACGAAATTATAATTATCTATCTAACTATCTACATAATACATAGAACTGGAACCCAAGCAATGAAAAGTAATGAATACTTACTCCTGCTAGGTCAAGTTTGTCGATGTATCCGAGGTAGTTCGCTTTGTGGTCCAATTCACGCTTGGCAAAGAAGAGCCAGCTGTGGAGTCCTGCAAAAGTTGTTTAAATCAAGTTCAGTAGATAAGTATGTGCCAAGTATTTCACACATTTTATCTGAATAATTGGCGAGAACACTACGTTTGCAAACACATGATTTTTGAATATACATGTTATAAATATATTTTGTTCTTTAAATATATAGTATAAATAAAATAGGCAAATATATTTTTGTGTTTATTCGCTTTCTTTTTCCAAATATTTAAGGACTTCATGCATTTTGATTTACTTAACAATTAATTGGATAGAAAGGTTTTATGTCAAATTTGTAACAATTATATTCTTGTATCTTGGTAATAATTCAATGTTTTCTTATTGAGTAATCTTATTAACCAAAATATAACGTGGGTGAACCGTTTGCATTCTAGTGATAAAGATATCATAAACAATCGTAAAACATCTGTAACGGATAAACTCGGGAACCACTAAACCGATTTCAAACATACAGTGATTGCTATAAGTAGTTGAATAAATCTACTCTACTCGGAAGTAAAAAAAACTATAAGGCAATGTAGACGCCGGCTTATATGCCATTACGAAAAACGATTACAAATAACTATTTATTAAATAATTTAAAAAACTTAGTAAATATTTTTCTTAATAACCTAAGTAAGCTTTATTGACATGACTGTGTGCTCGATTGTCGACCAGTTGTATAAAAAAGTAGATAACGACTAACCTAAAACCTGGTCGGACTTGAGTTCAGCCATGAATACGTTCTCGAAAGCGCAGCTGCACTTGCAGAGCCCGGTCCAGTGCCGGGCGTACTTCGTGAACCAGATCTTGCGCAGGAGTTCCACTTGTTCTGGGTACTCGTTCAGCTGGGTCAGACCTGGGTCACATAAAATTTCATATTCGCAGTGTAATCGCGTTGAACTTGGCCTGTATTCTTATTACTAAAGCTAGTTATTACAATGTTTGATTTAAATACCTCTAGGGTAGAAGTTGGTTAAAAAAATATATATTTACAAGTATGTAGCTTTCGAGGAGCCTACTCGAGTATATACGTTGAAAGCAAACCAAACAGAACTGTTTCGACCTATATACATGAGTTATACGTATTTAATTATTGACAAGACAGATATTTGTGTTAGCCTGTCAAATGAAACACGGGCCAGACCCTGATGGTATGCAGTGATCTTCTGCGCCAAAGGTCGTGGACCAATATTTATATGATAAATTTTGTCCTGTCTCTAGGTGTCACTTACATGTATTTAAGTAAGTATTGCAAGTGATTTAAGCTACTTACCTTTGAGTCAGATCAACATATATCGTGTGATGTTATGAGATAACTAAATTATGACATATTAATTGAACAAATGCTCCTTTGTAATACTAGCTACACTTACTTATACAACATTTTCGTCGAAAGCCGATAGTATATTTGAAAACTTAAACCATAAACGAATAGTACAAAAGTACCTAATTATAGACTTTAAAGCATGATATTCGTCAATACGACAATATTTACATATTAGCTTGTTAACCCCATGGCTCGCTATTCCATGGACACTAATGTGGTTATGATACTTAACAAGAAATATTTACGGATAAGTATTAGAAGTCTATGGTTACGATAACTAGTGATGGCACTACTTTAAATATAGCTTGATTTGAATGACAAATGTCAATGTAGTAGCGAGAGTTATTTATATTGGCATTATGTATTTAGCATCATAAAATGTTATTAATCTTGTTTACATCACAAAGGTATACTATATAAAAACCATATTATATAAAATTTAACTGGCATTGAGACATAAAACTAATAAAATAATTTAAAAACATGTTAGTCTGACAGCTGTCATATTAATGAAGTTATGTTTAAATGACTATAGTTCCACTGTAATGAGTTGGCTGATGAAATAGATTTTTGAACCATCATCTTACTTATACTTATAATCGTAGATAAAGCGAACGTGAGATCTAAATAAGTTTTACCTTTGCTTACAAGAAAAGTCATGAGGCTCCTGATAGGGCCGGTGGCGAGTATAGTGTTGATGTAAGTTGTTTGTTCCGTCTCCTCCTGTAATGACATCACTTCGTATTAGTCAGGTATTGCAGGTGTGCATACGGATAATAAAGCTAAGATCACACGACTGCTAAGCCTCCCGCCTAATCAGATCGGACTAAAGAGTTAACGATATATTGTGACAGACTTATATTTTACCCTGTAAGTTTAAACCTTGACATGCAAACATGGACCTAAATTAATTTAATATTGTGTAATATTTATGTGTCCCACCTCTATATAACGGCTTTGAAACGAGGTTTATTCAATTTCTTACATTTATTTAAAATGAGCGCTGTTATTTCAGAAACCATTCTATTGTAAATGAAAACTATGATTATTATTGCCCTACGGGTAGCAGATGCATTGCTTATCTATTTATCTGGTAGTAAAACTTCCATGGCTAAATAAATTATTGTTGATGAAATGTATTTTGTACAATGAAAAAGAACAGGTCGGTTCCTTAAGGTTCTTGTTCTCGGTACTTGTACATACATTTAATATCTGCGGTTTCATTTGTTTTACTCACATTGGGTGTAACGAATTCTGGCCTGATCACATTCTTGTGGTAGTTGTCAAACAAAGCCACAAACGGTCTGATGGTGGGTCCATTCCACACGTTCTCCGGCACGTTCAAGAGACTGCAAAAAATAGTTATTGAATATGATCTCGATATTCAGCCTCATTTTTCTTTTGATTTATTTGTAATTGTCCCTTTTGTAAACCGCGCCTTAATCTATTTTGGTACGTGTGAGTGTTGCTGATGTGATTGTTCTTTGGTATAAAAAAATGGAGGTAGTTCAATAACCGAGTTGAAAACAGGTTTCGATACAAAAGTCTCTATAATTTCACCATTTTGAGATTCATATATATTTCTTCGATTGATACTTATATATTTTATTTTGCGTTTATATATTTGGGTATATTTGTGTATTCTAGTTCCATATTCTGATATATGTGTATTAATGTATCCTGTAAAGGCATCCCACACATCTCCCGTATATCTAATACGATAATTCGATACTACGCTTATAATACTACTACGATAACGCTTCGATAATACTTAGAAAACGGATACCATTCAATTGACTAATAAAATAGGTACGTATACGTATTTGCGTTTAACTAAACCTTAAGTCTAGCCAGTACTGTATTTGAATATTCATGGTCATTACATGTACTTACGAAATAATTACTAGCTAAAAAGTTTACAGTGAATTTATTTTATAAATATTAGTATTTGTTAAGCAACTACGTATTTTTATGAATGTATTATATGTACTTACTTAGATTGCGCTTCATCACTCTTTGACATGGCGCTAGTCTTCCCTTGCACATTCACCTGGATATAGTTGAAGGCATTGTTGATATCGGCGTTAAACATCTCTTCGCTCACGCGCAGGATATCGTCGTCCGTAGTAGAATCTTGGATGGTGCGGAGTAAATCGTCATAGCTCTTTTTCTTGGCATAATCTACTACCCCTCCGACTACAGTGCCGATTTGCGACAATGTGTTGGTAGCTGTGTTCCCCTGCTGCCCGGTCACGGAGTTGCTGATCAAATTCGGCAGGATGCTGTTGAAGATCTGCCCTGCTGCGTGGGTGATGTCGTCAGAACGCGCTGCTGCTACGAAGAGCAGAAAGACGATAGTTATCCTCATCTTGTATGAGTTTAGGTCGTGCTGTGTAGCGCGTTCGCGGCACACTACTACAATCCGAGCCCGTGCCGTACTAATGATACTGCGCGACCTCTGGCTGACGTCATGTCCATCTATGTTAGCTACAAAACTACAGATACGGTATGTTATTGAGATTCAGCCCGCGGACTTCTAGTTTTTGTGCTGGTCGCCCTGAATAAGCAATAATAAGAGGCCATTTGAACTTGGAAGTACGTATGTTCTATGGAAGTAAACAAATATGACCTTGTGACGCGAGTTGAATCACACGTTTAGATTTTAGCACATCTGGCATGTTTAGAACAATACTCATATGCAAAGACATTTCCTACTATATTAAATGTATTTCTTGATGGGGCCAATAAAAGTGCGTATATAAATATATAAACCATACTGTACCTATAGGTAGCAATTACTGTAGCACTTGCTTGAGAAACTGAGCTCGTATAAGTTTGAGGTCATCTTACTACCGGTTCCAGCAGCAAATTAGAATATTTCCTTGCTTTTAATGATGGGTTATGTGTTTTCCTTCAAACGGCGTACTTGCCTTAGTATCGTATCGTATTTAAAATAGTTTTGTCACCGTTAGTGTTGTAACTATCTCAATAGGGGCTCCTTATATGAACTCTTATAATTAAAAGGTGCTCTCTATTATAGCATTAATTATTTAATATTTTAAAATGAAAGAAAATACTCCACGAGCTAAGTAAAAAAAGTTACCTTATGTTTAAATATACACTCGCATTGATATCATACTATTTTTAATAAAATAATTGTGCTCACGGATCCGATCACGCATCAGTTAGTGCTCCTTCCTACGATCTTTATTGCACATAGCACTAAAGATCGTGAGTTCTATTCCCGACAGGACAAACATTTATGTGATAGACGTATATGTTCATTCTATTTATAAGTATTATATTTGACGAGGTAATGCTCCTACCTCGTAGGCCAAAGGTCGTGGGTTCGATGCCCACCCAGGATAAATAAAATATGATGATATTTGTGTTTGCTCTGTGTCTGGTTGTTCAATATATGTAAGTAAGTAGCATATTTGTTGTAATTCCTCTGTTATTTGATGTCCGTAAGACAAGTGTTTTAAGCGACTTATCCGGAGTCAGGTCAATGTATGAATGTTGAGTGGATTATTATTCATCAAAATCATAGGCCTTCCCAAGAAAGTGGGAATTTCGCCCTTAATTTTCACGCTGGGCAAGCGTTTTTTGGCAATCGCACACAGCACATCTTTCGCGACGAGGATGCTGCTGCCCATCCCCACCCACCACATACATTTGAGCTACACTGTTTCAGATAGATATACCGCCATCTGTCGGTTCCGGTACCTTAGTCGCCTCTTACGACACCTGGTACAGGGGAGGTACTATTCTACTCTGCTGGTACCTCAAGGCAGCGTAGAATAGTACGAAAATAGTAATAGAAATAGGAATTTACGAGCTTTAAGCTACTTATCTCGTAGTTAGGTCATGTGTGAATCAGAATTTTATTATTTTTATTGTTCTCACTTTCACCAGAAGGTTTAGTGCCTTCTTAGTCCGCGGGATAACTCGTGTGTCAGCTCTGTACGTACTTAATCCTGTGCGTTCAGACATTTAATTAATACCCAAAATCCCCTACTATCTGAGATAGATTTTATTAGTTACCCAATTTCAAGTAAAATACCAAAACCACATACCTACTGTTAAATGACGTTATCCAACTAAGCAGCTTAGTAATTACACTCATATATTTGTTTACAAAAACATGTATTGTTTCAAGTCATACTATTGATTCTTATATTTTCTATATTTTACCCGATACTCCAAACTATTTTGCTAGTGTGTCTAAGATGGAAATAAAAGAAAGTCAGCTGAAAAGAGACATTATCACAACGTGGTCGCAGGCGAGCGAGCCTCTGAAATGCAATGTCGCGTGCGCAAGCGCACCCAATGCGGGAAAATCGTGTTATGCTCATGTTTTAATTATCAGGTCCGACTGCTAAATACTTACACCTTACAATGATAAAATCTTGATAATAGTCAACATGAAATCGACCAGTTTTTTTCTTAGAATCTTAGATATTCAACTTAATACAGGTACTGTTGTTATTTGAAGTTGGTAGCAAATACTATATTCTTATTTTCATTAATTTTTTTGTGGTTTTATTTAGAAAGTCTGTTTGTTTTTAAACACGCTATTATTATTCTTTCTAATAACTCTCCATCTGAGATATATAATTCAAAGATGCATATGAAATTTTCTTTCGTTTGCATCTTTTTAATACACTATAAAATTACCGTTTAGCGACTATTTTAATTGTTTTAATAATATGAGTATATTTGTTTACAGTAAACCACTCCATGTGGTTGCTGATCTGGTCTCTTAAATCAATAGAAATGAAGTACGACAATTTACTAAATTTTATGTTAAATATTTACTGCTAGTACGTGTTATTTCTTGTTATCTGTACAGTAAACGTCTTTACTCCTTCCCTCAAAGCTATACAACCGTGCTTATTGTCTGATGAATGATTGGATTGGATCAGAATGGGCGGAAGGGAGGAATTATTCATCCGATACCAAGTTAAGACTTGGAAGTGAGGGAGTGAGGATTTTTAAAACAAATATCTAACTAGAATGTCGGCAAAGTAAAAATTTACCGGGCCCTGCACCAAGTGTCGTAACAAACGAGTGAATTACCAAAACCGATAGATATTTTCACCCGAAACACCGAAGCTCAAATGGAGCACCGTAGATGAGGTAGCAACATTCCCGTCGCGGTGGGCAAAATACGACAATTTGAAGAAAGATTTTGAGGCCTATATCCAGCCGTGGATATTCTACCACTGTTTAGATAATGATGATAATTATCTATTAACTCTTGGTAGTTTTATTGTATATCGTTTATACTAGACACACATTAAATCAAAACTGTCTTTTTTTTATATTCTGATCATTTAGATTATTAGATACTATTTACTAGAACCTAAAAATAAATATGTATCCTTAAATCTAATCCTTTATTCGATTGGTAGACACACATAGTCTATGCATTATTGTATTTTAATATATGTTTATTTATACTTGATTTCAGTCCACGAATGCGAGATCGCTCAGAACCTCGCGACGATCATTGCTCGCAATTAACATTTTCAATGCACTTGCATATCTGCATAGTACTAACATCATTGAACGCCCATGTACCTCGGTATTATTCTTTACCCTGGAGCGGATCTATTTAGAATAGTTCGTTGCTGGAAAACTAGAAATCGCTATAAATAACGTGTAAATAAGACAAAGTGGGCATGTCAGTTTGATATTATTATGTTAAGAGTGAAATATGATTTGCACTTTTCACAATAAAGATAATATGTTTCCTCTAACGATATACTTTGCCAACTGGCTTTCAACAGTTACGTTAAATCTTTTGACGGTTGTATTTTTGGTATTTTTTTAAGATCGACGAAAATGGTATAAACCCTTCATTTTGAAAAGATGCCATAGTTTTAGATTAACCGTATGCGACATTAACATAGGGAAATATGCTGGTCAGAAATATTTTACTTTACCTATAAAATACTACATTGTCTGCGAATGACTGTAATTGATTTAAAAATGAGTTAGTCTTTCTATTTTTTTGTTACGATTTCACGAACTAGTAGCTTGAAACCTACGGATAAACAGGTCAATAGAATTTAGTTAGGAGAAAAATTTGCAGTGCTACAAGTAATATGAAAATGTAAACAGTAAAATATAGTGCGAATTCTGATATTTGCATTTTCATATAATTTACTGAGAGTTCATGGCAATCATTTTTTTTCTTCTTTTTCATCGTCATTAATAAGTTTTCTTATTAATTAAATGCCAGGAATCCCAGAATCAAATTATTTATCTGTTAATTTTTCATCTTTACAGCTTTATTTTTACAATTACTTAATAAAGCTGAAAAAATATTGTAAACGAAATAAATATAGCACGATTTAGCAGGAATATAGACAGACCTAATTCAGAGCAACGCGATGCGTTCTCTATGATATACATATGTGTCTAATTGCAGAGTACCCAATTCAATTCGTGCCGCCTATATTTAGTAGTCGATTACATTCACAGATGCGAGCAGATGTTTTTATTTTCTATTTTTGATTGCTCTATATACGGCCTACGGTAATGTCAAATAATACTCGAAGGCTTTAAAGTATTCTATGACATAAGTAGTACAGTTTTTATTGTATTAGCAAATATCTCAGTTAAAAAAACCTGTGTACATGTGTCATTCTTTACAATCTATTGTAATCGTCATCATCTTCAACATTGGAAGTCACAGTCCATTGCTGGACATAAGCCTTCCCATGAAAGGAGGAATTTTGCCCATCATTGCCGCTCTGAGCAAGCGTGTTGGCCAAGCGAAACGGGGATGTTTGTGCTATCCATCCATCGTAATATCAAAATAGATATTCAATCAAAACGGGGGGCATTGTGTTTAAAATTAGTTTAGAAATTTGAATAATTTTATATAAGGGTCAATGTGTAACCTTGCGTTACAGGTCCTTATGGTATCGGTTTCAAAATTAAAGAAACTACTGGATAAATTATATAACATTGCAGAAATTATATAAAATCTGAAATATATTAAATGACCAAAAAAAACTTTAAAGACTGTATACTTTTCGGTGACCCTTTACACCGTGCCGTCCCTTTGTCGTGAGGTACCGGCGGAGCCTCCCTCTGTACCAGGTGTCGTAAGAAGCGACTGAGGTACCGGGATCGACAGATGGCGGTATAACCATCCGAAACAGCGCAACTTAATTACTACAGGGTGGGGATGGGCAGCAGTATCTCCGTCGTGAAAGCTGCGCTCTGCAATTGCCACTACACTTTCTCAGCGCGATATTCCCCCTATATTGGAAAGGCCTATGTCCAACAGTAGAATTTCTATGGCTGATATGATTACACCGATAAGGAAGAGTGTCCTGTTGAAAATAGGACGTGTGGTTCCACTAATTGCATCAACGAGTTTATTAAACGAACTTGAGTGGCTCGAACGTTGAAACGACAGCGACAGGAATTAGTGAGTCATTATGTTCCACTTTGTCAACATACATCTGCACGGAAGTTGCAGTTTTAGTCTTAAGATTCTGGAATTGAGACCACGTGCAGCGATTTCAATAGCATCAGTATACAACCGATACTATTGGAAATGCCTATGTCCAGCAGTGAATATCTTGCGGCTAATACGATGACATAGGCGACAGGTGGCGTAGCTTAAATGAAAGCAGGTATGGAATGCACGAAGCTGCGCTCTACAATTATTTTTGCGCATTTTGTAGTGCCGGCAGACTAGTTTAAAAAAAGCCCAATGAAATGATCTGTGTTAGATGACTTTTATAATCGTCAGTATTATATATAAATATGCATAAAATCACTTCTTTATTGAAAATATTATTTATTTTATTGACGACTAGCGGCCCGTCCTGGCTTCGCACGGGTAGACATAAATAGGTACATATATTCAAGTAATAAACATGCTAATTAAAACGACCATGTATCCCTAATTTGAAAAATATTGTATGCTTATCTTAAAGCCTCCCTGTACACTACGTTGGCTGTGGTATTTGTAGGTGGCAACGAAGCGTATTGATTTTTAGGAGATCCTACTTGAGAAAGTGCCAAATACAATTGCTCTCGTCGAGTTAGTTACACGATACGCTGCGTGGCGGCCGCCGCCGGCATTTATTTTTATTTTAATTTCTTGATATCTTTTAAATGGAATGTCCGATTTCAATAATCAGGTATTAAGGCATTTTTAAATATAAAATTATTATTTTAGATAAAAAATTATAAATGGTATGGAGAACACGGTCTGATTTTGATCGGCATTTCGATCAATTTGTTAAATGTAAAAAAGTAGTTATAGTGACGTAACTACAATAGTTAGACATATGGTCTCGTAAAGCTTTTTGTAGATATTGATATATTCTATAATATTGTCAAAAAAAAATTGTCATATTATTAATATTCTTCGCAGCGTATACGATGAAAGACATTTTATGGCAATTTTTTTTACACCTTTGGTTGGTTTTAATAGGAATTAATAAAGTAATCTAGTACTAAATATAACCTATGTTACTCAATGATAATGTAGCTTTCTAATAAAAATGCTGCAGCTATGATTATATTTTAGCCGTGGGTACTGGGTACTGGAGTAAAATAGTACCTTCCTGTGTACCAGGTGTCGTAAGAGACAGGTGGCGGTATATCCATCCGAAACAGCGCAGTTTAAATAGTAGTATTTATTAAGATGCGCTGTGTTGGGTCATGATAGGCAACAGCATCCTCGTCGCGAAAGTGCGTTTTGCGATTGCCACCATGCCTACCCAGCGCGGCAATTATGAGTAAAACCCCCATATCTTAGGGGGGTCTATTTCCAATAGTAGACTTTCTATGGCTGATATGACAATGATGCTGATGATTCTGTTATATAAAATAAAATTCAAATTATTTTAAATGTTTAATTATTATTATTGGTGATACAGAAACTATTATTTTGAAATTTAAACCAAAAGTTGAATATAAAAATACCTCATATGAAGAAAGTACGAGTATTTCTGCGTTTGTTTTTGTCGTAATAATACCTATCAAAGAATATTTTTGAGCAGATTGGAATATAGTTGTATTATCTTCAATTTAATTATAAGTATTATAAGCGTTATTCTTTGGTCTGAATATTATCGGAAGGTCATGTAATCGTTCAATGTACTAATCAAACATGTTGATGTTTCAAAAATAACATAATAACATAGTAGACATGAAAGTTTACATGTCACTTATTCAGAAAATACAGTTGACCTTATTTGAATAAAATTTTGCTATTGGAGCTGGATTAATAGCTTAGTATATACCTGAGTATATAAAAAAATGTCGTGAAGTTTGTTCGGAATGATCTTCTAACTCTTACACCGAATTTAATATTTTTTTCTTCTTACTATGTCCAGTTTGATCAATTTTATTATATCTCAATTTATAGTCACAATAACAAGAGCAGAATAGTACCTCTTTCTTTAGGCGACTAAGGTACCAGAACCGTAAGATCTATATAGTATATGTGTAGCTCCAATGCACAGGGCGGGGACGGGCAGTAGCATCACCATCTCGAAAGTTGCGCTCAATTTGCGTTGCGATCATTCCAACACGTTTGCCCAGCTCGGTGACTATGGGCAAAATTCTCCCTCTCTTGGAGAGGCCCGCGTCAAATAGAGGACTTGCAATGGCTTATAAGCTGATGATTCTATTTAATATTATTGTTTTCCCATAGATTGATCATTATTACCGTGCGAAATTGCAGGGGTCACTAGTTAATAAATACATTAGTGTGTATTCAAAGAATAAGAGCCTAATACATTATATAAATGAAATCATAAACGACTTCTGCAGTTAAATTTAGCCTTTTTAGCTAGGAGCTAATTACAAATTTATTCTAACAAACTTTCGCATCTTTAATTTTTAGAATATTTTTGTACTAAAACAAATAATATAAGCTGTGAATTTAAATGGATTTATATACAGATTAAAATACATAATACGTACAGGATAACTATGAACATAATCTCCTAACCGTTTCAAGAAATATTTGTTTGTCTCAAGCACTGCTAATCTGAGTTACGAGAATGTTATCGATGAGGTCACCAGCTGAGGTCGCCGCCGCTTCGCCAGTGCCCTGACGACTGACCCCGGCGAATCACACGTTTTACCGTCAAAAAAGCTGCACACATAAATACATTTACTTGTACACATATACCAGTTCGGATCAGGAGTTTGTTCGAGCATTGAGTGATCCGACAAAATGAAGGCTGTACTTGTGCTTGTGTTTGTGTTCTGTTATGTAGAATGTAAGTAAAATTACCTTATATATCTATATAAGCTACATTTACAAGAGTTAATTTATGTAACTTTACATAATATTTATGGCTTTTTAAAATTAAGAATACAGTTTTGTCACTTTAATGATGAAGATAATGCTATTGTCAAAATAGTTCAACATTATGATGCCATTAGGTTGTATATGGCTATACAATTTTACACTTCAGTAGTTTTTTTATTTATTTATTTACTCAACTTTATTGCACAAAATGTTTCAAAATGTACAAATGGCGGACTTAATGCCAGATGGCATTATCTCCCAGTCAACCATTACACAAAACTGTAGTAATCTGAATTATCAACCAAGTACCCACTTATAAGTAATAACAACTCTTGTTTATATTAGTAGATAAGGTATATTATATTGTTTGTAGAAGAAAATAGTGTAACCCTTTCTATAACATATATTTTAGGTCGCAAGACATACCCGCCTATCGACAAAAATGCCAACCTGGCGTTCATTAACATGGAAGGAGGCGGCGGAATGAGGCCGCCAAACCAGCAACCCCAACAGCCTTTACCAGCTGCACCACCAGCGAAAGCCCCCGTACCAGCGAATGTAAAACCTGTAGTACAGCCAACCCCTAAGCCAGTGCTGCCCGCAGTACCGATGCCGGTTGTACAACCGACCCCACCGTTGCCTGCTAAGCCTGTTCCATCTACTAAGCCTGCACAGATACCCCAACAGATTAAACCTGTCCCTGTATACCCTACACCAGTAATAAACCCGATCACCACACCTGGACCGGGGTCAGTGAAACAACTGGTGAATTTCTACGACAGCCAGGGGAAAGCGAGCCCCATCAGACCATACAGCTACAGCCAAGCCGTGAAACAAGGATAATATGTCTGAAATTTAAAATGAAAAAGAAAAAGTAAGAAAAATTAAAAAGTGTTTTCATCAAAGATATTGTATATACTAGTATTTAGAATACTTATCTCAAGGAGAATATATATTGATATTAAAGCAATAGAATATTTTTGTAAATAAAGTCAGAAATGTTGACCATCAAAACTACTGTTTAACTGTTTATTAAAGAAGATTTCAAGTAAAGCTGGAACTATGAAGCAAAAAAGAATTTCGTATATATAAAGAAACACTGACGGATTTTGTGTGTTAAATTAAATTAAAATTAGTAAAGCGAAGTTACAGTGTGTCCCCCGAAATGAAAATCAATGAACCAAGCCTTACTACCTGCTCTTATGTCCAGCAGTGGACGTCCTACGCTATAATGATGAAAGTCTTACAGACTTTTCATTTAATTACGCAATAGCAAAATTAGTAACGAGCCAAGTAAGCATGAGTTCATTTAGAAAAGGAGTCAACGACCGCACCATCAGCCGGATACATCTAGAAACGGCATAAAAGGCGCATTAAGACGTAAACAATTGCAGCGAAGCCTATTTCCAGCCAGTGAAAGTGTAGTTCCTCTGTAGACGGCAAAGAGACGCGCGCGTCGGCGCACGCCGCGAGCAAACGCACACATCTATGTATAACATGTATAAAATCTCGTTAGAAATATCGATGAGGCTTAGTTTAATTTGAAATAAATAATTTAGTTATTTCCTGTAACCAACTAAGTCCTTTCATACAAGGTAATTTTAAACTTAGAAATCGCAATGTTCAAAGTTTTTTTTTATTTTAATAATGATATGAAACAATGGAGAGACATCTACTGTTTTAAATAATAATAAGTTTTTTAAAATAGAATGTTAAATTCATTTACATACAATTATACTCATTTTTTTGTTTAATTTTGTTGAACTCGGAATGTCGGCGGTAGAAAAGCATCCTTTGGCTGTTAATAACGGAATAAGAGCGGTACGGCGACGCTCAAACTTGGTCACAACTATAATTGTTAATGAAGCCATCTAAAGCTAAGTAAATGCTGTTTGGTATCGTATCTTTGTGATGGATCATAAAGATCTACTCAATAATGTTGCCAGACGCCTTAAGTTTAAGAAACCTTATACTGGTGAAAAAGACATCAACGAGGTTCCTTCATCGATTTATGATTACGTTTTTATAATTGCGTAGGTCATTTGTTCATATTTAATTATTTACTATAGCTATTGCCGTATCGACCTGTTATGCGTACTTCCTATAACTGAGAACTAATTTTAAAATATTTATATTCTTACGAACGTATTTCAATGAGACACAACTAACGATAGAAAAAAAACTCATACAAGTTTAAATACGGATTTTGACAACATTGCTCTTATTGCTCGTCAGGCGTTCACAAAAATAAAAGATTATAAATATACTATGTGTTTACTATGATTTATGTATACATTATGTAGATATAATAAATAAAGTCATATGCACAATATAATTTTAATTATACTTTACATAGATTTGGTAAAAGGGAAAAAAAATAAAATTTATTTATAAAAAGGTTTATTAAACCTACCCAAATCTATCAAAATCTCACAGTCAATTTTGAACTCTTAATACCTTTTTATTAAAGATTAATGGTGATTTTATTTTCACATTTCTTTTTTCTAATTTTCCGGATCTGGGTAATCTAAGTTTATCTTTTGCTATGTTTAATAATAATAATAATATACTCTTTATTGTACTCCAAGAAAAACAACACAAGAACATCAAGTTTACTAAGATAGAAATCGTTACTCTCAAATAATCTGCAACGTATATAAACTTACTATAGATATACATATATAGTATATATAGTAACTATAAGTAACTCTAAAGTAATTTTCTCTGTACATTTAACAAAAGAATGAACGCTGTCTAAAACCTCGTTTAGGCATTTCATACATGAATGGAAGTTATTAGTAAAAAAACCCATTGATATTTATGTCAGGCGGACTGACAAGGGAACGTGACCCGTTCCAATGAATACAACTCATTTGTGGTTTCTTGGATGATCAACTAAGTTTGAAGATGTAGTAGTAACGTTGATTATTGGAGCTTAAACTTGGGTCAGTACCACACGGAAGTAATGCAACGTCTGCTTTAATTTATGTTATCCATTAGATGTTTGTCGAAGCTGTTAAATTGTAAAAGTAGCTGAGCTTTTTTAGTGCAGTTCGGTTTTTTGTTTCTTTTTAAATATAATATAGGGGGGAGGGACGAGTGAGTCATCTGACGGTAAGTGATCAGTGTCGCTAATGGACAATAAAGTAATAGGAGGAAATCAGAACTAGAGGAATCAACGCAACAGGCGCGTTGATTCCTCTAGTTATGCAAAAAATAGACTCTCTTACGGACGGCTTAGAAGGTTCGGACGGCTCTCTAAGCCGTAACGGCCAGGGAATACCGCCGAAGTGTGTTTGTTTCATACATCAGCGGTCCCAGGAAGAAAATAGCGCTGAAATTACACAATAGTTGATCGCCAGCCATCAAAGTGGTGGGTATGGTAAGACTGTCGATTTGTAAGTTTTAGTGGTTTAGGAGAATGACAGTTGCATGAGTTATGGAATATAACCTTTAATGGCTCAGCCAAATCAAGTTTAACGCCAGTCATAGTTCAATAATACCCAATAATTACGGATTATAATTTTCCATGATATTTGCTTATTACAGCTTATAGATTTAAATAAAATGCTACATATGGATTCTGTAAAGATTACGTATTACATATATTATGACCGTCACGTTGTAAATTTACTGCATTTACTATAGCTATATCAACGATGACAATGCAGTGTAACGAAATTAGGCAATAGTTTCACTGGAATGTTACAATTAGTTTAGTAAAATCACACGTCCATAGTCTGAAAAACAAAACACTATCTTATAACATTCGCTAAATATATCGCAGTCTCTAATAAGTTTCTGAGTGAAAGTAATTTTAAAATTGGTTTATAATTTTCTAACATTTACCGTATATCCAAACATAAGATTTAGCCATTAAATAAAAAAGGCTAGTCAATATATTAACATAGTTTTAAAATACGCAGTTGCTAATGCCAATATGGCGACACGCAGCAAAGATAGGGTTTGCACGAAATGTGCTACTTTCACTTTCATACTGAATCATACCGGTTACGTAAGCAGGACTTCGCATTGTTACGGCTTCAGTCTGCGACATATTGTGCAACCTATCCTCATTTTGAACTTCATAACAAACAATGACTCAGGGTCTGTTTCGATTCGTTTAGGCACAAACTACTGGCCGAAATACCGAAGTTATTAAAATAGAAAGTTGCCCAATAATACTGATAAACATAGGGGGCGCTGTCCGAAGATTTATGTTCGTGTGATGCAATCATATCCTATGTTGATACACCATAATTTGTTTGTATTAAGATTGATGTGTTCGAAATTTGAATGGCTGTGTCTCATTAAAAATCTCGTAACAAGTCTAGCTAGTGAAATGAGCTACTAATGTTGTGGTCTGAGAAATTGTTTGGAACGGTTGACTCATTGGTTCTAATGATAAACATATTGGCGATTTTTAAGTTTTCCTTGCCGATGGACGTTCAAGACGTCCATACTGATATACTCAACTCTATATTTATATCGGTCGGCTATACTCGTATTATATTATATTATATTATTATATTATCTGAGATTTTGATGAAATTGGTCCTGGGATTATTTGGTACTTGAGAGGTTACTTTTAATCCCGGGAAAATTTCCAATGGCTCGTGTTATAAAGAACTTAACGCGTTAAGCTTTTTAGGATATCTATAGCTAGATATAAATAGCTTGCATGTGAGTTTGCATTGCTGTGTTCCGGTTTGAAGGGTCTCTCACCCTTTAAACCGGAACAAAGCAATGTAGTGAAATTACTGGGTATACATGACGTAGTATCTTTAGATCATATCGTATCATATTATATATATACGCCTACCTACAGTAAAACCAATGAGTCAATCGTTCAAAACAATTACTCGGACCTTAGCTGAAATATAGCATAGCCTAGTAATAGGAAAGCAAACTATCCTTGTCTTTCGATTTGTTTGTTTTGCTTTCACAGTTTTATCAGATAACCTACTTTGACGAAATATATCAAATGTATAGATTTAAGTTTGGATGCTAGAAATGTTTCCACGGGACCCGACAAAAAGAAAATTCCAAGCAGGCAGAGTCGCGAGCGGCAAAATAATACGAAATAAATAATACATAGATAATTAATAAATAATTATATTTGTTAGCATGTATAAGCTATATCATACTATACTTATTGTAAAAAAAAAATATAGGGGTACTTAATGCATTTTCACTTCGATTGTTGTATCGGAAGGCGATTAGTATTTGAAATCCCTTAACGACTAGATTTCTCAGCACAAACTCATTAGCATTGGGCTTTCTCAGCGAGTTTCCAAATCATTGTGGGCATTACAACTAGTTTACAATAGAGGCTACCTTAACCGCTACGGGGATGGCGTTTAGATTAACAATATATAAATAACTAACTGACACGACAGCCATTGTCCTGTGTTAACTATGTTTGTATAGAAAAAAATACTGCGACTAAATATAAATTGTACTATTTCTTACACAGTAAGCTATAAATAATAAGATTGGTTCTGTATTTTAAAAGTGAACCCCGGACAAACACCGTGCTATGTCATTTTTATACATAAATATGATCATAGTCATACATACTTATATTATTAACGCGACCTGCAGTCTGTCTGTAACCTTTTCTCATTTGAATTGGATTTAGATGAAATTTGCGTCGTTGATAGTTTAAATATATTGAAAGCAATGTCAAAAGATTTGTGCGGAGCTTTGTCATTTCTAAACTTATCTCTTACAATTACTTTATCTCAACAATGTTTCTGTTATTTCTCACGCCCGTTATTTATTTAACGGAAAGCTAATATTTTAGTATTAGACGGAAACGCGTGATAGTTGTTTATAAGAGTTCCCTCAACCAAACACCTTTTATGAACTAAATAGTACTAGAATTATGCAGAATTACAGCTCAATCGTTTATCTATTAACGCCCATGTTGATACGTAGATAGGCATCTGATTCTTTGTCGAAGTTGACTACTATATTTCAAACATACGTAGGTTAGATAATTAGGTAAGTAAACTAATTTATCTTTTTATAATCATCATTATTATACCAGAATGTCGCCCATAATTGCAATGCTGGGCAAACGTGTTGGCAATCGTAGAGCGCAGCTTTCGCGTCGGGGATGCTGCTGCCCGCCCTGCACATTTTAGCTGACTTTTTTGCATGGATATACCGCCATCTGTCAGTTCTGGTACTTTAGTCGCCTCTTATGACACCTGGTACAGGGGAAGATAGTATTTTACTATGCTGGTACCTCACGGCTCTCTTTATAAAAAGGGTATAAAAACATGATATTCATTTTATTTTAATAAGCAAAAAAATATTGACTTGACTAATCATAGTTATAATTTGTATTCACTAAAAAAATGTATTCCAGAATGCTTTGATTAAATAATAATTCGGCATACTAGAACTGAACTAGCGACTGAATCGATCATAAGTTCTTCAACTCCAGACCAATCAAAGCAAATAATCTGCATTAACCTATAAATTCTGATCATACTAATAAAAAACAAAATGTTCTCTAATCTCAATCAAAATTATCTGTACTATGTTTATCTGTACTGTTGTAATGTTTTATACATATTAATATTAAAAAAATGCGAATGTCACTCAGTCTGTCTGTGGCGCTTTCAAGGAATTTCTCATATTTGGCATGCGGATAATTTGGAGTTTAGGAAAGAACATAGGCAACTTAAAATTTTCGGGAAAATTATATAAATTAAAGTTAATTTGGGTAATAAAAAGATATTTCATAACTTGCAAACGATATTAAGATAAAAAAAAAACAAAGAATCCACATATAATAGCACTTCATATATACAATGTAAGCAATCTAATAATCCGACAAAAGTTTTTCCTTCTTACGAAGTACACACATAATTATAATTCAAAACAAAAATTTGAGCTAAAGAAAGGCACTTGTTAATAGATTCTCACCAGAGTATAGAATAATATTTGTATTTAGCCCAGCTTTCTCAAGTGGTCGTTACCAAAACATCACTTTCGTAACAATTAGCGCCACCTGAACGAGCTCTCGTTGCCTCTGACGAATTAGAGGTATTATACAAATAACAATGGCGGTCTCTTCTCACAGATACATTATGGAGACAATGGTTTACTCCAATCTCCGCGGGGCAACAGATCTGCAAACAATATCGCATCAACAGGAGGCTTTATTCACATTCTTGGACGTGCGAAAGCAATACTATTCGTGTGTGAAAATGCATTTCTTGGAGTAAACGATTACTTGTTAAGTGAAATTGGAGAAAAAGCACATATACGTCTACAGATAATGTGTGTTTGTTATAGATACGAATAATTCAAATTGCTTCGTACAAGTAACAGATCAACCTGATCTAAACTTGTAAAACTTCGCAATCGATATTACTCTATAACTCAGACCCATTTAGTTCAAAATTGACTGTTAAAATTTGACAGATTTGAATAGGTTGATCTGTTCGCCACCGTACCTTTCAAAGTGTTGCATATAATCGAGAAAATATTAGAAGTTCACTTTCCAATGGGGACATTTATAACTATGCACAAAAGCTCATTTAGAAATAGATAAATTTGTTTCTTAGTAACTACTCAAAGCCATCAAATCTATTTTCGTGTAGTTTCTAAACAATCTTATGATACACCGTAAAATGAAAGTTGTATATATTTATCTAATGTCTCATTAATATAATTTAATGTTCTATACGTGATAATACCTGAGGCTCGAAAAATCTTACATAACAACTTGATGTATAAAACTCTTGACATTCTTTACAAAAATACATTACTGTCCATAAAACTCGAATAGTTGCTCGCGGCTAGTTTGTACGCCGCTCTGAATGTAAGTCGATTTGAAGAGTGAGTTTTATTAATGGGATTATTAAATTGAGATGATTACAGAGATTTAAAAATTTCCTGCCTAAATCCGTTCCCAAACGTTCACTTTCATTCAGTTGACCGCGCGCACGCGCACGTCGGGTCAATATGCAGTAATGACTAACGTTAGGGCTGTACTCGTCACCTATTTTTTTGCTCAGTTTTAATATTATTAGTAACCACGGTAAGTGTATACGTCACTAAACTCCTCCGAAAAGTCTGAACCGATATAATTTTATTTATTTTTGTATGCGTTTGGGTGACACTCTGAATGGATTAGATGGATAAATCAACTCGGAAGATGACGCTGCAGTCAGGATCTAGGTTATTTACTATTAAATCATCTATGAGGTCCACTAGTAATTGTATGAATAACTAGCAGCGCACCGCGGGTTCATTCGCGTGCGTTCCTTTTCCTTTAAAATATGGAAATAAAGTACTTATGTCACTTGCTGAAAATGTAACTTCTTATTAATTAAAAAGTTTTTGATATTGGTTCAGAATTTAGTTATAACAAACGTTCAATACCAATAAACGTTTACATTTATATTACATATTTTGATATTAGGTAGGAACCTCTATATTTTAATGTAGTTTTCTATTAGTAAAAGTAAAAAGTATTTCTGAAATCGGCTTTGTAATTATTGAGCCTATTCCTTATGAACAAAAATACAATCTTTTCTCTTTATATTTTATTATAAATTATTCATCAAACTTGAATATACAAAACCAAATAATTACTGCCATGTGTTTACATGTACAGTTATAGAAATGGCGATTTTTGTAAATTTTTATCATTTCGTCAATTCGAGATATATTTTTATTATTTCAATATCGTCCGATCCGACTCAAGACAACACTTCCCTAAGACAACTTACAATTACACATATACACCGATATGCAAAATGTACTAAATGTAACTGTCGACTAAGTTGCCGGAGCCGACAGATGGCGGTGCATCTAACCGAAACAGCATAGCATATAGTCGCGAATGCTCTTCGATTATCACCACGCTTGGATACCCAACAGTAGACTTCCAACGGCTGATATGCATATGATGATTATCTAATAATAAAAGATTTTATTAACTGTAATATTTATCGTCTATGATTTTAATACATCGTAAGTTGAAAATTTAGTTTCCCTGAGTGAATGAGTGAATCCTCAAATGTGAAGTTACTGTATAACTTTGTAACCCACCCCATGTTTCTGTTCTAAAGCTGTGTTGCAGGTGAGATAAGAACAGTAGACCGAAACTGTCAACCCTACCAATGTTATGCTTATGAAATTAACGTTCGCCCCATTCCTTGCGCGTCCGCACTGAATCACCGCAGACGCCCCATAAGGCTGCGTGACGTACAAAGGTTGCACAACAGCGTAGGGGTCATTGCCGGTTCGGAATGCCAACACTTACATAAGCTCCGGGAGGGTGGTACTAGCGGTTTTGTCATCAGCGTTGAGCAACGCCTTTATTCGCTTTGCTGACGCCTGATGACTGAAACGGCATACATCGGGGTTTTACCGCAACAACAAAAAGACATAGTATTGCAGCATTTTTTTCTCATGCTTGGCATTTGTCGGGTTTAATTAGAGACGGCAGGAAGCCTTTATCTATATGCTGTCGGATCTTCTAATTATTGCTCTTTTTTGTAATTTGTGTTGTTATTCTTTGACCAGACAAAATAATGATCTGTCTAGTGTAATAAAATATGGATAACTTGTTACACTCGAACAATAAATCAGTACCTTATTTTTCTATTTCACTAAGACTATCGACAAGTATACGGTTAGCATCGTAGTAAAAGTTACCGCAACTAATAGACGCTCGCTTATCACAAGCGCGTTGCCAACCTTGTGACTTGAAGATATTATGTCACTACCTAGTAATTTCACTACCTCCCCGAGATTTCTAACCGGAGCACAGCTATATGAACACCAGCTGTTTCACCGGCGGTAGAAAAGCGAGAGGAGGCACCACTTGAGATGACCTTTGCATTAGGCCTCTAGTAAAATAAGCTGATGGTAGAAATTATTCTTTTAAAATGTGCAGTCTATATCAGTATGAATTCATGTAATAAATATTATACATACTAGACTAACTTATGCCACACGTGCGATCTTCAGACAGAGAAACGGCTAAACAGATATCGAAACGCACACTAAATTACCATAACGAAACAAGATACGGATTTGTGACGATCAAAAATTATAAGCTTCAACACAATGCAATACTTTCACTACCTGACTAAAGCATCGGTACATTTGCAATAATAATGATAATACTATAAATAATGTTACGGCTTATGTAAATTTGAACATAGTGAGCCAGTCTGTGGACTGACGAACATGACCCAAATTCTATGTGTTCCGTTTACAAGAAAGTGACACAGCTTTGTTATGCTAAACGGATACAATAGCAAAGTACGCATACCTCTTTGTTTCATAAAGGAAAAACATTTGAAGCAAATAATAGGAAATACTTTACAATTTTCACTCGAGCCTACTGCGGACTGCGTCAAACGTTGTTTCAACCATGTTTTTTACATAATAATTCGAGTTCAAGATAACTATAATCATTTAAATCGTAACATAATTTTAAAGGGCCATTATATCGCTTTAATTTACTTGCATAAGCTGTTTTAATTAATGACTTTCACTCAATGTTTAGCATGTCAACGTAATCTAATTTACGAAACTTCTGTGGTTGGAAATTAAAAGATGTGCATAATACATGTATGCGGGTTCGGTGAAAACTATCGATAAGTTAAACTACATTGACTAACGCTAAATTAACGTTAAAACAATTACGTAAATAATTTACATAATGCTATAAAAGTTTTAGTGGAAAAACGTACGTTTATTCCTTTTAGGGGTGCAGGAATTTATGTTAATTACTTTGTTAAGAGGACAAGTTAAATTTTTATGTCGTAAATGTATTGTAAACTTATTTTATGATGAAGTTAAATGTGGAGAAACTTATTCTGAAAGTGCTCACTCATACACGTTTCGACGAAAGCGAGTGGTATATCTGACTTTCATAATTATTCGAATTGAATTCTAGCAGACAGGTATATCAATATCGTTTAAAGAAGAATTTATTTAAACATTATTTCATAATAGACATGCATAAATAGTACGATTTATGTTTATAATTCGTGTTAGTTTATACTGACTGACAAATGAAATTGTTAATAATAAATGCACAATATAATACGCCAATTTTTAGGTTTTAGATTGAGATAATTTAATTCTTGTTACTTAGGGGAACCCAAAAAGGTATACTCTGTGTCTTTCCAGTAGTTCACAATTTCAGGAAATATTTAACCAGAAACCTATTAAGAATATACCACTGAAGGCATCATAATTTCCTTTATATTTTGTTGCAAGTTCTCAAATAAATTTTGGTAACAACTGCAGTTTATTTATTTTTTCATAAAATAAAAATGTGGGCTTAAATTACATCACACTCAATTGAGGTTTTACGTACGTAAGATCGTAAAGCCGAAACCAAGAAACAAACGACGAACGCCAAATAATGAATGTAGTAATTTATTGCGCCACAGAACCGACTCGATGATGACACTCGCCACATGGTGGATCAGTGTAGCACGGTTGGACGAGATGAAAGTATTACTTTACCAAACTCGTGCACCTTGCGAACACAATGGGCAATTTATTCGATTTCACTCTTTTCACAATTTCATATTTTGGGTGCGCGGGCGCCGCTTGCGGTGACTGTCTCATGGTTGGTCTATTCTCTTAATGATTTATTTGGTAACTATTATAATTAGGCATATATTAAGGCAGGTAATTTGGCATTTCCTTTTGTCAGTTTCTCAAGTTATTATAAATACTCCTACTTTGCCGTGGGTATTTTACGGATCGCTAATGTCATAATTATCTTTATCGTAACACTCAAATAATTAATCTACATGTTTTTATAATATTTAATCTTATGTTTCTTTGTTTCTGAAGCTTAATTTCTTTATGTTTAACATTATTCTAAGCTCTATCAAGTGAAGAACATATTTAATGCGATAATATCATTATGTACTCGTATATCTTGTCGTTTGATTAAAAACAAATATTTTTTTAATTTTCCTTATAAGTGTGTGCAATTCTTTCGTTATAAGTTTGTTCAGAAGAAAGAACTTCTTACTGTCACGTATATGATATCATTCAAAAAGTAAAAGTTCTATGCAACACCAAAAAAATCACTCATGTCCTGAATGGTAATTCGTATTAGGTATGCCTAGTAAACAACAGAAAATGTATATATATTTTGATATCACGTCCCCGAAGGTAGATCACATAAATTTTACTTTGTTTACTTCTCGCAACATTAATTTGAGGGTAGTCATAATATTATATCTTTGCTGTTCACAGTAATCACAAATCTCCGGATTACCGTGAAAAAATAATATTGATGCTGGATGCTTATCATAAACTTGGATGCAACATGTCACTGGAGATTCATTTCCTCCACTCTCATTTAAGTTTTTTTCCGGATAACATGGGTTCAGTAAGTGACGAACACGAAGAACGTTTTCATCAAGAAATTGCAGAGTTAAAAAGCGTTACCAGGGTAGATGGCATCCAGCCATGCTTGCAGACTACTGTTGGGGTCTCCAAAGGAATACTGCATCGACTAACTACACGAGGAAACCCGAACGTTCCAGAAAAATACTGTTTTCTAAAGTAAAATAAAAAGTATATGTCACTACTTCATGCAAATTAAAATATAATCAATAAATGTTTTCACAACTAAATGTGATGTGATTACAACAATGTTATTTATACACCTCAATTAGTTTCAGGGTGACGAATCATAATTTTATACTGTAAATCCAGTGAAAAAAAAAGTTTTTATTTTGTTTTATAGTGATTATTTAGATAATGCTGCAAACAACGTCTAATTCATTTATTAATTAAAAAATGGAGATTTGCTTTCTGCCGTTACTTAGTCAAATTAGAATTCTTGTCTAGGCGCATCAATATTTGGTTAGCCCATTTTCGAGCACACAATTCAAACTATGCGACCTGACATTTATGAAGAAAACAATTATGAGCACTAACACATAAGGTGTTAGGGATATGTTATTTTTTCTGTGTAAAATAGACATCAACGTGAAAGCGGTCATTGCTGTCAATTTATTTTTCATATTTCAAATGTACTCATCTATTTAGAACTGGATAAATATGTTTTTTTAGTATAATTCTAGAAATATTCATCGTCGGATGTTGTTCAACAAATTTTAGCTTTCAACATCATCATATCTAACTTTGAGGTACCGGCAGAGTAGAATAGTATCTTCCTCTGTGCTACATGTGTTAAAAGGGAACTAAGGTACCCAACGGCACCCAAAGGTACCCAAAAGGTAGGTAACCAACAGACGGCGGTATATCGCTAGATAAAGTTGCGCTTTGCGATTACCATTACGCAGCGCAATTCTCTTCCCATTTATTTTTCCCTCTTTTTTAGGAAGGCCTTTGCCCAGCAGTGGACTTTCAACGGCTGTAATGATGATAATGACCATCCTCAACATGTCGTCTTCTGTCGCTTAGGCTTCTTAAAGGATCTCCAATAGGATCGGTTGTATAGGGCCTATGTCCTTGCCGCATATTCGGTTTTAATCAGATCGTCTGTCCATCTTGTCGGTGGGCGTCTTATGCTGACTCTACTCCAGAACCTTGCAGGCCCTCTGGACATCAGTCCTGCGTACTAAGTTACCTACCCTCTGCCATTTCAACTTGCTAATCCGCCGGGCAATGACGGTAACTTTTTGCGGATCTTCTCAAAAATTTATTGACATTACTGTTAAGTAGGTACCTATGACACTTGACACAATTGATTTTTTACATTTCTCTTCTTCATTTCTCTTTGTCACGAGCATAAAATATTTAGTCTGAAGTCGTGGAGAACATATGTTTATTAGAAAAATATATTTCCTCACGGTGTGTTATATTGGTTCCTTTTAGCAATATTTATATTACCAAAAAGGGTTTTGGAGCCTGAATATGTATAATTTCGTTAACAAGTGTCAATAATATACAAGTCATATACTTAGTGCATATGATATAATATAATATATTACATATGGTATAATAGTTTAAGTTTATTTAAAACTAGCAACGCCCCGCAGATTCACCCGCATTAAGTTTTTCATACTAACTGCTAAGATTTTTGGTGACTTTTAATCAGGAACCAACATACTAAATTTCATTTGAATAATTTCAAATACAACAAAGTTTCATACTATATTTGTAACACCGGTTTAACTCATTAGAAGATAAATTTTCCAAAATCTTCTCAGTGCTTTTGTATATATATGTTGTTGTGTCAGTCCGTCTGCTGCTTTCTTTATATAAATATATATAAGTATACTTTTAGTGCTTTATAGGTTATAACGTACTAAAAGTAAAATTTTAATGAACTTCTAAAAATAACATTCACTTAAAATGTTATATACTATTTTAAAATACTAAACCATTTTAAAAAATGCTTGTTGTATGCAATTTAATTTAATTGGAGAACTAGGATAGTAGCTTAATTTATTGTAGCAATATTTTTTTATAATTGACATATTTAGTTAAAGCGTATGTTGGGTTAGCTTAAAAGAGTAAAGAATCATGTTTTATTTACGATATACTTAACCACGTTATTATTTTTATAATGAATTAGCTGCGTGCCGCGTGCCCGCGACTTCGTTCGCGTGGAATAGTTTTTTTGGGTGCCATACCTCTTTACCTAACCTATACAAACTTTGAATGTCATGTTTATTTATATGGAATCAATGGCCTGCAAAATAAGTTTCAAGTTTCTAGCTCTAAAAATAGCGATACTTTTATACAACTTTTCATCCCCCCTTCGACCCCTTACAACCCTTGTTTCGAATAAAAAATAGCCTATGTCCTTGCTCTGGGTCTAGATATTGTCTGTGCTAAATTTCATCAAAACCAGTTGAGAGGTTTAAGCAGGAAAGCGTAACAGACAGACAGAGTTACTTTCGCATTTATAATATTAGTAGGGATTGGTGGTAAATTAATAAACGTAATTTACTATCGTATACAAACTACTTCCTTAGTTTTGATATCATAGTAAAAGATAATAATTATGACAATACTTTTTCGTGGAGACTGGTAAATTAATAACTGAGTTACACACCACTAAAACTGCATCTACCAGTTGAAAATGTAGGAAAATACTGGCGGCCCTGCTATGTTACAATCACGGTGTATAGCAGGGTTGCAAGTATTTTCCTACATTTCCTCCATAATCCTTTGGTGATATATAGTCTTAGCGCCTGCTTTTACAATCTTGATCCAGTTTTTGCAGAATCCCCCTACATTTTTCAACTGAAATTACTTTTAAGGTAATTTCAATTTCGATTGATCGAGTATTTTATTAATTTGGCAGCCTAAAAGTAGCTGATTTGTGCATGATTTGTGCATTACTTAAAAAAACTATATGAAAATCCAATAGATCCTAATTCTCTGTTGTATTATTATAGTACGCCGACATATTAAATTACGAGTATTTGTCCTTTAATGTCCGACAAACAACCTACACTTAAAATTAGCAAACAACTTCGCGTCTTTATAAATAATCCAGTTATTAAATCCTCTCACATATGACGAGTAAAATAATTATTTTCTTAAGAGACTAAATCATTCCAACGTTTGACACAACACTTTGATATGAAATTGACGTTGACATCAAATAAATCTGATACAATTTTGATCGTAAAAAAAGAATTCTGATTAAAATTATTTTTATATTAACTAGAGTTTTACTATGAATGGAAAATAATTCAAAGTTAAAGAAAAGGCATGAAACTGATTCGAACAATGATTAAAGCCGACGGATCATTTAGTTTCACTTTCTGAAACAGAATATTTAAATAAGCAAAGATTGTATCTGTGCGTCCGAAGCATTTGTATGCTCTCCCTTATTATAAAGTATTACTTTTGTTTTTTCGCTTTTGGCTGAATCTGAGATTGAAATTTCACGGTTAGCGGAGTACCACTGGAGGCTAGTGCGATAACGCTTAGATCTAGACAGGCGCTATTATTTCTGTCTGGTTTGCGGTTGACAGTATCCAATTACGTAATGCAATTACATAATGCGTTAAAGCGACGTATTTATTGCTATTAAATTTCTCTATATAGTCTGAAATTTTAAATAATATACATGTGTAAAATTTAATCATTATAGTTGAGAATTTCAATTTCTAATTAACGTTGTTTAGTTTTAAAAATACTTTTTAATGCTCCTTGGTTCCACTAGAAATATAAAAGTGCTTTTGTTTGTTATTAGGTTTGCTGTTTGTTTTTTTATTTGTCTAATGTAAGATAAATTATTATGAATCTTCATTTTGATCTCTTAATATACTGCTCAATATAACATACTGCTCAATGGATTTCAATTTACTCATCGAACCACAGCCGAGGTTGCAATTTCCGAACATATTCAATCCGTATCTTTTCATCAATTTCATTAGGAAATGAAAAAAATAAATTCCGCAGATTAGTTCATCAACGTTTATTGTGTTCATCGTTCAAATCTCTAAAAAGAAAATTCTTCATATAAGGCCATTATCATCCCACACACATTAAGTCATCATAACGTCACCGAAGGATTTCAAAATACGAAATAATTCAGTTGATCCGGGATAGAAGCACGGCAGTGACGCGGGCGGAACTTTCACGCGTATAAAACGGGCGGAGGGCTGGCCGGCGCGTCCAGTGTGCCCCAAGCAAGTGTACCCCAGTGCACGAACGTGCGCGCGCGCTACCACTACCGCGAAATCGAAAGTGACAGGTGATCGAAACTAGACTGTGACATTGTGATTGTTAACTCTGGAGCAGTGGTTGGTGATAACGTGCACGTTGCTACTGGATCTGAAAACGCCCGGGAAGGTACAAGATTTGTGATACTAGTGCGGTTTGGCCTTTAGATATGGCCAAGATTTGTGCAGGATGTGTGTGTTGTCGTGTATTTTTTGCATAATTTTGTATATCGATCACATTTTGTGGGCTTTATAAATTTTGTATCAACCGCAAAACTATGGAAATGTAAAACCTTTTACGAACAAGTGATATATCTAACTATCAGAAAAAAATTTACAACCTGTTTAACATTTATAGAATAAAATATTAACAAACCAAAACAAGAATATGCAAAAATATTGTTCTAAATAGAAAATCGAAAATATATTTTAATTCTTCTTTCATGGGAGGCCTCAGTTTGACTTATATGGAACTGAATATTCTCATTTGTTTTTACAAATTGTAATTAGTGTTCGAAAATAGTTTTTATTTTAGTTTAGACAAAGTAACTGTAATTAATAACTTCGCAGACGTTTTTGCACGACACGACAAGTTTCGTTTAGCTACTACTATTACACGCATTACGACACAAAATTTCTTTTCCTTCCATTTTCTTATATCTCATATCATCTCATTGCCAGCTGTAGAAAGTTGCATAATTTTACTTTCACTTACACGCGAATGCCAAAATAATCTTTCGCATATCGCGTACATTTGAAAACTCATTTACATGCGCTCACATTTTTTACTGCAGCTGACGGTTTTATATGACTTGTTAATTATAACTGCGTTACAAAATTGTGCTTTATAGTGTTGGAAATAAAGTTAGACATTGATGGTCTGTAGAAACATCATGTGGTAGAGCCGGCGTGTGGAAAGTGGGGCATGCGTCACAGAGCGCGCATTTTATAGGTGATCGAGGGGTTTCTCATTTAAGTTAATACGTGAAACGGTAGTAAATATTTAGCCTTAAATATAGTCTGTTTAAATATTAATAGTTTCACAACTTAACTTATCGGTTTCTCGTTGATTAAACTAGGTCTCGTTAATTAATAATAAATATCAACTTAGAAATTGAGCAATTTATCGTTTAAGTTCCATTTAAAATTGAAGTTGATATAAATCATACTACTTATTACATCTAGTTACTTTTATTTCATATGTTAATGTGAAGACTACATATATATCTTTTTGGATAATTGTTGATTTAAATGAAATTATATTTAACAACGATTATCGCCTATAAGTAGAATATGATATCGGTGTTCTCACTATGGTGGTGTATGATACCTTTTGACGAAAGTGTCACAAAAAGAACATAGACGACACAAGTCGTGAGCGATCATCCGCCATCCATAGCGTGACCGTTTATATCTCTTCTGCACCGCAACCTAAAACATACGCACATTTGTTAGTGAATTGTGAACCGTTAGTTTTCGATTAATTAAAACTATTTATTCAATATACATATTTTATTCTAAATAATAACGATATACGATTGCACGCACATCAAGGCCGAGTAGTCGGTAGTTCGCGTTTTATAGGAACTTTATATGTGCCCGAATCTTAAGTTTGTTGAAACGGTACTACACGTAGCTTAAGTGGATTTTCTATTAAAAGCTAAACAGACATACGGATACGTGAGACATCTTACAAACAATGCTATTAATATTACAGCTATGTTGAGCTATGTTTCAAACTAATAAATCGATTAGCTGCTCGCTCCAACTTTGCCTGGAATATATAAGCGCGTATTATTAATATTGATAATAAATTCCTAGAACATCTCATTACATTGACATGACTCCGTAACTCCGGTAAGTTGCTTAAAGCACTTGTATTACGGATTCCAGACTACAGAGGAATCACAAATATCCACCACAGAACAAACACAAATATTTGTCTTGGGTGGTAATCGAACACCCGACCTTTGGCGCACACGATTGCGCCCGTTGTATTATTTGCTGCGATCTTGGTAGCACGATAACAATTGTGATGTTATTTGCTTCATTTCTATGTTATGTTAAACTAAATGTAAATGTATGGGCTAAGTTGAACACGATATATAACGGAGGACAGAGACAAATACGTATAGACCTATTCAACTTTTTCTGAATCAGGAGTATACATCCCAGTTTGATGCCCAAATAAAAAAAATGGGGAATTTTGACAGACTAGTAGATTTATCTTATTTTGTACATAAGGTATACATAAAGTACTAAATACTGTCACAGTACTTCAAATACGTAAAAAGGTAATAGCGCTACCAAGATAGCAGCAAATAGTAAAACAAGTGTTTTACTATTGCCGACAGATTGCGAGTGCGCGCTGTGACGCGCTTATCTGCGGATATGGTAATTGCAAACTCAACAAAACTGGGTAAACTGCCACCGGTTACGAAATCCCCCGTACTAGCAGGACCTCTATTGTATTGTTCTGTATTTCGTAACAAGTGGCGTTACGGTGTCCGGTCATCTCCTGGGATTGTATGAGCACTTGAGTAACAATGCGTTGCAAAATGTAAACTTATTAGTGTTTGCTCTTGAATGTCACATAAGTCGAAATTCAGGTTAGGTCGTTTGACAATAATGCTTTGAATCACGGTAGTTACCTTTAAAGCGCCATCAGTGCGTGTTAAAATGGTATTATTGTTATATATTAATGTTCCGGTGCATACTAAAGATATTGTTTGCATCTTGTAGAAAAATTTTGACAGGTTTCAAATAATTTATAGTATAGACGTATAAGCATGATTTCACCAAATAATTAGATTAGTTAACATTATAAATTTCAAATAAAAATTAATGAAGGCAATTATGATAATATAATAATTAGAATTTGTATTTAATGTGCGCAAACGCACATCGGTACTATAATAATGAGTGTAAATAGGAAAAATATGTATGAAAAAATAAGGTTATTTATATATGAATAGACGTATTAAGAAAGGATGTCACGGAATGCCTGTGATCGTAGGAGTTATGGCCGCTTGTAAACAGTTTTAACTTGTAAACATAGTGCAATCTCAATATGGTACTAGCAAAATAAATTCAATATCACTTTTACTCACATTTCGTTTCGGATACGTTGGTTACGACTTATCAATAATTGTCACTTTCTCCTTATGTGTGCACGTCGCATATTTACCGGTTAATTCACGAAGTAACGGAAACACAGGTGAAAGCGTTAATGAGCATGTCCAGTTTTAATTTCCGTCCAGATGAATCTGACGCGGAGAGCGCCCAAAACTAGACGAGATATGTGTACTAGATAGATGACGTAGATAATACTAGAGGACCAGTAACAGGTTCAATCAGTGCAATAAACATTTATGTATTTTTGTATGTACAGCACAAATTAATTTCAATTGATGAAAATGAAAGGTTAAAATACGGTTCTTATTTTTAATGGCAACATTTATAATTGCTTGAAGTATTTTGTCTAAAACCGGTTGTAATTTTTCAAAAATGCCATGTCAGTTATGGCTAACTGAAAGTTAATAATTTTGAAAATATTTGTTTAAAATACAAACATCCATAACTTTCGAAAGTTGCTAGAAAACTGCTTATAAGTTATTACTATAATTTTTTAACCTTAATTGACATTAAGCAATTAATATTTTTTTTAAAGTAAATATATAAATTACTTTCATCACTATTGAAGCCATACCAAAAGTCACAACTGAGATTTCTTTTTCAATTCCTTACTAAAACTAAATCCTTACTAATATTACTAAATGCGAAAGTTTATTAGAGTGTATGAACGTATATTTGTTACTCTTTCAGGCCGGAACGACAAACAAACTTAGCACAGAGATCATTGATAGTCAGGAATGACACATAGGTAACTTTTCATAGATAGATAGATAGATGAGGATTTTTATTCTTCTCTATAGAATCAGCACGGCTTTTTGCACAGTTCACATTATTTTCGGAATAACAAGAGTTCCTCAGGTATACTATAAAGACTTCGCGGACAAAGTCGCAAACGGAATGCTAATAAGGAATATAATATCGATAAATGGCAGCTGGTGTAGATCGTTTCCCTAGTACAGAGTATCGCGTGAGGCGTATCGTGTGGCAGGCGTGGAAAGTCGGTCGTGGAAGGTCGTCAGTATGTCAGCTCCTCAACACTCCTCCCTCTTCCTCATCACTTCTCTCCAATCCTTGATCATCCCAATTAATTAATGGTTACATTATAAATGTTATAGTAAATGATATTCAATCTCGTTTGCAATCGCTAAATTACCACTTTATTTCGAACTTTAATAAATACATTTTGTATATTATTTTACGATGTTTATTTCGAGCGTTTACATGACATGACAACTATTGCCATTTTCTGTATATTTTTAATCGACTGTTCATATTTTATAGCTTATTTTATAAAGCTTTTGGAATAAGAAAATGTTGTGATTTTAAAAACGACCAAACGACCAAAAATTTATCACGTATTTCTAAATATATTCTAAATTTAAATTAATGTTAATTAATTTATTCTTCGTTAATTTAATACCACATTAAATATAAACAGTTTCATTATATTCATACATTATGGGATTAACCAACAGAAACTGAAATGAATATATTTTTATAATCTCTATGCATTCACAACAAAAACATTGATATTAACATTTTATTGCAATCATACACTTCTTTTATGTGCATCGTAAAATTGACAGCTTCATTAAGTCAAAAGCTGGTATGCAGGACTCAATAATAATATGCGCTTGTAGTTATAATAATGTAATAAATCAACGAGGCACCCGTTAGTTATAGATAATGTTATAAATAAAACTGGGACAGTAATGTAGTCGGTCAACCTGTTGTAAAAGTTGTGGGTCAAAAAACTAGATCCCAAGGAGTAAAAGGGTTGCACTAGGCAGTACTGGATGAGCAACTTACCACGGTTAGCTGTGTACGCAGTAATTCGACTTCACTTAATAAACAGATTTGACTGATTGTTAATTTTAGATTATTTAATGTACCTATCTTTATTTGGCTAGTAGGTATTATAATTCATTGCAAATATTGTATCATTCAACGAGAGATTATTAATATATTTTTTAGGTTTGACAATAACAAATATTATAAGCACAAAATGTTGTAATTATGGATGTATATTTGTAACTGTTTCACGCTGGAATGGCTTAATAAATCTGGATGAAATTTATCACAGGGAATATTGATACGCTTTAGTAACACATAGGCTGATTTTTAGCCCTAAAACATGTTCCCATAGAATAGATCTGGTTTTTATTTTTTTATGTATTCGGCACTATTTTATACACAGTTTAGCTTTCAAGAAGCAACATAGACTTGTTACCGTAATAACAAAAGATGCCCAGGTATTAGATATATAATATATATACCTCGCGGAGAAAGTTGCAGGCGAAAACTAGTTTTCAAACGTTGGGTTAAAGTCCGTTATATTATTGAGGATACTATATAGTGATGCAAGCAAGCGTCACGTTTTTTAGTTGCAATAAAAATAATAAATACAGCTTGAACAGTCGTGATGTTCAGTATCAATGCAAGCAATATTCTTCCATAATTAGTGATAGTACATAAAAAAAACCGGACATTATCCTGCTTGAACATTTTCTAGGTGAAAAGAAGGCATTCCCTTGGCTTTTAAACAGTTAAGCGTTATTATCATAACAGCCGTAAAATGTCCACAACTGAACACAGTTCTCCCCAAGAAAGAGAGAATGTGATCTTAATTGCCGCGCTGGTCAAGCGTGATGACAATCGTAGGGCGCAGGGAATGCCACTGCCAATCCCCGCCCGCCGCATTTGAGCTACACTGCTTCGGGTAGATATACTGCCATCTTTCAGTTCGTGTAACTCAGGCGCCTCTTACGATATCTGATAAAGGGGCCTCTCTCTTACCTACTATTCTACTCTGGCGATACTAACACGACCGAGCGTAGTACGGCACGCAAAACCATAAAATGGTTTATTGATATGGCATAGGTTTAGCGCTTACGCCTCCGTTTTTACGCTTTAGCTACAGTTTAAAAGAGGTTATGAATAAATATATATATTCATAATTAACGTACCGCATTGCTATTTTAAGTGCAATCAGTAAGCGAGGCAGGTTCCGATCTGTCACCCATAAACATCCACTAAATACTACACTTACGCATGCATCGCGCACGGTCGTATATATTGCATTCACTGCACCAGATTTTTATCCCCGGCCCGCACATTATGATCTCTGGGTGGAAATAAACTTAATTTTATCTCGAGAAAGTTACGACTAAGTGGCATGGAACAAATGTATGTGAATGTGTAAATTAATTAGTAGGCAATGTAGGCAAAATATATATATATATACCAGCTATAAATTGCGACTACAAAATGAAATTTGAACTATCACATCTCCTAAGTTAAATCAAACTGTACTCAGCAAACAATTATTAAAATCGGCTCAGTATTTAAAAATTTCTTCTTGGATAAATATTGTGACTCTCAATCTTTAGTAGTAGCAGACTCCATACAAAGCTGCATTAGTACCTTATTTTGTTCGATTTCTAACGTCTAAAACTCTGTGAACCCTGTTCACGTTTAAAGGGTGAAAACGGCAGTAAATTTACTGAGTAATGTGACATCTTCAAGTCACAAGGTTGGCAACTCTCTAGTGATATCCGTATGATAGCGTTTATAAACTGCGGTGACAGTTACCATCGCGCAGATCAAATGCTTGTTTGTTGACTTAGTTATATAAAAAAAATTCGGAAAAATACAAGCGTGCATTTCTATTACACCTATACATCAATTTTATTGTGTATACATGGTTTGATCGTTTTTCTCATAATGCTGAAATTGAGTGGCAGTTGTATTATTACCACTTGATGTTTCAACAGTTTCACAGTCCATTGTTACCACACTTGATATATTTCTAACGAGTCCACGAAGAAGAAATGCTAGTTTTGTAGAAATTATAGAAAAGTGTGCCTTTCACGAAATGAGTTGACGTAATATTTTTTTTTATCGTCACACGAAACCCGCAAGGAATGCGGTTAAACGAACAGTGGTCAGATTGCGCTTTCCAACGATTGTTTTGATCGATTCTATCGCTCTGGGCGAGACGGTTTGACGCTGGTTACAAACGAATCAAGTTATTAGAAACAATTTATATGTATACATCGCGAAGCGTTTGCTTTCGATGCTGGCGTACAAGCAGTTTCATTAGGCTTACCATGTAATTTTATCTACCAATCGATCAGAGATTATATGATAGTAATAGAAGACAGCACACTTTGCCCAACCTATCAAATAAATCCCGCTGTATCTACTTACTTAAACGATACGTAACATAATAAGGTATTATTTGTTCAAAAATAAAATGAAGCTTACTACTAATTTTCATTAATATTATTAGTATTTTCTGCATTATGCTGCTGCATTTATAAAACATTTTAAAGATTTCAGACTTTTCTTGTACTAAATTCAACACTGAAGGTATATTTTGAAGGTAGATAGATTAGGAAGGTATATATTGAATCAAAGAAAATTACTCAGAATAGAAACTTTCTTAAAATTATCTCACTTACTCTATACAAGGATACAGAATAGAAACACTATAAAAATAGAAAGCTCGCGTTCAATTTCAGTTGTTAGTAACGTAAAGGCCAGAGACGGGCCACACCCGTATCGCTCGAACGATAGCGCCCCCATGTTCCCGCGCTCGCGCTATCACCCGCCGGAGAGTCAGCGGATTTCACTTTTGTATCTCTCTTAACAGATATGTGTCAAACTCTTGTAGTTATTAATAATCTTGAGTACTCACATTTAGTTTAATTAAAATATACATCATATTTGCAATTCAAAAACATGACCATTCCAAATCAGTTTTGATGTATGATATCTCCTGTTCGTGTTCTCAAAGTGCCCTGGTATCCATATTTATGCGATCGTGAAAGCAGTGACTGGCAATTGTGCTGACAGATTTTACATTTCTGACTCACAATTAACTCATAACAAGAGTCACTCAGAGAACCAGCAGTGTAGGCAATTGTTTTTATTATATCGCTCCAAAAGAAACGGAAAGTGTTAATTGGATAGAACAATGTGGATATGTAATGCGCGTATAAATTTTTATGAATTATTCTGAAGTTGGATAGGAGAAAGTACCTTTGCGGCTCGAATTATTGTGCTCCAATTATGACGATATTTAGAAGTTACGGCGAGTATAGCTGAGACGGATGCGGTCCAGAGGCGAATTGACAAGTACAATTTAGTCCCGAGATAACAGTGCTACTTCTTTACAGATAATAATAATTATTATTGGTATCTGTTTCTAAATCTGATTCAAGTTTAATAAGAAAATACGATAATATTGCAATGATTAAAAGCTAATTTACAAAGTAGACCACCACTTATCCAATTAAGTTATTAACTTCTGAATTACGAATATTGTTGTTAAGGTAAATAATTATATGCATAATTAAGCTATTGTAAATTTCAAATATGTTAATTTTGTCATATTCTGTATTGACTTATGCTTCCGATATAATTTGTAATTTACAAGCAAATGGAATTCACAACAATTCTATCATTTTAGTCACGTATTTCTTACGCGTTAAAAACGTTAACGTCAAAGATTTCTGATTTCTCTAATTAGAAGCTAGCACTTAACTGGCTTACCCAACAATTTGTTTGATCAATCTACGGATAAGATGGATAGTGGGCATTTAATCTGTTGTAAATGGTAATTGCATCGCTACATTTGAGCGCGTGTTACGATGCGGATACTTCATAACGGACGAATCGGATGTTCAATACAGTATGCAAGAAACCAGTCTCATTGAAGGGCCGCTCCGGACAGATCTAGTGTAATATTTATGGTGGGTAAGATTTCTCGCGGGCGGTTTCTCTACTCTCGAATTGTATAGAAGCGTAGACACGCTACTAGTACTTCCATCCGCGGATCACATTTTCCGCTTGGAAGTAACTAGACACTTGCCGAGCTTGGTTTCGTTTTGATGTTCGTAATAAAACGTAGATTGATACGTAGTGAAAACATCTCGCATACTTCCGAAATTGGCAGTATATCTATTTGTATCGGCTTCTAAAGTGATTTTTCTATTAAGGATTTTCAGTAAATCGCATTGAAGCAATTAATATTCTATTTAAAGGTTTTCGTGATTTAATTTCATGCTATAATTAAACAAAGAAAATGTACGGTTTTATACAAGATGCTTACGAGAAATGAAACTTTATACAATAAAATCAATGTAATATTCCGTTATGAAACGTCATTATTACAAAATATGTTTTCAATTGCATTGTATCTATCACTGAACTAGTCTATTGTAGTACTGCGTTTCAAATTCTTATAGTAAAAGATACTAAAATAAGCCGCGTCCGTAACGTTTCACTTTCACTTTTCAGTTTCCGCCGAGTGGGAATGCTTATCGTGAAAATGGCCTATTGTGCCGCCTCCCCCCCACATTGTTACAAGGACGATTTCACTATAATACACCAGAACTATGATAACTTACTTAATACAATTATTGTTATTGTGACATCATAAAGAAACAATAGACAATAGTAATATCTTATTCCGCATACGTCTGCACAAGCTGCATAATGCAATGCGTAAGCATTTGGCGTATTTCCAGTGTGTTTGAGGATCTGTATAATTAATTAACTGCAAGCACTTATAACTTTGCAAACAAATATAGTTTGCAAATATCTTTGCAAACTATATTTGCTAAATTTTACTTTTTTATGCTTAATTTTAGCCGAGTACCAGCAGAGTAGAATAATACCTCCCGATGTACCATGTGACGTAAGAGGCGACTGCAACAGGGCGAGCAAGTAGGCAGCCTTCCCCTCGCAAAGCTACGCTCTGCGGTTGCCACCACGCTCGCCCTGCGCGGCAAATATGAGCAAATTCCCCCTATTTTTGAGGAGGCTTATGTCCAGCAGTGGATGCAATGATGATGACAATGCTCAATTTAATTTCGTATTCGTATATTTTTCAAAATAATGGCATATTCTTAGAGGGTATCGGAGAATTCGTTTTAAGCTTCAGTATTGTTTAGATTAGCTCCACCATTAAAACTCCATCGTTTGTTTTTTCCTGAAATGCAACCAATTATTTGAACACTCGTTAATTCACAACACTTTCACTGTTATAGTATTCTATTTTAATATATGTTTAATAGGAGTACATTGTTTAGTTAAATAATTTATATTATTAATAATATCTATAATATAAATTGGTAATGAAAAGATTTATTCAATAATTTAAGTTACGATGTTGTTAAAATCGCAACATATGTATATAAATGTAGTTATTTTTAGATTCGACCTTCCAATCAATTAATCTGGAGAGTTGTACAAGCCAGTTTAATTTATGGTATCCAAATGTAGAATAAGTAATGACTCACAACAGAAAAATGTCCAAAACACGGAGGTGCTTGTTTTCTTTCGTTCAGTATTGTTTGGTCGCTAAAGAGGTATTTGGGTGATGAGGCGTGTCGCAGCCTAGATACAACTCGACTCTTGTTTTTAGCCGCGGCGCCTGTCGCGGCATCGATGAGTAAATTAAAAAATACACTGGTCTTTGATGAACGGAGTTTATTCACGGGGAAATGTTATTCATTAACTGATTCGTAGTGGACACATTTTTGATATCTTTTAAAAGGAAAAGTAAGTTGATACGTTATATATAGGTATGTCTATGTTCATTGGATATAGTAAATTTTAAATTAATAATAAAATAGAAGTAGTGCAATCCCCCGGTATGGGAAAGATACAGGTTAGTGTCGCGCTTGACACCTAGGGCAAGTTGTATGTTTGCTCATAAATATAATTTAGTATTTTCTATGCATGAAAACCACTCAGAGTAATTATTTTTTTCATCTTTATCAATAGCTTCAAATTTGTAAAATGTTGACATTTTAGTGTTTGTAGTTCAATAGCATTGTAACATTGAAAAAACGGCGCTGATTTCTCAGCAAAACAAAAAAATGAGAATTGTTTTGTACTTGCAAGCTTTTTAGATACATAGGTATAATTTAAATTAACAATCCAAGCAATCTTAAATTTTCTGTAATGTTTTTTTATGTTTAAAGCGAACAGTAATATACGAGTTGGCATATAATAAACAACATCAATAGTTTCTGACATCCTCCGTCACTGAAGTACACTAGAAATAAGTTATAACAATTACAAAGATGGTGTACTAGTTTTACTTAATTCCTAAAACACTATTCTCTATTATAAGCTTTAGCTAAGTCTAGTACTGAGTTAAGGGTCAGTTTAAATTATACCTATCAATAGTTTCATATCTTTGTACACTAATCTACTAGTCAAACCTACCTACATACAAATCTGATAAATATGTTCAAGTTATTGATCTTTTAGCCATATATGAATATGTTCAGTGGGTATGGACAAATAAATTTACATAAAAGAACCATAGGTAGTGCTAACAATTACTTCACACTTAACCTGGATTTTAAGCTAAGTTTAAAAACAATGTGACTATTGCAAAAGCAGTTAAGTGCGCCAAGAGTTTTTTGGTGTCAGAAAGCATGAAGTTTGATCTCAGTTTTGTAAGAGTGACTTTGAACTTGGATTACGTCGGCGACCTCGCTCTGCGGGTCTCGGCCCACCACTTGACCCGTATTCCACAATTGCGTTTGTTATTTTCCATAGTTCCGATCTGATTTTATCGTTTTATAAGATACCATCATTCTAAATTGATAAAAAAACAGTTCAACTAATTTAAAATACTCCAAATGACCGTTTGAATAACGCTAAATAAATAAAGGATATGTTTATCTAAAACCGAACAAACAAGTTATTTGATTTAACAAGAAAGCTAATCGAGCTTAAAGCACTTGTGATACGGATCTCAGATAATAAAATCAGATATCTCAGGAATTACAAATATAATTCTATACATACAGACACAGAACAAATATAAGAATTCAATTCCACGAATTTTGGCATACAAGACAGGATCATCAGGCCCGTTATAATAACCTCCTTTATACTAATTAGATCGACAAAACCTTACTAAGTTTTTCTTTCTTTGTTTCAGGTTTTCATCACAAAGCCTTTGCAACTATATGACACCGAGATAATTAGTGTGAGTATATTTTACATTAATTGCTCTAATAACTATAAAAACCAATTAAATTGAAAGCTAAAATGCACGTATAAAATATAGAAATAGAAAGGTTTACGCTTGTTATAATTTATAGCCGCCCAATTAATACTGGGCTCCAAATTTTCACTTATCATTATGCAATTTCAATTCTCATGTATGAAATTGTGCAATGCTCGTTAAGAGAGGGAAAACGCGTGGCTGTGCTCACTCGATCACTCTGGGCGAATTGTATCGACTTTCTCCGCGGTGATTACTGCCAAACCTGCCGAGTTATGTAACCGCTGTAAGAACGTTTTGGATACGCGAGTGAAAGTGCCTACACTGAAGGATCATGACGGAATTGCGTTACGGAGTTTTTGACGAAAATTGTTGGTTTGTTTTACAAATGGAATACCTTATTATTTCACATTTTACATGTGTGATAGTTACATGTTAATAAATCAGCTTTCAGATGAAATATAATTATTAGTTTAGAATTATTACTTAATTGAATTGAGTGGATTTGGTAAAACAAGAAATTAGTTAATCAATGGAACTGAATCAACGGAATTTTAATCAATCACATCGAGCGACTGGATCTTGACAATTATCAACCATTTAAGGCGATTTTTAGGGGCGTTTAGAGGCGAAATAAGTCTAAGATCTACATTATGTTGTAGTTTATTTAGATGTTAAGTTAAAATAAAAACAAGTCACACTAAGTGAGTTGCTATACATAGAATTAGCGGTTTTAAGTAGTCCGGTAGGTTGAGAGCTTAGATAAGCTCTTAAAGCTTGAATTTAATATTAATAACAAATTATTTATGTAACTTTTTATAAAGTGCCACAGGCAATAGCGATTGAAAAGATTAGTGATTTCATCGTGCTAAGGTTATTAAAACGAAAAAACATGGTTATTAAGCCGCTCCATGTAATTACCGAGCCGCTTACAAAGGCCACGATCGTTGCCATTGAACTTTGCTCAAGAAAGAATTTGGTGAAAGCACCAGCCGCCGGCGGCCGAGTCATCGTCCTTAAATCGGCATCCGCTTTGTTGGTTGAGGGATTCCCGTGGGCAAGATACGCCCGAGTTAGATTTCGACACAATTGCTTGCATAGTGACCATAGTTTCTTATGAGAGCGGATAGAATACAGCCTGCGTTGTCATTTTGAATATAGTTCTGTTTCCTGTTTCTGAGTATGTTGCTAGGTGACGCCTGGTATTGATATTTGTCTAAAAATTTCAATGACTTTTATCTGAGTCTGTATTAGACTAAATAAATGAGAGACGAATATGTAACTTGTAAGGTGTGTATGGTATTGTGGAGCTTCAGGCCCAATTCAAATAATTACGTTCTGTATTGTTGATATCTATGGAAAAACTCGATGTATCCCGAGACCGTTACGACTTAGGGACTAATAAGAGCAAAATCTATTAATTTCTTAAAGTCCGACAACGTCCTGTGATTTCTTTAGTGTTACAGGTGTCCATGACCTTGATTACTTACTATCAGATAACTCGTTAGCACGTTTGTCCCCTTTAATATAAATATATATATGTATATATCAAACCATTTTTGTCATATATATATATATATTATCAAACATTAAAACCGGAATATTCAACCGGCGTTTTTAATCACTTCTCTTTACGGTTCGTCATAATTAATATGGAATTGGAATTAATGTTTAAACAGAGCAGCATTATGTATGAAAAAAACAATTGCATATAGACCCCTATGAGATAAAATTTGGCAGCATAGTAATAGACGCAATACTTCCAACACAGAAGCCTGGTCACCCCGCGAGGGCAGACCCATCAATTATCCCACGGAGTTGCGCAATCGGCCGTCGGCCTCGTCCTTGAACGCACTTTCTCTTCCACCCGTGCGCAACTGGCCGCATCCTCCCATAAATCTCGCTGGCGTTTACCGCCGCCATGAACATTTCACGCTACGATAGCTCAAAGCTCTCAACGCGATTCTAATCTGGCACACGTTTAATAGGACTATTTCTGGATCCTCCTAGCTTGATGATATTGTAATTCAACCTGTATGAACTCTATTTAGAATGTTTAATGGCTGTTCCGAATGGAAATCTAGGAATGTAATGGGGTCAATAACACTTATGTATTTCAGGGTCAAATTATCTAGCTACATCAATTTAAAGTAAAGTATTTAATGTAAAAAGCCAAGTCATAATGCCGTTATTACTTGGCTTTTTACAGTACCAGTTTTTCTTCGAATCTGACAACATGTTATATATTGAGATACGTCGCTACAGGAGGAATCACATGTTTAAAATATATTTAGCATCCAGACATATAACAAACACAAATAAGGCGGAGATCGAACCCATTTTTACGCGCGCAGAATAAGCGCACTACCATCAGTGCCATTGGGCCCATTTAATAAATAAATACTTGGCAAACTTAAATTAAGTTTAAGCTTCTAAACTCCCACTAACTGGACAATGCTTTTGCATCCCTGCCTCGCCATTAGTGGAAACCGAGGCTTTCAGGATCTGAGTTGAACTTTTCTACCAAAAGTTACCGAAGCCCAACTTGCACTTTGTTTACTTGAGTTCGTTATCAGAATTCGAAATCAGAAGAAACATTATTTGTTCATAACGAGCCGTAAACACGGTGCATTAATATTTTGGTATTATATGAACTTTGAGAGTGAAAAAACTTCATTATATAACATTTTTGATAACCTTTAGTGGCTGAAAACATATGCGCGAGGGTTGCAGCTTCACTCAGCAATTCACTATCAATGCACTGACATATTTTCTTTGTGGTGCCTGCGTAGTTCCTAGTTTCCATAAACACAAGCGCATCCTTTTATTCAACCTATTGTTATCAATGTTGACTCAATATAACTAAAGATCTAAACCTCGTCAAGCAATGTACAAAATACCAATAAAAGAAAGCAGATTGCATTTAGGTCACACAGGTGAAAATTGGAACCTCAGGTATTACAAGAATGCTGAATAAACATTGTGGGACCGCTATAAAGACGTAAGAAAATCGCCCACAGACTGAGCCAGTGACCAATATGCGTTAATAAGTCAATACCAGGGCTATCGCAAATTATCATATCAATGAGCTCGGCAACTTTAGCAATCACCCGTTCAGGGCTATCTATGCGTCTAGTTAACTGATGTTTCTGATAGCCTTAAAATACACCTTATTAATCATACTGCTTTATTTCATCTACGATAATCATTTATATATGAATCAATCTTTAGTTTATTTGATATGATTTTATCTGATTTTTCTTTTTAATTAATTAATAATTTAGTAATATGGAGTCTAAATATCAATTCGTTAATTAATACTAAATATATATACATAAAAGATGTCACATGTTGATAGAGATACTAAAACTAAACTTATGGGCTTTGGTGATCAGTAACTCTGGTGTACCTGTTGCCGTAGGGTATTGACAGAGCAGTATAGTACCCTGCCTGCAGATATTTCCACCTAAAACAATGTAGCTTAAATGAAATTTACCACGTCTACATAGCGTAAAATCCGAAATGTCAATTTCTTGGGAAGGCCTATGTACAGCAGCGGATGAAAACATGTGAAAAAAATAAATCTAATATGTGAGCTCACGTCATACTTGATTTCCAGCATACCTACCTTTTCACTTCGGGAAAAGCAGGTGTTTGTGGCTTTCTGATCGCCAACCCTGTACAAAGTAAATTTAGATGCGGCTTACTTATGTATAAGAGTCAATTGACAACTTGCGTCGGCTGAATGCGTTAGTGGGCGACATACAGACACAATTACGTGCGCTGCATATATGATATAACCACATATTTTAGGCAGTATTCATAACGTGTATAATATCATTTTGATGGCGGTCTTATATAAATACCATACTGCTATTATAAGCATAAGATTAAATTAAAAATAAAAACGTTGACCAGAAAGCACCTTAAAGTAAGTTGTTTTCATATTAGATTGCCAAACACAAATATGGCGGGGATCGAACCCACTATTTTTGGCACACAGGATAAGCGCAATCAGTGCCATCGGGCCCATTTAATAAATAAATATTTAGCAAACACAACATTAAGTTTAAGCTTCTAAACGCTCACTAACTGCAAAGTGCTTTCCCAAACAAGAAGCAGACTTTAATTAAATATTTTTAACACGTAAGAAGCTTCTCTATATTATATTCCTTTATAATAGCCCCCTAAGTCATTCAAAATCGAAATAAAGGAATGAATAAGGTTTTCAACGTATTTTCTAAATAAAACTGCTTCGGGTGCCTTAAAAAGACATCAACGCGTTTCTCTCTCTTATCCGTCACATGAAACTGTTGTTAAACAATTAAATTCATGTATATCAACTAAGACGTTGTCATAAATCACTAAGAATAATGTATATATGTATTTATATTATAATAATTTATTTTTTTTAATTTTATTATACATCAAAAATCAAATCAATGATTACAGAAATTTTCTCAAGGACAAATTGCAAATCTCATTCTTCAAATTGCTTAATTCCCAAAAAAATATCAAGCCAATCATTTTTGAATTTGTATAACATTTTTCAAACTACAAACAACTTTATTCAATCGTGACAATTAAAAAAGAACTAACAGCTTCATTTTTCTGTGCTGTGCAGATAATTATGTCGTTAAAACAGCGGTTGTATAGCCCGCAGACAAAATGAACGATAATTATTTATCGTAGTGAGCGGAATCTAATCTAATAAACGATTAGATAGTTGAAGAGAAAAGCTGTCGTGACGTACGGACCGATATTGTGAATTCCGGTTCGCGTTGAGACAAGAGTGGAAATGCAGTGGAATGCGTAGGTGGTCCAGCTATTAAATTGAGACACGTGAAAAAGGAAAACTTGGTGACATTCTTTGTTCTTTCTGACTAACAGTCTCTAAATTTTACTCTTAATGAGTGTAAAATTTACAGACTGTTTTTTTCAAGAGATTTCAATGCAATTGCAAAAACAGATATTGTCTATTATTTTTATTAAAAATAGTAAAATTGATACTTTTGTATAGAGACGACAGAAAATACGGCGAAAATGTATTCCATAATTAGTTTGAATGCAATCTTGTCTGCAAAAGACAGACTCAATGTCACAGGTGGTACCTAGATAGGTATCATATCTTGTGCGCCCAGAGAGTTCGATCCCAACCCAAAGTAAATATTTATATGAAAAACATTTCTGTGTGTTATGTGTCTGGGCGTTAAATATGTATGTTAGTATTATTTTGATTTCTCTGGTGTCTTATGCTTTAGGTAATTTTCACTTCGGAGTCAAATCAATGCATAAGATGTTGTGTGAATTTATTATTAAAATAAAACGTAGGATTTTTAAATTGTCAAAATACGTATAATTTATTTATTACATTAAAAACATTACATTTTAATTGGAGTCCCAACGTTTCAAGCCTACCCAACGTGGCATTTCTCGGGTGAAATTCGCCCAAAGTTACAAATAATATTTAACAAATATATATTTTTAATCTAGTAAGCCTATAAATATGCAATCAATTATGCCTCCATGATTAAGAATGAAATTATTTCATTCTTAACATCTAAAACAAAAGTTATGGAGAATAACAGTACCATGAAGCTGAATAAATATGCATTGTATAAATCTGAGTTGCAATACTGTGCACCTTTTTTCACTCCCATGCAGGGCATGCAAATAAGGCAATTTTCTCGAGGAACCAGGCCAAATTCTTCGATACGGAAGCTGTAGCCGCATAGATTTAAAAACAAATACCTGTAATCTTATCGAAGCTACAAGAAATATTATCAAGGTTTTTGATTGATGAATTTTATTGCGCGGACAAACGTGTTATGCTTGGATTATAATCAAGTAATATAATGTAACTATGATCGGCAATATTTTTCTATATTAAATAGCAATAATATTTTTTCTTAACAATATATTTTAACCTCGTATTATTATATATACTTATTAGCGTATGTATTTTTCCTTACGGCATTTAGATTTTCATACTATACATGTTCAGTATCAATTCATTATTTTACTTGCCAGTGTGTCTGAAACTGAAAACATAGGAATTATAGGCATTAACTAAGTTTGCATTGTTTTTAGAACCTACCTACAAGCTCGTTTGGTCAATCTAAACTCGCGGTGCATATCAAAGTACTACGTTTTGAAGAACAAAATAAAAGTATGAAGTATTATTTTAACAAATTGTACGTCTGCGGCCGTGAAAGCACGCTTAGATTGTGTCTATTGTGGCTTGATCGGTTTATTGGAACGCATAATTTATCTGTCCTATCACGTTACTAAATTATCAACTCGTATATCTTATTCTCACGCTCAGTTAATTTTACCACTTACCTTTTTATTTAGAATCGTAGAGTTATATGTTTTTAAATCGCATATATGTAAATGATTTTAACGATATATTAAATACCGAAACATATCTACTGTAGTACTTCATCGTCACAGCCATTGGAAGTCCACTGCAGGACATAGGCCTCCTCAAAGAAAGCGAGAATTTTGCCCATAATTGCCACGCTGGGCAAGCGCGTTGGCAATCGCAGAGTGCAGCTTTCATGACGAGGATTCTTGACGAGGAAGTTATAAGTATTTTTTCTTCGTCCAATGATTGCCAATAAACAAAAACACATTTTGATTTGAATTGTATTTGATTGCCACAATATTGTAAAAATAAATAACGGAATAAAATTTTTTATTATCGAACGCTTCGAATTACCAGTATAAATTACTTACGTTTATATGGTTATAACATCGGTTATTTTATTGGTTAAACCAATTAGCAGCCATTCCACAATTGGCGGATTTACGACTTTAGAAATAACATTTCCACAACTTTTCCTGCCGCCTTCCAGTTGTAAATAGATTTATGAGCTTTCACATAAATCGAGCCAGTTCAATACATCACATTTACTTTCATACAACCTACGCCTATTTCCAATTCTTGTACTTATACTCAAGACGCCTGATTTTAGTAATGATACTAAATTATATTATTTTACAATGCTCGTTTACTCGTATTTTAATTTACCTTACTTCGCCTCATAGGTGCTCTCTGCAAAGAAAATTTTATTACCTTAATCAAAACAAAAAATCTAAGGAATAGATTAAATTTATCTTTTTATAATGCTCTAACTTCTTAAAATTCTATCTTGAAAGTTACTATTTGGAGTATCAAGCGAACATAGGCCATGTTTTAATAACATAAATTAATAATAATACAATATGTAATAACATTTTATTTTCCATATGCAATAAGTAAAAACTGATAAATAGCATTACAAATAAATACAAGTAAATCAAACAATAAAAATATTTAAAGCTATGAATGCAGAATATAGTTAATTAATTACTGTTTTCTGAAATACCCATTGAATACAAAAATGTTTTATTTAGTAGTTGAGATGAGAAATGCCTTATACTCAAATAAACACAAATATGTACGTGTATAATTCTAGCTGAATCCTATACAACTGACCAGTCAGAATAACACAGATCTTTAAACAACACCAGTTAAGAACGGTAGGCGGTGCGTTTTGGTTGTCAAAATCAACAGCAGATTGAAATGTCGGACTGACATATTCAGTGCATGCATGTCATAGTTTATGAAAACCAGTGTCCGTTTTACAGGCCAGTAGGGCTTGGAACACTTTCGCGTTTGCGCCACGAAATAATGCACCTATAATGACGATGATTTCAGATTGATGGATCAAGTTCTTGCTTTAATCAGCCGGATTAATACTCGGTGTCACGTTATGGAACTCTCCTTATGTACTATTATAAACAGTTTTGTACACATAGCAACAGATCAACTTAGAGATTTCTCAAAATTTTTCATTCTATCTTAATCTTAATGGTTCGTATTTAAAGATTAATGTCCATTGCGAAATTTTAAGAGATTTATGTAGGTTGATCTGTTACATATTCTACCAACTAGAATATGTTGCATAAATTATATATTTAATTCTACGATATTAAAAAGTATGTGGGCTTTTAAATCGCATGCAATACCTCTGGAATTGCAGCTGTCCACAGACTGCTATTAGATCAGGCGTATGTCTGTTAGCTAACATCATGGTTTAAAAAAGGTAAACAAAATGCCACCAGCTTATCTGCACATAAAAATCATACACATGATCACTGCACAATCGGCGGTCCGTAATATTTATATTTATTGTATATCAGCTATCCCCCAAAAGCTACACTTAAACACATTTAATTTCAGCATCGTCATATCAGCCATTGGAAGTCTAAGCCTTCCAAAGAATGGGGGAATTTTACCCACAATTGCCGCGATGAACAAGCGTGTTGGCAATCGCAAAACGCAGCTTTCGCGACGGGAATGTATGTAATAAATGACGGTACCTCAGGTTTTTTTATAAATTTAATTTAATTTACAATAATAGAAAATACATTTTGGTGTATATTATATATTGTAATATACAAAACAGTGGTGTATATTACAATACTCGCATGACAAGAGATTTGTTTACAGCTCCAATGTAATTGACTGATTGGGATCAGATTTACAGAGATAAATTCTCTTAAAACGTTATCATTCCACAAGTTAGGGCAATTTGACAAGTTCTTATTTGTGAACGACCGATTCTTATCTATTTAATAGCAACATTTGCCAGTTGACAGCAAAGTAAAAAGCCCGATCGTGGGATAGCACCTGACCGGTTGGGGCATGTACTCGTATGTATTGTGACAAGTGGTTTAGAACAGTAGCTATCGAACCATTAGGGGGAAAAGTCGACGTGATAGTGGGTGCGTCGTGAGACAGTAAACTAGTCCCGCTGTGGAAAGTTATAGTCGAACTTGCCAGACTGATATGTGACACATCGCTAGTTTTCACACGTGGACTGTGGATATATTTGTATTAGGTATGGAACAGCTACAGACGATATCTTTAGGCGAATCCCTTTTCAAACACAAATGAAATTAGGGTAAAAGTTCTAAAAGAACTGGATAATTCGTAAACTACCAAGTTTAATAAGAACTAGCTTCTATAGTTTCATCAGCTCTATATGTCGACATATGTATATTCGTAATAGTGATATTAATATTTACTTTACTTGTATAAACGTACATGGAAATTAGAGAGTTCTATCAGCCTCGATTTAACTTGCAAATGACCACTATTATACATTATACAGGTAAATATGTAACAGGTCAGCAACGAAAACTTTCTGTTACCGAATTTATAAATAGTCGATCATTATGTAACAAATAAAATATCGATTAATCGGGCGCCACCCGCACGCGCTGGCCACCCGCAGCCGTACTCCCACCTTCGCAGATGCGACAATCGCACGCCGCTAACGAAAGTTGCCGGATTTTGTGCACTTCCAATGCCAAGTGCGGCGAAGAAAGCGAGCTGCACAGCTTCCACGGCGAAGTATCTTTAATACCGTCATCTCGCTCTACCGAGCTAAGAACCGACATGTAGGAGAAGGACCACGTGTGCTTAAAAGAGAAAGTGGGCCACGTTACGTTTCTCACTACCATTAACACGGGCATTGAACGTAAACGTCAGCGGATAGCATCTCGTAAGTTCCGCGACGATGAGAATTGAATGTTATTGTCTTAACGCGAAGCGACAATTTGGCTTGCGTGGGTTTAGGATGGTTTTGTGCTGCGAACTTGGGTGGTTAGCCATTGATGGCGCGCTGCAGATTTTGGAGAGCAACGAACTGCGGCGGGGAAAGTGTTGTGTGTCGTAACCTTGAGCCTGCGCCCGCGCTCCTCGACGGATCACCTAATCGATACGTCACTTCACAATTGTAGTACGCCGCCGGTGCGCCCACACTGCCATGAATTACAATAATAACGTATCTCAAATATTGACACTTTCTAATTGGATTTACAAATTTACATGTCAATATTGGCAAGTATGTTCATCGAATAGCGAACATGTAACATGTTCTCTCTCATTAGGTCAGTATTATAGGAATTATCTTATGCAAAATTAAAAAATTACTAGGCTCAGATCAATTTCACCGTAATAATGGACATATGTATTTTATATCGGAGTATCCAAGAATTTTGTGTCTTATTATTTCTCCGTCCGATTGAAATGAATCATGAGAACTCCACGAGTTTGCGTAGATACGTGAGTTGTTAAGAAAATGAATAAATTGAACACATTTAAAGCCGGAATTTGGCGTTAACAGATTATTAGAACGCACGTGCGTTAGATACATAAGTAGTTTTGCAAAAAAGAATCGTGGACTGTATGCTTGTCTGTTAACCTGGACTAACAAAATTTCTCAATTAGTATTTCTGTGACAGCCACAAATAGAATCTCAACTGAGTTATTAATTCAGGGCCTGATGCTTGATTGATTAACTTGGTTATTTGGGTACAATCATGGTAGACGATAATTTTCTGATCACTTAAGGAATCGTGTACCGATTGGCACCGAGACGAACAATCTGTCTGAATATCGCAATCGATATAAACTACGAATGCGAGCATATTACGTTCCAAATTAGCCAAGTCTAATTTTGACAGTTTTGTATAAGTACGATTATATCTGACACTATACAGTAGTGGCGTATCTAATTAAAATTTATGCAACTATAAAAATTTTATACTCAACTCTTATCAGAATTAGGAACATCAGTAAATTAAACGTGAGATTACTATACCTACATTTGAAGAGATCACAACTAATATCATTAAGTTTGAACAATGTACTTTAATCGCATGGGAATTAAACTGCATAATTAGGCAAGGTCGTCAAACAAGTGAAAACGTGAGCACAACAATAAAATTACTTTTTCATTAGAAACGAAAGCTTGTAAAACATAATCAATAGCTCGTTCACTGGATTAATTTAAGCTTTATTGTAACAGCACACGTTAGATCACATCGACTGTTCTTGGTAACGCTTGAATAGAGCCGGACTATTTTACGTTTTTACCTTTTAACGAGAGACTGTTCGAGAGAAATCTAAACAGTGGAATGTCGCTGATGCTCTGTACTTAATTTTACTCGACAATTGTGATTTGAGTTCGCGATAAAGCAAGGGGGTTCCATGAGAACACGTCACGTTTTGAAGTTTGTGTATGACACAGTCACTTTCTAACGTTGCTAAGAGTCGATCTTACGGGCCTTCCCATACATTAATTAAGATAACTTTCAGCTCGTTACCGACCAATTAAAAGTCGCGGCGCACGCGTGTGTCGTTAATCAGACCCGAAAGCCACTCTGCTGAATATGAAACTCGCATTGTGTCCGCCCATACTTATACACATACACTATTGAATAGGAGATTTTTTAAGTCTTAAGTTTAATTTCACCAACACGCCCCCACTTAAAAGGACATCTATAGATTCTATTCATTGCACGCAATTCTCTCATATACCGAAAATATATTTATACACTTAAAGTTAGTTACCCATTACTTATGATTGTAAGAGTTTTAAGAAACCCATAATTTGTAATTAAAATTGTTGTACAGAAATTTGTAGAGTATCATGCGCCATGAGATATAAGAATTTAAAGAAAAAAAGGAGGTTAGAGAACATATAGTATACGCTATGCTTAAAATGCGTACAAAAATATGAGAATAAAACTGAAAGCCGAAAGTAGGTATAACTAGGCTACTATTGTTGTATCTAATTTTCATACTAATCGTCTAATACGCGTTCCGCCCCAAAAAACGTTTGCTTACATTTATCATAATTTGTTCTTTAGTCTTATCTCTCGGTTGGTCGAAAGAAAAGTCTAGACTTACTTTAATGCGGTCTAAATAAGTAACTAGACCACGTTAGAAGATAAAACTTGAAGATGATTTGTCTACAACTGCAATGACTCAATTACTCAGCACCAGTACATGCGGTACCCACATTTTTTCGTTGATCCCTGAATATAAATTGTTTTCATTTAAAATAAATAGTTACGCACCCCTGTTAGTTATGCGCTAAAACGTATTAGTATAGTTTTTGACTTAACAGTTAAAATTATACTTCAAATAAAATTTGCTTATTTTCAGGTCTGACTAAGTCTTAGTTAGACCTGAACGCAGCACTTTAAATGCGGTCTGTTATTGTGGTATATAGAAAAAAATAAGAATATTCGACTAAATTGGGCTTACTAGCATTCGGAAGACAATATCAAACTGCCCTGATATATTAAAGTGCGCTGCTTTGAACTAGTATAATTACTCGACGTGACTCAGCAGCTTTCGCGTGCGCATTAAAAAACGTCGTCTATATTTCAATCTTTATAAAAGAAAAAACAAAGACATGCATTTCTATTAATAAAAACAACAGTTTCATTCTCTAATAATATTATACAAATGATGTAATATCCTGATACCATATTGCATATTTATCATTTTTATTTCCCTGACATACGAACGAATAGGGCTTGCTATTCGTGCTCTTGCTTATTATTAAACTTCCAAGGTAAATTTGGTATAGTAATTAAAAATAATTTTAACAGATTTTATTTAAATATACTAAATACCAAATCAACGAAGTACATATCACGGAATTAGAAATGGACTATAAATGATTATATAAAACAGTGAAAAAATATTGAAAGTTAATTGAGATACCATTTTTTTAATTCAGATTGGATTCGCTCGTATTTTTTTAACTGTATGTGAATGTACAATTTTGATATAAACACCATTTGCACTCGTTCTACTTTTTAATTTCGCTTTTTCTGCAATAGAAATTCCTAACTGAATTACCAGTAATAACCGCACCCGCCTGCTATAGTCAAATAGATGTCATTAAACACTTGATCTAAATTCTACACTCGTCTGAGATAATGATAGCAAAATATAACCAAGACAATTATTGCAAAAAATAACTGCCTTCTAAATATTGATAGCATTGACTTGCAAATTACAGTTTAGTTATAGACAGAAAACGAAAGTTTTGAATAAAGTTACGACGCACGTTAGGTTTTTGTTGATCATCTCGTGTGAAATCAAAGAGTAGATTTTTATGAATTTTAATTGATTTAGATGCGAGTCCCACGAGCAGGCAAGTAAGTCGCACTTACTGGCAATCTGTCACATGCTAATGTAGCAGAAACACTGAAGTTATAGTTTTTATTGCACACACAATTTCTTACCTATATTTGCCTAATTCAGGTGTCAGGCGCCCAAAATACTATAATTCAAAAGCAACAGGTTGGGGACGGCCAGTATTCACGTTGCGAAGTTACTACCTGCAATTGTCACCACGCCTACCAAGCGCAGCAACTATGGGTAATATTCCTCCTTTCTGGGGAAGTTCTACGGCAATGATGATGATGATGACAATTACGTAAAATAAAATATATATTCAATTTTAAGACATAAATACTATATTTAAAATTATATATTTTTGAAAGGCTTTTTGATTAATGTGGGATTGATGTTGATTAATGTGGGATATTTTAAAATGTTCATTTTCAGTGGCTTCGTTTACTGTTTTGCTCTAATATGTTAGTTTTTTTAACTATTGTGTTAGCTATCCAATGTGTATCGGGAAAGAGCGCATCGCGTAGTTTAACATCGTGTAATGAATGGGCGATTAAACATAATTTAAGATTAATTAGATAGTATATCTAGTATTTATACTGATCATCGGTGGTCGGAATTCAACCATAATCATTAAATTTCTTTGACATTCAGAAGACAATTGATTTCTTCATGTAATATATTAATATATCACCCAAACAGAATGATGAATGAGGATAATTGATATTTTAAGCCATTTAATGTATTATAGTGCGTTCTTATTAAAGAAATAGTATTATGCACTTATTATTAATTAATGTTTAAAATTTACGTTCACAAATTCTGTACTGTTCTCACAAATTCTTTCAAAGGGGTAAAATTTTTGTCTTTCACGTATTAATATGTAGTTAAATTATGTTTATATTTACAAAAGCAGCATCCACGACTAGTATAAAAGGTAGTCTATGTTTTCTCCTGGGGTTCATAGTATCACGCCAAACTTCTTAAAATTTTATCTGTCAGCTAAACCGTATGAACATTACAAACAGACAGACATAACATCTCTCTCGCATTTAAAATATTAATATTTTATTAAATAGTTTTCTAAAAAAAGATTAACGTAAGACAGATGCTTATATCAAAATAGACAATGAAGTCTAAATTGGAACAGCTTTCTATGATCACGGACTTTGATCTACGAGTTCCAAATTGAAGAATAACTTCCATTCTTCGGATGACCCGCGGATGATGAGGTTTTGACAGAGCAATTAAGACGATCAGCAAGCAAGCAAATAATGAATGCCCGCGGCTGCCCGGTGCGTAGGACTGAGGTACTGTCGACGTCCGACGATATGACCGAGTGCTTACATTAATATAACATAAATATAAATTTACACATCTCATACATTGACTGAAATAAGTCGCTTAATTAAAGACACCAGATAACAGATAAATATAATTCTTAGATGCATATTTAACACACAAATATTCACCACATAAACAACTGCCTTGGGTGGGTGGGGATCGAACCCACAACCCTTGGCGCATAAGATTGGATCACTACTATCTGTGCTATCAAACTCGTTTAATTTATCATATCAGTCATAGAAAGTCCACTGTTGGATATAGGCCTCCCCAAGAAAGGGGGTATTTTGCCCATAATTGCCGCGCTGGGCAAGCGCGTTGGCAATCGCAGAGCCAGCTTTCGCGATGGGGATGCCGCTGCCCATGCCCACCCTGAGCATTTGAGCTACACCGTGTCGGATGGATATACCGCCATTTGTCGGTTCTGATACCTTAGTCGCCTGTTACGACACCTGGTACAGAGGTAGATACTATTCTACTCTGTCGGTACCTCACGGCTATTTAATAAATATTATATATATTTTGCGTGTTTCATTGACTGGTTTTTATAATTTTAGCTGCTATACTATACCGGATTTTTTTCGGCAATAGAAAGAACAAACTCTATATGGTACAAAATAGTTTCTATATGAGAAAAGTTTCATACACAACCGTTAGTTAGCCTTAGACGGATGATTAGATATTCTCTCAATCTTTATTGAATCAAACGGAGCAGGCGCACTCTATTAATTAAACATATCCACAATATCATTACAGTTCGACAGGCCTGATGGCGTATTCGGTAGTGTATCTATCTTGTGCGTCTGAGGACGTGGGTTCGATCCAGGACAAATATTTATAAATAAATAGGTGTTTCATAAATATATAAATATATTTAACTATTATATTTGTGATTCCTCTGTCGTCTGATGTCCGTGACACATGTGCTCTAAGCGACTCTCTCGGAGTCAATTATTCTTAATTGCCCATGCATAGAAACAATATTCACGGCTGTCAGGAAGGAAAGTGATTTTCCATGGTTTCTGCGGTCGGGCCGCGGAAGGAATGGCGACCACAAACACAACAATGTTTGCGATCTGATCGACGCCCGTCCCACATCCGACACGTTTCGTCCGAAGCGCTTAATTGAGCGCGGCCGGCACCTTCTACACTCTATTATTATAATATAGCCGCAGATTACAGAAAATAGAAAATGCCCGAGGGCCCGCTTTCTTGTGAGCAACCAGCGCGCGAAGCCTAGTTACGACCAGGTGGGTGCAGCACAGAAAAAATATCAATTTCTATCCGCGGCTTGAAAGGTGCCGAGGTAGATTGCCCATTTTGCAGGTAGGCCATATTTTCGCACGCTCGAACACCATATTATAATCGCCACGCTACGTGTGTCCAGTTCCAATGAAAGGTTAATAATAATGTATTGTTCGTTACTGGAGCGTCATCAATGAAGAACGAGCGCTCATGGCGCGCGATTATTTTCGTTACGGAATGAATTATATCGAGACGTGGTATCATGTCTAACGGTGCTCGGACAGTGAAGCACACTCTTGCATCGACAGCGGAGAGTTGTGCTTTCTAACCAGCAAGCGATCAAGTGTCTGGAGTGAAATCGCCACTAGCGCTAGCACATCCACGAGCGCGTGCGCCGCTGCGTGCCGCAGCCTTCCCCACACATGCATAATGTGAATAAAATGTTTTTCTTAGAAAAGAAAGTAATCAAACGCATTTAGCAACATTGCTTTTGCTACAAAATTCAAAAGGATTCTTTATTTTTAATATATTTATTACGTAACTGAAATACAATACAAACAATTTTCATCGTCAAATGAAGTATTTGTAGTACGTAGTAAGTAACCAGTAACCGTCAACAAAAAGTAAAAACCAATAAAACATCTATCGGAACAAAGTAGACTTCCTAGGATAATAATGAAAATAAAATCAACTCGGAATGTGTTTAAAGGCGACCTTGCACTTAATAAGGTGAAGGCCGCGCGCGGTTTCCTCTCGACGCAACGGGAGCGGCGCGTTGCAGTGAAAGATGCGGCCGGTGCAGTTCCGGAGCTGCACGGTCAGTGGGTCAGCCCCCCCGCCCCACCGCTCCGCCCGCCCCGGCCCCACTCGACAGGTGGGGCTGCGGCGCTCGGAGGCGCGCGCGCCGAGCCTGCAGTCCCACCAGTACTGTCGACGCCGAGATGGTCGCCTCTGCGCCGGCGCCACACTAGCGCCCATGCGAGAAGCCGCCCGCCGCCGGGCCTTAGGCTAGTGCGAACTTGAACGTGTTTCGTTGGTTGCAGGCCGCTGGACTACTGGACTGTGAATATGAAGAGGACCAGGCTGCTGCTTGCGATCGCGACGCTCCTGTTACAGGTCAGTTCCTTATTTTTTCACAAATTTAATTGTAGTAGGCACTGAATTTAATACAATTATATTTTTACATTAAATTTTAATCAGTTTCGAGTAATTTTAGTTACTATCAAGATATATATATTTTAATTAGAGATATATATTTATGACTCAGTAATTTGAATAATACCCGATATGCCGTTAGAGTGTTCGAAGTTATCGAATTCCAGTAATGCCATATCGCGGTCTGTAGTCCACTTTAACAGATTACGTTCCTGTTGCATTCTGGATACCGTTGGCATCTGTGGGTAACAGATATAACAGTCCATTGCTGCACTTTACTGCAATATACCACACGCGGCATAAAGTCCATTTATTGGCTTTCATTATCATTTACAGCACAATAAAACAGGGCTTGTGAAGCACTAAAATTAAACTCTACTGCGGCTATTATTGCACGGTTATTAGTGCCAGTATGAAAAGACATATATATGATCATTTTTATAAGCAAAGTATAAACTATTAAATCATATAAATAAGCTAGTTTTCTAAATACTACACTTAGATATATTCTGGCAATGTAAAGACTTACAATTTAAGTATAAATTAAAATCTTAATACCTTGGTATGAAAACTGTACTTCAGGCGGTCATGTCAGATTGATACACCCAATTAGGGTTAAAGTTTGTACCAAAATAATGTGTCAAAGCAATTTCGTTTTGAATGATTTAAAAAAATACCTCAATCAAATCATATACTAAAACATCTCCGCCAAAATACATAGTTTGCACAAAAATCTAAATGGTTTATAGACCCAGCAGTAACAGTATTTTTCGTTGGTCAGAAATAACTTTCCTAGCCTCTTTATTCTATTATACTACAGGTTTAGATAAAACTCAATGTAGGCAACCCTACATTAGCGCATCGGAGGTGCGTGTATGGCACTCTGCGCGCGCGCCTCTCTTGCATTATTCAGCTTTTTACGCTCGTGTTCTCCACAACTGGGCTAATGATTCCGTTAGCACATCCACAAAACACCGACCATTGGAGGCCAACTGGCTGTGTTTATAGACCATCGTGAAATCGGAGGTGGGTCTTCGAGATAATTGAAAATTGACAATCATGCCAAACCGCTTGCAAATTGATTTTGGCTTCGTCTTATCTAAAAAAAAACCATTTCGTTTAAGTTGACAAATTTTATCCAATCAATATGTTAAAAGCCAATATATAGATTTATTTTTCTACATCCAATATTTAATTTAAATCAAGTCATACTCGCCTACTTACAAATGACGTCACATGACCCAAGTCGTTCGGTTACAGTGTTATTATTCAGAATAAAATTTTCCTCGTTTCTTAAAGAGCCTAATAAAAGTAACATTCCGCTGCACAAACAGAGACAAAAAAGAAAACCGATGTGATTTGCATAACACGACCGTCATTTCTAACCGTGGAGGCACGAGTCGTTGACCGTTCAAATACCCTACAAAAGAACCACTTTCACTGTAAATAAAGTTTTGCATCTTTAGCGGAAGCTGACGTAACCCGTCATGCGATCAATTTCGTCGGTCAAAAAAAACCGTCATGTCAACGTCGTAAAACAGACCGCTGCGGATTTCAATTTTCATGCAAACATAATTTATAACCTGAATTATTAACTTTACATTCGATTTGTAATAGGTAGATTAACGTTCACTCTCTAATAAAAATAAAGATGACACAAAGTAGTTTACAGTATCATAATAATACTCGCGAAACAATAGCCGATTGTTATTGAAAATCCAAAAGACATACATTTGTAAGGTATATCTTACTTATAAGAACATACTTTATAAAATTATTTAAAATAAAACGCAAAAATAAATTAACAAAGTATCAAAGTTGTTAGAAATTAAAATAATATAACAACTTCTCGCCAAAAATCGACCAACTACATCATGGTTGCAACGAAACTTTTTCAATTTCTTTACATTAACTTACGTAATACATTTAAATAGATTTTACTCGACTGTTACATTTACGTTACCATTCACTCCTGCATACAATGAACTCTCGAAACCGATTCTTCGTTTGTCTGCTCTTACCAGTATGAAATAACAGATCGTGCTGATGTTAATCGTGGTTAAATAACCGACTGATTATTTGATCGATTAGTGTCAGCAACCATCTGAACTGGTTATCGATCATGCTTGTTCGACAGTCGTAGCTATCGGCGTCTAGTGCGTAAGCAATCTGATTTTTTATTGCACGGCTTGTCATAACACACGTGACAAAAAATAATGTCATCAGACACATTTACTTTTTGTCAAGTGTCATTGAAATAAAATTTAAAGAACAATTGTTTTATCCTTATTTATAGACACAGTAATAAATGGTTTCTAATTAGTCCATGTTTGTTGAATAAGTAGAGTTAAAATGTATTCATTAAACAATAATAACGGAAATATCTTTATCTTTAATAAGGCAGAAGTTAAATGGTAATGATTTAACTTTATTTCGAATTTTTTTACTATCACATCATTAAGTAGACAAGTATACTTATTACTCGTGAAAAGTACCACTAAAACCATTCGTGAAAACATTTTAATTCTACTATCAGCAATTTGCAAGAAAATCAGTATTTGTTATCCGATTAACAGACATATAAAATTGCCTGACAATTTATAACCCTAGTCTTGTAGGTTTTAAATTCATAGTAATTAAAATGTAAAGAGAAAGTGTAAATGGCATGCTTACAATATCTAGTTCGACGGACGGCAATAATTTCATTGTACTCGTGGGCGAAATACTTCGACATAATAAATTAGTATAAAGCTGTGGGTTGAAATTCCAATTTGATTTAAATAAATATTAACTTCACATAATTTTAAATGATAAGGTTAAGTAGCTAGAACATAAACTGCTTGTAGCTATCGAGTAAATATTTCATTGTTTTTCAATTTAAAACCATCGATTAGTAAAATTATTTTTAGGTCAGCAAACGAATTTTATGTAACAATAAATCACTTAATCTAATCTTTATTCAAATATCAATAATTCATATGAATATATGTCCTAGGTGGGGATCGAACCCACGAGCTCGAGACAGAAACACTACCGAATCGGGCCAGTCAAATTAACAAATAGTTATAAAAGACTATGTCAGCGGTTACTTAAATGTTGAACTGATAATAGATTTATATGAAATAATCAGTCAGTGCCTCACCAGGTTAAGACTAATAAATGTCACATTTGAAAAGATAATTATAATCGATTAATCGATCATGCACAGTCCAAACAACTAATCACTCTTTATTGACACGAACATCAATATGGTTTCAATCGTGTGGAATAGCTTTATTCCCAGAGAATGCTTTCTCGTCTCGTGTCTTGGACATAGGGAAAGTGGTCACGTATGGCCCTTCACGCTCGCAGCCGTCCGTGGTTAGGTATGATTTATGGCGAGATCTCCGCAGATAACGATTTGGCGTACCGCGTTAATCATTGATGGATGGCGTTCAATTTCACGAATTTACTATGACCTTTGTGTAACGCGTTATTTTTAAGGTCGCACTGGGGTCAAATGTATAATTAATATTTAAGATGTGTCATGTTGTTTTGCTTTAACGGTGTTTGTTTTCGTTGTATATACAGAATTGACGATTTATTAGCAACAAGGTATAGAATAATGCATATAGACTGTTCCAAAACTCGAACGGATGTCTCCATTCCACACTAATTCAAAGGATCTCATGAATTTGAAAGAGTACACATGCACACCCTATCATTTGAGCGAATCGATATCTACGACATATACACTTATGCGGCTGTTAAATACGCATATACAATTTTTTTTATCAAATGTTCAGAAATGCTATTAGATATCTAAAATGTATATAAAAGGAAAAGCTAATTAAACTGACTGACTGACGCTTAAAATTTTACACAAGTATTCCTTTTAATACGTAGGAGGAAAGCACTTAAGATTTTTAAAAAATTCACCACGTAAAGGGCTAATACGGGGGTGCAAAGTTATTACAAAACTTCTAAAAATAGGTTCTTCATTGAAAGTCATGATGAAACACGTTTAAAATATGTTTTAAATCATCCCCTTAAGGGGGTAAAAGGGAGGTGCAAAGATAAGATAAAAGTTCTTCAACTCAGTGCGAGTAAAAATAACTAGTTTATAATAAAGCAATACAGCAAACATGTCTGATTAAAAAAGAGAAATTTAAAGTACTGTTAAGTGTAAGTATTTAAAATCTATGGTGTAGGTAACACTAAGTATCATAGAAACGTCGAAGTTACCCAATTTTATGATATTTTTTATAGTAGTGTTTTAATTCTTATACCAAGATAGAAGCGCTGAAGTTAATTAAATCTACAATAAAAGTAATTTTCTGTGATGGTGTTATCTTGACAGTCTTGCATTCGCAAGCAGAAGTATAGTATGCAAGCTTCGCACACATCATGCGTCTTCGCGGATGTATTGCATACAAGTAGGTAACTACCGGCAACACAGTATTAGCAAATTATTTCTGCCGGTAATAAATCGTGATGTACCCATTGTGTGTTCCTGATAAGAACAAGCATGCGCTGCGTTAACAGCATCACGTTTCAAACAACGCTCATAAGCTTATATCGGACTTCTGCGTAGAAAATAACTTGGCGTAATTAAGAATACAAGATGCAGGTCGGTTGGCCCGATCACCATAATCTAATGCACGTACCTAAACACACTTCCCACGTCCCGGTCAATTGAGACGAGACAATGCTAAAGTCACGTGCATGGAACAGCTTGTGGGAGACATATTGTACTGACAACACACATTGCTAACGAAACTGCCGGATCTGAGCATTCCAGCTTCAACCATTTTCTGTTATATAGATCTGATGGTAGTGATAATGTCTTGTGCGCCAAAATATTTGTCCTGAGTGGGGATCGAACCCACTACTGGTTATAGAACTATATACTCGTATATATATATATATATATATATATATATATTTATTCCCACAACATTTCATACGTCATACGTGATAAGTCACTTAAAGCACTTGTGTTACGGACATCAGTTAACGGAGGAATCACAAATATACTACTTATACAAACAATGAACATGCATTAATATCATCATGTAAATATTTGTCCTGGGTGGGGATCGAGCCCACAACCTTTGGCGCACAAGATAGAATCACTAGCATCTGCGTCATCGGGCCCATAAGAAATAATCAGAATTATAATTATTATTCTATTTTATTCGAAAACGAGACTGCTGCTACAAAAATTTCATATTTGAAATGAAAATAATATTAAATAAATAACTAACAAAACTATCAGCGCCTACAAAATAACCAACAAATCTACTATTATTATATCGTTACATCTTATTTCTGAAGGAAACTGTAAATTGTTACAATGGGCTTATCAAGCGCGAGTTCCAAGCACAAAAACTTTCCAATTGGCAGATGGATTGCCATTGAAAACGGTACTTTAAGGACACACTTAGGTAATGTGAATCTCGAAAACATAAATAACCCCGACCTTGTTAGGATACGCAAACACCGCGGAACGAAAACAAAAATCCGGTTATGCTCATTTCTCGCCCATTTATACAACTTTCATCGAACTCGTACTAATTTACGCATTTTACTAAACTGTGCGAGTTGACTGGTTTTCTTTACAGTAAACGCACTTTAAGTAAAATAAGGGAGTAATTTTATAGCATTATCTTATCTTAGTTAAGAGACAGTTTTAAAAGTTTTGTTAATTGCTTATATTTTTTTTTTTTAGAAAGGTAACTAGAACGCCTTGTAAATTAATTTATTTGCTTGCTCCAAAGTTTGTTAATATTACCATTTTCCCAAGGATCATATATTCATGTTATATTTCATAGCAATTCTAGTTAAAAATTGTTACAGTTAATAAACAAGACAGTACAGTAAAGTTATAGTTAGACCAAAGTAAGTAATGATAAAATCTATGAAAGAATTTAATAGTTCTAGAAGAATTCAGCAATTCCACTAAATCTTTTTATTTTAATAAAATTTATGTATTGTTGCCATATGCTATTCATATGATTGACGATTAGGACGTTGTAATATAGACTATCTCATAAAATTGATCTAGTTCATTTTTATTGGCAATATAAATAACTTTTTAATATATTTACAGTTTTTTTATATATTTATTACCTATTAATAAACAGTTATTGGCTGTACGTTACATATGTGACTAATAATTTTAAAGATTAGCGTGCGCCCAGTGCAAATTGGGGGGGAAGCGGATGCGGTAAGCGCCCGGTACTTTCACCCGCCACCTGCCGTCTGCCTATAGTCGGGCGGCTCACTTACACACCTTCATATTATTGTACATACTCTTCATGCACCTTATGTACACGCACTGGAGACCACCCAAGATGCCAGCTTCCGTGGGAGTTCAACTCTTTTATAAATTATACCTCCTGATAAACAATATAGCTAACTACTCACAATTTTTTGGTTTATGTACGTGTGATACTGCATCTCAGAAACATATTAAAAAGTGATACGCTATCGAATAGTATAAACTTATAATTAAAACTAATCAATCAAATATTTTCTCAAAATATCTCACCTTGACATTACAATTTGATGTTTAAATTACGACATATTTTTTAATTTTATCCTCCCTTATGGTTCTTACCTATCTATTGTAAGAACAATTTAAACAAAATTTTCCGATTAAAGCACCGGGTATTTCATAAGTTATATCTTAAAGAAACATGATTAACAATTATTCAACATGATTGAGCTTTAAACGAGACCATTAAATGAATACTTAAAGAAAATAAAAACAGCAATTAGAAAAGTAAAATGTCACCGTTACATCATCAAAGTAAAAGCCGAATATCTGACCGCGAAAAGAAAGCTCTATTTGACAAATGTTCATGTTTATAGGCCCAGTGTTTTCTTCCGCAATTGACAATCTCGATCAGTGGGTAATTTCTAACCGGTTTAGAAAACGCGTGCAAGTACGAACTACAGCATTCTAGAGCTACTAAAGTGTTAGAAGTAAGGACCATAGTTGCGTAAAAATCGCCCTGAAACGTGTATTGTACGGGACAGGTATTGGCAGAGCTTAGCTACCACTTACACCTAATCTCGTGGTTCATATATGGCTCACCTGCAGCTCTCACCCCATACATTTCTACTGGAGTCCAAATATAGCACATCTGGTTTCGCGCATACTATTTTCCCTGTTACCTACTTTTATAACTGGACATCGCTTCGATGTATAAGCGTGCATCTCTAACTAGAATCTTGGCTAATTTAATGTTCATTATACTGACTCAAAACAAACACTAGAAGTAGTCCATGTGGAATATTATTAAATTTTAAAAGAATTTTAATTCTATTCTTTGAGTATTTCTTGCCGCAGATAGCTAACCCGAGAGAGCTAACCCGTCAGAAAGATTAAATTGTGATATAAACTATCCTATCTCCAAGTTGGAGCAAACTGTACAGTTGGCAAAATCTGAATATAATCGGTTCAGTTATTGAGAAGTTCATCCAAGACAATCAATGTGACACGAACTTTTTATATACGTATAAAGAAGAGAAGATAACTAATACCATTTGAAATTTCTTTGAATTTCTATTCCGGCCGGAACTATTTTTTTTTTGTCTAATTTAAAATATATACACACATATGAATTCACTAACTTCTTGAAGTAACCACCTGCATACATCGTTATTTAAAAATAAATGTATTAAATTTATTATACGGTGCAAGTAATGTTAATAACAATACAAAATCATTTTTACTAAAGACAATAAACATGTTATGTTTTTTATTACTTTAGACCAAGGTGACAGAAAAATATATAAATAACTGTAATCGTGTGGAATGTCCATAACTATCAAATAATATATAATTAAACTGCTCCCTTATTTATATAAACAACTTGTGCAAGAAAAATGTTGGCATCGTGAAAGCAGCTTTGGAACTCATCTAGGCAATACGATTGCGCTGATTAATATTATAATTGCTTGTGCGAGCTATCCATCAGTGTAGAAAGTCGGAAAGAACGCTCGCGCGCACCTCGGAGATTGTGCGCCTGCGCAGTCCGCCGAGATGAGGGCGCTGCGCACGCGTTCGATTGCGTGAAGTAGACTGCGACGCCGTAGGAATGTGCTGCTCTGTACACAAACCTCTAACTAAACGGATGCACGACTCATTAAAGCAATACATATCCATTCCGCTATTTACGGAACAGCCGAGAATTAAGAATAACGGCGTGTTATTTTCTTACGGCTTGCGTAGCATTAACGATAACTGAGTATTTAGTATTCATATATATCAATAATAACTAATCGTTTTTGTTTTCCAGGATGCAACATGCGAGCCTCCCGTAGACTCTGCTTCTTTACCCTTGGAACATCGGGCCGGCGGCGGCTACGGACCACCGCTGCCGCCAGCGCATACAGATGACCCTTGGCCACTAGCAACACCAGACAGTCCCAAGATTAAACATCTCCAAGTGCAGTGTGAAAAGACTCACATGCGTGTCAACATTGAGTTCGACCGGCCGTTCTACGGCATGATATTTTCCAAAGGCTTCTACAGTGACCCACACTGTATGCATCTGAAACCAGGCACGGGCCACCTTAGCGCAACATTTGAAATTTTCCTTAACAGCTGCGGCATGTCCAGCTCGGCTAACCACAATGTTGCCACCTATGGAAGCCCCACTCCGAGTGGCTCCTATGTCGAAAACACGATCATAGTTCAATACGACCCCTACGTCCAAGAAGTATGGGATCAAGCTCGAAAATTACGCTGCACGTGGTACGACTTCTACGAAAAAGCTGTTACTTTCAGACCTTTCCAAGTGGACATGTTACATGCAGTTACAGCAAACTTTCTCGGCGATAACTTGCAATGCTGGATGCAGATTCAAGTTGGCAAGGGACCATGGGCTTCAGAAGTGTCAGGCATTGTGAAAATAGGACAAACTATGACTATGGTACTCGCCATCAAGGACGATGAAAACAAATTCGACATGCTTGTTCGAAACTGTGTAGCCCACGATGGGAAGAGAGCACCCATACAATTAGTCGACCAGTATGGATGCGTTGTCCGGCCGAAGATTATGAGCAAGTTCCAGAAGATTAAGAACTTCGGACCATCAGCTTCTGTTGTATCTTTTGCTTACTTCCAGGCTTTCAAATTCCCAGATTCAATGAACGTCCACTTCCAATGCGTTATTCAAGTATGCAGATATAACTGCCCTGAACCTAAATGCGGCGGTCTCGGTGCCGACTATGGCGTTCCTCTTCTAGGTGGAAATACTCTAAGCGGTGGTGAATATGGTGTTTCTAATTCACCTCACGCCGATTACGGCCCACCACCACCATCGCCACACTCAGAGTATGGCGTTCCTCCAGCATTCCCAGACCCACGTCACCCCGCTGACGCCACGGGCTCTTTCTCAGAGAAACGTGACGATGCCGTACCACCTCCGCAAGCCCAAGTGTCATCCACACCAAACGCACCTAGTCCATCATCACCAGCACCTAACCGCGAGGATGATGAAGTAAACCTACCCCCTCCACCACCTCCGGGTCGCCGTGGAGTATACAATACAGTCAAGAGGAAAGACGAAGCCCACGGCAACCTTGCTACACTAGGCGGACGTCCACGATCTGTAGAGGACTTGCCGGAAAGACTAGTGGGAGTGAGGAGGCGACGAGAAACGTCAACGCCAACACGCATATACAAACGAGACGCGCAGGAAATGACAGATGTCAATACGAGCAGAACCATCCAGGTGGTGGCGCCGGGAGACGTAAATTTCGCATTAAACAACGCCGCACCTAACGAGACTGTGGTGATACAATCACCGGCGACCGATCCAGAAACGATATGCATGTCAGTGCCGTCCTTCGTTGCGGGGCTGGTTATGTTACTGTTAGTCCTAGTGGTGGCTTCCCTCGTCGCCGCGTTTCTTTTCGTGCGCGTCCGAGCGCTCGACAGGAAGGGTGCGCACGGGGCCACCGCCTACTACGAAACGGATTACGTAAAGCACACAAACTAGCAGTAGATGAGCGTGCAAGTGTGACGCGAGGACGTTCCATAAACTCTTCTCGGATCCAAAGAGCGTGCGCGCTTCGGCCCCGGCCGGACGGCGCCGCCGCTGTCGCGGTCGCGATCGAAGCCCGGTGACGTGTGACTTATTTATTTAATTATGTAGTCGTGAGCGTGGTGTATATGTTCGACTGTTGTTTTGTAAATTATTTTATTCGTGTGAAAAGCACTCCCTGTACTGCCTTTATAGTCGATACGTCTGTTGTAATTTTGTAAAGAGTCGTAAGTAAGGAATAGAATAAGGAAGTTGTATACCAATTAAAAAGTGTCGTGTGAGTAAAGACTGGTTTATTTTTGTAACTTTGGTGGAGACAATACCTAGCCGGTGAGCTGTGGATATATAACCACTTTCCAGTGTTCAAACCGACGACTATCTGTAATATAAATCAGATATCAGAAACAGCTGCATCAGTGTATGGTAAGCAAAAGTGTGAGAAATGTTGAGATATTGTTTTGTATGTGTACCAAGCAAGAAATCTTACAATAGATCTCCCACGTTTTATTTGAAATATGGTTCATGAGACCAAGTGCAGAGCTTTTTAATACTAATCATAGCCAATTAAGCCATTACTTTATTAGACCTTATTTAGAAATTCACTAAAAAAACAACAAATTGTAGCATCTTCGGTTATCGTTTTATAAAAATAATAAGTTTGGAAGTTGAATTTCTAAAAACATAATTGCCCTTGAAGCCTTACTCCGTGGGCAATAAAATTGACTACTCAGATAGCGCGGTGGATAATGGTCGCCTCACTACATCCAGCACAAAACGAGTAATGTACTAGGTCCTTACACTATACAGTAAATAAAATTATAGCATGAGGTCGGATTCAGTGCAAACGTCAGACAGTTCTTGTATATGTTAACATAGATATCGTCCATTCGAAGGTGTTATCAAAAAGTTACTTGTAGTATAGGATTAGTACTACTTCGATTAATAACTGCATAGATTTTGGTAGTAAATCAAAAGCTGCGATTATAATAATTACTATCATTTATTTCTACAGGGACCTATTCTAATACTTAGGATAACAAAAATGCAAACGCACCAACGACAATTATAAAGAAGTAATAACAAATGAACATCTGTGTACGAGAACCGAGGCTTTTACATTGTTGCATAAATTAGAAAAGAGAGAATGAAGGGTCCCCGCCGCGGCCTCAATTTTCCAGTCCACTTTGTATGAATTAAAGAAAATGTCATCTAATGTACTTGATTATCTCGGGCGCGTTCATTAGAGGCAAGTATTAAGCGCAGGCCGCACTGGCAGCGGAGCGACACGAAACTAAGTTTATTCATCAATTGAATACGTTGGTACATCCAAATGAACCGCTCTCCCTTTCGACGGTTCATGCCTGAACTACAGTATCGTTTACTAGTGAAAAAGTCGCTTCACGAGCGAAAATTAATGAAGCTAATATCATGTTTCTTCGTTCCGAGTGCGGTCTGTCCTTTAAGGTGTCGCATTAGTTTCACCGCCACGGCTGACATTTCTGGACCGGTGGCTGCTTGGGGTGACGATCCACTAGATTGAATCTAGATGAACTCAAACGTTTGGCGCCTAGGAATAACAGTTTGAGCTGCTTGTCGTGCGCTTCTCCGATTATGTTGACAAGATCCTGATTAAAGTGTGGAGAAATAGTAACTATATTATATTTCTTTATATATACCATACCATACCATTTTCACGCCTGTGACATACATTGTGGTTTTTAGAACTTCACTTTGGAGAGTTTACTCAGATAATTCGATATGTATAATTTTGGTTATAATAGCACAACAAGTTATTAAAAGATAAATGTATTCATTCATTATTAGGTCAGATATTTTCGAATATATCGTTCGATAATCGAAGAATCGAATATATCGATCCGTTATTTTAAATTGTGTAGGAGGTGGAACGTTTAGCGGTAGCTAGCTCTGAATGCCGCTTTTTTTTAATTTCATAGTGACTGGCGCGATATCGCAGACGGTAAAGATCTTATCTTGTGCGGCAATGGTCGTGGGTCCAAACCCCACCCAGAACAAAGATTTATATGATGACAATGTTTACCTTTGCTGTGAGGTAACAGCAGAGTAGACTACCTCCCACTGCACCAGATGTCGTAAGAGGCGACTGAGGTACCTGAACCGACAGATGGCGGTATATCCATCCGAAACAGTGCAGCTCAAATGTACAGGGCGGGAATAGGCATGCATCCTATCGCGAAAGCTGCGCTCTGCGATTGCCATTACGCTAGCCCAGCGCGCGAATTATGGGCAAAAATCTTCCTTTCTTGGAGAGACCTATCCAGCAATTGACTTCCAATAACTGATATGATGATGAAGAATGTTTATCTGGGTGTTAAATAGTATTATATTTGTATGTATTATATCTGATGTCCGTAACACAAGTGCTCTGAACGACTATCTTGGAGTCAGATGAATGTATGAGATGTCATGTGAATTTATTATTATTATACTAGCGAATACCAACACTTGACCACCTATACATCTTAAAAACCAAAATAGGCGCACAGAAAGATGTCGAATTACAGAAACCTGCCTAAGAAACATCAAGAAATCTACATCTCTAAAGATGATCGCCTTTTCTCAGACGAAGAAGGGGGGCTGTAAATTTCTTTATAAGTAGCCGTAATGATGTTATAATGTGCTGTTGTTCTAAGTTTGATTAAAATCCATTAGGTGTTTAGAGTTTGCTTATAATACACACACAAATATGAATATGTGTGATTGTAGTACACAGTGTAAGTATGAAAAATACATAGTATTTGTGAAAAATACACAGATATTTGTAGGTCCTTTCTGTCGCTATGTTATGGTAACTAACTCTGTGACGGTAAAATTTTATATATTAGATAACTAAGTTTTCAAGGTCGGGCATGGAACCCAGGGTCATTCTCGACTCCTTGCTACTAAGTAAATAAAAATAGACAAATGTCACGTATAAAAAATAAGAAAGCCAGAAAGTCTACAAATAGATATTGTTGCGTCACAAGAGAGTCAAACGAAAGGGTGAACGAAACGAAGGAAGGAAAGGGAAAATGTACAATTAGGCCTACCTGTATGTAAATATTTTGCTTTCTAAGTACATACCCTGGGTATATTGTCGACTATCGTTTGGGACGGTTTTAAAGGAGTCTGAGTAGACTTATGCACCATTACCGGTCTCCGCCTTGTATTTAACTGAAATAAATAACAATTCATTATCACGAGATCATACAGTATTCGACATACCTCAGTGTCTCAAGTCGAAAGTTTTCGATCAATGTATTACCAGCGATGACTTATTATTACTTCTAAGCCAACTCAAAATAGCTCAACGAGCTATGGAGAGGGCAATGCTCGGAGTCTCTTTGCGCGATCGAATCAGGAAAGAGGAGATTCGTAACAAAGCCAAAGTTTGCCTGCCGACATTGCCTGGTGGATTAGTAAGTCGAAGTGGCAGTGGGCAGGGCATTTGGTACGCAGAATCGATGGCCGAAGGAGTCAAATTGAAAACGTACGATCGCGCTGGACACAAGCCGCATACAAACGGTCCTATTGAAAATAACTTGGGAAGGCCTATGTCTAGTAGTGGACGTCTTATGGCTAATATAATGATGAGATCTTGCAAATACTGGACGACTATAGCTGCACACTTGCTTCCCCAAATAATTACCATTAGGATTGGTTGTATACGGTCTGCGGTTTTAGTCATATCGTCTGTTATACGCTGTGTTCTCCATGCGGTGTCCATTTCAGAACCCTCGACTCCATCATCCATCGGTTCTGCGTACAAAAAGGGGCACTGTCACTTCAGCTTGCTTATCCGCCCAGCTGGACAGATGCGATCGCACAAAATGACTCCGAGCATGTTAATAACAAGAATAAGAATATGTTTGGATTATTTATAATGCATGCTGTGTTCATCTATAATGATTGTACATTTAGAATTTATATTTAGTTTAACACGATTATGTTTTGTTAAATGTACTTAAGCGTATATGATCCATTTAAATAAAATAAAATAAAATAATAATGCATATCTATTGTCGATATCTTAAAATTTCAATACAGGTGTCACCAGGTACAGGCGGTTAGAGGGAACAAATACATCGACACCGATTAAAGGCAGTGTGTAGGTATATTGAAAGCCACCATATTAAATGCAACAGGCGATGGTATTGCCGCAATTCGAGGTCGAGCCTCAGAGGCACCCTCGGATGATTGCCATCAATTTCGCTGAGATCCCGCAAACTTGCGGGGGATACCGAAGCTAAACGCGCGGCCACCACGAGATACGCAGATGAAATCCACCACAGGATCACCCCCTCCCCAGGTGACGCTGAAATTGACGTCGTCTGAGTAGTCCAGACGAAAAGATCGAGTATGTGCGTGTTATTAATCAGACCTAAAAGGTTACTTACATTTAATTGGTATTTATTGACAAGAACTTACATGCTCATAAGAGTTTATTAAAAATGACTGCTTTACAGGGAATATACTAACAAAGCAATTTTATACTTGCTTTTTATTTCCAATGGAGTATATTTTTGATTTATTATCTATAACCTGCCAAACTGCGTAGCAGATTATCGGCAGCAGTTCTCGTTTTTATTTTCATTGTCTTATTTATAAATAATTAGCTGTGCCCGCGACTTCGTCGACGTGAAATAGTATTTTTAGGTACCATACCTCTTTACCTTAACTTATATAAACTTTGAATGTCATGTTTATTAAATCGAATCAATGGCTTGAATTTTTGATATTATTATATATAAATTATTGAAAAATATTAAATAAGTTTCAAGTTTCTAGCTTCAGAAATAGCGATACCTCCATAAACTTTTATCCCCCCTTTCAAACCCTCACAACCCTTTTTACGAATTAAAAAATATACCCATTCTTAGGGTCTAAGGATTGCCTGTGCCAAATTTCATCAAAATCGGTTTAGAGGTTTAAGCGGGAAAGCGTAACAGACAGACAGACAGACAGAGTTACTTTCGCATTTATAATATTAGTAGGAATGTTATACAGTTATAACTGATTTTAAACCAAATTCAAACTAATTTCAACTAATAAAAAAATATATTATTCATGCATTTCATGAAAACATTACAGCTTTGACATTATGTCGATTTATTCGACTTTATTTGACTTTTGACAGTAATGTTTAAGGCTGAATCGACATATTGCACACAATCTTCAAATCACTACTCAGATAACTTACCAGTTTGAATGGTATTTTGCTTTGTTCGCTACGAATTGGCCTATTAGTGTCTTGGATCGGTCGGGGCGCATGGGGCTTGGGGGTGGCATCTGACTGGGAATGAGGGGTCAGGAGTCTGTAAGTTCGGCATAGACGAGGCACCCGCCAGTCTACTGGTGGAGAAGTTCTAGGCCGCAACGCGCGCCTTTTTGGCGGCTTCTTCGCGGACTTGTAATCACAATTCTATGAGTACGAGATACATAAATACGTTTTAATATATTATTATAAATAAAATGAAATATAATACAATGTCAGACTTCTGTAATGAGCATTATATTTATTGTAGAAAAATGTACTAGGATTGGAAATGGTTCTGTTATCAATTAGTGGTGGATTTTTTTAAGATTACATAGGTATTTATGAAAATATATTATACGGCAATGAAGGCCAAGTAAATAATCATTATTGAGCTTTCAGTGACGCCCAAGAGCGTGAGATCCCCACCCAGGACAAATATTTATATGATGATAATTGTGTTTGTTCTATGCCTGAGTGTTGTAAATATATATTTAAGTATTATATTTGTGATTCTCTGTTGTCTGATGTCCGTAACACAAGTGCTTTAAGCGACTCATCACGGAGTCACATCAATTTATGAGATGAAGGGTGAATTTATTTCTATATTTGTTATTATTTAGTAGCAATTAACAAACAAAAAACAGACCAGAGAAAAAATTATATCTACGGTAATGTAGGTACTCTGAGTTAGCCGTGTTTAATCGAACATTTCCATTCAAAACACTGGAGCATTTTAAAGAGCGAGACTTATATAATGTACTTGCCGGTATGGCCTCACTGGTTGGTGACGAAGCCCGCAGGCAGGGAGATCGCGGAGGCCGCCTGCGAAACCGCGCTTTCGATGCTGTTGGCGGCGTTGAACAAGAGCTGACATAGCTCGCACACTGATGCCATCGACCCTAAACATTAAAATATATTTTTTATTGTACTAACATCATCATTACAGCCATTAGAAATCCACTGCTGAACATAAGCCTCCCCAAGAAACGGGGAATGTTGATAATAATTAACTGCGCTGGGCAAGCCTGTCAATAGCAAAGCACAGCTTTCGCGACGGGGATGCTGCTGCCCATACCCACCCAGTGCATTTGAGCTACACTGCTTCGGAAGGATATACTTGGCGATACCCCACGGCTCTTCTTGCATTAACATAAAAATAATAGATTATAACCTGAAATCTAGACTTATGTATATTCTAGAATGTTAAAAATGTAAACTTCTAAAATAATAATTAATGCGGATCCCGCAGATAGGGTAGGGTACTTACAATTTTTTTAATATTTTTTAACGTACGTATTATAGTGTATACAACATGAAAAAGAAAAGTAACCTACATTTTTTTTAATCAATTCCTCTAATGTCTAGACCAGAACAGCTTTAGTAAATGAAAAAAATGAACATAGCCGCCAGAAGAACCAGATAATTGAAATTAGATGTCTGAGCGGCCCGGCTCGTACATCGGTGGCAGCACCTGGGTCGAGGTGGGAGCAGCCCGGCGCATCGGCCGGCGCCGACGGCCGGCAGTGGTCGCCACTCGCAGCCTCGGGAAGATCGTGTATGTGCACCTTTATTTTGTTACTGATCAAGTGCGGCTTGATCTCTTCAAACCACATGTCGCATAACTGAAAGTTCGTTTGAACGTTATAAGATTTTTATGTAAAGATCTACTAGTCTTACAATTACCAACTAATTGTTATCTTATTGAATGAAGAGATTAATAAATTATCCTATTGAATTGGCTACCCAGTGGAGCGTTTAGACAAAGCTGTATAATTTGTGGACCCTGCTTAGCACGAGGGGTCTGGGAGTTGAACCAAATACTTTCACGTGTAAAATAGCACTATTCGGCTTGTAACACTTACTCAGGGTTGAAACCAGCGATACCATTGTCCATCTCACCGTCATTACAGTTTCAATACATACTTTACTTACTTTTAGTTGTCGTAACTGCAATGTTGTTGTTAGAAATGACTACATTTCAAACAAGGACCAAGTTTGGAATAATGCAAATAATAAGTTATACTTACCTTCGCAATCAAACTTTTGTTAAATCACTTAGCGGCCATAGCTATGCTTAATATCCTAGTAGGTAAATTATATATGTATGAACACCTAGTAGGTAAATTAACCGAGCGCTCAATTCCAATAACAGTTCCACATCGCAAACAAATACTAACTAATAAGAACTAAATAACGTCATCATAATTTGCTTGCAATAAACCTTAAGGCACTTACTCCTACTAGAGCGTTTTCTAAATCGAAGCGTAAGCTTTTAGGTATTCTATTCTTGCTTCTACTTCTGTGACACAGCTTCGGATGATCCGTAAGTGGTTCAAGATTGTGGTCCCTAACATTGGAATTGCGGACTTGCGAGTTGGGGTCGCCGCGCGCCGTAGCCTTCCGGGGCTGAGACATGAACTTATAGTTTACACAACGACATAAAATTTAATACACTAATACTACCAACGGTTACCTATCTTAAAATTCATTAAAAATTTACGTGTAAATAGAATGTGGAAAATGTATGTCAAAATAACCTTCAACTGTTAACGATCCTTCAAACTTGACTAGTCCATTTAGTTAAGAGAATAAAAAAAGTTTTTTCTAGATTTTAACCGACCGCTCTATTTGTTTCAGATATTAGATTTATTATTATTGCGGGGTACTTTAATAATACAACCACCAAGATCATTTTAAATCTACCTGCACTGGAACAACAATTGCGTACATCGTTGGTTGACCGCATTTAAATCACTGCTTTAGGAAGCAACAATCAAATTATAATATTTGTTACATTTATTAAATTACTAAAGATGGATTTAATTAGCTGGAGAAATACTTTATACGTCAGTGGATCCGTGCTATGTGGGTTGGCGTATAAAATAATCAAACAGTATATAAGCAACAACAGCGATATCAGTATTAACGAAGTTCTTTTTTACGGAGCTAAAGACGAAGATCAAATGAAGGAGATAGGCTTGGACAATCTCTTACATATATACTGTGTGACAGCACTCGCCTCGCGGACTGTGGACGTCTGCGTGCCAGGGCTCGAGAGCGACACTTTGAGCAAATGTCTGATAAACGTGCAACAGTATAACCAAGCGAAAGTCAGGATCGCAATACACAACAGTGTTAATTTCAACAACTTGTCATCGTTCGCCCAACACGGTATTGAAGTGAAGGTGATCAACTCGGCTGAGAGGTTAGAACACGAGTTCATCTTGATAGACGCAAGCGGGAGTTACATGCATGCCCTGGCGGTGATTGGCGCCCTGGATTACGAGACATCGAGAGTCAACTGTAACCGGGATAGCACCATCCTAACATCCGAGCCGATGGTTGTGGTCAATCTTAAGAAAGAATTCGATAGAATCTGGCAATTGATGCCGGAAGTCACACGCGAGTGACTAGACAGACATTGAAACAGTCGTTAATATCAGTTTTGTTTTATATTGTTAATCACACCTAATTGTTGTTTTTTAGAAATAAAATTGCGCAGGTAACAAAAATATTTTATTTTATTCCATTCGTCTAATGAGTTAAAGCAAAAATTACATCAATTGTATTACTTTCATTAAATTTATTTGTACTCGAGACCATTTTAGCCTAATACACTCATAACAAACATGCCAGTACAGAACTTTAGACTCTCATTGGTGATATTTTATCACAGTTCTTTTTATTTAGTTTTTTTTTAACATTACGGGATTGATGCCTATATAATAATATAATAATGTTTTATTTTCGACTGGCATTAAGGGCATTACCACATCCCTACCACAATACACACTCGAACAATAGAATGCAATTTTGAAACATACGACAATTTAGCAAGCTTTCCTTAAATGTCGAATTTTAGTAAAGTACATACAAAGAACTAATTTATAAATACTACAAGTACGGAATTTCTATCACAAAATGCATTTACCTCAATCAAAACTTTTCATACCGAAAGTTTCTAGATCGCCAATGTGGTTCAATATCATTTTCACAAAATGTAACATGAGAATGTCATATTATTTATTAACGGTTATTTTTTAAATTAATTACGGGTCATTAGGAAAATATTTATCTTAAAAAATAGAACAGTTATTTGGCACACAATGGTGATCAGAAATATTTGGTATGAACCTTCAATTCTGTGTGACAAACATTTCACAAAGTCCAATACTGCTTTACTTTTCCAGTACACCTCACCTCAACATCAGTAAAAATTTGTTGTCTATTTACAGATTCATGTTATTCGATATATGGTTTATTGCATAGCTTATCAGTCAAGATCATAAGTTATCACTCTGGAAATATATTGTTATTATGGCTCCCATTATAGCTACAACGTGCAAGGCACAAACATACTCCATTGAAAGACCGTGGGTGTTTATAGCAAATATATAAGAAAATCTAGTTAAATAAAATAGCCGTACTAATCGATTTGACACATCTTTAAACACTATTAAAGTAACTGAAGATAATCAGAATTAAATATTCCATTTCTATGGTAAACTAGCATATAAAGTATGTAAAAAGTATAAATAGAATACTTTGAAAATATATATTACATGATGCTGTACAACTCTGTTTATACAACTAGTTTAAGTTATTGCAAATTTAATTGCAACTCGAAGAGAATTGCAAGCTAACCACTGCGCATTTCTAAAACAATGTTCCCCATTAACAGTTCACATGACAACAATATATTGCTATGGATATCTCGATAGATCGTCTACTCGCGACCTACTGCACAGCAGTTACTAACAATACCTATTATAAAACAAGGAACAAACATGTTAAATAAAATCAACTGACTTATTTAATATTTACATATAAAAGTTACTTAAAAAAAATCCAATACTTCAGGATTTTAAAGTGCCACGATTTACTTCAATCAAACAAACAGGAAAGTATAAAATAAAACACTAGTTTAACAAACTGTTGTGTCGAGATTGTATGCTTAATTAAATACCAATCAATAAATAACAACATCCGCACATAACTTCAAATAACTCGAAACAATCTAAGTACATAAGGTAAAGCAGCATTTTTGTAAGTTTAAGTTTTCATTCACATTTTTCCTTAAGAATTCTCACGAAGCGTATTATTGCCTGACATCGTTTCTATAACAAAACTTAATAATAGAATTGAAACTATAATATCCATACATACTGCACATGGCTAGTGATTTTTAACTTACATCTAATAAATGTTCCACACACACGTGACTAGCCGACGATCGCGAGGAATGACATCGAAGCTAAGTATTGCAATGCGTACGGAACGCACGTTCTAATTCGAGGCCGCCAAGTTAGCCACTCCCGGACCCCGCGCATGTATATAATAAAATTAACAGTCCACAAACATTCAATCAAAATACATCCAAACGTAAATGTCATCTCTCTTTTTTCCCATCTAATAATGGAAGAGACGGGATGACGGAATGACGGAATTTTATAGACAAATGATAGCAAACAAACACTGACTGACTGAGAATACTCTGAAGGATAACTTTTGATCCTGAGGAGTTACCGCCGAATACCACCTAGATAATATATTGAGTTTATTTCGTATAATGAGTTTCGTATATTGAGTTGAGTGTCGTTGATTATGAGACAATAAAAAAGGGTAGATATAGACTCGTTTTTATTGAATGCGTTTTTGAAGAAGGTCGGTTTCTTTTTTAATTCAACCTCTTTTTATTTTATAGCGACCCTACATGCGCGTACACCTAGGAGTGGCCTAACTTCAGAGTAGCCACCGCATACTGTACACTATAATTGTCCACGTCACACTGAGGGTTAGAAGTGTGCCCTAGTCACTTGCGATGGAAATTGGATGTCATACATCGACCTCGATGTCGCTGGTGGCGTCTTGTCCAGACTCCAGCGAGTCGTCCTGCTCGTCGACGGGGGAAGCCAACGAGTAGTCCCGGGGGGAACTCTCGTCGTCCTCCGGCGACCCCGGCAGTTCCTCGTCCATCATTATCGTCGCTGGCAAAGATGGCGACACTTCTTGTAATTGACTTGAATAAACTGCAAATATTGTGGCAAATAATAATACTTCCTTCCTAACTGCGAAACTCAAATACTAACCTTTCAACGAATATATTTCAAGTTAGGATTTGAGTACCTATGGCATAGACATAGATTATATTGCCTGCCGCCTGATAATCTTTAGCGTATGGCTCTAGCTAGTTTAATAATTGCTATATAGATAAACAAAAACAAATATATTATTTACCTTTTTGTCTACATACGAATTCATAACTACAACTATATTGTCGGAATTAGGTTTACTTGAATTATCACAGATATGATCCATATTTTCCAATAATAATCTCACTTAAGATATAGAATAGTTTATATTTCAATTTATAGTCGCTATATTTTTTTTTATGACACATCATATTCAAATAAATAAAACTTAAGCGCTATTTGTAATGTTAAAACAAACAAACAAAAAATTGTATTGTGAATAAATTCCGAATCTAAGAAACCAAAGATAACGGGTCTTTCACTGCCAGATAACTTATAACGAGTCAGTAAAACTAGACATTACCCGAATAACTGATAAAATCCTAAACAAAATCCGATTCAATAAGGAAGTATTATTATGATACACTATGTCATAGAAATGGCTCAAATTTTAGCTATTGACGCATCAAATTAGTTAAATCATAATTGTAGCTTGGTCATGCTTTTCCTTACCCGGTGGTAAGGAAAAGCATGACCATATATCTATATACTTAGGTGCTAGAACAAGTCTAATGATTTCAGTATTAGTCGATATCAAAGCATACCTTTAATATTAGAAGGCTTGAGATCAGTGCTGAAGTTTAGTGACTCCTCCATAGCTTCCATTGAGAGGGCATCAGGGTCTAGACTATCCATAGGGCCGGAACATGAAGGTGAACTATCTGGATTGCTGTTCACCGACAACTGGTGATCCAACTGAGGTATATGCGGCCGTACCTGAAAATAAAAAAAAGTACAAAGGGTCAGTTGTAAAGTTAATAAACACTTCATAACGGCTAAACATGTTTCTATTAGTATAATAATTGACAATTATACATCAAAAATGTGATGAATGATCGACCCCTATGCTTTATTAGCTATTACTTCGAGGGCGCCTCTTAACCTAGACCTCGGCTCGAGTAGTATAGTATAAAATCGTTGTTTGCTACAGAGGAGTGACTGCGTCCAGACGTACTAGTGCGGTCGTAGCTGTGAAAGAAAATAGCGTGTTTTACACATAGATACAGATCACTTTTCGTCGTTAGTTTTACTCCCATGTCGTAATGTCCTGCATAGATTTAGAGAATAATATTATACACAAGATCAACTAATATTAAAGAAACTTCTAATATTAAAGCTAAAATAATGCTTATTTTTATATATTATTAATAAAAATTAATTATTTAACAGTATATTTTTGGAAATATTAATTTTGGAATATTGTTAATAAGGCCAATAACAGTACGGATTTTAAGTTTTTGAACTAATTGGCAAATTAAAAAAAATACGTATTTACGACTTTCGAAAAAAGATAAATCAAGGTTTCCTAGTTTAGGAATATAATATTCGAAATTAAATAAATCTTAGGGTGTTCTCCACGAAAAATATACACCTTTACTTCTTTACATATAAACAAAAGTGAAGTGTCTGTTCGTAATTCTAGATATCGTCGCATAAGTTCTAACACCGCGTATGTCAAAGTTAGCAACTTAATAATTAAGCCCAATGATAACACGATATTACATTTCTAACGCTGCAGTAAACGTTTTATACCGTGTATCGGTTAAATGAAATCTATTTTGCACCAACTAAATGCACAAGCAATTAGTTTTAAAATGATTTTATGAAACGTGAGCAATGTTTTCCCAATTGTACAAAGTGTCAACATTTTGACTTACGCTGTGTTAGAACTTATACGACGATATAGCTAAATATGTATTACATCCTATAATTTTTTTATTTAATTTTTTCAGTCAGTTTGTTTTTGTACTGTACAATCTCTAAAACAGATGAACCGATTTCAGCGGGAATTCCACTAGCTTATGTTATAAGAAGTACCTAACTAATTGTACTTTTAATATTTATTATTCTCACAGGAATAAACAATATATGTGCAAAACGTGACTTCATAGTAAATACTTTCCAAAGTCCGACCAGAACCAGACACCTTGTAAATAATGTTGCATGTTAGTTGGTATTAACGGTATCGAACTCCTTACGAACATGGTTGATAATTTCAACAAGGATTTTCAAATAATGTAATAAATGTATGGAATTACGATAATAATTATTAATAGTTACGATTGTCTATGCTATGAGTAGTATGGATGCTTTTCTAGAAAAGATTTGATATTCTATTTTCTTATTCATTGAATTCATGTATTTTATTAATATAATATGTAGGTAAAGGATCACTCATTAATGAGCCTGTCATAGTCTATTGGTGCCAGAATTGGCTTGAGACTAGCAATAGCAATTTCAAGCTATGAAAAATACATTTTAAATTCAAGATAATATTAATAAAAGAATATTCATAGACACAGGTTCGAGTCCTGTCTGAGGCTGAGAGAGAGTACAAAAATCTGTTAACTTTGAGATATAACTACTGTTTGTTTATTAACTTTAGGGTAAAATATTAATTAGCTATATAGTGTGTTACACAGAGACAGATATTTTATTTCTATTGTTATTAATAAAATATATATATAACTGTCATTACCTTGTACTTTCCAACCTATGTGTGAAGCTGTATGCTTGCATACCAACCTAATAATCTAAAATATATACATAAATATTTATACACATATTATTTATACCTTCATGCCATCTGGTCTATGTGGGTTCCTACATCCTTTACATTTGCATTCTGTACATGGTTTACTATCAACATAGCATGGACATCTCTGGCCACAACATGTCAGTTTCCCAGGTGTAGCAGTTGCGTTACCACAGCGACAGCCTTTACGTTTACTACTGGCAGAACTTCTGGATCTATTTGAGGGCTTCTTGAAACCAGGTTGACTCGACTGAAATTTATATTTGAAAGATTTATTTACTTTTCTCATTAATTTTGAATCAATAAAGAGAATAGCTTGTGTTTGATAATGATCTCTTACAGTAAAACTTAATTAATTTTTAGTGAAGAATATATGTTTTTAAATTATGTCTATTAATTATGAACAATAAAAAAAAACATCATTAATAAATTAACTCAGCTAGCAATTTTAAATGATAAATTATTTCAAAAATTCTACAATATATAATTTCAAATATACATATAATATACATAATTTATAAATATTGCTACAAAACAGTTCATTGCAACAAAGTTTGCTACAACAAAGTCTAACATTTTTTTATAATTCCTAATATTTTTAATAAAATACAAAAAGATCTAATATTATCAATTAAAATAATTATAATGTTTTTGAAGATTGTTTAGTTAAAAATCTTTATTAATTAAAATGTCAATAAACCTATATTAGAGTTAAAATAAACTTTTTGCTTTAATTAAGAATTTTAAATATGATAATAACAACACTTACTTTGCTTTCTCTTCCACTAGAGGATTCACCTTGTGATGTTGATTCAGAATCATCAACTGCCTTTCTTTTTATTGTTATTTTGTTCCCTGAGCCTGCATACATCACAGAGTATAAAGGAGACCCATTAGAAACTGCTCTGGAATTAGGAGAATCTTTACAAGAGGATCTTGATTCTGAATTACTTGATGTTGATGCACCTTGTGTTTGCGTTGATGCGGAATTTGTATAAACACAAGGTAATATGCTGTAAGCAGATTTAGATAGACCTGCAGTACTTTTATAATCATCTGAGAACCCAGCACCTTCCTGAACCAAGTCTATTAATCCAGAACTAGCCACCGTGCCTCCGTTCACACCCGCTGCTATTTCATCTTCCTCGCACAAGGACTTATACACATCAGTACCCATAAAATATTCACAAAGTTTTTTATAACACTGCAAAAGTATCCGTAACTGTAAATTCTCCACATACTGGTCATAGTCTTTACACCAATTACATGATGGCTTTAGTTTCTTTCTTCCACCTTTACACTTTTTGCACACGTGGTGCTGGCAGCTTGCGGGAGTATAAGGCTCCTTTAATAAGTGACCGCAAACCGTACAAGATAAAGACTGGCGTAAGTAAGGAACCAAACGGAAAAGATCAGTCCATGAAGACTTGTCTGCTGCATCCGCGAGTATGATTAACCGACAAGTTGAAACATATAAACTAGTCGCATTCATCTTAATCTACAAAAGTAATTCAATATAGCAGACATTTATCATAAAATTAAATTGTTTACACCAAAATATTGCACAGCCAAAAAGCCGCAAACGTTTCGTCAAAACGTCAGACTAATGTCAAACTTTCTGCTGACAGACGTCAAACCGAAATGTCAAGAGCCAAACAGTGTTACCGTTTTTTAGAATATTTATTTACTGTCGATGCTATACATTTAGTGCTATCTTCATAATTAAAAAATAATAATTAGCCTCGCCTACTATATGTTCTATCTTTTAGCAAGTCTTTATTGTTGGTATATTTTTCTACATATACTCGAAAATGAAAATGAAGACTGAAGAAATACTGCTTTTATATAAAAAAAAATTATGATCAAACCACACATAACTGCCCAACTAGCTATCGAGTATAAGTTTGACCGTGAAATTTTAACAGATCTGTGTAGCTAGATCTGTTGCTTTATGTACCTTTATAATTAAAGTCAAAACTTTTTTATTTTACATCCATGTTATCGGAACAGTGGCGGCAGCCTCAAATGATTGCGGAGAATTCAAAAATTTTTCCTAAATTGTTATACCTTATTTCAAAAATGTACACAAAGCAACTGATTTAGTTACCTACTCAACTGTCAAAATTTATCAATCGACTTCAGTCTTTAAATGCGAAATATAGAATTCAAAATTAACCGTGAAATTGTGACAGCTTTATGTAGGTCGATCTGTTGCTTTGTATACTTTAAATGGTTAAAAGATGATACAGACACGATTTTTCAATTAGACAATATCAAAACATTCGCCATTCTCTCTTATCAACTCGTTTATAAGAATAAACTTATGGTGGTATAATTCAATTTTAGATTTATGTGTTTTCAATTTATTCAAAACAAACTTATTCTAAGGTATAGATACTTGACCTACTATTTATCTAAATATTATAAAATAAAGTGTAAAGCAAAATTTGTGAACACTTACATTTTAAATTACTGTTTCATCGCAAACAATAAAACACTTTAAACAATTTGAGAGTTTATTTACCTTCTAACAAGCAAGAATACAGAGCGAAGAATCATGTACCTTCTATCAGTATGTAAGTAATAACAGTCAATGAGCTATTCATTTTGTTTTAGAATAAAAGTGGGGTTCTCGTATGTTTAGAAGGAATCATTAATTCCCCATGCAAATTAATGTATTTTGTACAAGGTACAGGCGATTGTCGCCCTATTAAACCAATTGAAGACACTTAAAGAGTTGTACTTCGCAGACAGACGATATTATGCTCAGAAAGGAGTAATCGCTTTGGAAGATATACAAACATACGCTTTCACAAAATCTATTATAAAGTCACTTCTATGTTTCTTATCAATGTTGTCAGTACAAAACAAAGACACCAATTTACTCGTCAAACACAGGAACCGTTTAATAAACACAATCGATCGACCAACAGGATCTTTGGATATGAGCATCTATTATATCGGCTCTAGCCGAAATTAAATAAACATATCAACATTATTGTTTCAAATTCAGTAGCGTAGATACGAATGATCCAAAGAAGGACGGCCGCTGATAAAAGATTAGGGCCGCAGTATCACTTGATCCTTAGCTGAGGAAAGAACGATCTCGAGCATTGAGTCGGTAGGCGAGCGGTTAATTGAATCAACGAATGCTTTCCGTCGCTGATTGCAGCCAATGAATCTCCCGCGCTCATCCTCCAATGAAAGTGATGTGTTGTGATGTGATGTTCTAGTTATGATTAAAGTTCGCCTAAGATGATATAGGTGACATCCTGGTTTCCGAAAATATGTCTAGGTCAGTACAATTTTTTTTAAACTTATGCGGTCTAGGATCTTTTGTTTTTCTCTAGTTGATAACAGCTATTTCCAGTTTATTTGCTACAGACACCAAAAAACGTAAGTGTTATAACTTTACGTGTAGGTAAGCTATTACATGTAGGATATATTTTCTTCGTTTATTAATATGTATACATAATTACGCTAAAACTTCGTCTTATCTTAGGTAAACAGTGTAAAATATATTTTAAAGAGAAAATAAGTTGCACAATTATTTAAATGATTGACTGGCATAAAGGAGATTACTTTACCTATTGTACTAAAGTTAGCAGGTTAAAAATGTTTATAGCAGAAGTCAATAAAATTCAAAAAAGATTTCTTAATTAAGTTATTTGGTAATAGTAGGTCAATATTTAATGGGAATCATTAGACGTTAATAATAGGTTTTATAATTTGTTTTAAATTAAAGTTCCGAAGTCATATTTAAAATGATTTAGTTTGTTAAAAACATTGCATGATACTCCAACGTTGGAATATCATAGAGAGCACAAGATGCCGAAATAGTTGTTTATTTTATTTAATAGTGATTTACCCTGAAAGCCAATAACCGAACACACATAAGCTAAATCAATGTATATGTCAGCAGACAAATTTTATTACATCTGCAATGTAATAAGACTTTCAGATTTTTTTAGTAATAGATATATCAATAAGATAATGCCAAAAAATATCAAGGGAAAGATGACTGAACCATCAATCGTTTATGCAAAGAAACAAATAAAAAAATGTTTTCCTAGAAATTGTCGGAAATAATAGTCATTACAACTAATCATCGACGTAACTCACTATAAAATATTTAATGAGTAATAATTATTCTTATCAAAATATTGATATGTTCTGAGGAGAATCGCGAATATATATATATATACCTACATAAAGTCTCGTCTCACAGTGTTTGTATTTCTACTCTTTCGAAATCGATCGACTGACTTTTTTATGTGTTTAGTAGGTATGAGAATAAGCCGTAAAGTATATTATCCCGCTCCGCGATTAAGATATCCCTATCGATTTTCTGAGATATTTAAGAAAAAAATTGTTAATTAGAAATAATTGTTATATTGGAACAACATTTGCCCATTGTTTAAAATCTTAACTACAAATGAGCTATTTATTCATATTGTATATGGTTTTGAAGGCTCTTGCTACCAAATTAGTATGGAGGGTAATTACCATCCTTCTCTTTATTATTCATACCGACCCCACGTAAAATAAACACTAATATTATTACATTGGTAAACCTATTGTAATTAGAGAGAAACTATAAGCAAAATCACGCGTTGAAATAAAGTATAACGTTAAAGAGTGTAAAAATACCAATATTGCGGGGTGTAGGTATAGCCCACGGTTATTTAGAGAATGAATTTATTAGAGAATTAAATAGGCACATTATCTGACTTATATAGACGTGAATGTATTTACTATTTGTATTTATTATTTGTGAGTTAGGTGCACGAACTATTGCAGTCTGACAATGAGGTTAGAATGAGTTAGTTTAAATATGTTGGCATTTAACGGCTCAGTGCAGGTATCCCTTGCCCTATTTCCATGTAGGCTAAATCCTGTGGGGTTCTATGGTGAGGTGTGCCTTGCTTATTGAGCTGTTTAATGAGGTGAAATAGGGAACCATCTCGGAATACACCACATAATACGTTTCCCTAAAATCCATATGTCGATCCTGTAGTTTTTGAATGACTATTTAGCTATTTGATTTATTATGTAAATGTAATTATTTCTGGTACATACTATGAGTTTGTAGATTAACGCATCTCTCTTAATTAATTTAAAAATATAATCATGTATACAAATTAACGTTTAAGAATACAATATAACCTCTTCTCAATAAGAATATTTCATATATTGTATTATATAAACATTACCATCAGCATATCAAAATTTCTAAGGCTTTATTTCGGGTAATGCTCCCAGTATCTCCCACATTTCAGCCAATTTACACAAAACATTGATAAATTATCCACTCTAACGTTCCTATCACATTATATGTTCAACAAGTCTGTTCATTTGTCAAAATCTTATGAAAATTCGTTGGGTATACATGAAAGCTTTGATTTCAACGTTTTGTAATAATTCGATACTTAAAACCAGCAGATAATTACTTCTGTTCAAATTTAATCACAAAATAAATACTATCTCGATATTTCTTGATACGATATCTGGTTTTGTTCAAGCGAAGTGTAAATTACCGTTTTGTACAGCATACTTATATTGTCTTTGATAACAGAACAATGAAACCAAATATCCTTACTGGACATATAGTAGGAATGATAGAATTGAATTTAAAGGTATAAGTTGAGTGCGCCGTTCAACTCAGGCTTGGGGAAAGCAAGGGGAACCACTTCTATGGTGTCCCTGAAAAGGATCATGATCCGAATGCTTTAATTGATTACTACCAATGGAGTATTTATAAATAAATATCTGAACAAATGAGAGATCATATTACATTTGAGTTCACACAATATTAACCGTAAGTTAGAAAAGGGCTAAGATTTGCCGGTAAGCATTTTTTTGCTGAAGTGATCTGGAGAAAGCTGAGCATTATAACCTAAAAACGGTATGGGATATTACCTTTGTGTGCTTATTGTGTGCTCTGTGTGCTGGAAACGACAGAGGATTATCATGGGAATATTTTTGGAATCATTACCTCTTTTTATGCGGCCTGGCAGCCCTGGACCTTTCCCTTGGACATAAGGGTGGCAACTGCTTAAGTTCAATCAACTGCACCGTATCTTTATTTAATACTGAAATTTATTGCGGAAATTATAAGAAGGTACCGTAGAATTTAGAGGTGTCTATGGTACTTTGGGTGTCAGCCCTGGGTTCATCTATTAGGTGAAGCCTTTAATGTAGTACATTTCTACTCTGTTTTTGTAAATACAAGATCTTAAGGAATATAATTATATATTTTAGGAAATAGTTGAGCTGTATTCCTGCATTTACAGATAACTGAAACACAAGTTGATTAATGTAATAATCAAACTCTCCTAGTCATTGTCATCCGTTTATAAAAATAATACTCAAACCCATTAAATAGTATTCGTCAGAAATCTATCGTAAACATGCATACAGACGTATTCAACAAATATATCAGTAATTTATCATTAATGACTAATGGCATTAAAGACATTATTGACATTTGATCTAATCATCAAAATGAGCTATGGAAAAAATATAAGTCTCGGTTTGAAGAACGGACAGATGTTTACCACGAAGGCTAATTGTGCCAGCAACAATCCGAAACAATAAAGATAAAAGACCAATATCAAGTCATCCTTAGCGCTTAAACCGTACATCATTCAATTTACTTCAGGCGGTTAGTGATCACCGAGCGTGTATATAGATCAATATTTGTCGAATGATGGTAGCGGGCGTGGGCGAATCATAAAGATCAATCAGACAATTGGGGCCGCCACGGACGCCGCGCAGGAGTGAGGAGTGGCCCTCACAATACCGACCCATGCGCGCGGCTTCCGTTCACAACGATCCCAAATTTCCTAACATTTCTAATGTACAAGAATATTAGACTGATAATGTAACACACTTTAATGTTGAATTACCCTTTTCCAATATATTTCTGGTGGTACCTACGAATTTATTCCCAGAATAGGATATCTCGTCATAAAAAAGTTTCGAGTATTTTAATCCGAAGTCAATACCGTCGTTGTTATAGGGCGTATAACTTTTTTAATATGTAGTAGTTTTAGAATATGATCTACTAATGACTACTTAGAATCAACTTTGTTAATATTTTGTTTTCTCTGATAACAAATAACGTCACAAATTAAACATGGTTGCATAGGTTTTCTATCACCACCAGGTTTTCTTGCAGCGTAAAGCCTCTATCTGAAAAGTTATTTCTAGTAATAAATATAAATTTGTACATAGGTATTTGTATACAAAACTAAAACATATAGCTTTATCGTGATAACGGTACAAACATCCTCACAGCTTTATGTTATGTGGAATAGTGACGTAGGAAACTTGGATTCCATCAGGGATGCCAAACTCCCGCGCGTGTTTTATCGCATGATATAATAGTAAGTTTACTACGGTTTATATCTTCTTCCTCCAAAACTTTAAACTGTATCTCGTTCTTCCTCGGATGTACGGTCATCTAAACAATAACGTGTGAACGTCTTTTTTTTAAATGAAGCTTGAAATTAAGCCAATATAATAAAATCATTTCTCGTAACGCAAACTTTTTATCCCTAATGATATGTATAGTTGTTAAGAACTAAGTTAGTCGTTATTATAAAAATTAAGCCAAGTTTAAAAAAGCAGACATCATTTTATTACACTTCTTTGAACTTCTTTTGAGTAAGTTTAGGCTTTGCTCGTATAACTTATATTAAGTATATGTAGGTGCCTACTAATAACTTATATTATATGTAGATGACTACGCATCTACGACATTTATCGCGATTTTACCCATCCGATATCCGTTGTCGTCAACGATTCTTCTAAACGTGGAAAAAGGAAAAGATAAGATAGGAAATTAAGTGAAACATTTACGCACATTTTTGATGACGAATATGATGATACATGTATGATTCGTTAATGTAGTAAGACTTCTATTCCGCGAAACAAAGCTGCTGACGACTTAAACGGACAATTAACTGAATTAATATGACCTCTAACAATTAAAGATGTACCCTTTGCAGATGCGAAGATGTCTTGTCAATAAAAATAGCCGTTCCATATTTTGTTAAACGTTATACAAAGTTATCGCTTCAGACCTTTGATAAATGTGTTAAGTAATTGTATATGGTATTTTTTTTATAGCCGACAAATGCAAAACATATACATTTATACAAAAATATATATAAATGTTATACACCCACAATTTTATGAACATAAGCATAAATAAAATCGAATGTACCATACTATTCACTTTTCGTACTTATCATGTGCACAGGTTACTAGAGGTTACAGATCACGATATTATTAGAGGGAAAGGTCTACTTACCATTTTAAATATCCTTCCTTAAAAAACCTTCAGAATAAGGAAGAATAAAAACGTTTAAACTCCACCGTAATGTAAATGAACTCAATATTAATCTAGTGCAAATAATTTCGCAGTCTGCTTGTTCCAGCTGTTACAACAAATAATGACATACAAAACTACAAAAATTTTATAACTTTTTTAAATAGGAAGTATTCATTTAAAGATATTTCTTTTCAATCAAACCTTCTTACCTATTATTTGCAGTAAGTATTAATTGTATGTAAAATGATCTAAATCGATAACGTCTGTACTGTTAATACTAATCAGTGCGCTTTTTATTTATTTCTTACGTTGCTTTAATTTTCTCTGCAATTTTCACATGCCAGTCTCATTATTACATTTTAATCTACCTTGAAAATGTTATCTTCCTAATCGCACCGATACAGTTATCTCGATTGCTATCTGCGAGTAAACGACATGTGTATGGTTAAACTATTGTCAATGTGAAATATAAGTAAGTACTTAAATAAATATGTGGGCCATGGTCGATGTTGTGTATCATCACGCATTACGTTATATCATACAATTTTACAACAAAACTTATGTGAACTCTATCAAAAACGTTTATATATACATAGTTTTATTTTATTTTTATATTTATTATGAAACCAGCTAACAAGCATACAGTGCGCTCGATGGCAAATGTGACCGCAGCCTATAGAAAGCGTGTCGCTAACCTTATGAGCTGAAGACACTATGTCACATTTACCCAGCAATTTCAATGCCTGTCTCATCCTTCAAACCGAAACACAGCAATGCGACCACTGCTAATAGAGGTAGTGAGGTACCAATGCAGACGACCCTCGTAAGAGCTCTACCACTAGTATATATTCCAACTTTCATATAAAGTTTTAAAGATAATGAATTAAGAAAAATTCTGTTCTTATGAATTTAATACTTTTTCTAAGTTTTGAAAGATATTGAATAAGTACTATTGTCTATTGTTACGTAGTACTAGATTTACGGTAATAAAGTTGATACGTAGAGATAATCTTTATACGCAATTTAACTAATCAATTGCCAAGTACGTCTTAAATGATTAATTTTAATCGTTTCTGCATTATGATCGAAGAAGTTTAAAGTGTTCGATTTTTAAAAAGTTCATGATTGATAAATAAATAAAGAATAATAAATTCCTGCAACATCTTATATATTAAACTGATTCCATAAAAAGTCGCTTAAAGCACTTGTCACTTGACATCAGACAACAGAGGAATCACAAATATACTACTTAAATACATATATTTAACACCCAGACATTGAACAAGCATAAATATCATCATATAAATATTTGCCTGGGTAGGGATCGAACCGACGATCTTTGGCGCACAAGACAGGATCGCTACTATCTGCGCCATCGGGCCGTTGACTAGAAAATAATCAAAAACTAACTTGATGAGAAACGTAAGACTAGAAAATTATGGATAAAATGCATAAAGAGTAAAATTCCATAATTTTCTGTATGAACCGCAATAGGTTTTATTTTCAGTCGTATAATGGCTTTATGTACGCGCAATCGTACACAATAGGAGCCATATTAGTGGTGCATTTTACAGGTAGATCAAATAGCCCGCTGATGTTAGTTACAACCGCTCGGAGAGACGGATTGTGATCAGCGAGGACGACACATTATCTACCCAGTGCACCACCATTATTGCATTACTTTAAACCCACTAATTTGATATTAATTTTGCTTCCATTATTTTCATTAAGTCTGCTGACATTAGAATAACTGAGCTGTTTTACAATGTCACTATGTGACGAGGGAAAATTATAGGTCTGTTGTTTGCAGAGTGTCGCACATAGCATTTTTATGGGGACGTTTCCGTGCGTTTTTGTCATCCGGAATATCACATGTATTAGGCATAATTTGTGATTTTCTTTTGTTTACTTATTTAGTGATGTTCTATAGCGAGGATTCTTAATATCATATATTTTTTAAATTCATATAGGTGCTTAAGCATAATACTTTGTGTAGTAATAAGAAACGCTCGTACTGGCAATAGCAATATTGGCCTGATAGGCTCATAACCAGTACAAAGACCCGGGTACTCTCTAGCCTAGTGCAATATGAGACTTCATTGCTACCTACACATTTCACGTACATGTAACAATGATTGATACAACGGAGAAATGGTAATACAGTCTTGATATTAGTGAAATACTTAGTTTTGAAAATATTCTGAAATGTTCCTAATGGGAAAAAATAAATTGACCATATCTTTATAGTTGGATTACTACTAATTTTAACAATAAACTAAATGCTGGTATTACTATAAAGTTTACGGATGGATTTATTAAAAACCAAAAATTGTCTGTATATCATAGGTTGAAAGGGTAGATAATAAGGCTTTGTTTATCTTCTCTTCTTTTTTGCCGTTTAGCAAGGATGGCCGGTTATCAGAACTGGCTAGAGGTTATGATTCTGAAATATGATACAATCTTATTTTCTATTAGAGACACGTGACTTAGAGCGGTATACCACTTAGGAAGGGCGGAAGGGAGTCCCATAGAGTAAATGGTACTAGTAAAAACTTCAACTTGTCTCAGGCTTTAGGCGGGACGAATTGATATTTTTCTATTATTAAAACATATTTCAAAGATAAAATTCTGCATTTTCCGACGCATAAAACCTCTAAAGTTAAACTTTTAAATAAATATTATTTTTATCAAGCTGCAAATATAATTCCATTGTGTTTTATCTTTGCTTATCAGAATCTCTACTACTAATTTTCGTAACAATGGAACTTAACACGGTCACATATTTTGGTATATGTACGTATATTTAGCATAGATGTCAACATGCCATATCAGAGAAAGATAAAGGAAATATTGAGACCCGTCTACTAGTAGCTAAAATGACAGGCGGTATCTGGACTCACCTAGTCCTGAAACAATCATATCAATTTACCAACGTCATAATGGTAGATTAAAAAATAGTATGATATGATATATATCTATAATAAATTATCTTCTAAATTAATGGATGACTATAACTTTAGTACCTAGTTAATGTTTTGGTATAACAAAAAATATAGGCATTCCATAAAATAATTGGTGATGATGATAATAAAAATTTATTCCTTAAAAATAATATTTCGTGATATCATAATTAATAAAATTCTTAGAGTCCATAATGTCAAATCAAAGAGTTTAAATCGATTGAGAGTCGGTGAGAATCTTTATGATTGATATTATTAAAAAGTCGAAAACTTTCTGTGTCTAAAAAAATTATATTATTAGTTTTATTCTTAATGGGGAAAGCGTAAATGGTACAAAAAATATTTGATACCGGTATTTTTTTTTTGAGACCTGAACTGGAACTCCTCCAATACATTAGAAATTTACATTTTAAGGGTAATGCAACGTCGCGGGCACTTACTACATTACGCGGGACTAATACAACATTACTTCTGTTTGCGGTCAGAAATTAAATGCAAGTTCTTGTCGAATTGATTTCTGACCTCAATAGTCACTACAATAATAAATGACGGCACGTACCTAGTATGTTAGTACAATGCGCGTCCATATATTACTCAGAGATACTAAGAAAACATGAGAGACGAGCCGATAACCCCGGCTAAGAAAAACCTTATCAGATCGACCCTATGCCCCTGTGGCTGCACTAGCGCGCCTTGTGTGCCGTACCTAACAAATACTCATCACGTGAGGCTTTACCAATAAATAAATAATTGTAAGTCAAATGCCTAGTTCGTCATCAGTTGAGATTCATGTCTTTTTCAAACACTACACCAGTCTAGGAAAATTTTCGCAAAGTATGATTTATTAACCAAATCCCCGGGTGATTTCAGTTTCTTCATTCGGGTAATAAGCATAAAGTATTTATTTAATAAATAAATAAATCATAAAACTATTATATAAAATCACCCATGCTCTGTGATGCCAGTAAAAAAGTTTTTTTTGTGCGGAATTGAACCCTTTTTAGAAATGACATTTCCAAAAAACCCCCTAACAGCTATTACCGTTTTGATAACGATATTTAGACTCGCTTTAGTTGACTTTGCGGTGCCCAAAAATTATTAATGCTAACCGCATGGTAAACAAAACCACGAACAAAAAACATTAAATAGTTATTAAAACGCGTTTTAAAGCTATAAAAAGAATAGTTTTATTATGAGTAGTAAATGCGTAGATATAAGAAACGAAAAAGACATACCTAAACGTCGTGTTTAAGTCACACCCTTTCCTTATAAAAAAGTACATTGTACATACATAGTAGTACTGAACAGTTTACCTTATATTTTTTACCAATATGTACTTCTGTATGTTAAACTGAAAATATACTAATCTTTTTTACAGAATAAGTGGTTCGTTAGCCCTGGCGCTGGTGTGCTTCTCATGCGCTGTAGCGGAGGGCATGACACAGATGGATATCCTGACAGACGCCAAACCGCGGCGATGTAGCCACGAGCGCGCGTATGACATGTACGGGGCGTACTGCGCAGGCCTGAAACTGCACGAGATACCTAGCCTCAAGTCTGGCATCGAGGTACATGCTCAGCTGTTTCAGACGAATTTTTCATGTAATATGTACTCCCATGACTGGACTTCGAACCAGAAAACCCAGCTTTCTCACATTATGAAACTGTAATAGAATAGGCTGTGTGTCTTATTTTTTTATTCTTGCTTTAGGGCCATTATTTCTGTTCCGTGACGTGAGATAGGTAGAGTAGAATACCTTCCTCCTGCCTTGTATACCAGGTATTGTAAGAGTCGACTCAGAGGTTCGTTTCATGCAACAAATAGTGGTATAGGGTGGGCAGCAGCAGCAATATACCGCCAAATGACTGAAATGTCTTGGAAGATGTCCATGTTAGGTTAGGATGGATTAAAAACGCCAAATCAAATTGTAAGAAAGGCCGTATTCTTGCACATCTCAAGGTAATTTTTTACCTTGGCTATCATATACCTCCTACACATTTCCACGTATCGCGGCGATGGGACATTAGCTGACTGTTTATGAACGCTGACATTACAAACTTGGAAACAAAACGGAGCATCAGTTGAAAGTCTAATGTCTGCTGTAATGTGGGTAGCTTCGATGACACTGAGTAGTCTAGTGTAATATTATCTTAAGTTACTTTAGTTTTAAGTTAAGTGACTGTCTAAACTATTTTTTTTAAGAGAATTGATTTTATAAATATTTGTTACGATTTAACGCAATATCACGGCCCTTGGACTCCCGTGGAGTGCACTATCTCGTATTTGAAATCATTTACTCACGATACGAATATTTGTACGACACTGGATAAGCCCACTATTTCCGAGGAGGTGCCGGAGCTGTTAGGAACGCTCAAATCGCGGCGAGCTTGCATGCATCTACCCAAGTTCACCTTAAGCTGCTAGGTCAACACTCATGTAGCGGCTCATTGCAATACCAACAATCAGGTGCCAGCACCGAATGTGCTTTATAATAAAGTCAATCATCCCCACTATTCACCACCCATTAGCTAAAGCTTCCTCTGGCTTTCGTATTCAATGATCACATTCGCCTATAGGCACGTCTAAACTCACTGCGCGCGAGTTGGAGAGCCCCGTGACAGAGATATTTTAAAAACTAGGCAGACGGAACAGGCCCCTCCTCTTCAGCTAACAACATAAAACCAATGCGAATCCAACTAGAAAACAATGACACCGCGCCACTGAAATCCGCAACGGTTGGGCTGTTCCCTAAACCCGCAGTACCCAGTAGTCTTGTCAGAGAACCCGTGGTTTCTCTAGAAACCCTATCTACCCAGGTCCTGTAGATAGGAACCTAAAACAAAACAATGAAAGAATAATTATAATAGCAGTCATAGGATATCCACAGCTCATGACTAGCTGTCTCCCTCGGCGATTAATAACAGTTTCCAAGAAATACTTTTGTGATGTCATTTAATATGTCATCATTAGAGCCATTGGATTTCCACTGCTAGACATAGGCCTTCCCAAAAAAGGCGGACTTGTTGGCAATCGCAGAGCGCAATTTTCGCGACGGGATGCTGCTGCCCTTCCCCAACTTATGCATTGGAGTTACACTGTCTCGGGTGCATATACCGCCACCTGTCATTCTACTCTGCCGGTACCCCACGGCGTTTTATATGTTCTTATACTATTTTGTTTTCAGATACTGGACTTCAGTGAAAATAGATTGCAAAATATCAAAGCTGACACGTTCGCATACTACACGAGCATTAAGTACCTGTATTTAGCAGAGAATCAAATATACAACATTGATCAGAATGCTTTTGCGTCTCTGACATCCTTACAAATATTGGATCTCTCAAACAATGTCATTATCAACTTCCCAGACAGTATTTTCCAAATGCCATCATTAAGAAAATTGTATCTTAAAGATAATCCAGTACTGCAATTGAGTTTGACTAAGATGAAGCTGGAGAAGCCAATCAAGGCACCCCTAGAGATGCTTGATATTTCAAATTGTATGATAGAAACGTTACCTAATTGGGGTACGTTGCCTTACTTGGTGTCCTACAACATTTCACACAATCCGTTGAAGAGTCTTGAAGCAAAACATTTTGCTCCTATGTGCAAATTGGAGAAGGTGGACTTATCTAAATCCATTGATAAAGTAAACCTGTGCGACATTAAGCCCGCAATCACCTGGCTGCAAGATAAAAGAGTTTATTTCCAGTTGGAAGACTATTCGAAACTGAATACTAGAGGTAAGATTATTTTTCTGTTTGCGTAATAATTGATAATTATAATATAGGTATGTGGAATAAGCTTTGTGAGTTAGAGCATTCCTAAAAATATTTTTGTACACACAGTCACAGATCAACCTACACATATCTGACAAAATGTCGATTCCAAAAAAAATTCAGATTTATCATTAACTTTTTATTTGTATTTTTATAGAATTTGAACATTGTCCAACAATATTGGAAAACTACGATGCTCTCAATGGTACATATCACCGATGCAGAAATGTCTATTTAGAGGTAAATATATGGGTTTGACATCTAGTAACTGTCTACTATGCGCGAAACCGTAATCTAGAAATGTAACTCTTAGAAGATATATAGATACCTAAGTATTACATACAAGTTAAGAATTCATCTTACCTAATTAACAACAGACAAAAGGGCCTTCTACGCGTCGCTAAAGACAAATGGCAATATCTACTATAATGCCAATTATTGGATTACCTCTTAGGGTATTGAGAAAGATAACGCCCAAAATTATCACGCTACGCTGGTAGCAAATCCATCAAACATACTTCACACATACTTTTTTCGTAGAATAGTAAGTACACCGTGTTCGGCGGTAGGTAGGCAAGTATCAACTCTAGCAGTCCCTGCCCATTCGAGCAATAACCAACCACACTAGTGCTCATTTTGTCCTCCTTTACAAAACTTAACTTCATCCCCAACGATGGCCACCCGAGCCTAGGTCGAGCATCAGAGGCGCCCTCGGGTGATCGCCATCAATTCCGCGAACCCTGCGGAGGCGATCGCGCTAAATGTGCGACCGAAGCGGCGGGGTATGCAAGTAAAATCGGGCATAGGGTTGCTCATCAATAAGCGGCCTCGCTATCCTTAGTTGTCGCTAAGTTTACGTCAGAGTCCAGTCCAGCATTTAGGTTCTCCAAAAAAAAAAGATGCTTCAATCCGTGTCATTTGTGCTACAATGTTATTATTAAGTACTAATAATAAATAATAATAAGTCGTAACATTGATCTGACGAGGTAAGACGCTTAAAGCATTTGTGTTACGGACATCAGACAACAGAGAAATCACAAATATAAATAATTACATATTTTTAAAACCCAAATACAGAACAAACACAAGTATCATTATGTTTGTCCTGATGGAGGATCGAACCTTGGCGCATCAGATAAAATCACGATTATCTGCACCATCGGGCCCGTCAATGTAAATGTTAGTAAAATTAACTAGTTACTTAACCATTTACCTGTATATGTAGGTTTAATAATATTCATTGTCTTAATTTTTCCTAAGCCATATAAATCACTATAATACATACATTTTGGTGATCCTTCTAGTTAGCCTAGGGTCCCAAAAATTCTAGGTCTTCCTTTGCTGACAGAATACAGAGCACAACAACACCATCTTAAAACTTAAGGGTACTATTTTAGACACGAATGGCCATTAAGTTTTATCCGCAGCCCTTCGTCTGCGATCTGGTGTTTGTTAATAGCCCAATATATAATCTATTGAATCTATATACATATGAAAAATGCTATATGTACACAAAAAATCACAATAAAGACAAACCTTGTTCATACTCAAATTAAAGGTAAATTACGACTTCGTATATATTCAATTTCAAATGGTAAATTAAAACTACCACTAATGGTATTATGTTATTGAAGTTCCAGAACATGAAAGCGTCTAGGAGAACCTGGCTAACCGTGACCGGTGGGCTAGCCGGCTTTCTCGTGGGTTTCATGCTGCTCCTGTACCTGATGCATCGCCACAACGTCTCGCAAACTAAGACGAAGGCCGAGAAAAATAAAGCCACGCCCGCCCATGACCCGGACAAGTCAGCTACACTGCCAATCCTCGTCAACGAAGCGAGCGATGTATCACGCCTTTAGCGAGTCCAACAAAGTGTAATATATTAGATATCCAAATTTGTTAGAGAACGCAATTTACTTCAAAAATGAAACGACTGAATTGATCGAGTTTAATTTTACAATGCATATTGATAGATGTCGCTTATTGATTGTAGATAAAAGCAAAATTATTCATTCTTTTCATATAACGACAAAACTAAAACACATTTCAGGTTTACAACAAGTCTTAAAACTATAACCTTTTTCAGCAAGTAACTCTTAAATGTTTTATGTTCAATTTATATATAAAAGTGTATTTTTAATGTCAAAGATCTGACCAATTTAAATACAATAGGACTTTTGTAAAGAATAACCATTGTTAATAATCTAGTAATCATAAGTGTCAACCATTTTAGAATTATGGAAATTGTTAGTAAGTTTTATATACCTAGTCCTACTTCAGCAAATTTGAATATTGAGGCTTTAACTAAGCTTCTCTTTATTATTGTTTGCTGAAACTTATATTGTACTACTCTGCTATGACTGCTTTAAAATTAATCTTTTGCAGCTGTAATTGAAACATTGGTAACATAGAGGCTTATTAAGGCTGATTCGAGTTTACAAAACAACGCTACGATGCCTTATTGACGGACCAAAAACTAAACCAGTCTACTGCACCTGGGGCCTTTATATATTACATTTAACATCAATTACTATATATATAAGTATGTAAGAACTGACGCATAAAGAAAGTCATCAATTACATAGGTAAGTAAACAGAGCTATTGTTTCTTCATAATTACATTTTTTTTATATTTTTAGTTTAGTAAGACAATAAAATTATTTGTATGGTTTCTATTTTCGTAAAACTAATTTATTGATATTGTTAATACATTTTTTTTTACTTCTTCAGTATCATTGTTAACGCTAGCCATAATTATTGTTAATTTTAATCCAAATTTCACTGTGATAGACAAAAATAAATGTTTATAAAATAAACACTTGTTTATTTCTGAAATAAAATGCAAACATCCAATGTGGTGAAACGTCAAGTGCGACGTTTATGGGTATACAATTAAAATATTTCACCAGTTTTTAAAATGAATTATATTTAAATGAAATAGAACAAACTGAACTAAACGGTCACAAGCTAATATAAGAAGCGTCTGATGCTACGCTGATTTTCTCGCGAAGATAAAACATCTCCGACGCATAATCAAAAAGAAATTAAAGGAATCAATGAACTCAAGAGTTTAGCTTGAACAATAATAGTGTTCCCTTCAGTTGGCATGTCCTATAGTCCCTTCTACCGCGTCGTGGAGAACATGCATGCCAGCGTCAGGGTGATTCCGTCAAATGGTGTCCAATTTTCGAGAAAGAGTTGCGTTGCCTCAGGTATCTTTCTTTTCACTTTCGTTGACTGATTTTGTAGTGGACAACGTCTCCTTTTCTTTCGCCAGTCGTTGTTTACTGAACTTTCCCATACCTGGCTGATAAATTACTAGGCTTGGACGGTCCTGTAATTATAATAATACATTAAAATAAAAATAATAAAAGGAAATTAGAAATAAAGTGTTTATTTCGATCCCATTTATCTATCAGTCAATTAACTGATATTACGATACGAAAACTTCCTATTATTCCTTGTATGCTAATTGCGTCGTCGAAGTTTTGATGGCAGTTTGCAAGATCTCACTTGTGAAATATAGCTGTACATTTCCACTTTCGTAACTATAGACATTAACTATTTTCATTGTTATTTAAGTAAACATAAAAGTCATGTATACATTTTGGTAAATTTAGTGAAATGAATTTCGATACTTCATTTGTTCTACAACTTTAAATCTACAAGAAATGCCAATTATTATTATTTATTATATACCTTATTCCTAGTCCTTCTCTCAGCACGACGATCGGAACTATCAGTTTTGTCTTTTTCTTCAGATCCCTCTCTATCTTTATTCTTACTGCTATCATCTAAACTTTTCTGTCTCCTCAAATCTGATTCTCCTTTCTCTCCTGTGTCAATAGAATCCAGGCTGCTCCTTCTAACCTTGGTCTCATCCAATGTTTTATTTGTCACATTGTCATTAGTGTCCTTTATCGACTTGGATTCTAAATCATCCAACTTCACTTTCTTATCCAGACAAATTTTGGTCAAATCATCGGTCTTCACTTGAGGCAATTGAGTGAATGGTTTTATGTCATCATAATTCAGTGACTTTGATTTGTTATCTGATGCCATGATTTTATTAATAGCCAATTGTTTATCAGACTTTGTTGATTCAACCTGCTTTATTTTTTCTTTCTTGGTTTCGCTATATTTTTTGCTTTTAAGTTCACGAGGAGATTCTTTAAATTTGTCACGTTTAATTTTATAGCCTTTATCAGAATCTTCTTCTGCTTGATCATCGTCTCTCATAGAACTTTCTTTCTTGTCAGTCTCTCTCTTTTTCTTGTCAGTGTTAACAATCAAACCAGATTTACGTTGATCCCGGTATGTCTTAGACTCAAAAACTATACCATCTTTATTATCGCTCTTAGATGGATCATCTTTTCCATCAGACGTTTTATCTTTCTCATAGTCCCTAGCCTTAATCTTCTTGATATCACTATCTGTCACTTCTTCTTCCTGAAACATTTTTGAACACAACTAATAAAGATGTTGCTATTTTGTATATAATAAAATAAAGTACACCCATAAAATTAATGCATACCTAGGGGTAACAAGTACACATGGCTGCATATCAGCATATACAAATGTATGTATAAATCTATCAAACAACCTCAACTAATTTCAAACTTAATATTCAACTAGATTTAAGTAACTGAAGAGGCTTTGACAAATTTGCTTTAGTTAATTGGTAGCCATGTGTACATGAATGCTACAGCAACATCATGTACATAACTACTTAATATGAAGTTAAAACCAAACTGGTGGACCTTTGAACATGTATCACCACCACTTTTCTGGCTGCTTTCTGGGATTCCTTTTTTATCACATGGTTTTGCAGATGTCAGAGTAAAAGTATTATGAGTTTTTAATGATAAAGCAGGAAAATGGCTGTCCCAATCAGAATCTGTACTGACAAATTCATCTGAACCATGAACAGTTTTTGATTCCGGTCTAACTTTACTTTTATGATAAATTCTTTGTTCTCCAAACCAAAACTTCTTGTGTTTACGTTCATATTGATAGTAATCAGAGTTGTCAACAAAACTTTCATCTTCTGATATATCACCATGTTTCTATAGAGATTACAATTATAAATAGATAAGTTTTAATAAATTAGAAATGTAACAAATATGTTACTAATCAAAATAAATGCAATTATTGTTTTTTTTTATTAAATACCTTTATAGGACCTTCTTTAGTTTTTTTCTCAATCCTTATCTTTCTCTTATCATTCTCTCTGCGACGACGCTCATCGCGTCCTCGTTTATCCTGTTTCCGTGCAGCCAGGTATTCTAGCAATGGAGTTGACTGAACTTTCTTTTCGCTTACTAGAAAAATTACAAAGGTAGTTCCAATTAAAAATACTGTGACTGTGTTAATAAGTTCCCTTCTATGACAAATATGAAAATATGATTAGACCATTGAAAGCCTAATCAAAATAACAATTTTAATGATTAGCTGAATCATTACGTAGTTTTTTGTAGGTTATTAGTATAAGGGAAAGTTTACAGGTTTGAGGGTTTCATCATAGTCCATTAATAAGTAAAAGTATAATAATAATAAGATTATTAATCTAATTCATGTACAAGCTGTATATGGATTAGATTATTGGCCTATAGAACACCAACTGGTGGCAGCAAATAGCAACTATGATAAGCTGTGAAAAAAAATTTCATATAACATAAAAAAATTTGAATGCGCCCATCAAATTAGTTGTTAAAAACTATTTTGATGGGCGCATTTGTAGGTGTTACTACATAGTGTACTTAAGAGTTGTGGCAGAGCAAATATTTAAATGATGAATATTTGTGAATTTTACTTAAATCTATTTACATAATATATTTGTGATTCCTCTGTCTGATATCCATAACACTAGTGCTTTAAGCAATTTATCTGAGAGTGAGTTGATGTATGAAATGTTGTGTACACATATATATTAATATATGTTGATATCAATGGTCATTATTGTATAATGAGAAATTACCTAATTGAATGCTAGTTACATAAATTATGTTCTATATCAAGCCATTGGTATTAAAGTGCTATTATTATAGTGCTCCATAACTATGTGAGCAAACATGGAGTTAGTTTAATGAGATCTGGAAAATCATCTCCAAAAGATGCTGACACAATATTTTATTTTATTATTCTCAACATATTTATTTAAAGTTATAAACTAGTATTTGTAAACTAACTTTGTAAGTATTTGTAAACTAAAATTTAGAACCAATGTTTAAACTATGAACAATATTTATTTTCTGAAAGAAACTGGATATACAGCTCCTTTTTTAATTCATACCACTTCTAACCCAAACTGATTACAGATTTTGATTCTAATAAAAAATAAGGCAAGTAACAAAAGAATATAAGGGCAAAAATTAAGAACTTTTTCATATTGATCCAGTATCATGCATTTCCAATTCAAAAGCAATGTAGCAAGCAGTATAAAAGCATTTTATGATTGGCCCTCACCAAGTGGACATTTTTAGGCCAGAAAAAATGCATACACTCAAATTGAGACAAAACTTTTTATTTGTCACTTTATAGCTCCCAAAAAATATTTCTGATAAAAGAGTAAATTTATTAAAACTTATGTTTAGAGATGAAAACTTCACAAAATTATTTTTTTTTCTTTATAGAAATACCCTAATCATATGTACATACCATAATACTTACACACTACAAATCTAAATATGAGATAATTTTCAGAGTTCAGATTAAAGACATTTTTCTGTATTTCTACAAAAACAAAATTCACAACTAACAACAGCTAATTTTATTTAAACTAAATTATTGTATGCAATTTGAAAATGTTCCTAGAAAACAAAAGTCAGAGGCAGTCTTTGCCTACTCAAATCTGTACAGGTACAAAGCAGGCATTCCAAGGCTTACCAAGGATAAAATAGATATTTCAGTGTATATACTTGCTTGTTCCTTTGTTTCCTTTGTTTTTTTTTTTAATTTTGATTGAACATAAAATGATCTCATTTATACAATGACTTTCGGTTAGTAATTTATGTAACCAGCGATGTGCACCAAATAGTCTTTATAAATAAAGCTTATTTATAAATAAAACTCACAGTCATTGACAGGATATGAATATTCAAGCTTTGGTTGGTTCTCTATTTCATTATCTTTGCTGAGATTTTCCAGAAATTCTTGATAAATTGGATCACTTTCAATAGTACCACATTTGGGATCTTTCTTCTTTTTCTTTTTTGGAATTCTTTGAAATGGGGCATATTCTACAATTCCCATGTATTCTACACCTAAAAATCAAAGCATTGTAAATTTTAAAACTATTATTATCCCTCACACTTTTAATAACAATCATATTTCTAATAATTTTCAATAAAAGTTACCATTTTGCCTCCATATGGAGAATAAAAAAAAATATTCACATACCCTTCTCATCCAAAAATATGTAACCATCAAATTTATCCCTGAAGTTATAAATGTCTTCAACATTCACAAAATTTATATAAGCTCTTGAGTAAACATTGTTTCCAAGTGAAAGATCTGGTTTTGCAAAATAGAAATGATCATGCTCTGGAATCGGGGATACTTGTTCTAAGAACGCTTCTTCGGTCATGGTTGGTGGCAACCTACGAAGTATTATCTGAAAAATATTTTCAAAGTATATACCAACTAATTACTAATTGAAACGACGTTTGCGAGACGTGAACTAAAATAATCACTTTGGTCAGTGGCCGCTGAATCTTCGCTTTCTTGTCTTTGTTCTTATTGGTAAATGTTTTAATGCCCGAATCAGAAAGTAACTCCTTAGCATCTTGATCCTCGGTCATTTTATTTTATTAGTTTAAAAAGAACGCAACAAATTAAAAGTATGATTTATGAACATTATCAAACCCGTGTGCTATCGTGTGAAATTTGACAACGGATAGTTTTTGTGACATTTTGTTTTTTTAACTGTCAATGAAATAAATATTGCAAACAATTTTACATTTGTACATGATAAATACTACTTATGCACACTACATACGTTACTGTTTATCTTAAATAATATTCTTAAAGATGCAAAAACTATAATTTATAAAGTGCAATTTCAAGTACGGTAAATCAAGTCAAAACTTTGTTTTATTACCAAACTTATTTTGTCAGTCATATATCAGAAGAAATCTAGAGATGTTACTTTTAAAAATATCGATACTTCTTTGTTACATATTTCATATTATAATATTACTTTGCTGGTTTAAAAGCCAATTTGCCGCCCGATAGAATTGGCTCATTTGGTAAACAGTAAAAGTCATACATAATGTAAAAGACTTCTTAGTTCGTAGTTTAAAGCAATAGCCCATTCCACCAATCCATCCTATTTATGAAAGAAACGTCGCGTCGTTTTCTTGACGAGGCATCTTAACACAGTAGACCCGCCCGACAAAATTGCAGCGAAAATCGCAGCCCTTCCCCGCCCTCTAACTGGCACAACAGGATCATTAACACTCCACATGCATTCGTTCAATAGAGCAGTACACCACGTTCGCCGGCGAACGCGTGTTGTACCTGTCCCGAAAGAGCAATAATCGACAGCCCTAGAGCGACCGGGCTCACTCCACCCGTCCTCTTTTTGCTGAATTTCAAATTAAATTCACCTCTAACGACGGCCGCCTGAGCCTAGGTCGAGCCTCTAGAGGCGCCCTCGGGCGATCGCCGTCGATTCATACAGAGATGGTACCCAGTAGTCTACTAAAGGCAACTAAGTGTTAGCTTCGACCCTATGCAAGCCAAAGAACCGGGTCCCAATAGACTTGAAATCTAAAAATGTACGTACTTACATAATAATAATAATAATTCTCATAACATCTGGTACTATCACAACGTTTCTTAAAAATTTGATAATTCCTCAATAATTTTTGAAGAAATGCATTATAGTTATGAATCCTCAAGATAATTGAACTTCAATAAAATAAAAATATTTTTATTTTATAAAACTTATGTATCAAAATTAAAATATCGATACATTCTGACTTATTCTGTCCCATCTTCATATCTTTAATTGACTTTTTCATAGGTTATAGTTAATCTAAATTCTATAAAGAAGTTCTTGTAGAATTTAAAATTACAGTAGATTATCTTACAAATCCGTTTTTTAATATAAATAATTATGTATTGTTTAAGAAAGTCATTTCATTATGCTAATAATATCGCGAGAACTGTTTCTACCACGACCTCCACAAACTCTTTTTTCGTTATGAACTCTAGGTTGTTATCAAGTCAACCTGAACCTCCTAAAAATGTTGAAAATTTAAACATATCCGAAGAAGCACTTCCGAAAGGAGGATTTGCGAAAGCTTTTGAAAATCACTCAAGTTTAACTGAAACACTAGACAGAGAACAAAACTACACATTCGCATCATTACTTCGAAATTCAAAGTTTATTGATGTAAGTAGTAATTAAAAACTAACAAATAATAAAATGATTATAGTTCTATCTAGTGCTAAGGTTTCTTAATATATATTTTATTAGTTTAGTTATCAAGTAGCAATTTAATAGAGAATAGAATAGTCTGTAGTAAAAGATTCCACAAATTTGATAATCTATTTTGTTCTAGCTTGGTGACCCAGTTGGTAAAGTAGTAATTGGTAAAATATTTCACATAGTAGAAGATGACTTATACATTGACTTTGGTTGGAAATTTCACTGTGTTTGTACACGTCCTCAAAACAGAGGTAATGAGTATGTTAGAGGAGCAAGAGTAAGACTTCAAGTCAATGATCTGGAATTATCATCAAGATTTCTTGGATCAAGCACAGACCTTACACTACTGGAAGCAGACTGCAAATTATTAGGATTAATCTCTTCCCCCAATCAACCCTCACTCAGTGAAAAATAAATTAGCTTTATTATAATGTATGGATAGACAGTAAATATTTAGTAAAATAAATAAAGAAATTATAAACTATTATATTTCATTTCCTTTGATTGTACTTATCGAAATACTATCTATCTAATGATATATTTGTTGAGATTAAAATAAATTTATAATAGTGATAAAAATACATCACAATTTACAGATTGACCTGATTTTGAGAGAAGTCGCATAAAGAACTTGTGTTTCGGACATTAGATACCAATGAATACTATAATATACTATACTAATATATATATACATCTAAACAACTAATAAGAGTTCTAAGCAATTAAAGTTATTTGTATAACAAGAATTCCATGCTTAAAACATCCAGGTCCTTTTTTAGTATATCATTGCTTTTTATATTAAACCTCAATCACATATATCACACATGTACTATTCGGTTAATTTAGATCAGTATACCATATTCAACAACAAATGAGTGTAATCCCTGACCCAGAGCATGTAGCAACCAAGCAGTTGGACGCACTCCATTATTTCCCTTAGTTCTTTGTTTCACTCCATTGGTGCCCTTTAGTGGCTTTCACAAGAACATAGAACTTTCGAGCAGAATGCATACAACAATGGACAATTAATGACTTAACCTACTCCTTATAGTCTGTATCCCTTCCATACTCCTTATATCCTGATCATATATGAACATATGCATACCTTCTAAGAGATTAAATATATATTTTTATAAAAAATATTATTATATTGTCATTGTAATATATGTTTCTGATCTTTTGTGAGGATCTCAGATAAATTAGTTAAAACATGTGTCATCTTCAAGTCAAATGATGCAGCATTATACCTGAAGGATCTCGCACACTGTAGTGTGGGGATCTCGAATTGGGCCAGAAGGGCCAGGGTGACTGAATACAAGCCCTGGGCCTGAGACTAGATGATGGTAGATGGGATACTTTTGAAAAATACTGATATACACAAATTGAGAACTAAATATAGAATTTAATTATTAACAATTCAATTCAATTTAATTGTGTGATTCAGATAACCCATACAATTATGTTAATAATAATTAAAAAAACGATATAACAGGTGGTCTAATGGTCAATAGCACATTAGGTTACCCTCTACCAATACCTATAAATGGACCTCCCTTAATAGGCGAGTTTTATAAAACTTGAGCACATTTTAAGATCAAAGTATAGTAAGCTATATGATTTCAATAATTATTAATTATGTTAAACACACATTAAACAAAAGGCGTTCTTTGGATTTTTTGACATAAGACACTGATATTAATTTAAACTAAAACTAAAATATTCTTCAATCACCTGATTGGCCTATTACCAGCACTTTTAATCGTCAAAAAAATATTTCAGAATTATTAAATAGGTACTAAATTCTATTATACTCAATACTGATGACTCCGATGTCCTCACGGGATCAATAGAGTCACCTAATATGTGAATTAGGTCTACCTCCCTCGTTTACCGAGACGAGGCATTAGACGAGTCTTAAAATTAAATTTAATGCAGGTTCATTGCACAAGTCTCCAGAAAGGAACCTACAAGAAAAATTGGTAGTGATAAAGATTTCTTGAACACTAAATTGTTAAGTCTTCATGGAACCCTATCAAGCGCCGGCGCTTATAAACCATTGCATAGGTTAGTTAGAGCAATTCAATCTCAGGCAGTTATATCAATATGTATAAATAATATGGAGTATCTGTTTTTAATACTAAAATAACTGGTTTTAACTAAATGATTTTTGTCGGTCTGTCTGTCTATTTGTTTGAGGTAATCTGGCACTTGCAGGTAACTGATATACACGTGTCAGCTCGTAAATGTTGAGACGTATCTAAACATAACTTAAGTTACCTAAATAACTATGTATTACAAATTAAAATTTTGTTATATGTCAATATAAATGAATTCCGTCGAGAGATGCTATTGCAATGATGTTCATTAGCTGCCAATAAAGCACAACAGGGATTTTAAAGACTGGTCATAACTGTGCATATTGGTCAAATCTTTATACTCGGTAACTCGCGGTTGGATTTATTGATGACAATTAATCATATTAATGTATAAGGTCATAAATAAAAACAATGATTACATTTAATTGACGTTATATTTTGACAATATTTAGGAATTGGAATAACCACTACCTATATACTTTTAACATTCAAAATATATTTTATTGTCTGAAATAGAAATACTATTTAAATATTTTTAACATTCCTTTTTTGTTACAAATCGGTTATATAGAGGTCAGAACAGTAATAAGTAAAATCGATTACAAAACCTTTGATCTATCAATACATGTTAAAATACTGGAATGTTAAAATATGCCAAATATTTATTTTTAACAAGCCAGGATAATTTGGTTTTAACGCGTCAACGAAGCTTAAAAATACTAGCAACATATATTCTTTACCCTTAATTACATCCAGATACAATTCAAACTGTTTTCAAGTGAGTAAGTATCCACTTGAATTCTATCTAGAAAATTATTGGTTTATGTGACACCAAATGCATTAACCTGTCATTTAAATTTTTCACGTTTGATTAATAACTACTGAACTTTCATCAAAATTGATTTACTAATTCAACGGACACTTTCATAGGCATAAGGCTACCTAGCTACGTATGTTGAGATTATTTTCGAAGTAATATTAGAGATTCTACTGCACTTTGTCTCCATTCCTCGACACTATTTCCTGTATGCTCGGATCCTTGACGGCATCGTTTGCATCTGGTTTTACTTCAAGTATTTCATCTACAGTCGAAGAGCTGGCAGCTTCAGTTTTTTCCGTTCCTTCGGGGTGGGTTAACTCCCAGTCTTTAAGGTACTGTACTACAGCAGTATGACCGAAAGTCTCTGCTTCGTTGAGCGGGCGGCTTCCCCAGCGGTCACGCGGATCGTGGGGTACTCCACACTGTGCGAGGAGGAAGTCAACACAAACTAGGTGACCCTCAGCCGCAGCCAGGTGCAAAGCAGTACGTCCATCATAATCCGATAGTGTCATATCCATTCCAGATAAATGGTGCCTATAAATAATTGAAAAATATATGTAATAAGAAATTAATAATAAATCTATCTAAATGTGTAGTACCTAATTTAGTATTGCCATTTGCTATCGAGCGAATCTAAGTAAGCCATTTTTATTCCAACTAATGATACAGCACAATAATATAATGTAATAAGTAATATATGAAGGTCAGCCAGAGTACAAAATACTTTTGGGTTAATATCTCCTCGTTTTTAGATCATAACCGCGCGCTATACATTCTACAAAACCGACAGTCATAGATAACAGTTATAATATCAAATATTTATTATTTTTAGGTCACTAATCTAGCTTCATTCTGTACATATGCTTTTATCTTCGATCTAATGCAGCACTTACGGGCCTAAATATTGACTGCCGCTTTCTAGAACACATCGAAACTACAATCCGCCTGCTTGTAATTTCCGTTGTATTGTAGACTAATGCTTAATGAATGAAATGAATTACAATGAATAATATCAGATAATGATTTCACCACCGACATATGCTGTATAGATTTTGATAATTTTAAGCAATATCTGTAACATTTATAGCGAAGCAAATAATAAAATACGTTTCGAGAAATTTTCTTCAAAATCCTAAAACATGTTTCGTGATCTTTGCTTGATGCTCAATTCTCCATCTATAATAATACTTCGAGCAGATTTACATTTGTAACTTTACCTAATAGAATTTTAGTTTTACTTGTTCAATGCAATTATTATTGCTCTTTCACTGGTTCCGGAAGACTTGCCTGGACTGATGGGGTGCTGATAAATATCATATTAAAAATTTTTAGTTTCAGTACCCTAACATTTAAGAAAGTAGTTAACACATAATTTTTCTTACCTTCTTAATGCGCTCAAGTCGCCACTGGCTGACGAAAACAATAAATTGACAATGCTCAGACCGGTAGATTCGAATTTGTATCGTCGTGGATCTTTCTTGTGACTGGCATAACGGATATTATCGTATTTGTGGAAGTTGAACCGCTCAATCAACTCCTAAGATACAAAAAAATAGATAATAAATAGGGAATCGATGTTGTACAGACGAGATAAAAATAATAAAAATACATACATCGCACAATTGAAGCCCTCTGCAGCTATTCCCTAATGGATCTAAAGGTGGTGACCATGTGCAAATTCCCATGACATTTGGTACGACAATAAGCATAGCTCCGGACACTCCTGATTTTGCTGGAAGTCCTACTTTGAATGCAAATTGTCCAGAGTAGTCGTACATTCCGCAACTATGCATCAGTGACAGGACGTTACGGACAGAATCTGGACGCAGGACTTTTTCATCAGTTATAGGACAGATTCCTCCGTTCGCGAGCGTTGCGGCCATTATTGACATTATATCACAGTTGGCTTCCATCGAACAACACTGGAAATAAAATAACTTGGTGAATTACGTTCCAGCTTTATAAATATCTTCAACATATCTGTTTGTCGTTTTTTATTATCTTTGGTTTGGTGTGTCCTCCTCATTGCAGACAGATATTTTTAAAGAATACAATTACTATAGTTATATTTAAAGATACATATTACAACACAGAGAAAAGAACATACCTGAAAATAGAAATCCATACATTCGCGTAAGTTCGTTTTTTCTGGGTAGCATTTGTGTTCACGCATGTAAAAGCCAAGTGCATAATTTCTATCAGCTGCTTCTCTCTCTGACAAAAATACTGCGTTGTTGAAACCCAATACTTCGTTACCGGCAAGGCGGCTAAAGAATGACATGACGTAGTCAAATTTTTCAGCGAGAGTCATTTCTGGCTTGTCCAATGTTTTCAACAATGAACATACTAAAATTGCTCCGGCGTTGATCATAGGATTATGAGGTTTCACTGTTGGGATACAAAAATATATTTAGACTCGCCTTAATGACGTTGGCAAACAGTATGTTTATTTAAGCGATGATTGATTTGATGTATTTATCCATATCACTTTACCTATATTGTTTTTGTTTGTTTTTAGTTTTATATCACGTGAAGTATTGTAGGTACATACTCTTAATGACTCTCGATAGAATTAGCAAAATGTTGTTTTCTTGTATCTGAATGATAGGTACGCACTGTTATAATCCAACACGAGTTCATTGAAGTTCCGCCCGCTGGGCTCCGTGCCAACATATTTGTGGACAACGTCAGGACCCAGAGTTTCAAGTGCCATGGCATATGTCAGTGGTTTACTGCAAGACTGCAAAGTGAATGGCACCGTCACGTCCCCTGCCAAAAGATAATAAATAAGAAACGTCTCATTAATTATAGGAAATGTGATCTTACCAAACACAAATACTTACCTATTGAGAATCTTTGGCCGTCTATTGTGCATACACTAACGCCCCAGTTTTCAGAACTGGCCCTCGCTAGCTGCGGTATGTAGCTTGCTACCTTGCCATCCGTATTGCTTTTAGCTGACCAATACATTTCTTCTATATCCTTAATGAAATCTTGAAAGTCTGGAATGACGAATTGGCTACGGAAAGCTCTGGTAATTAGCACAATGTTTGGTGAAATCACTTCTTTGAATGTCTTCCTATCTAATTTCAGAGTTTCTGGAGACCCTCCTTCAAAGTTTTGTTCTTTATGTACTTTGTAAAGATTATGCATTACTTCTTTAACGCGAGAATCGTTTTTTCTTATCCCAGTTGTCCTTAAGGCCTGAAAATAGTTTAAATAGTTGTAACATTTCACTATAATTCGGTTTCAAACATTTTATTTAATTCAGTAAACTATAAAGATTACTTACGGCCAAAAATTTTCCAACAGGTAGCAGCCCAGTGTCTTCATTTTTAAACATATCAAATAGAACATCGTCAGCGTTTTTATGAGATCCTTCTCTGACCCTGTAATCAAATGCAAAAAAAGATTTTCAGCATTCTACACATTTTCGATTTGCGCTATCATGTAAAGCGAATTAACAACATACGGGCGTCAACATTGTGATTATCGTGATGCCAGAAATATTGTTTAGCAAATACTACGTACAGACATTATACATTACAAAACTCTACAAAACACAAACACTTCGTCACGATATACCTATTATTAGTTAGTTTGCTTGTGACGTAACGGCGGGTGTGTCTACGACGCTGTGTCCTCTTACATTATAGCAGCTTACAATCACCTGACGTGGTATTTTTGGCAAGGTAAGTATTGCTGGTAAGTACACTATAGTACGTATTTCATAATACGTACTTGTGTGTAGTGGCATAGGATATCTTAATATTTATTGGATTATGGATCTTGTTAACGATTTTGGGTTAACAGCGTAGCCAGACGATAGTAATCCGGAACTAAGAAGTTTACAAAGCATATATTTTCAATACCTATATATTATTCTATAAATCGGGGAACGGCGACGTAGACAGATACGTACTAACAGAGCTCAAATCCTTATATTAGCTTTTAAAGAAATAGCAAATTATTAGTTTCCAGGCGACAAGGATACAGAAATCATGATTAGATTCAATACTGAATTTGCTTTGTTAAAATCAAACATTTCTACAGAATAATGACAATATACCCAGTTTTATCTCTACTTACGTACATCATAAATCATTTCTGTTCCTACTAGTTATTCATAAGTAAATGTACGTGACTACATAAAGGATACTGATGAAATTATATTCTCTACATAAAATATAAACGAGAGCAAATAAAAATAAGCAACACCTAAACATGCGCTATTTTAATGAAAACAAATAGAAATTGCTTTTATTTGCTGATAAAGCGAGAATGTCGTAAAATGTTATACAATACTAAAATAAAAGTTTATTTACGTTAATCTATACAAGGTAACAACAATAGTTATAAGCTTTTCCTCGCAATCTAGTAGGAAATAAATTAGCGTCAGTAAAAGATCTCCCAAACACTAATAACTGAAATAAGTATTTATTTGAACTAGTGCAATTTTATTTTACTATACATTAAGCTTTTGATGTTCAGTGATAGTGCTTGACTATTGGCCTCATTTCACTAAATTAGGCTTGATTAGTTTCCTATAGAAAAAAAATCGTCATGCATGATGAGAACCAAACCTATTCTCTTCTGTACTCACATGACGGGGTCGACGTTGTGCACGAAAGAGTAAGGTCTGCACCATGGAATTTGAATATGAACACACAATATTAATTAAGTTTATTAGTTATAAACACAGGGATAACAAAAATGGCTGGAGGTGCCGTACCTATCAATATAACTATTATCTACCTAATGTAGTATAGATATAAGCAATTACAACATATATCACAGTATAAAGTTTTATATTTGCTATGATGGGTATATATATCAAACTATATACTAAAGTGTAAAAGTAATAAATATTATAACTTCTCTTAGTCTTTTGTAAATATCATTGTGTAAATTAACCATTTCTCAGCTTTATGATTTTCAAATGCTGTGACTGATTTTGGCTACATTGCATTTTCAATAGCCAAAATCAGTCGCAGCAGCTTCATTTTTAAAAATAAATGTCTATATCAAAAAGTGAAATGTTTATCGTATCGATTAAATATTAGCCAACTGTTACATAACAGTTTTCCCGAATAATGTATACAGTGCTATATATGTTTAAGTTCCTAGTTACGATCGTAGCAGTCTGTAAACTGTTTGAAATGTCAGGGGTGAATTTATCAACTAGCTGGCGCGACGCTGCCGACACAATCTTTAATGTAGATCAATAGGAGTCGATGAAGGTCATTAACAACAATTGACTCCTAATAAAGATTGAGAGATGCACTGATATGGCGAATTTTAATATAGACTTTAATTCAGATCATAAAAGAAATTAAACCAGAAAGTTGACCTACCTCATATCGATACTCTGAACAGCGTAGAAATTGGGTGCAGAGTTCCGCCATTTCTGAAACATAGAACAAGTTTTCTCTTTAAATAACATTACATTTAGTAGATAAGCAGACAGTACCGTCACCAGAAACATGGAATAGCAGAAAAAAAAAAAAACGAAAGAGGAACATGAATTTGGACACTCACTTTATGTTTATCTATAACATAGACGGGTCTCACTTGACTATATTTACGGATGCAAGAGCATGGAGTTTGTAATGTCGGCCTGGTGACGGTGGCCAGCCGGCGGAGCTGGCGGCTGCTCATGCTCCTTCGGCTGTAGGACTGACGCGGCAGAACAGATGCCGAAGACTGAAGGGCGATGTCTCGCGCTGGCGTTCCACCGAGCGTCTACGACGCGCATGCGTCGACTGGCCTGGCCCCCTACCGACTCACTAGTACTTTACAGTTTATCTAGTGCTGTTTACTTTCAGAGTTTACTCGGCGGTGACGCTTCGGTTATGGGAGAATATTTTACGTGTCAGTCACGTTTATAGTCACGTTATCTTAAAAAAATATATATTACCTTTCAGCTGATAGACTTCTGAATCAAAACTTTTCCTTATTGTTTGATACATACAATATCTTCAATACAGTAGCTTATCATAATTGCTTATTAATATAGAAATATTGATCTGTCTCACGTGCGTCTACGAAATATTTCGTGGTAAAAAATATCTCAGAGAATTTTTGTTATCAGTCATACAGACGTCGACAAAATTGACGTTACATATTTATGTCTGTGCTGTTATATAATACATGAATTAATGGCAAGGAGCAATATCTATAAACTACATTTATACACATATCAAATAAAATAAAATAAGGTAGCTTCGTTCCTGTCTTACTTTCACGAAATTTATTAATCTCTTAACACGTGCCTAGACTCCGGTCCCAGATCTTTTCTAAGAATGTCTTAAATTTATTCCATTTTACTTCGAGGTTTACGTCTGCCAACGGCTCTGTTGATATTCTCTTAAAAGTAATCTATAAATATAGCTGTGCAAATGACTTATATATTTTTTCAATCTTATTGATAATATTGTTTTAAAGACCACATCTAATCATTAACCCCATTGTAAAGTCTAAACATAAAAAAATGTTAAACTAAACGAATACAGTACGTCTTTATTATTTTTTTTCCGAACTCCTTAGATATTCATTTAAATTTGCAGGTGTAAACGAGTACAACAATGTACATACATACAATGCTTAAATCCCATACCAAATTTAAAATGATAAGGATTAACACGGTATCTGTCTTATTAGCTTTGATATTACACATTATACGTCACCATTTTTTAAAACCTATACGACTAAGTATTAAGAGGTACTAAAGAAAGGCAGGTCTGAAGTACCAACATTAAACGATTGTGTACAAATCATATCTCAAAGGCATGAAGTTTTGAGTTCAGAAATAGAAAGGTTGAGTTTCGTGTTCGTTGAAAGGTCCCAGGCGTTTTATTTTTTCCGAAGCATTCAACAAATGTTTGTTTTATTTTAACAAATATACATAATAACTTAACAAATCCCTACTAATATTATAAATGCGAATATAACTCTTCTGTCTGTCTGTTATGTTTTCGCACTTAAACCTCTCAACCGATTTTGATGAAATTTGGTAGAGACAATTTTTAGACCCTGAGAAAACTATTTTTTAATTCGAAATAAGGGTTGTAAGAGGTCGAGAAGGGGCTGAAAAGTTGCATGGAAGTATCCCTATTTTTAGATCTACAAACTTAAAACTTATTTTTTAGACCATTGATTCGTTATAAATAAACATGATATTCAAAGTTTATATAAGTTAAGGTAAGGTAACCAAAATAACTATTCCACGCGGACGACGTCGCGGGCACAGCTAGTTATAGATATTTCTAACTTTGCCTAAAGAATCAGTCTATTTACTGATGAAAACCGAATGAATATCCATTATTGAGATCATTGCGAATATACTGCATTGTGAAACACTATTTGATATAGCTGAATGAGAAAAGCAAGGTGTTATTACTTTCCTATGATGAATTGATAGACGTTGTATTAAATAACTTTTAAAAAAGTGGTGGATTGTTAATACGATTAAAGAAGGAGCTAAAATGTCAAGACAAGTTAACTTAATAGAATTGTCATTATGAGTGGATGTATGGATATTTGTTACTATTTCACTCCGAAGCAGCTTAATGAATCTGAATGAAATCTTGAACAGATAAATTGCTATTGGCATTGAAAAAGCGCTATTGGCATAGCAAAATGAAAATATTTTATTCAGGAAAAGCAATTCCCGAGACACGCGATATATTTGTACCTAAAGTGAAGTCCACGCGGACAAACATGCCGACGCGAACGTACGGCAAAAATATTTTCTACAACCTTGAGCCTATATTTTTACCATTGGTGAAATGCCAACCAAATCAACCTCCATTTTCACATTGAATTTTGAGTTACAACTCGAGACTACAGTCTCACAAATAAAAAACTTATGTGAATTGTAACAAAACTAATTTATTAAGAAAAAACATCATAAAAACACATGACTTATATTACAATCACTGTTATAATTTAGTAGTTATATATCTACATGTAATTGTAAAAATAATTAAGATAAATATTAATAATCACCTCAAAATCACTGTTACTTCCCATCACGAATGCTTCGTATCCCTTGGAAAAAAATCGCATAACAGTAAACCGATTCGCGCTCGGAGGATGCGCGAGAGTCGCACGATCCGCGAATTGACGTACTAGCCAAACGTGTCGCGCGCGGCTTCCGCAGACGCTGAACTGAACCATACTTCTCCACTTGTTTATTAATATCCCGTACTTACTGCCAATAGTGGCCGGGAACGCGATATATTTAGCATACACCATTAAACCAATGCTTCATAATTACTTTCAATTCAATGCGATGCAATTTCAATTGATCGTTTAATACACTATTCTCGTCTTACAAATGATACATAAACAGGCTCTGTGCTACGCAGCACCAAATCGACCGCTATCCTCAAATCACTAGGGCGCGTGACGGGTATTAGTTCAAATCGCCTTAATATTGCAGATACCGCAGATTTCATTTCCAAAATTGCAAATTTTTTACCTGAAATTTATTTGAACAAACGTAATTAGATAATTTAAAAAAATCTTGATAGTTTACTTAGTTAAGTTATTTTCGTTGTCATTCAGTCCTTTCTTCCAGTCACTATAAGAGATAGCTATTCTTATAGGATTATGCTACCAGGTGACGGTAAAATGCAAGTGACGAAACTTTGAGGAGAATTCTATAGTATATGTGTCGTATCTTTTCGAAGGACTGAACACCAATACAAGACAATTGGAAATGGATGAATTGGTTAATTAACATGGCAGGCATGGAATTTATGTGTGGTCTATTCACTTTAGGTGACCAAGTATTTTAATTCACTTTTAGTGCAAAGTAGAAAATTGTAATCAAGCAAAATATAATTAAGAATAATATAGATCTATTATTGAAATACGTAATATATTAATTTATCCTTGAATTATCCATATTTTTTCACAATACTTTATGTATGGCCTGGTATGTTTTCTCGTCCTCAGGAAACATTCAAAGATATATGTGTTATTACCTATGCAATTCCGAGGTCCAGCACTGAACGGTATGAACGCAAATGGGTGACGTCCAATGCAATTTTCTGGCAGGAATCGGTCGGGATTGTACTCCAAAGGGTTAGGATACAAATTTTCGCGTCGATGAAGGTCATATATGTGAATATGACAGTATGTGTCTTTCGGTACCACGTATTCTCCTGTTAATGGAAGATTTTAAGTTTTCATCTTTATTTTTGCGTAGTTAAATAAAAAAGTTATAGTGTGTTTTTACCAATTTTGACAGGTTCCGTAAGTGTACGACTCATAAACGGCACAGGAGGGTAAAGCCTCAGAGACTCCTTAATGCAACATTCTAAGTAACGCAATTGAGATAGATCCTCTATGGTGGCAATACGGTCAGATCCGTTGAAGATCTGATGAAGCTCTTCGAATATTTTATTCTGTAAATTGTCAAGCAAATAATACCAAGCTATATAGACCAAGCTTAGTAAACTCAATTTTTCTTACCTGAATATCTTTATGGTTCGCTAACAACATCAAACAATATGTTAGTCCAGCGGCAGTGGTGTCATGGCCCTATGCAGATGGAAAACTTTGTTTAAAATAGTACAGTTGTTACTAAGCACGCTGTTAAAACTATAACTAAAAACTTACTTCAAACATAAAAGTGTCAACTTCTTCTTGTATACCAACATCGTCTATCATATTATCTTTTTGAGCAGATATCAACAAATCCAGCAAAGCGGTTTTTCTTTTATTTTTATTCGTAACTTCAATAATATCAAGACCACCAACGTCACCAATTAGACCATTTCTTTCGATGTACTCTTTTCTCTCCTTAATAACTTTCCCAGTCAGAGTTTGGATAGCTTGCAAACATTGTTGTTGCTTTTTGCCCCATTGTGAGTTATTGAAAATTATATCTGGATGAAGGTAGATCCGGGTGACCCTCCGAACTACCAACTTCCCTAATTCATAAATGGCACTTTTATAGCCTTTACCTGTATCTGCTATTTCGGCTGGGGAGGTCCCCATCGCAGTTTCTGAAAACAGTGAATATAAGTTTTTCAATTTCAACATTTTGTGTTATTATTTATATTATTTCATTATTTTTATTTTACAAATAAATAACACATAGTAATATATGAAATCATTGTAGTAGTAGTATTGTAGTAGTACTGAGTACTTGATCAACTAAAAGTGCAATTAATGTTCTTAATATTTTACCCACGAGTTTTTATATTAGGTAATATAATTTTATTGAAATAATTATAAAATCAATCGATGTTTTCTTTAAATCATTATCAAACTACAAATTAATGTCTGAGTAATCAGTATTCAGTACTAAGATTTGTTATTCTATGCATTTGAGCTACATTGTCTTGGAAAGATACACCGCCATCTGTCGGTCCTGGTACCTCAGTCGCCTCTTACGACACCTGGTATAGAGGGAGTTACTATTCTGCCTCTACTCTGCCGGTACCTCACGGCATATGATTGGGTGAAAAGGGAACAATGTCATTTGTATTAAAGTTAGAGATGTCTTTTTAAACGTAAAAATTAAAACTGCAGTCACTAATTACAAAACTTGCATATTAAATAAAACACAATTTTATTAAATCAAAAGTTTGCACATTGTTCATATTTAAACTAACCACAAATTGTGTTGAGCGTGTAGTCCGACAAAAGAGGTACAATGTCTACCTTCTCTCCAGAAAAGCCGTCCAGAACTTCCACCAACCTTTGGCTGTTCTCTTCTATGGTAACACAAAATCGTCGCATAATGTTGAAGTGGAAAGCTGGAGTCAGAACTTTACGGCGATGATGCCATTTTGCTCCTTAAAATTAATCTTTATTAACTTATCTTAATTTGAAGTAATTCCTATCCTAATGTACCTAATACAGAAACAACTTGCCTGTGC